>CM024569.1:11621968-12821968 GCA_014182515.1 Eucalyptus microcorys
CCACCTGATCTCTCTCTCTCTCTCTCTCCCCCGACCGTGAGAGGGTCCAGGATCATCTTTCCAAAGGAGGGCGGAAAGGGATGCTGATTTTCTCTCTCTAGGGAGCTCACTTTTGCCCCTTTATGCCTTTTGATGCACTATGCATTGCTTCCAGACACAATTCCAGGAGCCTCACTCACATTTACAGTCCCTCGCTATTTATGTGTATATCTTTAGCCCTTTGTTACCGAGTCTATCCATTAAGGCCTCCAGAGCGTTGTGACCGTGTGCGTTCTTGGAGTTCCTTGACTGCAAAACCTTGTGCGTCGGCGTGGCCTGGTCATCTCAAAATGCATTTCCGCGGGTAGTCGAAATGGCTTCCTCCGGCAGGTCTCGTGACCAGCGACGTGGGTGGGACATGTTTGCGCCGAGCGTGGGCATGTCCCTGAGCTACGGCTTGAAGCATGTCGCTGACAGCTGCGACATCGAGCCCTACACCTCGGTACGGACGGCGCACTCTGGAGGATAAGTTATTACATGGACCTGGTGCATGCATTCGCGCCAAACAAGTATGGGGACTAAGAAATTGTGATGAGAATGCATGAATCAGGTCCATGCAATAACGAATTCTCATTCTGGAGGGGGCAGTTGATCGCCTGTTGGTATGTATTGGTTTGACAGAGGGTTTGGAGAGAGAGAGAGAGAGAAACAGCGATGGGGAAAAATATCAGCTTTGAAGCTAATCAATCTCATGTGAATCATTCAAGAGTCATCTTCATTTTCCTTCTATTTTCTGAACAGGGGAGGACAGATCGGATGCACCAAGTCCTGGTGAGCCGAGCACGCAAGAGTGGATTCGCTGGTGCTTCGACTCGCTCCCGTCGGTAAGACATATACGCACGCAACAAGAATTTCAATTCATAACCCGAACGCGTGTCGGAGGAGCAAACCCTCACTGCAATTTTTCGATTTCTTTTGTCGAGCGAAGCCATCAAAGTGCAAGAATCAGACGTAGCAATTGTGAAATTACCCATAAATCGTGCTTAAGAGTCTGAAATTTTAAAGTTCAAATTTAAAGGGAAGGTTTAAATGTAGATCGCCTGTGTCAATTCCTCATCGCAATCTACCAACCCGGATTGATGAACTAGTTGTACAAACCGATCCTAGAACTCATAGGATTACTCTCTCTACTGCATCATCACTACGAAATCATGAGATCTGCGGCATCTAAATGGCATGTGTACTTGCCCTAGAGCTTGATAATTGTCGGAATATCTGACCAAAAGGTTGAGATTATTGGCGTGGAGAGGCGTGGAGAGAGAGAGAGAATATCTGACCAAAAGGTTGAGATTATCGGCGCGGAGAGAGAGAGAGAGAGAGAGCTTATAAATCCTATGAAAAGGGATGTGAGATACTTTGGTACCTTTTATCACATGCAAGTCAAATTATGAATCACACGTAAAATCCAAGAAACAAGATATTGCACATGCGAAATAAACTGAGGTGGAATCTAACTCTGATATTATATTAAAAATAGTCCCACCAAAATATGTAAAGAGCTTATAAATCCTATGACAGGTGATGTGAGATACTTTGGTACCTTTTATTGCATGCAAGTCAAATTATGAATGACACGTAAAATCCAAGAAACAAGATATCGCATATGCGAAATAAACTGAGATGGAATCTAACTCTGATACTATATTAAAAATAGTCCCACCTAAAAGCTTAAACTCAGAGGTCTAGGGGACCACATCTAATAAAGAGCATATGGAACCCCTGAAAAATTGGTTGGGACGCCTCGACACTAGTAATAGATCTGAATTTTCTTCTTCAAAGAATTATAGTAAGAAGGACGACTTCACATATATACCAATAACTTGCAGCCAAACGCTGCATACATTAAAAGGTTCAAAGCTTAACTAAGACTATAGCCATAGCCATCCGCGCCTTTAAACTTTCCCTCGCCGGCTTGCACTCAACTGGGATGTCATCGGCAGCAGTTTGCAGGCTCTTTCTGTGAGTTGAAGTGGATGGCGGCGACGGTGGGGCCGATGCAAGGGCGGTAAGAGGCGTGTGTTGAAGTTGGCGCGTGAGTTGGGAGGTCGAGGAGGCCGGTGGGAGCTTTCCACCGGAACAGCGTCGGGATGTAGCGGGTGGATCCCCACCGGAGGGCGTGGCCCCACCGAGGATAATATCTCTTTGGCTGCCCATAAGGAAGGAAAAATATATTTTCAACGTTCCTCGAATGGTTGGCCATTTGTAAAGGAAAATTGTCCAAAAAGTCTTAAACCTATTATTCTTATGTCAATTCAATTCTAAACTTTTTAAATTTGCTAAATGAGTTATAAATATTTTCACATTTTGCTAATTGAGTTTATCTAATCAATTTTCGCTGGAAATCACTGATTGGGCGAGAGCCGTCCACATGGCACGACCAACGCTAGCATGAATTTTTTTAAATAATATTTTAATAATTTTCAAATTTTTAATTGGTTTTCTTTTTTTCATTTTCTTTTTTTTTTTTTCCTTCTTCCCTCCACTAGCCATCATTGGGCCTCATCGATTGCTGGTGGAGGCTTGCTGACCTCAAGCGAGGGACACTCGGGCTTGGGTTAGCAAGGCGGCCCTCACCGGATCGGGCGAACATTAGATGTAATTAAAGTCACAAAAGGTCATTGCTAAAATTTAAAAATTAAAGAAAGTGACAACCGAGTTGGACGAGTCTATTTGGCTCATATACAGCCAACGAGTAGGAAGCCCCTTCACTTATCGTGACAATCTTTTTTTTGCTTGCTATTATTCATTTTCAGAGCATGGAACTAAGCTTTAAATAATATTATAACTGTGTCACTACATTACTCTGTCTAACTGTGAAGGTTATATTTAAAGATAGATGTGGGAAGAACCATGGCTAAATCAAAATTCATGACACAAGAGAAAAAGTAAATTCGATTTTTCTATGAAAAAATTAGATTGATTGGTTTTTCTCCTAACCGATAACTCTATCTAAAAATTAGATGGAAAAGTTAATTAATATTTGTGCCTCTTTACACATTTAGGTTGACTCATCAAATCAATGAATTTGCCGTTGCCTGGGTCTCGTATCTTCATCCTAAGAAGTCATTTAGTTGACGTAGTGAATAGTGGCATTACTAAGAAATTATCAGATTCTGTATTGTTTATTTATTTATTATTATTTTTTGTAATTTGAAAACCACTGTACAGCCGGCAGCCGGTGGCGTAAATCCGGGGCGGATTGAGCCACCACCACAGACCCAGCCATGAGTGAGTCACGCGAATGCAACGCTTCTGAGATTCAAACTCCTCCCCTTCGTGAGGGGAGAGAGCCCGAAGTCAGCTACGCCCGCGGTGGCGATTCCGTACTGTTTATTGATCTTTCTTTTAAATTAAATAACTATCATTTATTTAATAGCACTTGAAGGCAAATAAAGAATCCTCAAAGTCATGGTTAATCGGATTTGATTTATGTTCAATCTTTAAGAAAAAATATGGTCTTAACATGTCCAATGCGCAAAACGTCTGACTAGCATATCAAAACGTGCATTAGTTGTCCCATATTACAAAACATATTTGAAGTCCCTTGCAATCCAGTTAAAAATACTTAACCACCGACATAATCAGCAAACTTTTTGGCGAGGGACTAAACAAATCGAATGAAAATATCATTTCTGTTCCATTTTGATCGTTTGCATAATTGTGGGCCTTTCGGGTCATGTACTTTTATGCTCCTACGACAACCGGCCGCTATCTTCTTTTGCTCAGCTGCTACAATATTTCTAACAGCCACATCATCTAAAGATTGAGAGGCGAAAAGTTCCTGATGTATTCGCTCAATAAACTGTTCGAGGCAAGATAATCATATTAGGGAAAAGGGTTATTCCATCAAAAGATCACGATTTCTATCTGTAACCTCGCTGCTAAAAAAGGCCAATCTCCCATCTTCAGGTCTTTCATCATGGTCAATCTCAAGAAGAAGAGGACCCAAAAAGACCGAACTGTCATATGCTACAGGGAAAATAGGTATATCTGCATAAGATTTTGCTGTCAACAAGTAAAACACCATAATCAGGAGTTAATCGTAAGAATTGCATAAGTGAACATGTGCAGCACTACAATCAGACATGGATTGTCATGAAATTTATGCATCCCTTCAAATTCCAGTATGCTTGCCTTTTGACAACTATCAGATTTAGTTTGGCATGTGGCCATTCTCTCATGGATTAGTCTATGATGACTACAGATGATTCCATTCCCAAAACTCCTTCCAAAACGTTACTCTTGGGCTCCTGTCATCACTATCAAATGGATCGCTATAATCACCCTCTGACTCGACTTACCGGAAAGCAGCACTCCTTTTGGGTTGAGCACTTGTGCCATCTCTGTGGCATAAAGCTTGACGCCCATGGTGTATAGATGCAACTCACAAAGCTTACTAGCCTACAAGACGAGAACTACAATAAGCTTAAGATGTAGCTTTCTTCAGGCCTTGATAAGACAAGGAGATAAGGTTCGCAGGACCATGACATCAGACGGCAATGCTACTGGGAAAATTACAGGACATATCAAAACTCAAAAGGTCAATGACTCCAGTCCCCACAATGAGTGCTAAGTGCATCATATTTTTGTCGAAGATTGCATTTCCAACCGTAAAAGTGTGGGAGACAAGAAACAAAGAATGTGACATTTGATCAACTCTCTGCCAGAATGCGATTATACATAGAAATTAAGAAATCAGTCGAACTGCTTAGCACATCGCTGGGAAATTACAAATCAACAAAGCGAATTAACTTACTACTCATACGACACAAGAGGTTTTAGATTGACAAAGCTTATACGTACCAGAAAATTGCAAATTTCAAGAAATTACCCGTAGAAGTACTGCAAAAGGTGATAAATTTCCCACGAGCCCACCATTGAACACTGCTGCACGCATTTGAATGTCAAGCCCAATCTTCTCAGCACAAAAGACAGCACCTTGTCCATTACAATGTAGAAAACCCAAAAATTTGGTGCCCAGTAAGCATGACAAAACCCCCTGCCAAATGCAAACACTCTGCGAATGACTAGTTGCATCTGCAAGATAGAGTTCAATACCCGTGCACTGATCAACTGCATTAACAAACAAAAGCACAACATCAATGGTCAATTACGTAAGGCACCCATGTCGGCAGGTCGAAAGCACATCTATTTGGTAAAAGCTATCTAGAGTCTCCGGGAAGGGTCGAATTTATCAATATCAAATAAGCTTTAGTAAGACGTGACATAAGGCCTGTCTTAATCAGTTTCTAAAAGCAGATTAAGCAGAACACAAGCATGTAGAGTCTGTTCATGAGATCATCCATGGAGTTAAAGTTAATGAAGAAGAGGAGGCTCCTACATAGATTAGATGAATGATTTTAAATTGATTGTTCTAAGAACATCTTCACCAGACACAAAAGCACGCTTTAAGTCTGCACAAGCAAGCTTTGATTAGCATAGTCTCCACAATGTAATATATTATAACCTAAACGCCAAGCAAGCTTTGCATAAGTAATAGGGATAAGTGCATTAGAAGTCCTAAAATTTATTATGAAAATGCAATTAAATCTTAAAACTTTCAAAAAGTACAATTAAGTCCTAAAACTCTTCACAAATTGTAATTAAGTTCTAAAACTTTCAAAAAGTACAATCAAGTTCTAAAACTTGTCAAAGTAGTTCAATCTAAGTCCTTCCATTGATTGCACTTTTGAAATTTTTAGGATTCGATTGCACTTTCGAAACAACTTTTAGGACTTTATTGAATCTTTTGAAAGTTTTAGGATTTGATTGAACTTTCGTGATAAGTTTTAAGACTTAATTACATTTTTTGAAAGTTTTAGAACTCAATTATATTTTCATGATAAGTTTTAAGACTTCTAATATACTTATTCCTAAATAATATTCATAGCTTTCCATATGGAATCTTCGGAGCAACTACAATTGCAACATCTGGGGCTGGGAGACGCAGGTCAACTGACAGCCAGATATAACAAAAGGCCGAGTACTACAAATCCCAAGACCCAACCAGACATTGTCGCCATGAATCAAGGAAGTGAAGTAGAAGGGCACAATAAGTACCAAACTCCAGCCCACAATCATGTTAAAACTTAAAGTTCTAGAAAACAGCGATACGTGCTCTACAATCGGGGTCCCACGATCATGTTAAAACTTAAAGGTCTAGAAAACAGCGATAGGTTCTCTACAATCGGGGCTCAATTGACCCCGAGAACCAAAGATTGGCACATTCCTGTATTCCCTTTGAGATTTCTAGATAAAACTACAGATGCTATGAAACACAGTGATGACTAGACCTATCAAAATGGGTCTTAAATCCATATATGACCGGATTACTTACATATTGAAATGACTACTTAAATGGGTTTAAAAATTGAGAGCCTACAATGAATGATTTTTAAATGGGTTACACTTAGAATCCATTTTCAATCTAAGGCTCACACTTTCTCTTTCCCTATTTAGCCTTATAAATATATATTTATAAAAATTGAAATTATAATTATTTTTTACATTTACATTTTTCTTTTTCTTTCCTTTTATTTTCTTTCCTCTTCCATCTTCCTCAGCCAGTGGTTGGCACGATGATAGTCGACGATCGACTAGGCGAGACTCAAGCTCGCTGACGATTGGGGAGACTCAAACTCATCGGCGTCAGTTGTGCTCGAGCTTGCCAATCTAGTAAGGCGGAGGCCTCGCCGATGTTTGGCAAGCCTCGAGCTCACTTGTGGCTAGTTGTTGATAGTTGTTGTGGTTGACAATCAGCCAAAGAAGAAGCAAAAAAAAAAAAAAAAAAAAAAAATGAGGAAAGAAAAAAATAATAACTAAAAATATATTTTTTTAAAAGAAAAAAAGAAAAATAAAATAATGAAAATTTGATTTTTTAAAGTAAAAAATAATTATAAATTCGATTTTTTAAAAAGGAAGAAGAAAAATAAAAAAAATTATTAAAAGGAGTCATGGAGGAAAAATTAATCATATTTTTCATATCAAACCACAGAAAACATTTTCTAATTTATTTTTAGATTTCAAGCAAAAAAAAAAAAAAATTGTAATTCTCCTTCAAAAATACTTATTCAAAAAAAAACGAAAGCCTATCTAAAAAAAATTATAAAAATTGTCCACTAGATTCATGAAAGTATTTTAGCAAAACCATTAAAAAAATCATAAAAAATAAGCCTTCTTAGGTTTAGTTAAATGGGTTGGCTATGGATTGAGAATGGGTCGAATCAGGTATGGGTCAAGAATTTTGCATTATAATAAATAAATCATAAACGGGTTAAATAGGTCGATTTGAGTCAGATCCAACCCACCTATTTGACTGGTCAGTAGTAAGTTTGGAGATAAGTTGTCCATTTTCCTACATCAATATGCACTTGCATACTCAACAAAAAATTATGTTCCACCATCAAGAAAAGTCAAAGTTATGCACTTTCATGGCCAGAAAACCAAGTAAAAACCAATAGACGCTGAAAAAAATGGCCTTTCGTCCGAGAAATCCTCGATGAACCTGTCCTTCCCACTAAATGAATAGTTCACAGTAGCGACATCACCACAAGCCATCCCCTCTAAATAATAATTTTACACCAGTTTTACAATGCTATTAAATGAGGAAACCACCTAAAAGTTGAGATAATTAGCTAGCGATCTCTGTGATTCCACCTTGCACAAGAATTTGCCCCCAAAAAAAACCAGAAACAAAGCAGAATCGCTCCACTACTTCAACAGTCTGGAACAGAGAGCAGGGACTAGTCTGGCCATCATAAACGAACGGACCCTATGCCTCGGCAAAAAGCTCGATGACCACAGCCCCAATAGCCAAAGCCAGACCTAAACCTCTCGCGAACCTTTCTCCGAAGCAACGCATCAACTGGTTCACTAAGTAAACCGGCGCAGCTTTAGCAAACAAATGCTCAAAGCACAACAAGAACAAGATCACGAGCAAACAGCCGCCCGCCAAGTCCTTCCCTTCACCCAAGTACGAAAGCGACAGCACCAAGCACCCATTATACTGAAAATGCACGTGGTCCACGGCGGCGTTCACGGTGATTCTCTTGAAGAGGACGACGGAGTTGGAACCATAGTTGAGGCCGCGATGGAGGTGGATGATGATGGGGTTGATGGCGCGGGTGGCCTAGGAGAGGAGGAGCTTGAGGCAGGTGGCGAAGGCTACGTGCCTCTGGAGGACGGAGATGGGCAGCTATGGCGGCGGCTTCGTTATGGGGGTGGTCAGCTTGTGGATTGCCGGTGAGAGTCTCGGTCGAGTCAGGCGAGAAGAAGGAAGCAGCGTGTGGAACGGATGGTAGTTGGGTGGGAAAATGGCAGAAAAGAAAATTTGGATTTGGATTTTGATGTCTAGAAGAACTTGATAATATAGTCATGTTCTAGAGCATTTTGGACATAAATACTGTAGTCGGTAGATGGAGAGAGGCAATCTCTATCATTAGATCTAGAGTTGATCAACGGTTTTAATGAATCAACTTCTTGTATAAATAGGGGAACTCCCTCCCTCATTTGTATATATTCAAATATTTGTGCAATGGAAAATATATTCTCTCCACAGTTTTTCTCTCTTAATACCTTCTCTATGATCCGAGTGAGCAGTATGTTCTTTCAACCGAGTTTTTCATGCCAATGCTTTTTAGCCATTTGGCCCACGATTTTGTAGCTAACCCTATCAACACGGCACTCATGTCTCACACCTTTCGTGATGGGCGATAGAAAGGGGCTCAGTTTTTCCATTATTTAGCTGTTAACTAATCCAAGCTTCTTGGGGGTAAATCTTGTAGTTTGGGGAAGAGTTGAATGGGTAGATAGCATTTCATGCGACAGTGACATTAGTGTTGTTTATTATTTGATGACACTATATATTACATTCTGATTATGCATATATTCTTTTTATCTACCTAGTAGAAAAGATACATGAATATCGCATTCAATATAAATGTCCACAAATATACTTTTTATTTTTTTTTTCCAAAGATTAACTAAATTGATTGATAGTTAGGGACAATAACAATGTTCCATGAAATTTTAATTTGTTCAATGTGATCCATAAATTTTAATACATGTTCAATGTAGCCCATGAACTGTATGAAAATGTTCAATGTAGTTATTCCATTAATTCAAGATCAAGAATAACGTTGAACATTTTTATGTAGTTTAAGAACTAAATTGAATATATACCATAAATTCAAGACTACATTGAACAAATTGAAAATTCAACAACCACATTGTATATTGAGCTAAAGTTGATGAATTATTTGTGTCATTTTCCCAATAATGTATGTCTAAAACGTAGTAAGATGCGTATAGTGAGTTTGAGGTTATAGGGGTACGAGGTAGGGCCCGTTTAGTTCGGCTTTGGGGAAATGCTTTTGGGAGAATGCAAATACCTTTGAGGTAAAGGGGTTTTCCGAAATGTTACACCGTTTGGCAAATTATAGTCTCAAATAGCATTGAAAGGCAACTTTAGCAAAATACCGTTTGGCAAAACTTACATTACAAATGGGTTTTGCTTTTATTTTTATTTTTTTAAATCTAAAAATCGAATCCGGCGGCCGGCGGTGCCGGACAGCCAGATCTAGCCGCCTGAGGTCGCGACCTCAGGCACCTGGAGGCGTAAAGGCCAAATTTGGCCGTTCGACGGCCAGATTTGGGGTGCGCATGACAAAATTTCTGTTTCTCAATTTCTCTGTTTCTCTGTTCCCCGGAATAGATTTGGAACAGAAATCCGTTTGGTAACGCAATTTGATTTCTCTATTTCTGAAACAGATTTCTATTCCAGAAATAGAGAAATTGAAGAAATCAGAAGCTGAAATTTTTAACTTCTCAGTTTCTGAAATAGAAATCAGAAACTGAAATCAAACCATATAAAAGAACCTTGCACTTTCTTGCTAACTTAATTCACTTATAACTACAATTTCACAAATTATTGCTAATTTTCTTTTTCTTATTTTGCTCGTGTTTTTTTTTTCAAATTTTTTTTTATAACTTCCTCTTTAGGATGAAAGGCAATTGAATGGGTTCTCAATTTTCAAAAATGACCAAAGTTCTTAAATGCTTACTTAAAAACAATGGGGCTCTTTCCTCCTAGAAAAGGCACGTGCATGGCCAGTTGAAGAAAAAGTTATTACGTAATAGATGAATAAAAAACGTGCCTATAAATTTAACCTTATTTTTTACGGATTCAAAATTCTTGCAAAATCAAAATAATTAGATTGTTACACAATCTTGAATTTTAATTCGAAGGCAAGAGATTCAAGAGAATCTCTCTCTTTGCTATGCTAGGGTCATTAAAGGTTCATTGAGCAACAATAAAGAAATTAGGGATGAGCAACTGGACTGATTCAATTCGAGAATCAAAATAAACCGACCTTCCCTTGATTGGTTCTTAACCATAAACATTACTTTAAGGTAGAATTCTCATATATTCCTTTACACCATTAATTTTATTTTGTTGATAATCTTGTATAATATTAGTTTTTGATAAAATGACAAGGCTGTATATGCGCCATTGATGGCACCCATATTCATGCTTCCGCAGCATTTGTCCGAACCTACGTAGGATGAGTTTGCAAATGATACATTGACCGAGGAGGGAAACCAAATAAATACGTTTAGGAAAACAATTGCTAATAAAATGGCAATGGATAATAATAGGCCGGAAATTCCATGAAATTTTATTTTCAACTTTTGTAATGTATTAATATTATTTCGACTATTATTTTGTATTTGATGATTTCCTATGTTGTTATCTAATCAATTTCTATTCCTAGAAATATAAATTTTGTTTCTGTTATCAAACAGATTTTGTTTCAGAAAGAGAAATTTTGAGTAGTTATCAAACGGGTTTCTTTGCTCAGAAACTTGTCCGGGGAATAGAAATTAAGAAATTGATTTCTGGCCAGAAATCAATTTCCGTTTCAGAAATTTTGTCATGCGCAGCCTTGGCCTCCGGACCGCGAGATCTAGCGACCTGAGGTCGCATGGACCCAAGCGGCGTGACCTCAGGCGCTTGAGGTCGCGTGGACCAAGCGGCGCAACCTCGGCGCCCGAGGTCGCAGAGGCCGATCTAGCCTTCGGAACTGCCATATTTGGTGGTCTAAGGTCGCGCGGACCTAGGCAGCGTCGCCTAGGTCCACGCGACCTTAGGCGACGCCGCCTGAGCGTGACCTCAGGCGGCATCGCCTGAGGTCCACGCAACCCAAGCTGGGTCGTGGGTCGCACCACCCCCAGGCGGTGGTCACCGGGGACGCATGACCCTCAGGCGGCGGTGGCGACTACCGGAGAAGCCCGATGGCCGAGAAGAAGAAGACTGGCAGGAAGAAGAAGAAGAAGACGAAGGGGGGAAGAGAAGATGAACAGTACGCGATGACATTTCCCAAATGCCCAATGCCCAAAGCAGCCCCTCCCCAGCTTTCAGCATTCGGCATTCGAAATGCTCATATTTGGGCAAATGAGCTTTCAAAAACTTTGCTAAACACTAAAAAATTTCCCAAAGAGGCTTTGGGGGCCCAAAGCCCCTTGGGAAAGTCCAACCAAACGGGCGTACTCACATGTCCTATCTATGCTAGTGCAATTTTTTTTGCTTTTATATTATTCGTTTGTGGTCCAATAGTCGCAAATGAAAAGTAAGAAAGTCTATTTATATCGCTACTTGAGGAGTGAAGTTCATTTAAGACCATTTGCTATAGGCGCAAATTACCGAAACATTTTCAGCAAATTAAACAGAAAAAGAAAACACACACACACACAAATGTCAGATTCTAGTAGAGAAATGACATGAAAAATAAGGGAAGAGATAAAAGGGTAGAGAGAATATCATGCAATAGTGACACTAAGATTGTTTATTCTTTGATGACACTATACTTTGTTCGGACTATGAATAAAATCCCTTTATCTACCTAGCAAAAACAATATCTGAATATTGCATTCAACAGGAATGTTCGCAAAATATACTTTTTATTTTTATATTTTTATAAATTAACTAAATTAATTGATAGTCGACGTGTATAATGTATGTCTAAAACAGGGTAACATACAAATAGGGGTATGAGGTACTTACATGTGCTATTCTATGCTATGTTCACGCCAATTGAGTTTCCATGCTAGTGTAATTCATTTGGATTGTATTTTAGTCGTTTGTGGTGTTGAAGAGCAGGGGACCAGAACAGAGCAGAGCTTCAGTGACAAGGAGGAGCAATTACGGAGGCACAATCGACGGAAAAACACAAATGTCGGTTTCTAATTACAGCCAAACCGGGAGCGGTAGTTCTTCCAATCACGTGATTAATGTTGAAATGATGGAGAATGGCGGCGCAGGATCAGCCGATGAGATAAATATCAGCATCTTTAGAACGCCTCAATCCCTGTCAGAGCAATTAGATGGCGTACCAGCCCGACACGATCCCCACCAGCTCCTACCACCATGGAAAGCCACAGTTTCAAAAAATTCAAGAGGGAGATTTTCAATCGATCTCCTCAGTCGAACAAACCAAAGAAGGGACAAGCTAAGGCACTTCGCTGAGGCTTTAAAACCAATGAAGGAGAAGATAAGAAGGTGTTATTCCGAAGCCTTAGTTTTCGATAGCGATGAGCTCATCGAGATGATGGTAGTCGATGGTTGCTTCATCATCAAGCTGTTCTGCAAGTACCACCGGGGATTGACAGGTCACACTAATCCGGGGCATGACCCCTTATTGAGAGAGCCTTGGGTGTTCCCTCCACTCACGCAGGATCTCACCAAACTCGAAAACTAGATTCCTTGGTTCGTTCTTAAGTTTCTGTTTGATATGATGCTGGGTTGCTAGAATGAGAGCCATCCTTCTCTATCCATTCTCGCCTTGAGTTTCTTCAACTACATGCTTCAAAGGCTAGACAATGTCTTGAGGAAGTATCCGGATTTGGGAAGGGGAACATCTCAATTTCCTCCGTATGACTTAACATACCTGATTCTCCAGAAACAGAACAAAGACCAAATAAATCCCATCACCTGATCTGGTCTGCAACTAAGCTTTACCAAGCAGGCATTTACTTCAAGCTGACTCCTTGTGAAAGCTTCATGGACATCAAATTCAGCAACAGGGTCATGGAAATTCCGGTGATAAGATACAATCAATTCTTGGGTTCTTTGTTCCTCGATTTCGTTGCATCTGAGCAATGCCACAGGGGCTCCTCCAAGCACGCCACAGCTTATGCCACTTTCATGACTTGCCTCCTTAATGCACCGGTAGATGCTAAGTTCCTGTACTGCAACATTGTCAAAAAATATCTTGGGACAGATGAGAAAATTGTCCATTTCTTCAGCAGCATCGGGCAAGATGTCATGTTCAACTTCCATCGGAACCATTTAAGCAAGGTGTTCCGGGATGTGAACGCATATAGTGAGGACGGGCGAGTGCATTGGGCTGGCATCAAGAACACCTATTTCAGCAAACGGTGGTCTATCATCAGCTGTAGCATCATTCAAACTTCTTGCTCTTGTGGCAATTCATACTTTCTTTGCCGTGTATGCTTATTACCGAGATTCCAATCCATAGTGACGTGTAGTGTACGATCTTCATCTACTATTCATATAGATGTTGGTCATTAATGCATATTTCCGACCTCATTTTCAATCATTAGTAATGTTACCTATATTTTTATTTTGATGTTTAAGAGGTGAAACTGTGTCTTGGCTTCTTTAGAGTTTATGAGAGTAGAATGAGTTGCAGCTCAATAACTTGCTTTTACATCACCAAGCAAAGTGAGCATGTAATTCCTAGAATGAACAACAGAATTTGAGTAATTACCTGAAGAATGAAAATCATAGCATTGGAAGAAGTGTTATCACCCATCGTTCCGGCTGGATTTGATGCTATGAAAGTGATCAAAAACAGGCAATAATTCCTTCCTCTTTATTTCGATCAAAAACAGGCAATATCCCATGTCAGCCAAATTCATGATACCGGCAGCCAAATGCCCACTAGATTCCATTGCATAGCGGGCCATCAAACCCCTGCTGCCTGGAGAAGTAGATGGACTAACACCAGGAGAAGTGAGATTTTGAGGGCTTAAACGGCCTGTGCTTGACATTAGCGGACTCTAGGGTCAATCTTGGAACGACCCCGGATTGGCCTGACCCTATCGATCTTTTCGCTTCCTAGGGGAACTGGGTTGGTCCTTGGTCTTGAGATCTCTAGACCAGTACCGTGCGGGTTAATCCTCGGTTTTGAGAGTTTAGGGTTAGTTCAACCTAAACCAACCCTGACTATATATATTATATATTATATTTTTATATCTATTCTAAAGAACAAATTCTAATTTAAACAGCATTAAACGGCATCAAAAGGCATTCTCCTCCTCCAGTACTCTTGTTCTCGTTTCTTTTCTATCCTCTTCTTTCTTCTTTATCCTCTTCAACCTCGCCCTGCTCGCCGCACATTGCTTGCCTCACTTGGCGCTTGTTGCTCAATGCTCGTGCCACTAGCCACTAGCCGCTCGACGTTCGCCTCGCTCGCTGCTCAACGCCCACACTGCTTGCCACTCGCCTCTCTTTGCCAGCCTCACTCGTCGCCAGGTAAATCAAAAGGAAATAAAGCCCTAATAAGAAATCCTCTTTGCTTGTGAGCAATGCTCGCCGTTTGCCGTTCATCATTCGCCGCTCGCTCACAGCTTGCCTTTGTTCACTTGCCTCGCGACTTGCCCTCATCTCACGGCTTGCCCCTGTTAATGGATATGTATCTTGAAATAATAGGTTTGTCTTTTTAGGAATACAAAAAATGAAATAAACAAAATATCGGTTGATCTCGAGTTGACTCTAGAATCGGACCAAACTCATAGGGTGGGTTTGATCCTCGGTCTTGAAAAATTGGGGACCAACACTAGGCAAGTTTGTCCTTGGGTTAGGTGCTAAACTGGTCCAACCCATACCATGTGTCACGCCCCGATCCTTCGAACACGTGCCCATCCCTCCTTAGTCGATTAATAGCAACGTTTCAGGACGCATCGCCGACCTATTCATTTAATATACGCATGCGGAAGCATAGGAAATCCTTAGACAACAAAACAATGGGATAGGAAAGTAGGGCTAATTTTTCACAAAATACATTTTTATAAACACACCGGCCTATACCTAAAGGTTTACAAAAGGGATCGGCTTGCAACAAAAGAGAATTGCCCTACGACTAGCTAGCCGGACAAGATCACCGATTCTTCGGGCTTCACCTTTTAAACTCCGGGGCTTCCGGTCATTCGCCAACCCTGTCTAAAGACCTGAAAATGGTTATACAATAACCAGTGAGACAACGTCTCAACAAGTTCTACCCCTTTAGACTTGATTAGGAAGAAAATACGCCCTAAGGGTGCCTAAGCTCAAACAGGCATCAGAGGACTTACCTTGGCCTCATTTCCTCCCTGTAATTCAACACAATTCATAATCTCATCGAATCACATCAACACATCAAATCATTCACTCAGATCGACTCATCAATCAATCGACCTAGTCGATTACATATCAATCGGACCATTCCCCAGTCATAACCATACTATTTATGAGTTTGATCAAAATTCAAGACTGCTCACCCTAGGTGATATATAGATAGTAGCTTGCCCCAAAGACACATAAATAGTATACTGTTCATTCTCTAAGATGACATATCTAATTATCGAGCCCACATGCATTCTCCAAGATGACATACCTAGTCACCGAGCTCACGTGCATTCTCCAAGATCATATACTTAGTCATCGAGCCCACGTGAATTCTCCAAGATGACATACCTAGTTACCGAGCCCACGTGCATTCTCCAAGATAACATATCGAATCATTGAGCCAATGTGCATTCTCTAAGATGATATATCGAGTCACCGAGCCCATGTTCATTCTCCAAGATGACGTACCAAGTCACCGAGCTAATATAATATAACGTCTTTCTCCGAGATGATATACTTAGTCATCGAGCTGACGTAATATAATGTCTTTCTCTGAGATGACATACCAGGTCATCGAGCCGACGTTCGTTCTCCATCAATTTCTCACTTTTTATCATACCCGATAAAATAGCCATGTGTGGGTACATGGTTGGCCTTAGTCAAAATATAATAATTTCACTTCCACAATTCCCACCATTTTATATAGTTCACCAAAACATTTTTGGCGTTGTAAACCGACACTCGGTTATTTTCCAATTAATTACCAAAATTAATTAATTTAGAATAAAATCCTAAAATCACCATTAAATTAATTCAGCACAAATTAGAGCTAAAATAAATAAACAGATTGCACCACAATAACTAGCATAAAATTTCGGTCGCTGGTTATCCCGGTTTAATTTTCGGAAAATAAATAAATAAATAATTACAGAAAATATTAAATAAATGCTAATAACTCCAATTTAGGCCCGTAATGCCTAATTGGATGTCACGGACCCGAAAAAATTTCGAGGTTCGTTAAATATATATTAGAACGTGTCTACTTGCTAATTGCACTAACTAACCACCTAACATGCATCGGCAATTAATTCAATTCACTAATATACTCTAATCTAACCACCTAATCCATCTTAGCATAAACTAATCAATCCCTAAACATGATTGACCGACTAAGCGAGGATTAGTGAGTTTAACTCACTTCTTTCGCGATCCGATCGGTTCAAAACGTCAAGGACGCAACAGGATTTGATTCTCTCCAAAGCGGGCCTAGCTTTCGGGGTCTGGAATGACCTCAAAACGGGCTAAGAATCTTGTTGGAAACCTACTGCTTTGCTCTCTGTTTTGGGCTGCAAAAGAAGAAAACAAAGGCTGGTTCGGCTTCTACTTCTGCTTGTTGGACAGAGGAGAACCAAGGCTGAATGGCAAGGAAACGAGTTGATCGGAGCTTCAGCGAGCGGGTGGTTGGCAACCGGTGGCTCTTGGGGGTCAAGGGGGACTTGCTAGTGATTCATATGGGTGGAGGTAGGGTCGCAATGGGGAGAAAACGGCTGAAAGTCATGAAACATGCGAAATAGGGCAGGCTGGTGGCTTCTAGACGGTCCGGCGACCGGTTTCTTCTCGCTGACATACAAGACAGCCGGCGGCTCCGTTCGATGCAAGGTCAAGCTCCTTTGAATGGTTTGGATGTGCTGAGAACAACGGTGGGTGGCATGAAGGTTAATTCGTTCGGGAAGACCACTTTTAACTCGGATCTTTGGCGAAAGGTCAGCTAGAGCAAAAACTGGAATAAATGGAAAACATAGGAGGAAAATGGTCCAGTGGACATGCGACAGTGGAGGGGAAGGTGCAGCTCGATTTCTCTGGTTCTTTGGAGCTTCAAAAAGTGAACAATAATGAAGAAAGAAAGGCTGATCTACAACTTGAAGGAGAGAGGGAGAGATAAAGGGACCAGGGGGCCACCAAGGCTTTAATCTTCATCCAATTGGTTCCCTTGACCAATTCCTTCCACCAGCTGCCTTCCTTGGCCTCAAATCAGCCACCAATGCTCCTTTACAACCTTTGAAATGGTCCAAGAAGGCTTAGGTGGTGGGGGTTACGAATTTCATGGATTTCTCCCTCAATTGGATTTAATTTCCTTCTTAATTCAACACAAACTTGCCTCTATAAAATCAATCAACACTTCATTGATCTAATTGGTATTTTTCCTCACCAATTGATCCCACTTGCATCCCAAAAGCGCTACCAAAAACGGTCCTAGGATGACTTTTTCCCAAAAAGTCTCGATTTGCAGAAAAATCTTTTGAGACTAAGTCGACGTCCATAAAATGATTTGTGACATAACAAAACTTTTAATTTCTGAAATCAGATTCAAATTCGTAGTTAATTTCACTCTGACGCGTCTTTAGCGTGACTTAGGCTACCGGGTAGCTTTCAGAAATTTTTAGTGCAAATGACTCGTGGTCAATTTTCTTCGAGCCACAATGAACCTACTCGACACATTGGTGACTCTCGGTTGTCGTGAAAATCTCAAGAATTCAAATATGGATACAAGGTACCAAAATGATAGAAAAATCAGTCTAGTACCGGTCGACGAGAATTTTCCAATTTAGTGGAGTCACCCACATTTAGTCACACATCTCAATCTAATCGATCTATCTCTAATTCCTAATCGACTTATATTTGTGCTGTAATGACCTTTAAAGATGAGCACGGTTGAGTAGCCGATTCCTGGTTGAATTTTCAAGTCTATTGCATTAAAATTCCTTAATGACTTCCCCAGATAGTCCAGTTATCTTGAGAGTGATCAGCTCTGAGAACAGTCTTATAGACACGTCGATGAAAGACCCGATTAAAGACCCGATTAATTTAATTGAAAGCAGAAGTGAAAAATCCAGGATGTGATATCATGATCAGCCTTAAAAAGCATATGCTAACCACCTTGGCCCAACAACTATTGGGTCGTAACCAAAGTTAACCCCAATCGGCCCTTGTCCTACTAGCTGAGGAATAAGATATGAATGCTGAACTTGATCTCAAGCATGACCACGTCAAAGCAGTATATTTGCCATTACATTGTTGGTCTCAATCCAGTTCCTCAGTGAATGTGTTACCTCTCGATAACCAAATCATGCAACAAGCCAAATTATAAAGTTTCAGTCAAAACACTAGAGGGAACAAAATGATTAAGATTTCATACTTTTTAAATTAGTTAAACTAAAAACTTTTGAGAATCCAAACTTCTTATCTTTGGGTTAAAGACGGTGGAGGATGTAGACTCCACGAAATCGTTTGCTCGGAAGAAATCGTTTGGAATTATTCTAAATCACATCGGAATTAGAAGCACGCTTGCTTCATGTGCTCCGTGTTGCACCAAATAAAGAGTACTTGGGATAGTTTAGAAAGAAAAACTAAAGAAAAAAAGAAAAAAATTCACGGGCCAAACATTATTGTTTTGATATCGAGCAAGAAAAGAAGTCTTGGGCCATTTATTGATGCGAAGAGAATGAAAAATATACATGCGATAACATGCAGACTCCATCATTATCCAAGAGGATCAAGCAATGTGGCCCCTATTTAGCAAGAAAAAGCCGAGACTATACCGCCCCTAGTGAGCAATTTAAATTGCACACAAATGCTCATATTTTTTAGTAAGTAATACAAAAAGGACAAATGCTCCACGAACCAAATGAAATGCCCAATACTAGTACTCGTCTAAGCGTTTGCCAAGGAATAAGAATACTCTACAACCGGATTAGACAAAACGACAATGACTTGCTTGTCTTTTTACTGCCAACAAAACATTTGAACCAGGATTAGACAAGGTAAAAGGAAGAGAGTCGTGAGAAATAAAATCAAACTCTTGTACAAACACTAGTTATTTGAGTAAGGTCAGCACCCAAAGGCAACCGCATACATTGAGATAATCCTATGGGAAATATTAAAAAAAAAAAAAGAAGAAGAAGAAGAAGAAGGAAAAGTTAGATTAATACGCTGCTCGAAATCACAAAAATGGGTATCCTTGAACTTACATGGCTTACTCTTAGCCTTGGCTTTCTTCCGGTGATAGTGCTCGAACATCGTGCCTTTGTCATGCCAGCTGCAAAATAAAATCTGGAAAACACGTGGTGTGATCTACCAGTTACTACACAGTAATGAAGATTAAACAAGATATCCAATGATAGGAGGCGAGCGTTTCTCAAAGCAAACTTTCAATAACCTAAATAATCAGCAATAACCTTGCAGTGCTACAAAAAAGGCACTAAAATGCACGAACTTCACAGGCCATGGTCTTCTGCAGTGCTGTTAGACTAAGGGATGTATCATGCTCAGTCATTTCAGGATTAAGTATCAGTGCGTGTAGACATTTTAGCACCAGATTGGGATTAGCTTCAAATAAGCAGGTTTAACACTTCAGCTATGCCGAACAGAACTTATTTGTGTACAAAGAAGGTGTTAAAGGGTTAAAACTGGATGCTCTGGACCATGATGCATGAAGGTATACGAGGAAATCAACAACCCACTCTCATGTGTCACGGTCCGTGAATCCTCCCGTACTCGTGATACTTGTGAGTGGTGCTTGGGATTATTGAGTGAAGAGTGAGGAGGCAAAAGGATGAACACAACTGATCTATGGGAGTGGCGTTAGGACGGTTGGTGCTAGGAGTTCTAGGATAGAAGGGGTATATCACTTACGAGCTCTGAAGGCGGGTTGGTCTCCTGTGCACTAACTAGTTTAGAGCTGATGACGAGGCCATGGCAGGCCGAAACCAGTTGTTGAGCTTAAAGAGATCTGCTGTCTCACTCGATGGACTAGACGCCTAAGCGAAGCTGGACGTGGTACGATCTCGTACAGAGAAGCATTCACCGTATTGTTTGTGGAACAGCTACAGAAGAAAGGCTGGTCTGGCGAATTCTGCTCGTCAGGTGCCGCACGGGCCCCTTCTGCGGCCAAGGAAACTGTCGGCCTATGACAAATGGTATCAAAGTCAGAATCCCTCTAGTAAGTGAGTGAGTTGGAGAATCGAACTTCTCGTTCTAGTGCGGGTCGAACTGATAAGTACTAGTGGTACCGGTCTTAGTGGGCGGAAAGTGAATGGCCGGGGCAAAAGATGCTCAAATAAAGCTGGGCTCTCTGCTCCTAGGATGGCAGGGTGCTAGGATGAGTCAGTTCCTTACCGAGCTGATAGGGAGTTGGAGAAGAACTGAATCCTCGCTGAATAGGGATAACGTTCTTGGATCGATCGGTGAATTTGAAGAAGAGGTCTATTGCCACATTTTCAACAAGGAAATGACCTCCATTTGATTTGTTGGGGTCAAGATGCTGGTTAGGCAAGAAATGGTGCTGCCAAAAGATGCGGTTGGCGAAAAAAAGCCACACTTGCCAGAAAGCACAAGTGACCAAGAATGGCCGAGCAGCTGAGATCAAAAGAGGCTACCGATGGAGCAAAACCTATTTTGTTGGGCGAGCGTGATCATTCGATGTGAAATCCCAAAAAGTTGTGCATCAATGGTTAAGGGACGCAAGGAAGCGACAAAATAGATCGCAACGAGGGCGTTATGAATTTGAGTGGGGGAGAATGTCACGATCCGTGAATCCTCCTATACTCGTGACACTTGTGAGTGGTGCTTGGGGTTATCGAGTGAAGAGTGAGGAGGCAGAAGGGACAAACACAATTAGTCTGTGGAAGTGACGTCAGGACGGTTGGTGTTAGGAGTTCTAGGATAGAAGGGGTATATCACTTAGGAGCTCTGAAGGCGAGGTTGGCCTCCCATGCACAAACTAGTCGGGAGCTGATGCCGCTCTCCTAACGAGGCCATGCATGCCGAAATCAGTTGTTGAGTCTAAAGAGATCTGCTATCTCACTCGATGGACTAGACGCCCGAGCAAAGCTGGACGTGATATGATCTCGTACAAAGAAGCATTTATCGTATTGTTCATGGAACAGCTACAGAAGAAAGGCTGGCCAGGTGAATTCCGCTTGTCAGGTGCCGCACGGGCCCCTTCCATGGCCAAGAAAACTGTCAGCATGTGACACATGGCTAATGGTACTATAATATAGCGTGCGACTCAGCCAGATCAATAATTGAAAATGCTATGCCGCCACAAGAAAAACCGGCGTAGCTACAGCAAACAGGTGCTTATAGCACAACAAGATCAAGATCATGAACAAACACCAGCTCGCCAAGTCCTTCCCTTCACTCGAGTACGAAATCGACAGCAGCAAAATCCCCAGCAAGAAGAAGCCATTATACTGAAAATGTAACGTGGTCCACTCCACGTGGGTGAGGGCGAGCCGGTGGCGGGTGGTCATCGAAGTCGGTGCTGCGAGGGAGGTGGCAACGGCTCTACGTGCCACAAAAGGATGGAGATGGGCGGCGGCGGTGGCATCTTCGTCATGGGGGCAGTGAGCTAGTGGATCGCCGGCGAGAGTCTCAGTCGAGTCTGGCGAGCAGAAGTAGCAGCTCGTCGGACGGACGGCAGTTGGGTGGGAAAATGGCCAAAAAGGAAATTTTTGATTTTTATTTTGATGTCCAAGAAGAGCATGATAAAATAGTCAAATGGAGACATTTTCTTCCAATCAAATTATCCTTGGTCTGCATTTTAAACCGGTGAATTATAAATTATAAAGTCGTTTATATATATACTAAAATTTAACACTTTTCTTTTTAATTTTCAGGAAAAAAGGTGTATTATATCCTCGAGCAAATGAAGCGGGCATGACAATTCTATGGATATTCATTTTGTGTTGGGAAACAGTGATGAAATTGGGTGAAGTATCGATGATCATTTGAGTTAATATTGACTCGCGTGACATGATTTCTAGCCGAATTCAAGTTCCAATTACTCAGATGACTTCTCAATTCAAATTTAGGCTTGTCAATACATGACTCAGCAAATGTTTTATTTTTCTTTGTTAACCCAATTAAGCGTAGGATTTATGCACTTCTACAATATTTGGCATCACATCATGAAGACGATTTTCTCTCAACACAAAATTAGCAGATTCGGATTTATTTTAATTGTATTTATGTAAAAAACCAAAAGTTTGTTGATTTGATGTGGTGGTGCTTAGGACAGTCATTTCTTCCGACATAGTTCAAGGGCCCCATGGTGGCCTCTAACTTTGATGCGGTGGTTCAAGGACCCCATAGTGGATCTTAATAGTCACTTCTTCCGACAAATTTGTGTTGGCCGGATAGCCGACACCAACTAGTGTCTACATCAACGCTGACCGGCCAAAATTAGACGAATTAACTAAATTGATACCAATGTAAAAAAATTTAGGTTCAAATTGATCCAATTAAAATATTTAGAACTGAATTAGTACAAATATAATAGATTTATGATGTTTTTTGTACTTTTCCTAAGATTGGTCCACGACTATTTTGGTACCAAAATCAATTGAGAAATTGATAATCAATTTATATTTGTAATTTAATCTATATGCTTTGAAATCAATCTCATTTAACTGCGCCAGATGATATGTAGAATAATGTGCATTAATATATTATACTCAATTTACGCTAGTTTTATTCTCTATAAATTTTATATATATATGTTAGAGTTAGGACCTAACTATCAGATTTATTGTGAAAAAGGGGATATTACTAAATGGTAGAAATACAGACCGTTAAATTTCAAATAAATGCAATCTTTATATACATATAAGAGAACAAGAGCATGGCGAAAAATGCTTTTGCTCGTCATCTTCTTGATTGAGACTGAGAGGCAAATGAAACTTTCATGAATAAAAATAATTGATTCCTTTCTTTTAGTTAACTTTTCCCTATTCCTAGTTTATTAATAACAAAACCGATTCTTCCAAGAAGAGGCCAGGGTATTCCTCCGTTGAGATTTAGCAACCCAATCAGCTACTAAATTTGCGGACCTTCCAAGTCCAAAAACGTGCAAATTCTCTACCTTCCCTTTCCAATAAAAGATAATTCCATTTTTCCAAATGGCTGTTTGGCATGTAGCTGTAGGATATTGAGGCGTTTTGAGGGTGAGTGGCGTCCGTGATTTGTGAATGCAATGGCTGTTTGGCGTGTAGCTGTTCGCTGTAAATTATTGCGTAACTTATTATCAAATCTCGAAAGCTACCTTACACCCCTAAAACCTCAAACTCACCATCCACATATTACCCCATTGCAGATAGTATTTAGCATAATTTTCTGTGACCGTTACAGTAATATTAGTTGGATTAATATGCTCTGAATTTCATGTTTTATGATATTCAAGTTTCAAATTTATTGAATTGAGATTTTTCTGATTTTGATATCTTTCATCGATGATTTTAGTAATTCAAAATATTTTTAGACTCACCAATGTCTAGAATGAATATTGGTTTCATTAATTTTTCCCGTTATTGATTCTTTCTTTAATGTGGTATAGCTCAGAGAAAGAAAGCACTAGGAAAATAGTCTAGCCTCGTACGATGTGTTAGGACAAGTAGGCGGGCTATCTCACATGCAAATTTTGAGTCACTCTGTCTCAACTCACACAATTGATTCATGCTCCTCTCTAGCCAAACACTCACTGATCTTAGGGAAAAAGAAGGTCCACTGTCTCTCTCTATTGAGGATGCATGAATCGCCGGGACGGCAACGACATGCTGGGCAAGGAGTGATGCTGCTTAGAATTAGTACCACCATCATATGTGTCAATCCATGGCGGATCAATATACTCATGGACTTCTCTTATGACTCTTTACGGAAATGCAAGGGAGGAAGGAGAATAGAGGACTGGGACTGTGCTATGTGGTGGGACAAGCCCCCAGTCATCAGATTTCCAATGCTGAAGGTATCGGAAATGTAAAGGCTGGAGGAAACATTCTGCGCGAAGTTTAGGCCACCACTAGATACTTTTCGTTTTTAACAAAGGGTATCTGAACTCTCAGGTATTGCCAATTGTTATTCTCAGCATCAAATCAAAAGACGAGAAAACAAAATTGATCACAATATCTTTTTCCACTTAGATGTCATTCCTTTCCATCGTTGCAAGAAGACAATACATAATTATACAGCTTGCAAAAGAACACTTGTTCAAACCCAATTATCTGTACAGGGAGCCTTTGTACAAAGCTACACGCAGGGAAAGCAGACCCAACTACTCCTCGCAAGAGCTTTTTTAACTCATCCCCTGCCCCAAAGCAACCACCCCTCATAAATTTAATAATTTCATCTGCACAAAATGTACATAACAAAGATTTCACTATCATTTCAAACCAATTATCTCATCCTTTTTTCCTTCACTTTTATCTGTTGGGGTCGTAGAGCAAGAGACATACTGTGGCAGAATGCTTAAGCCACCAAGGTGGACCCTAACCATGAGCATTAGGATCAGGATACATACTGCTCGATCTAAAGCAAGTCCTTAACGAGATAATCCACTACTCCCTGACTCGCTGAATTCATGTGGAATCATGGGAAAGCGAAGTTAACCTGCAGAAACAAAGGATTGATTGCTGATTGAGCTAAAGCAAATTGAAAGAATCGAGTCATGTAGAGACTTCCACAAAAACAATGAGCTTACCATCTTCAGAAAAGGCAAATACACCACCAAGCATTTCATCCTCTTCTCCATCTGCAAGTTTGTCCTTCTCATGGTGGCTGCTGCTGTCAACATCATCAGATACAACTTCAGTTAACCCGTGGCATCCATCAAGCTCTAAAGCCTCACAATATCCCTCTTCAAATAACTGCCCAAGCTCTACGTGATCATTGGTGGATGCAGGTACAACTGCCTCCTTAAGGATGTCACTAGCTGAACCCAAACTAGCAGAGCTAGGTGCAGAAACCTTGCTTCCAATTACGGTGTTTGAACTTGAAGAGGCTGGACCATGTGATGTTTTCTCCATTGAAGGAATATTATTCTTTAAAAAGGGCTCAAGGTGTGCACCATACTCATTCATGTGTTCCCTGGATCTTTTTACATTTTCAGCTGCAAGAAGTACAGCAGACTCTTTCAGCATGGAGGGCTCAACAAAGCAGTTTTCCCTTCTTTCTGGGTAAAACTCATCCATAGACTGACAAGTTGATAAATAATGCTTCTCAGTATTCGCTTGATCCAAATCAGGTAAATTTTCAATCCTCCTTGATGAACCTGAGAATAATTGAAAGAGACCGGGTAAGTTCAATCAGTACAGAAGCTCTCCAGATGTTGTAATGGAATGAAAAGCACATGAGAGACTGCTGGATCTACGAGAGACACATGTAGACAATAGTACCATGACATTGTTTTTTAACTGCAAAAACAATCAAGATCTATAAGACTTGCAAAATCTTACCACCATCTGAGCTTTCTGTAGAACTAAGAGATGATGGTTTTGAGTGGCATATAACAGTCTCTTCAGCAGGCTTGAGTTTGACTTGGTGTAGATCTGAAGATGCAAAACTAGAATATCTTCCCATAGTTGAAGCTCTGCAGAAAACAGTAGAACAAATGAGCAGAAATAACATATCAATAAATAAAAGAAGTTCCTTCACAGATGCATGCGCGCGCGCGCGCGAGAGAGAGAGAGAGAGAATCTTAATAAAAAAACCACTATGTTGCGTCTAGACAATGAAATGATCTACAACAGGGCATTTAAAATCAGTGGCTCTATTTCAAGCCAAATCATAGAACCTGTGGGTTGTATGAGAAAGTATATGGTGAGGTAATCACAATGACTTTCAAAAAGAAATCAATTAAAAGAGGTGATATCTCAACTAGAAACAATAATATTCAAGGCTCAAGTTGACAAAGTAAAGTTTACTGCTTAATTCAAAGACCAAATATAACACTCATTTGCATGCAGCCATGAACACATTGTGTTGAAACTACCCAAATTTTATGGCAACATGGAAAAACAGAAAGCAGAATAACACCAGATAAAATGACATCAATAGTAGTAGCAACCAAGTAAGCTACTCACCACATCAGAACAGATTAGGGATTGATTAAGTACAAGCTTTACATAAATATGAGAAGACTCGCATTTACATCTGAAGAAATACAATTCAAGAAAAATCTTAACCTAACAGGAATTTGAAGAATAAAAATCATAGCATTAGAAGAAGTGTTATCACCTATCATTCCAGCTGGATTTGTTGCTATGAAAGTGATCAAAAACAGGCAATAACTCCTTCCTCTTTATTTCAATTTCATGAATTGGCAACTTCTCAATTTCAAGCTCTCCAGCCACGCGAACACTAATTGATGGGGAACCCATTGTATGGAGACATATCTAACCAAGAGAAGAAAAGGAACAGATGAATAGCAAGCTGACGAGTCATAGATAACCAACATATCCGCATTTTGAATTAATTTACCTCTGGTTTGTGCCAGACTGGCAACCTTCTAGAACCTACTTGCACTTCTGCATTGGATAGGTACCAATGAGACCTCTCATGGGACTTTGTTATGCCACCCTTCAAAGGCTTCCTACCACCAACAATTCTATTCATGTCCGGACAATCCACTTCACAATTACTTTCGTTATCTACTACATTAACACTCAACCTTATAGCATCTTGTTTTTCAGAAGTGAGAGAGATGCTGCATTCATCTCTTTCTGGCCAATCTAACCGCCTACATACATCCCACCATTGAACAGGTTCAACTTTTACCCTAAGCTCATCTTCCTGTATTTGCAAAAAGGAACCAGGCCGAGCTTTAGAACCAGCATCCCCAGTTTCCACTCCAAGTGAAGGGAGAAGTTTGTGCTGGATTACATGCCCTGATGGAGTGTAGACTAACAAATGTTCAAGTGGATTGATCCTAGAATTGGCACGCTGAAGACTGTGAGACATTGAATTGTGAAAAACAGCAGCGACAGCTCCAGATGGCACAAAGACCTTCCCTGTAGCAGAAGCAGCAGCATTGCTAACAGTAGTAAGCCATCCAGAATCATTGTATTTTATCCTGCTTACCACTGAAAGAGTAACAGGTGGAGGCGGTGGGAAACATTGTTGGTTAC
Organism: Eucalyptus microcorys; assembly: GCA_014182515.1. Taxonomy (NCBI): domain Eukaryota; kingdom Viridiplantae; phylum Streptophyta; class Magnoliopsida; order Myrtales; family Myrtaceae; genus Eucalyptus; species Eucalyptus microcorys. Next base: position 11,649,371 of record CM024569.1, read on the forward strand.
TCAAAGATGACGGATTACTCCACCAAGGAATAGAATGAACTGAAAAAACAGAAGCTTCTTGACTCTGAGAACTGTGATTCTGGAATCCTGGGTCCCCACCGAAAGGGGATAGAACAAAAACATGGCAAGTTCCCTTGGATGAAACAATACCGACCCATTGACTATAAGGACTAAAGCATATGTCTTGGATAATCTGCCAAAACGCACCCAGAAGGAGCAGCCATAAGAGAAATGGATGAACATCAAATTCATACACAAAATTGACAAGAAGTCTGAGAAAACAAAATAATACTCACTGCTGAGGTTATTCCGCGATGCAGCCTGTAAAGATGCACATGGGCAGAACTCCAACTATAAGTTTGACTATCTGATCCAACTCGTGTGCAAGATGGCATGATACGAAATACATTGATTGTGTTCCCATAGACTGAGGCAGTGACCAGAAGAGTTCCACTAGGATCAAAACATAATGCAGAGATTGGACTTGTGTGGGCTTTGAATTGCGATATAACAACTCGAGAAACAAAATCCTTGATTACAACCTGAAATTACCAATAGTTTTTTTGCATCAAGGAATTTCAAATTCTACATTTGTGATGATCACTAAATGTCTAGGAAGAAGTGATTTGCAACTGTTTAATGATGGGATGAACTAGCTATTAGTCAACTCAAAACATGCAATTCCTTCAGACTTCTACCCATTTCACTAGGACATCGTCTTGAATTCATAACTCTCAACACTTACATGTGATAGTACATGAAAGATAAGACCTTCCTTCACAACTCCATCATGAACATGTGAAGAACAGAAGTTTGTTGCTGGGGACAATATTGCCGATACGAGGTCAATCACTTAGAAAGATCTAAATTAGGTAACAAATAAAATTTATAACTCTCAATACCTACATGTATTAGTACACTATAGATAAGACCTTCATTGCTCCATCATGAACATGTGAAGAAAAGAAGTTCGCAGGTGGGGAACATACTGCCGATACGAGGTCAATCACTAAGAAAGATCTAAATTAGGTAACAAATGAACCACATATTTGCTGAACCACAAAAATAGAATTAAAAAAAAAATGAAAAATCCCGTAACTTTCAGTGAATGCCAATGCAATCGCAGGATTTCTGCAGCAATGTTTTTGACAACCATTTTTGAGGTTTAATACAATACTAACCATCCCAGCATTATCTGATTCTGATCCCGTAGCCCTACCAACCTTCCAACCTGAATTTGAAGATACAGGAGAGTTGGATCCATCTGGAAGCAGCTCCTGACAGTATTTTGACAAGGTTTTGTATCCCATGTCACCCAAATTCATGATACCGGCAGCCAAATTTCTACTAGATTCCATTGCATAGCGTGCCATCAAACTGCTGCTGCCTGGAGAAGTAGATGGACTAACACCAGGAGAAGTGAGATTTTGAGGGCTTAAACGGCCTGTGTTTGACACTAGCGGACTATTGGAAGCATATGCTAACCACCTTGGCCCAACAGCCATTGGGCCATAACCAAAGTTAACCCCAATTGGCCCTTGCCCTGCCAGCTGAGGAACAGGATATGTGAGAACGCTGAACTTGATCTCAAGCGTGACCGCGTCAAAGCAGTAGATCTGCCATTACATTGTTGGTGTCAGTCTAGTCCCTCAGTAAAATGTGTTACCACTCGATAACCAAATCATGCAACAAGTCAAATCACCAACTTTCAGTCAAAACACTAGAGGGAATAAAATGATTAAGAGTTCCTACTATTTAAATCAGTTAAACTGAAAACTTTCTTGCAAGGTAAAACAAAAACTGTAAGAGAAAGCATAGTCAACCAGCCACTCTGCATGAAATCAATCTCAAGTTGAAATGGCATGGCTTTCCACGCTCCACATGCACATTTTCAATGTTAAAAATGCTCCATCTTAATATCATTTAAGTGCCTGCTCATAAAGTCATGCAATTGCTAAAGAATTAGCTAGTGCTTACTTGAGCAGCAAGACCCACAGCTACAACCCGAGGACTGCATCTAACCATACAGACTGCCGATCTAAACCGCAAAACATGTACATAACAGTGAGTCTTTAGCGAATAAAACTGAACAGCTGTTGGAGAGTGCACAAATTGCCCAGAATCAGACTCCATATGACCATCTTGACTGTGTACAGGGTTTGGGCTTTTGGCATTTTCCCCAGAAACAACCAGCAGCAGAGGGTGTGATGCCCTGAATCCTTGAGGACCATTACAGTCTATTGGAAACGGCTGCATTTGCAAGAATGTAACTGGACCGTCACGCTTTGAGACTAGCTCAGTAAAGTTAGAAGCATCCTCCACGTCAAGAACTTGAAAACCATTCTGATAGCCAAGTAAGAGAACATGCTTGAAGATGGATGGACCAAGCTCAAGTCTGTCAAATCCAGCCCAGGTAACCTACAGACAACCGGAACTTAGATATGTGCCTATGCAATCAACATTTACAATGTCTAGAAACCAACAAGAAGTTCCATGGTAGGCTTCAAAGCTAAGGAAGGGAAGAGCCACCGTATGAAGCGCATTAAAGTACAAAAGCAACATATGTATATTGGCAGATGCAGTGGACGGGACATATAAAGACAAAATACAATACAAGTTCCATGTTGCTGTTTACACTTTGTTAGCCAGCGACTTGGATAACTTCATTGGTGATGATTGACAGAAGACAAGATTGCAAGTACAAATGATAGAAGAGCAACAAAAGCGAAATGAATGGATAGAAAGAAGGGTTCGTCGAGAAGTGGTAAAAATCAGGGTGCTAATGCAATGTATAATTATTGGTGGATGCAGGTGATGAGAGATAAAAAGACAAACAATAACATGACCAAACAAGGCCAGCATATACTTCAAAAAGTTAAGCCGACTTCGATAACTTCATCGATGATGATTAACAAAAAAGCAACTTACAGCAAGTACCTTTGATGAAAGAGCAACAAAAGCAATAAGACAGGATAGAAATAGGGTCTATTCCAACTAGAAGAGGTAAGCAACACTTCATGGAGCATGAGACAGAGGCTTTAAAGCGAAATGATACTAATCGAGATTTGCCCTGGCCAAATCAATCCAATGTCACAAAAAATTGTTGAAAAAATTCTCCACCGTCCACTGCATATACTCCCATCTTACCAAATACTATAAATAACCATACTTTCCTTTTCAAATAAGATGTTCTGACTCCTCATTGGATTAAGCCTAGAAGCCAATTAAGACCCTCTAACCAAGTTTAGATCTTTAGTGTGACGTTCTAAGTAACATATATTATGAGTTGATATATGGCAATGTAGCACAAAAGTCCCATGAAAAATGATGCCCTCTTAGGTAAGTCTAGTGATTAATCAAATAACAATATTTATTTGCATAAAATTCTCCAAATCAAATGAAAATAGATGTCAAACTTGAAAAGGTTTTTAGCATTAATGACCTGCTTTGGTTTGTAAAAAAATCATGCCCATATGAATTACGAATTCAAAGAAATTCGCGTTTTTAGAAAGTTTTAAAACTCACATCACAACGACCAATCTGGAAAAATTAAGCGAGACTTGCGCACATCCGATATTCCATATACCCAGAACTGCAAATTAGGCTTCTTAAAAGACAAGAAAAGAAAAAAAAAAAAAAAAGGAACTTTGCATGGCATTCAACCTATTTTTTACAGCACTCATCCTACTATGCAAATGAGAGACAAGGTCATGAAAGAAAATCTAGAGAGCTCTGAACACAACTAGCACAACTTGAAGCAAAGTTACTGCGATGATGCTGGTGGAAGTACAATCAAGTTCACTACTTCACCCCACACAGCAAAACTAGAAGCTACTTCATTAGAGCAATGTCCATGAACTACGGGAGATACACTTGTATTGCGTCAGAAATCACTAGAGCAACTTGGCCATCTAAACGTTAGGAACAGCAAAGCAGACATGGCCACGGAAGTATAATCAAAACAGCCTGCGGTCACGAACCCACAGAAATACACCTCCTAAAATATAAGGAAAACTCTTAGCACGCCTTCCAAAATCCAAAATTTCACATCTTAGAAAGCTTCCCCAAACGAAAAGATCGCCGACTCGACAAAAAACAACTAATCCGCAGACGCCAGCTTTTACAAAGCCAAGAAAACAGTACGCGCGCGCGCCCGAAGAGAGAGAAAAACCTGATCCTTGTGCTCCTCGGACGAAGCGGAGATCGAGGCCGCGACCGACGCGCCGGCGGAGCGGACGGTGGTCGCGACGGTGCTGGCGTTGGAGGACACGGTCTTGAGACAGGAAGAGATGATCCTGAGAGAATTCGGCAGCAACCCATTGTTCCTCCCCTTGCTCTTCTTCATTCCTCCCCTCCGTCCCTCCGTCCCTCCCCTCCCTCCCACTCAATCTCCGCCTCCACCGCCGCCACCGACCTCACCACCGAAGCGATTCCCTCCACCGCCTCCCCTCGCCGGCGCCGCCGGCACCGCGACCGCCTCCGCGTTCGAGGAACATCTCCGATCACCACCGATCGGAAATATCATCCGATTGCGCGATCGCCCCGAGCTAAGCAACGACGACGACACCCACTTCAATCCTCCACACAGAAGAGCTTCAGCAACAAGCTCGCACTCGTGCTCGAGCTTTGACTCCCGAAGGCCTTCGCGACAAGGCCCCAAAAGCTACCCTTCTTCTTCTCTTCTCTTCTTCTCCACCCTCTACTCTCTCTCTCCCACCTCCATCATCAACTCCATCGTCATCTCTCTCTCTCTCTCTCTCTCTCTCGCTATCTGTCGCTCTCCCTCTCTTTCAAGGCCTCTCTCTCTCTGCTGAACATATTTTGTTTTTGTTGCTGCTTTTTTATTATTGTTATTGTTATTATTGTTGTTGTTGTTATTATTATTATTTTTATTTTTAAGTTGGGCTCTGCTCCTCTCGCCATTAGAATAATATATTTTAATTCGATGAATGGTTCATTTAGAAAAATGAATAATAATAATGATAATGGTGGGCGTGTGTTTATCTTTCGGTGAGGGAGCAGCGGATCCGCTGTGGGCCGCGGGCTACTGGATGATTGGACTTTTATAAACAATGCGCAAATTGAAATTAAATTTTTGAATTTTCTTTTTCTTTTTTTTTTGGGGGGGGAGCCGCGGAGAGAATATCTTAATGCGATCCCTTAATGCTAAGTTTTAAATTATTGATTTCCTCTCACTGATGTAACCATCCATTTCCCATTAATCTCCCCGGTTTTTTGCTAAACCCCAATTCTGCCCTTGGGGACATGACGATTTGATAACTGGGCCCCTTTAAAATTAAATTTTTCTGTCGCTCGTGCATTTGATTTTCTTTAAAAATGGGCCTACAGCTGGGGATTCTTGAGGCCGTGATTGGGACGTGGTAAGGAGGGCTTTGTCGTCCAAAGCCCGATTCAATTTTACCCTTGGATTGTTTGATCTTATTGAGCATATAAATCTCGCATAAACCGACTGTAATTTCGCATCTTCATTAAATGAGATCTTCAATTATCTACCATCATCTTTTTAGGTCAAACAATTACCATCTATATATACTTTGTCAATTTTCTTGTCTCGAATGACTTGTCTTTAATTGGATCGAAAAAGTTGGATTCAATTCATAAGCTATGTTGTTGTTCCGAAAACAAAAAATTTTATCAAACGGATTTCCATTCCTTTTTTTACTCCCGAATACAAAAGAATAGAATCAGTTGTTCCCGAAAGTATTACCAAACATGCCCTAATTAGCCAATCGAACTCCAACTAACAAGACTTGTTTGCAACCATAAAGTCAATGGCATCAACTATGTTATAGTTTTGAAATTTTTGTGTGGATGGATGGCAAACCAGGGATAATTATCAAAATGTCTTTACGTACGGATATTAAATCAGCCTTAAACTTTTTAATTTGTCAATTTAATCCTAAATTTTTTGTCGATTTGCAAATGCAATCCTTTAAATCATTTTTGGTCAGAAATTACTGATGTATATGTCAAATGTCTTACGTAGTACGATCAACATTGATGTGACAATTTTTATAATGTTTTTTTTCTTTTTCTTTTTCTTAAGGGAAAATTATAGAAAATGAAAAAATTATCCAACTTAGCATTGGTCGTACCACATAAGACGGTCAATGTCCACATTAATAATTTCTAGGGAAAATTAATCAAGAGAACTAAGTTAGCAAATCATCAAAGGAAAATTGATAAAAGTTAAAATTTATGACTAAATTGATGTTTATATAATATGTTTTGAATTTATTTCTTATAATTTTTCCTTGCGAACTGTGATTGAAGCTTCGTCTATTAATTACAATCTCTACGATGTTTCACTGGATCTGGAGGTGGATTCGATCACGAATTTCAAAGCTGGCCCGGATTATCAAGTGTGGCAAATAAAACAAAATTTTTCTTCTTCCTACTTTTGGTGTGGAACCTTTCTAATCTACATATGGGCACATCATTAATGGGTGCCTCGAGGCACTTGCTAAGTATACTTGATTGAGCATAATTCAATTTTCAAGACAGGGATTATGATAACATCAAAGCATTTGCCGTATTGAAAATTGTAAAATTTCCTTAATTGATCACTTAAGAAGGGCATCTAGGAACTACTTAACAGACTTCTGTCAATGTATATTCACCCTTAAAAATGTAGTACTTAGGCGCTAATTAGGTTTTTCTTCCCTTGTGGTTTTAGCCCATTCATTGATTGAAAACACAGCTCTCCATAGTTATAAGAAGATAGATAAAGTTTATCCCTCATAAAACCTTTTAGTCCGTTTAAATTGACTTTTACTTATTCCCACTCTTTAGTTCGGTCAAATTTTTGCAGCTCATGCACTTTACCTTTCGCGAAATTCGAAACATTTTAAATGTCCGTGAAATGCAAATACTAACACTTAGCTTCACATATACTACTTTATTAATATTTTGAAATTTTAAGTACCAATTAAAATTTTAGTGGGAAAGCAAAATATATAAAAATCTATGTATATATGTTTTGCTTGAATTTAAGCTGAAACAGGCCAAAACTTCTTGTCTACCAGGAAACATTCTTTTCTTTTTTTGGGCCACCCTTGACATGTTATTTCTGGGATTTTTTCTTATTGGTTTACAAAAATGTTGATGGGAAATTTGGTCAATACGGAGGCACCTCGCTTGTACTTGTTGGGAAAAGAATCTTGTTCCGGGTCAAATGAGTCGTCTGGAAAACTGGCTTGGTCGCCCACGTTTTTATCGACGAGATTGAAATCATCCCTTTATCTTCTCTTACTCCCAAATGAGATGGAACTCTTATCTATTCTCTCTGGAAAGTTAACGTAATCCTCCCTCTCATCGTTCATCTTTTATAATTTCCTAGACCTAAATAGACTGGATCTAGAGTTGTTCATTTCACTTAGATTTTAAAAGGTTGACAGAGGGTTTCAAAAGAGCCGAGACGAATACGATAATTAAAGTCATTTCAAGTCCCCGATGGAGATCTTGTCATTTGAAGTTTTTTAATAAGTACCATTTGGAGTACATAATCCATGTATACATTACCTAGCGGTGCCATATACTCTGATCAATCGAGCAACAGTTAAAGATTATGCGGGTCTCCTAGTGCCGTATACTCCGTTTATCAGGTGCTACCCGAGAGGCAACGTGATCATTTGACCACAAGGTTGATTGGGGTTTCCATTCAGTAAAGAGAAAGAATAATGACTGGAAGTACATAGCTACTTAATGTAGAATGGAAAATGGCATTGCGAAATGCAAGAATATCAGGCAACCCTTCAAAAGAAAATCACTTACAATGACTATCTCTCTCGTCTGTAGTAGCTTCAAGGACTTGTTATGTGGCAAGAAAATTAATGAAATACTTTGGGAATTCCTTAAAGATGGATCGGGCATGCTATGACGATTACTACTTGACTCTTAACGGATTGGAAATTTGGGTATGATTGCATTTCTTGTGCATCATATGTATGGCTATATGAGCTCAATCTCGGGTCCTGAAGAGATGGATGACAAGAAATCTTGAGTAAGAAAATCAAATCTAATTTGCCATGATTCGACAATGAACGATCAATAAAAGTTCGGGACCAACGACGTCATTTTCACCAAAATATAACTTTAATTTGGAACGGAACAGCTTCACCTGTGTAAAGACATATGCCATATGATATGATGAAAAGAACAAAAAGAATGAACAAAGGCACCTAAAATACTGCAAAAGATGGTGCTTTAATGAGGCAAAGCTAACTTTACTTTGCCCCTCCTACTCCTTATGTAGAATAGATCCCCCAAAAACGCCCTATTCCCTATTTCCTAGGATTCTTCTTTTTTCCTATTCCATACGATTCTATGTACATAGCTTTAGAGGGCCATTACCTTCTTCCCTCCTACTGCAAAATCCTGCTCGCCTGTGATGTTCACATCAAAAAACAACTTTTGATACTAGATAAGGTGAGACGGCAGCTTTATACAAACCAATCTTTCAATAGCTTTTATTCGCCTCGCTTGTTTCGCAGGAGACAAAGACATACTTTGCGAAGCTCGTCTTCAAGCCAAGGCATGCCTCGGACTGTCGCGACCTTTGATCGGGCTGTAGCATTCTTCCACGAAAGCTTTGCGGAAGAATGGGGTCCGGATCTTCCTCATGCACTTCAGACAGCTAAGGTCGCCATTCAGAATTTGCGTTACCTGCAAAGATGTTGTTCAAGATGGACATTGTGATTCGCAAATGAGTACTAAATGTGGTATAAATTCAAGCGGACTGGCGGTAGCTGTTTTCCTGACATATGGTGAATCAGTATGTAGCAGTTTTTAAAGGACTTGCCTGGCTTATGCTGGGCCGTCGAATTGAAGACTGATGTACACAAATCGACGCAGCCAAGAGCACCAGATTGATCTGCTTGGCGTCGTAGTTCCTGCCCAGAGCAGGATCCAAGAGCTCTCTGACGTTATTCTTCTTGAGCAAAGGTTTTGCCTGAAAAAATTGCACAAATTCTCAATCCTTATTCCTCAGCTGTTCAACTATAAGTAGTTTAGTTTCGTAAATGTCCTTGTGCATGTATCCCACATTAAAACGAAGTGACGGGAAAAAAAAAATTATCAGTTTCGTACCCAAAGGACAAGGCTTTGCTGCGCATAATCCAGTGCTCGGCGGCCGGTGACTAGTTCCAACAGAAGCACACCAAATGCAAACACGTCGGTCTTCTCATCCACGATGCCGTGCATCAAGTACTCCGGAGCAAGATAGCTGTGACCAGCAGCATTTGGGAAACTTGAAGTTGCACAGATGACTTTAACCATGGCTTTAAAAGTAAGTAGAGTTCGAAGCAGGAAGAACAAACCCGAATGTGCCTTCGAATTTCGACACCGTGTGGTGGGTCCATTTCTCCGGAAGCCATTTGGCAAGTCCAAAGTCGCAGATCTGCACCAAAATCTACCGATGTAAGGACGCCGAAGAAACACGCAAAACCAAACCTCTTCTTCTGGTGTGGTTTTGGTGTACAAACTTGGCAAGATTTCATCAGGTTTTGCGCCATAAAAACACATTTGATGTGCTGCATCGAAATGGATTTATCAAATCTCTATTTCAAACATTAAACAGAATAGCACCTGAGGCTCAAAGTCTTCAGTAAGCAAAATATTCGCAGCCTTTATGTCTCTATGGATGATTCGCCTCTGACAACCTTCGTGAAGATACAATAAACCCTCGGCAGTTCCCAACGCAATCTTATATCGCAGCTGCCACTCCAGTGTTTCTTTTGCACCTGCATATATTCAGGGTGAGATCTCAATAGGCTTGTAATGAAATAATAATTGATCAAACAATTGTTTGCTCAGACATGTGAACTAACCATACAGCACAGAGGCTAGGCTTCCATGAGGCGACAACTCAAGGACCAGATGCATTCCGCCTTCGACCCCGTAACCAACCAACTTGGCTGTGTTCTGGTGATTGACATGGGCCATGATCCCAAGCTCGGAAAGGAAATCACCAATTATCTCATCTGGCGTCCCTCGCATGAGTCGTTTAATTGCCACGAGTTGCCCGTTCCTCAGCTGCCCCTTGTAAACCTCAGCATATCCACCCTTCCCAATTTGGCGCTCTGAAGAAACAATGAAAAAGAGAAGTCCCAAGTCATACCACGGCAAGTTTGAACAGAACAGAACAGAACCGGAAGGTCCAAGTGTTTTGCTCGGATTTCACTAACCGGGGCTGAAATTGTTAGTCGCGGCTTGGAGCTCGGGGAGGGTGAAATATTTCCAAGGGGTCTTGCTAAGTTCATCGGCTCTCGCCAGGAAACACGGTGCAAAGGTTATCATCTCCCTCATGCTGCTGCTTCTTCTGAATGGGGGCTTTAGGCTGTCGAATGGATGCATCGGGGGCGATTGTTTCCTCGACCTTGTCCTCAACAAGCGGATGAGCCTGCGCCAGCGGGAAGAGGGTCTCCCATCATTCCTGGCTTCGGAGTCCGAGGTGGTCGAATTAGTGTCCGACTCGCTGCTCCTCAGAAAGTCCTCCAGAACTCCAACAGGGGAGCTATTGTCCATCTTATGTTTCTCCTTCAACCAGATTGCCGTAGAATATTATCCCGAAGAGTAACCCAGAAAAATCTCAATATACATCCCCGGATTGGACAAATTCGCCGAATATTCTGTTCAGAAAACAGAAGACTTTGAGAGTTGCTAATTGCAATAGCAAGCACAGAACAGAAGCACCAAATTCATTTATTAGTCTGGAGGAGATTGCTTGTTTACCTGACGATTCTGTTTCTCGTTTCTCACTGCAAATTATTGCCAGATTCCGGCAGATATGGAAACTGAACGAATGCCTGCAAAAAAGAAAGCAAGGAAACACAAAAGCAAATCCTCAATAAGAGAACCAATAATCAAACGAAAACTAATAGAAGAATCACGCCGGCACAGCTGATTCGAGCTCGCTTGACGATTTCCACCTCAGTTCCAATCTAAACGAAACAGCCTTCAACATTTCTTTACAGCATGTAAAAATTGCGTGACATGTCCAACAGAAACTCAAACGGACGAGCTGAACCCCTCTCGCACATCGCCCAGAAAAAGAGGCAAGAAAGTCCAGGGGCAAGCCACGAAGAAACCGGTAATAAACATCTCACGGTCAAACACACCGTTATGCTAATAAACTAATCATCCCGAATCAGAAAGAACGAGTTCCGGCCAAGAAAAGTCCAAAACAAGAATACCCAGAAGAAGAGAAGAAGGGAGAGGACGTACGGCGCAAGACTAAGAGATGACCATGAACAGTGGATAACGAAAACAGGGGAGGGTATAAAAATGCAGGCTTTCTCTCTCTCTCTCTCTCTGTTTCCTTTTTCCCACCAGAAAACAGGGGAGGGGAAGGAGGAGGATGAGGAGGAGAGAGACAACGGTTGTGGAGGAGTGAGGTGAGACGTTGATATAGGCTTGCCGGCTAAGAAAGGAGCGAACGAGCTTCCCGAGTCCTGTGCTTCGATAATGATTAAAGAAGGAGGGGTGGCCTTGCAGAGGATTTCGTCGCTGTCCGAAGCCCATCATCATCATCATCATCATCAATGCCGGGAGAGGAAGCTTGGCCAGTCAGAGACGGCTTCTAAACTTCTGTTACACCCGCACTCGCAACTCGCGACTCGCAGCCTCGGTCTCTCGTTTCGGTTGCGGTGCGGGGGGATGGCACGTGCGCTGGTGGGGGCGCCCTCCAGGGGTCGGCACGACGGCACCTTGCGTTCATGTTCATGGGATGTTGTCGGTCAAAGCGGTTTCCGACATGTAAGGGCGAGGGGAAGTGCCTCGGTAGGTTCGAGTTAATGAAGGTTTGAGAGTGCATTGAAGGAGCTGCCAAGGTCGGTGGCGAAGCCCGCTTCGCGATCAATTGCTGACATCGCATCGGATCACAATTTGGACTCTATTTGTTTCACGAAAAATGAATAATTTGAAAATTATCTTTCTCAAAATGATAGCTTGTATTAATTGAAATAATTCATTGATGAAAAATGTTTCAATTATCAATAAATCTGAATATTTTCGTGAATGGCGAAGATGCGATTATTTTTAAGATAATGTTTGTCCAAATTATTCATTTTTCATGAAACAAAAAGTACATTAATTGTTGAGGATTATGAAAGAAAAGTAAATTGAGAATGATGTATTGATATGACACGCCTATCATTAATTTAAAATTGATGCATCATTGTTAAGACATGTGTGTCAAATCGAAATTGACATGAAAATACCATGGAACTTAATGGAATTGTAACTCAAGTCTAATGCGAGATAAAGAAATTATCAAAAAAGCCAATGAGAAACAATAAGAGAACATTAGATATTTATGTCAAAAATTTGATAACGCTTCATATAGAGAGGCGACTGCAAAGAGATCTACCATGAATCCGAAGAATTTGAGAGTTGTAATTATGTAATGCTCTAAGTGTTGCACAGCTCTAACTACACCTAAAGCAAATACACGTGTTATTTTACAATTTTTCATAAAAGGACTCACCAAGAAAACTCATGGAGAGTTTCAAAAAAAAAAACTCATAGAGTAAACCCCAATATTCCTCTTATCTACTCAAAATCCGCCTCTTATATAAATGATAAGTACATTGGAAGTTCTATAACTTATCACCAAGTATAATTGACTCTTAAAACTTTAGACAAGTGCAATTAAGTTGTAAAATTTATCAAATTTGTGCAATTAAATCATTCAATTAATTCTATCTAACTTCACTAAACGGAAAACGTTGATATGAATTTTTCATTATTATTATTTTCTCTCTTCAACATGGTATTGACGTGGCTAAAACATGAAGGATGGTACTAAAATGATGTCTTCCAAATCTAATTATTTTTAATATAAACTTTATATAAATTAGACAATTATAAAAAAGGAGGAAAAATGGCGGGACGAGGGATAATCAGGATCGCCTGGCCCTAGTCACTGATCGACGACTCTAGCCGACTATAAGTGAGGGCATATCAACTCTCATGAACGAGGGTTGCTGCCTCCTTCCACATCGTGCAAGGATTGTCGGGCCTCGCCCAAATCTGGTCGAGCACCACCACTGGCGGGGTGGGGGCAAGCGACCCCATCCCTTATCATGAAAAAAAAAATGTGGATTAATTGCTGGTGCCTTGAGAATGTGAAGAATGTTGATGACGAGAGCTCACAATACATTATTTAAAAAAAAAAAAAATCGTCGTAATCATTTCGGCTGTAATTGGCACTAAACCCAAAACCCATCTGCAAGGAAACCCGCCCAGCTTTACTTGTGTGAAATGATTGCGTCGGGGACATTCTTCAACTGCAAATCAAGGGATGGTTTCGAAGCTCAGCCAAACTCGAAGCGTGATCAATCATTATACTTTTATATCTGTACCAATCAAAGATCCTCTCTCTCTTATATATATAGATGTGTATATTATAAAATGGACATGGCTTGCTTGTTACGCCTATTGCCATTTCCCGACTCTTGAAACAATACATGATGTACAATTATTGCTAGCGTAGTCATTCTTGGATGTGTTTGTTATTGAGATGGAATATTGAAGTGTCAACGTTGTCTTTCGATCTTAATGTTGGTTGTTGGGGCTTGTTTCAATCTGACGCCACACGGCTGATTTGGTTGGCAACATAGGTATTGCAAAGTATGTATTATAATCCAAAAGTCATAAAGACCTGCACCAATGAAGAGAAATTGATTCTGAAAACGACAGAAAAATAAGGTCACAATCATGAAGGGGGAAGGCAGATCATGCGGAGCAGATTTTTAATGCAAATGAATGCGACGAAGGCCTAAAGAGACCATGGAGTATGTTGAAAGCCCATATGCACTTTTTGTCCTAGCAAGATTGGGTTTATCCTGGGCCGGCTTATGCGTCTAAGCATTCCCATTGGTTAAAGATAAGTCATCCACGCTTTCACTAGAGAATTCGTTAGTATTACTTCCTTTGCAGTCCGACCGAAGCGATTGGCTTGAATAAAAAACGAACCTGAAATCTCACGCTTCTTGAAGCATTGATCTAATCATCTCTTTATTCCATCAACTCTTGGGATTGCCTGGTTAACGTATATATGAGCTTCAAATAAATTGTGTCCCTATCATTTGGTACTATTCTTCGTAGATTAGAAAAATCTCGCTCGAGTTAGCTCGGAGAGTTTCTCTAACCTCATTAGAAAATGGAACATCCATTCCACTAAAGGGCTCATAATAATATATTCTCAATTCTCGGGTTATCATATATTTATATACTAGAAAAGAAGCATCTGAACTGTTTGACCAAAAAAAAAAAAAAAAAAAAAAAGAAGCACCTGAATTGCCAAAAATAAAAAACTAACTTTAAAATATATAGAAAGAAATACTTTTTCCCCAAGATTCCATATAGCTTGGAAAGATAAATTTTAATATGTTGTGAAATAGGAAAATATAAACAAAATTTTTAAGAGTACGAGAGACTCAAGGAATCGCCTTGTACTTATTGAAATCACAGTACCAGTTGGAGCTTAATAATGAACGAGGAAGATGCATTCTAGAAACTTGCGAAGGCTTGTACGAAAAATTCTTAGCAAAGGCTGAAATTCATCTCTAGGTTTATTTTCTATGTAGTGGAGATTTTCAGGGGCATAAGACTTTATCATTCCGCCTTATTTGGGTCTTGAGATTATCATTCAAACTCAGTTGTGTTACATAAATATTTAAAATCAAACTATATATCGATTTGGGAAATTTTGAAGTCGAAATGAAGCTTAATAATTCAATACTCGCCCTGTCTTTTCTACATAGGAAGCATCTATTATAACCCCTATTCTATTGTAAGGTTGTTCTCGATCTAATACCAAAAGGATTTTTGTGAGCGATTTATTTATTTTAAGCAGATAATTATAAGGACCATGCAGAAAATTCTAACTTATCAGCGTGATTAGTCATTGGTTCATACACTGCGTTTGCCTATTTTCAAAGCACAAAAAGAGGATTACCATAGCGTGATGGCAACTCCATGACCCCCAAGGAAAGAGCATGAATCCGAGGCTCTGGAAGTCAACTCCAAGAATGTCTTTGGACTCTCTGTACTTGGAATTGAATCTCCTTGTTCTTGTCCAAGTTGGTAGGCTTGAAGATTCTTTCTTTTTCATACATTCACACCTTGTGATGATGGTAAGAAAAATTTCGGGCCTCACAAACTTGTTGCGATCGGAGAAGCAAGAGGAGACGTGCTCTAACAGCTAAATTCCTCATATTTTTTAGTAATCTTATATTTTTCATTAGATTTTTCTCGAATGGTTGAGTGTTGTAAAAAAGATCGCCCAAGAAAATTATCTAGCCAATGATAAGGATACTCTCGAAGTTTTGCCCTCCCAAATTCATTGCTTTGGTCATGACAAGCCATGATACCTAATCTAACACCATCTTTCTCTAGTTTTTTTAAATTTTTCTATTAGTAAGATGGTGGAAGAATGGTGCATCATCATAGAAGTTTCACACGCTGTACAGAACGTTGATCTGAGTCAATAGACACCGCTAGAAAGACAAAACTCGTGATCGGAACCCCTCCAATGCTCGACAACGTACGAATTGTCAATGCGTTGCGGAGCCCTCGGTAATTGGTTCGCTGTAATCCTTGTGCTTCTGGTCCGAGCAAGGCCCGAATTTCTGTCCGTGGGACTGGCATTTCTTGCGATCGGTTTCAACAGTAGGTGGCAGCCCCCTCGACTTGCCCAAGAATGACGGCAACTCCACGACCTGCAAGGAAGGGGCAAGAATCTGAGACGCTGGCAGTCAAGTCCAAGAATGTCTTTTAGACCGGTTAGACCAGGAGTTTTTTTTTTTGGTCAAAAGTAGATAGTTCATTCGATCAACAAACATAACAAGTCTTACAAGACAACGATGGAGAAAATTCCGTACATAAAATTTCCAAAAGAGGTAAAGGAGGGGTGGTCAACCAATTTAGAGGAAGTTTGTTGGCACGGTGAGTCCTTGCCAGCCAGTCCGCTGCTCTATTTGCTTCTCGGGGACAATAAACCACCATAACATTTCTGCACGTTGCTAGTTCTTCTTTGCATTTTTGCACAATTTCTCTTAAGTTCCAAGGAGGCTCGGCCCGGCCCATTACCAGGTCCACAACAGGTAAACAATCACTTTCACAAGTCCACTTAAATATTTGACTTCGAGTTCCTCCCACGTGCCGCGTTTGAAGCCCTTTCAAGTACAGGATCCCGTGCAATAGAGACTTAGCTTCAGCGTGTTGTGAAGAGGAAACCCTAGAATCGGAGACGAAGCCCTCGACGACTTGCCCAGATGAATCGCGCACGATTCCGGCGATGGAGCAAATAAAATCGCCTAGAACCCATGACGCATCGACATTCATCTTCATCTCCCTTTGTTCCGCTGGGTTCCAGCAAGCAAGTATACTGCGATTTGGGGGTTTTGAGTTCTGTTTCATCTGCCATTTGCTGAAGGTGATGTGCTGTTCATGTGCTAGATCCAGTAGATCGGTTGGTTGTGGGCGTTTTGCTCTGAAGATCCAGTTGTTCCGAGCCTTCCAAATATTCCAAAGGACCATTCCTATGAGCTCTCGTGCAAGTAAGTCACTGTTTGCATCGAATACTCCTATCAGCCACTGATCAAAGCGCTTTATGTGGCTTGTGGTGTTGACACCCTTGAATCGTTGGTCCTCCCAGATCTCTTTGGTCCATTTGCACAATAGAAAAAGATGTTCTGTGGTTTCTATTCTCGAGTAGCATAACGGGCATAACAGGTCGGGTGTTATTTTTCTTTTGTAGAGATTTTCTCTCGTGGGAATGGCATTTTGACAGAGGCTCCAGAGGAAAGTTCGGATTTTCGAGGGTATGGTAAGGCTCCAGTTTGAGTCCATAAAGTTCGTGGGGGCTTGAAGGAACAGGATGCCCTGTTTTGGTTTATGCTTAGAGTTGTTGGGTAAGCTTTGTTGTAGCCACTCTTTACAGAATACTTCCCTGCCCTGTTTCTTGTCCATACTAAACTGTCCGGCTTAGGGTTCTGACTTAGGGGGATCGCTAAAATCTCATTAGCGATGTTTGCATCAAAAAGATGTTGTATTTTCTGTTGTTCCCAAGCTCTAGAGTCTGCATTGATCAATTCTGACACCAAGATAGGTTCTTGTTGGTTTGTTGGTCCTCCAATAACCCCCTGCTCTAACCACTTGTCTTCCCGAATTTTAATAGATTTTCCATCCCCCACTGACCATTTAATATCTGCTTCTATTGTGTCTCTTCCAAGCAATAGGCTCTGCCAGCCCCATGATGGTCGTTGGCCCTTGCGAGCTGTCCAGAGATCGCCATTTGGGAAGTAGACTCCTTTCAGAACTCTGCTCCACAGGGCTGTTGGAGAATTGGATAATCTCCAGACTTGCTTACCAAGCATTGCACGGTTGAAGGTTAGCAAATCTTTAAACCCCAATCCTCCTTCATCCTTTCAAGTTTTTAAAACTTCCCAGTTTTTCCAATGTGTCCCTCGCTGAGAATCTCCTTTCTGCCACCAAAATGATGCAATTCTTCTTTCTATTGCTCGACAGATAGACATTGGCAGCTTGAAGATGGACATTGCGTAAGTAGGAATGGCCTGCACAACATTTTTAATCAGAATCTCCTTCCCTGCTTTGGTGAGGAGCTTTTCTTTCGAGCCCTCTAACTTTGAATTTACTCTCGCTAATATCCATGCGAGCATTTCTTTCTTTGAGTGACCCCATTCCGTTGGAATACCCAGATATTTACCTGTTTTCTCAAATATAGGGACTCTCAGCTCATAGGCCATATTTCTTCTTAGAGGTAAGGGACTATTGTTGCTGAAAAAAACCCCTGATTTGTTTAAATTGACAGCTTGCCCTGATGCATAACAATACTGGTTAAGTATATGTGCCAAATTTTGACATTCCACAATAGTGCCATCCAAAAAAAATATAACATCGTCGGCGAAAAGAAAATGAGATAGCGTAGGACAGAACCCGTTGAGCTGTATCCCTTTGATGCTGCCTTCTGCAATTGCTTTTTTTCATTAGCCAAGTTAAGACATTTGATATTAAGATGAATAAATATGGCGATAGGGGGTCTCCTTGTCTTAGTCCTCTCGAGGGGGAGAAGAATGGGGTGGGTTCTCCATTAATCTTCACACTGAATGACACCGTTGAAATACACTGCATGATTAGGGACACCCACTTTGCACAAAAGCCCATTTTCAGCATGCAATCTTGTAAAAAATCCCATTCAATTCTGTCATATGCTTTATGCATATCTAGTTTTAATATTGCCTTATATTTTTTCTTTCTCTTTGTGATGCGCAGCTGATGCAAGACTTCCTGCACTATAAATATGTTATCCTGTATTTGTTTGCCTTGAACAAAGGCGCTCTGCTCTGGTTCAATAATGATTGGTAGCCACTTCTTTAATCTGTTTGCTAGGATTTTGGAGATAATTTTGTAACTGAAATTGCATAAGCTAATGGGTCTGAATTGACCAATGATCTCAGGATTTTTGACTTTGGGAATCAATGAAATATGGGTTTGATTAAGGTGGGGGTCAAGAGTACTTGTGTGGAAAAAGTTCTGCACTAACTGAAACAAGTCAAACTTGAGAATATCCCATGATTGTTGATAGAAAAGCCCGTTGAAGCCATTAGGGCCAGGGGCTTTTAGAGCTCCCAATTGAAAAACTGCTGCGTGAACTTCCTCCATTGTGGGATTAGCCACCAGTTCTTCATTGATGTTCTCGGCTACTGGAGAAGGGCACTGATTAAGGACAGGTTGGTAGTTTCTTGGACCCTCTGATTTATATAAATTCCTGTAAAATGATTTAATATGATTTCTGAGTACTACAGGATCTCGACACCAGCTGTGGTCTTCCATTTGCAGTATGGTAATTTTATTTCTCTGCCTCCGTTGTACAGTTGTTGCGTGAAAGAACCTAGTGTTTTTATCACCTCATTGCAACTTAATACGCGATCTCATGCCCTAGAATTGTTCTTCTTGTTTCCTCAATTTTTCTATCCGGTTTATGATGTTATGAGCTTTCTTCCTGCTTGTGTGCTGGGCTGGTTGATTAGTAATCTCTATTAAAGCCTGATTGAGCTCTTTTATCCGCAGAGGTGCATTGGCAAACTTCGGCAGAAGTCCAGCACAAGTGCCATAACTTGGCACGGGGGGACACTTAAGTGCCATGACTTCAAAACGGTACACTTAAGTGCCACTTTTTTTTTCTAGTGGGACACTTAAGTGCCACCTCCGGCGACCCTTGCCGGAAATCCTACGTGGCAATATTTTATTATTATTTTTTGCCTACGTGGCTCGCCGGAGAGCTGAGTCGGCTCTAACTCACCAGAAACGACATCGTCTGCATAATAAAAGCCCCAAATCTTCCAAAAACGACGTCGTCTCCCCAAATGCCCCAAATCTAAAACCCTAAATCGGCCAAAATCCCTATTGAAGTGCTCAAATTGAAGTCTCGAACCCTAATTTTCATTTGCCCAAAATTCCTTCGTCGAATCTTGGAAATGGAGAGCAAGACTCGCAGCAGCGCCTCAATTTCCTCTCACCGAAGCGAAGGAGAAGGCCAGTGTTTCTGTTTTTGTGGGTTACCGAGTCCAAGAAGAACATCGTGGACTCAAATCAATCCTAGGAGAAGATTTTATGGATGCGCCCGATATAAAGAAGCGTCGAAGTGCAAATACTTCAAATGGATCGATGAGAAGTTCTCTGACCGAGCCACAAAGGTGATATTGGATCTACTTCATAAAAGACAGCATTCTCCATCTGTGTTCGTGGACGACTTGGACGATGTTGACTCAATGCAAGCTCAAGTGTCTTCAGTTAAACTTTTCAAGAATGAAGTCTTAATGCACGCTTAAGCATCTTCAACTAAACCTTTCAAGAATGAAGTTTCAATGATGAAAATTGAAGGAAAGTGTTACCAAGCGTGTATTATGGTGTTGTTTTGTTGTCTATTGTACTTTATGATGAAATGTAAAGTACTTGAAAATGAGAAAAAGTTTCTCCGACTGCCATAGTTAAAAATGGTGTTGTTCTGGATTAAACGTAGGGTTTTTTCTTTTGAAAGATGCAAAGAAGTTTGTGTTGTTCCACAAGATCATTGTGGCTTTGTTGTTGTTTGTGCTGTCGTATGGACTTGCCATAAGTTTACCATCATCTTCTCTGTTTTGATGCAGAATCATCTTCTCTGTTTTAATGCAGACCAACATATACACAAGACAAACATGAGTGATTACCCGAGTGCCATAAGTTGTATTTAGTAATCACGTAAGTGCTAGTTGCGATGAAAAAAGGATCACTTAAGTGTCAAGTTATTGTTAAAGTGATCGGTTAAGTGTCACTTGTAGTTAAAAGTGAACAGTTAAGTGCCAAGTTTTTTTAGAATAGGATCAGTTAAGTGCCAATTTTTTTGTGGGTTTTTCGTAAAAATTGCGCCAGCCACCAAAGACCGGCGGCACCACCAACCATCACCACTAGCCACACTACACACTAGGCGCTCCAGCCACCACCATGCTGGTGGTGTTGCTGCACAAGATACTCCTTGCACTAGTTTGCACTAGTACACATGGTGTAAGATGTGCAAACTGCACACTTGTACCAGGTGTAGGTGCAGCTGCTTAAGCCTATAACCCCCACCACAAACCGATAATCACCAGGCATCACCACCAGCCACACCAACACCCCAGCCACCACATTAGCACCCCAACAACAAACTGACTACCACCAGACATCACCATCCACCATCACCGGATACACCAAAGCACTCCGGCTATCACCACAGAACACCAACATCAGCAGCAACAAGTAAAAGTAGAATCCATGATAAACAACAACATAAATTGACAAGCAGCGCAAGATCATTTCATTGATATTTCATCAAGTCTCGAGTCTCGACAACATCAATGAATGACAAACTAAAGAAAAAAACAAAAGATAACCATCCATAGACTTTCTATATGCACGACAACATCAACGTTTACATAACTGTTTTGACTCCTAAGCTCCACAAATCCTATCACATCTCATCTCATCAATCAATATGCACGACACCCCCGTTCGTGCTCCTTTCGATGGGCCTTTCACTTGATTCATAATTCTGGCACTCTTTCTAATTGGACGTGCAACGGAGCGGAGCCGGAGCGGGTTCTTTCTCTTATTTTTTGTTGGCACAATTGATGTTGATGTTTTCTTTTTTGTTGGTGCAGCCGTCGATTCTTGAGTTGGGCCCGAGATAAGAACTTCGAACTTCTCCCGGGCTACAAAAAAACAATAAATTGTTAGCAAAAATCTACAGCATAAATTAAATTAAATGCAGCCAATAAAACTTACATTGAGAATGACTGTTCCAAAGACGCTCATCCGTATAAAGGCCATAGCCATATTGTCTTAACCTCTTCCCAAGTGCCCCTCTTGTTTGAATAGGGCGTCACTTTCAGGAACTTGTGATTTGTTGCCCCTTTTTTCCGCTTTTTTGGGCCCTTTAACTACAGCCGGGGCTTCTTCGACCAATTGTCTTTGGGCGTCTTCTAGATGGCCTTTGTGTACCTGCCCCTTCACCCGGCCTTGTTCTAGTTGTCCTTGTGTAGCCCTTCAACTTCGGTGACACCTCCTTCGTTGGGCCTTCGGTGGTACTGGTGGTGGTAATTGTGGTGCCCCTTGCAGTGATTCTTCTGGTGGCTCCTGTGATTATCCTTGAGGTGGCTCCTGTGATGGCCCTTCAGTTGGCAGTTGAGTTCCAACTTGCTTTCTTCGAACCTGAGAAAGAGGCCAAAAGATACCATAAATATAATATCGAGACATATAATAATAAAAACTGAATACAAATTGGTTGAATTTACCACTTGGGTATTTCTTTTTTCGCTGAAGAACAGTCGACTGCACTGGTCGTGATGCTGCTTGGGCTAATCCTTCAGCTAGCCCTGATGCTGCTTGGGTCAATCCTTCAGCTGGCCGTGATGCTGCTTGAGCCAATCCTTCACCTGGCTGTGTTTTACCTTGCCTTCTTCGAACATGCTATTCAGTTTCATGACTTACTGAGGTTCTTCTTGTGACCTAACAAACACATTACATACAAGGCCAAATAGAATATTATGTACATTTTTATGATAAACGACAAGAAAGCAACATAAACATAAAATAAATTTCATGACTTACCGGGGTTCTACTTGTTGACTGAAGAACAGTCGACTCACTTGGCCCTGCTGTGTGCATTTCTCCAACTGTCTCTTCACTAGGCCCTTCACCTTGCCTCAACGGTTGTTGTTGCTTCCTCAATTGACAACCTTTAATATTGTGGCCTGTTAGGTGACAATAAAAGCACGTGATCTTTGCACCCTGCCTGCTCATTCTTTGCTGACCCGAGACCTCTCCCTCCGCCATTCTTCGTCTTCGTTTTGTCCTTCCAATTTTCTTCTTCAATGGCAAAGGTTGAGGTGCTTCATGATCCGTGGGCTCCCAAAACTTGCTACTTCTAATTGGCTGCATCATGAACTGATATGAAGCAAGATATTTTGATTTATGGTACCAATCATCGATGTAATCATCTGTATTGTTGCCCTTCAACTGGATGGCACATATGGCATGTGCACATGGAATTCCACTTACTTGCCATGCTCTACATGAACACTTCCTACTTCCTAGATTGACAACATACTTATCTCGCACCCTTCATTATCTCATATCCGTCATCTCCATTCCAAATGGGATGACAATGCGTACTTGCAACCAAGTTCTCATCCAATTTCTTCACAATCCTAAGACCATATTGTCTTGTCCACTTTGCAGCCTCATCTCTTTGTTTCGCAGCCGAGTCGAACCGCAACTCGTATATCTTCAAGCATTGAGATGACTGGTTTGCATCGGCATCTATTATCTTTGAATTAAATACTTCACAAATGTTGTTGTCGACGTTATCGCACTTGAACTCCTCATGAAGAATGCCCCGCACCAATGCTTCGGTTCTAGTTGAAATAGGGTAGCACAACCTTCATTTGTCAACTGAAGCAGTCCTTCTTTGGCTATTCTAAAGTCAGCCATGTTTGCACTCTTTGCTAATTGCCAAAATTGCAATTGCAGCTTATCCCCTTTATAGTTCTTTGCCCAATTTCCGTATATGTGCCGCGCACACATTCGATGTTCAGCATGGGGCAACAACTCGGCTCTTTGCCGGAACCAATCCCTGCAATAATTCAAAGTAAGAAATACTAGAGCAAATTACATGTTCATATTACAAAGCAAAGCAAACTATTGACTAAATTTTTCAAAAAGCAAGCATTACCTTTTGTTGGTCGCTCATGAATGCCCACCCTTCCCCGTTTGTTATCTCCAAGTCAGCTATCAGATTTTTCAAGAACTAGGACCAATTGTCCTTGTTCTCAATCTTTACAATAGCCCAAGCTAGTGGGAACATTTGGTTATTCGCATCTCTTCCAATCGCTGCCAACAATTCTCCCTTGCACAAGCCCTTCAAGAAACAGCCGTCCAATCCTATAATCCGTCTACAACCAGCTAAAAATCCTCGTCCGCATGCATCAAAGCACACATAGAACTTATCAAACTTGGTCCCATGATCAGGAAGCGGTCTCTCAATCACCTCTACATACACTCTACTTGTAGGGTTTTGCAGCCTACACTCCCAAGCATACTCCCACACCTGCCCATATTCCTTAGCATACTGACCAATAAGTATCTTTATCACCTTTTGCTTTGCTCTTTTGCACTAATTCCTAGATACATTGATGCTTACACGCTCCTTCACCAGCATCCTAAAGTTAGCAAGTTTCAAGTTAGGCATCACCTTGATCAGATCGAAGAAGTGCTTGGACAACCATGCACTTGTTACCCTTTTGTTTTGAAAATTAATGGAACAAGTGTGTTCCTTTGGTAGGCTCTAATATGAAAAGACCCACTCTTCTTAACAAACGCACCGTAAATCTTCCATGGACAGTTTTGCTGCGAACACCTAGCTCTTACAAATTTCTTGGTATTTCTAATGAAATCAACATTTCTTTGTGCAGCAATGGAGTTCTTCAAGTATAGCTTCCCTAAATTGTATCGCATCATGGAATTTCATACCTACCGACAAAGTAGGAGACGCAAGATGGATCATAGGAAGGAAACTTACTTTTCCTTCTACGCACAGCTCGTTGATCTTCTTCAACTTCGTCCGGGAAGTTGTGGTGTCGATGCTTTCTTCATAATCTGTCTCCAGGACCGGCCAGCAACACCAACATCTGCGGGGCCTTCGTCTCGTTTGGATGAACAGCTACATGCAAAGTTGCAAATCTATCTCGACAAAAAGTCCCTTTGTTTTTTCCTTGATTTGTATAAGCTCCTCATCGTCGGCGTCACTTAAGATTAACAAATTTTCAGCTTCAGCAGCCAACCCTTCATCATCATCGTCATCATCACCGTCACTGGATTCAGCTACTTCCCAATCTAATTCAGTGATGGTGACATCACCCATGTCACAATCGCTCTGGTGAACAGCATTTGCGCCCCTCTCCTCCCCATCCTGTCCATCATGACCTACTTCATCCCTAACCTCAGTACTAGCTTGAATACCATCTCCTCCTTCTCCTACTTGGGTGTTATCTCTGTCATCATCTTCGTCCTCACTATCACTATTGTTTTCAACAAACACTTTCGCCTCTTCGCCATGAAGATAATGATATAAGACATCCCTAAAACCATTATCATCTCCAAAACTCTCAAACCATCTCTCAAGCCTTTCCCAGGAACACAGTACAGTAACTTTTGTACTCTACAAGGCAAAAATGTCACTATATCCCTAACAAATCCAATATAAGATGCCTTCTTTATATCTACAAAGATAGTACCCTCATTCCCCCCCTCATACTCCCACTCATCCTCCCACTCATCCTCCCCAATCACAAAATCTCCACCGTAGTAAATGATGACAGCAACATAGTCTTTATGCGCCATTTCTGCAACAAAAGAGGACAAATATACAATTAACTTTTGGGACCACATTCACAAAGAACAAACAATTGCAAGTGGAGGTCCCTACACTCTTTATTAAAGAAAAGAAAAGAAGAAGAGAGAGGGAAGATGCGGTCAGACGACAGCTGCAGCTTGAAAACAAGAGGCCTCAGGACAAGGACAAATAAAAATAAAGATGGGACCCGACAACTGCTTTGATTATGCCGTCGCATTCCTTTAAAATATGGAGAGATTCCTCAGCATGGGTCCTCAACAATGCAATTTATTAAAAAAAATCTAGAAGTCCCCATCCCCACAACCTTCGATTCGAACATGTCCAAAGTCTAATACTCTGAACCCTAACAATCACCAATCATCGCACATTTCACATCCGACCACTACAAATTACTTTCGCACATCACAATTCAACACCCTGAATGAATCACACATTACAGTGGATGAGGCGACGTCGAGCCTTACACCGAGCCCTAATTTTCCCCCGCCGAGCCCTACACCGAGCCTATATTTCAATGCCGCTCCTAAACTGTCAATCCGAACCCCCAATAGGATTGTAGCACCACATCTCGAGCCATAAATCTCACATCAAGCCTGACCTTTCCCAGCCGACCCCCAAATTTGAAGTCCGAGCCCTAATAAACGAGTCGAAGCCTTAATTTCACCACAGGGGAGAGGAAGAAGAGAAAAAACCTGAGCAAATCGACGACGGCGAGCGACGAAGGCGAGCGACGACGGCGAGCGATCACCTACGAACGGCGAGCTGTGAACGGCGATGGATGGAGAGGACGTCAGACCTAGTGTGAACTGACGAAAGGTTAAAATCCAAATAAACCAAACGACGTCGTTTAACACTAAGGAAAAACGACGTCGTTTAGTTTGGCCAAATGCACAGTGGATGGGGCGACGTCGTTTTCCTCCTCCACGTGTGCTTTTTTTTAAAAAAAAAATTACCACATCAGTTAAGCATGTCGCCGGAAAATGCCACGTCTGTATTTTGGCCGGTTTTTGGCCGGATTGGCACTTAAGTGTTCCATTTTACTCTGATGATGGCACTTAAGTGTACCATTTTAAAGTTATGGCACTTAAGTGTCCCTCCGTGCCAAGTTATGGCACTCCAGGTGTCCTCACCTCGGCAAACTTCTCTTTACTCCACTTTGCCAGCACTTTTGAAGTCTCATGTAGTTTCACTGAGAAACTGGGCTGGTTAAGGGATGTTGTGTTCCATATTTGTTGTATGAACTCATGATACTCCTCATGTTCCGTCCAAAATGCTTCCATCTTGAAATCTCTCTTTCTTTTCTTTTTTTCAGGGTATAACCGAAGTACGAGAGGACTGTGATCCGAGCCGATATCTGGAAGAGCTTGGACTTCAGCTACATGAAAGGTGATTCTCCATTCCAAAGTACATAGAACTCGGTCTAGGCGTTTTCTAACAAGATCCTCCCCTGACCAGGAGTTGAATCTCCCGATTTCTCTGTCCCACTCGGTGGGCTCGAAAGAAAACTCTTTCTTTCTTAACCTTGTTCATTGATTGTCACCAAAAAATTAGGCCTCATTGGTCTTGCAAGCCACGACACCAGATGTGATATTACGCCTTCCCTAGATTGGTTCTTATAAGGAAAATGGATGGAAAGAGGTGATAAGTGTCGGCAACCGCTATTCGGACATTATTGTGGAAGTTTCATGAGCTCTGTGAAATGTTTGATTTGAGTCAATAGCCAATTACCGGAAGGACAAACTTGCCAACGTAACCGCTCTGCAAACAATGTACGAAGCCGAAGGCTCACCATGGCCCATGTGTTATCCATAAAGTATTATGGATCCAGGATCAACGAGCAATTAGGATTAGACGGAGGGATTGGTATTTGTTAATGACAAATCGTGTCTCGAGAAGCATCGCTATAATTTGAGTTCAGGGATAGCAACTTTTCTTAAAAGTATATCCTACCCACACTAATCACATGGATGGCATTTGGACTTTTCCACGATTGTTAATGCCGTAGTAAAAGTTGCTTTAGCTTTTGGAAAGTGTGCGGTAAATTTCTTCATAGTCACGATGGCACCAAGAAAGTTACACTACTCAAAATTCGAGATACTCTAACTATAAAAGATATGCACTCTTTCCCAAATTGTAGTAGTATGAAAAGACTATGGTGCGGTTAACAGACTTGCATATAATGGCTCTTCACAAAATTAATAATCTGACAAAAGTTAGTTTCTAGTTTGATGGTATGATTTTGCTTCCTCTGGTGATTTTTTTTTTGGTCGAATGATTGATACAAGTAACAAGGATGGGAACCCCATTGCAATGTTTTCAAATAGAGCCAACCAAATATTTGCTATATCTCAATCATAGTGAGGTACGGATAAGCAAAAATGATGTAAGCGATGTAAACACAAGTGAATATTAGATCGCTTGTTTCAATTTGTTACAAGTTAGGGAAAAAGTACAAAGAGACGAAGGTCACATCGTCTTCTCGTGAATGAGTGGTGAGTCCGATTTCTATGTGCATTTTTTGAATGGGGCAACGTGTTTTTGAAGGGAAAAGTGCTAAAAAAATCTTAAATATTTTACGTTTGTGCCAATTTAGTCATAAACATTTTTTTAGTGCCAATTAAGTCCTAAACATTTTTACGTTGTGTCAATTCATTCATTTCCAACCAATTTTGATCGGATTTTTGATTTGGACCTGACGCCCCGGCCGACGTGGCTTGATCGATACTGACGTAGACAACTTTTAATAATATTTTATTTTTTTGAATTTTTTTCTTTTTCTTTTTCTTTTTTTCTTCACCTTTTCTTCCTCCAACCAGTCGCCGGACCTCGCCCATGGTCGGCAAAGCTTGACCTCGCCAAGCCTCGCCAGATCCGATGAGGGCGAGCCTCGCCGACCATGGGCGAGGTGCGACCGGCTGGAGGAAGAAGAAGATAAGAAAAAAATAAAAAATAAAAAGAAAAGGAAAAAAAAAAAATAAAAGAAAGAAAATTAAAAAATATTGAAATATTATTAAAAATTATCCACGCGCTCCGATCGGTCACGTCGGTTAGGCATCCATTCAGGTCAGCAAAAATTCGGTCAAAATTGGCCGGAAAGGACCGAATTGGCATAACGTAAAAATATTTAAGACTTAATTGGCACCAAAAAATGTTTAGGATTAAATTGGCACAAATATGAAAGGTTTAAGTCTTTTTTTTTTTTAACACTTTTCCCTGTTTTTAGAAGGTTCATCTATATGTTTGACGACTGACCACAACAGCACAGGTAGAAATTGATTTTTGGTCAATAAAGTCACCCAAATGTTTGCAGGAGTGTCTAATAAACAAGTGAATCCGAGGTGTCTTGGCATGAACCGCACGTCTCTAAAATGCATCGAGAACGATGCGAGTTTGGGCACGACAAGACTGACCCAAGCAACGCGAGTGCCCTCAAGTTCAATGGACGTGGACACAGATCCAAACTCCTCGGTTTTCACCCCCCTCTCATCCTAAGAAATTTCACTTCACTTCGGTTGTTAGCACGTCCGAATACATCGTGAGTAGGTGAAGAGGGCTGGATTTTGGTCTAAAACTATCGCGTAGAAATATGTACGGCTCCGTGGTTTGTCATGCCGAATTCGTTGGGGTTGACAGCTTCTCCATAATTGGATTTCTGTAATCCGTGTGCTTCTCTGCTGGTGTTTTCTGCTCGTCAGGACATGGCGAGACGACATTTCTTGTGATCGGTTTCAAAAATAGGTGGCAAACCTCATCAACTTGTCCAAGAATGACGGCAACTCCACGACACGCCAGGAAGGGGCATGAATCTGAGACTCGAGACGGCAAGTCCAAGAATGCCTTTTGGACCGGTTGGACCGGGAGTTGAATCTCTCCATTTCTCAGTCCCACTCGATGGGCTTGAAAGGAAACTCCTCCTTACCTTGTTCATTGGTGGTCACAAAAAACTGGGCCTCATTGGTCGTCGCCACATCTGATACCACCTCTTCCCTGGGTTAGTTCTTATTAGGAAAAGAGGATGGAGAGGGGCGAAAAGTGTTGGCAACCACTACCGGACGTCGTCGTGGAAGTTTCGAGCAATCCGAGAAAATGTTTGATTTGAGTTGATAGCTACTACCAGAAGGTTGACTTGTCGACGTAACCCCTTCGCAAGCTGAACCACTCACAAAATCGGAGGATCACCGTGGCCCAAGTGTCCTCCTTAAAAGTCATCTAGATGTGATGGGATCGACTTGTAAGTAGGATTAGACGGAGGAATTGGTTGTTTGTTAATGACAAATTGTGTTTCGAGAAGCATGGCTATGATTTGAGTCATAGGGGATGCAACTTTTCTTGAAAAGAAGTCCCGTCCCGCTACTGTTGTAGTAAAAGTTACTTTAGCTTTTGCAAATTGTATGTTTAATTTTCCATAGTCACAATAGCACCGAAGATGTAGATAACGCACTCTTGCCCCATTGTGGTAGGATGAAAAAGATTGTCATCGTACGGTGGGATTAAGAGACCCGTATATAGTAACGGCTCATAGTAAAGTAAAGATATTATCCAGTTAAATATTATGGTTTTGCTTCTTTTTTGTGATTGATTATTTGAATATAATTAACGTGTGTGGGAACCCCATTGCAATGTTCTTAAAATAGAGCCACTCACTCACTTGCCATATCTTCGGAAAAGTGAGGTGCGGATACACACAAATGTAATCTCGCTCGACTTAGCTAGGAGAGTTTCCCTAACCTGTTTAGAAAAGGAACATCCATTCCACTAAAGGGCTCATAATAATATATTCTCAATTCTCGGGTTATCATATATTTATATGCTAGAAAAGAAGCATCCGAACTGTTTGACCAAAAAAAAAAATAGAAGCACTAGAATTGCCAATATATATATTTATAGCTTGGAAAGATAATTTTTAATATGTTGTGATATAGGAAAATATAAACAAAATTTAAGAAAGTACGAGAGACTCAAGGAATCGCCTCGTACTTATTGAAATCATAGTACCGGTTGGAGCTTAATAATGAACGAGGAAGATGCATTTTAGAAACTTGCGAAGGCTTGTACGAAAAGTTATTGGCAAAGGCTGAAATTCATCTCTAGGTTTATTATCTATGTAGTGGAGATTTTCGGGGCATAAGACTTTATCATTCCGCCTTATTTGGGTCTTGAGATTATCGTTCGAACTCAATTGTGTTACATAAATATTTAAAATTGAACTATAGATCGATTAGGGAAATTTTAAAGTCGAAATGAAGCTTAATAATTCAATACTCGCCGTGTCTTTTCTACATAGAAAGCATCTATTATAACCTCTATTTTATTGTAAAGTTGTTCTCGATCTAATACCAAAAGGATTTTTATGAGCGATTTATTTATTTTAAGCAGATAATTATAAGGACCATGCAGAAAATTCTAACTTATCAGCGTGATTAGTCATTGGTTCATACACTGCGTTTGCCTATTTTCAAAGCACTAAAAAGAGGATTACCATAGCGTGATGGCAACTCCATGACCCCCAAGGAAAGAGCATGAATCCGAGGCTCTGGAAGTCAACTCCAAGAATGTCTTTGGACTCTCTGTACTTGGAATTGAATCTCCTTGTTCTTGTCCAAGTTGGTAGGCTTGAAGATTCTTTCTTTTTCATACATTCACACCTTGTGATGATGGTAAGAAAAATTTCGGGCCTCACAAACTTGTTGCGATCGGAGAAGCAAGAGGAGACGTGCTCTAACAGCTAAATTCCTCATATTTTTTAGTAATCTTATATTTTTCATTAGATTTTTCTCGAATGGTTGAGTGTTGTAAAAAAGATCGCCCAAGAAAATTATCTAGCCAATGATAAGGATACTCTCGAAGTTTTGCCCTCCCAAATTCATTGCTTTGGTCATGACAAGCCATGATACCTAATCTAACACCATCTTTCTCTAGTTTTTTTAAATTTTTTCTATTAGTAAGATGGTGGAAGAATGGTGCATCATCATAGAAGTTTCACACGCTGTACAGAACGTTGATCTGAGTCAATAGACACCGCTAGAAAGACAAAACTCGTGATCGGAACCCCTCCAATGCTCGACAACGTACGAATTGTCAATGCGTTGCGGAGCCCTCGGTAATTGGTTCGCTGTAATCCTTGTGCTTCTGGTCCGAGCAAGGCCCGAATTTCTGTCCGTGGGACTGGCATTTCTTGCGATCGGTTTCAACAGTAGGTGGCAGCCTCCTCGACTTGTCCAAGAATGACGGCAACTCCACGACCTGCAAGGAAGGGGCAAGAATCTGAGACGCTGGCAGTCAAGTCCAAGAATGTCTTTTAGACCGGTTAGACCAGGAGTCGAATCTCCCCATTTCTCTGTCCCACTCGGTGGGCTCGAAAGAAAACTCTTTCTTTCTTAACCTTGTTCATTGGTTGTCACAAAAAAATTGGGCCTCACTGGTCTTGCAAGCCACGACACCAGATGTGATATTACCCCTTCCCTAGATTGGTTCTTATAAGGAAAATGGATGGAAAGAGGTGATAAGTGTCGGCAATCACTATTTGGACATTATTGTGGAAGTTTCATGAGCTCTGTGAAATGTTTGATTTGAGTCAATAGCCAATTACCGGAAGGACAAACTTGCCAACGTAACCCCTCTGCAGACAATGTACGAAGCCGAAGGCTCACCATGGCCCATGTGTCATCCATAAAGTATTATGGATCCAGGATCAACGAGCAATTAGGATTAGACGGAGGGATTGGTATTTGTTAATGACAGATTGTGTCTCGAGAAGCCTAGCTATAATTTGAGTTCTAGGGATCGCAACTTTTCTTAAAAGTAAATCCTGTTGTGAAAAAGGCGAGCGATCGAACAATAATATAGATAGAAGAAGAAAATAAATCGGACACCAGATTTACGTGGTTCAGTCGTAAAGACCTACGTTCACGGGGAGAGTAGCAGTGAATTTCACTATAGATCAAGCGATACAAGGAGATTACACACTTAAGTCACTCAAACACTCTCTCGATATTTCTCAAGCTCCAATTACACCCAACAATGCACGCAGTGTTTAGCCCCAAAATTCCTCAAGAAATAATCTCTCAATCTCACAAAAGAATTACACGCAAATCTTATCACAAGATTTAATTGGCTATAAACACTAAATCTTCTTGGATGTAATTCACGAACAATAACGACAAAGAAAATCCCTCTTAAGCACTCAACGACTAGATGGTGCTTCAAGAACAATTCTTCATGATCAATTGCAGAACACCAAGCACTCACGCGGCGCTTCAAGACAATTTGTGATCCACCTCTACCACCCACGGCCACAAGTCTATATATAAGTAAAACCTTTATTCTTTTGCCAACTTCTCATAGGATTCTGTTTCTTATCTAAAACGATTTTATCCAAAACATATCTCTATATATTTTAAATAAAATCCAAATCCAAGTCAAAGTTGAACTTTCCTAATTCAGCGGCCAAATTTTCCAACGCAGATTCAAACTTTGGGAAGTTAATATTCGGATCTTTTTTGCTCAATTTCGAATGT
Source organism: Eucalyptus microcorys (assembly GCA_014182515.1). Classification (NCBI taxonomy): domain Eukaryota; kingdom Viridiplantae; phylum Streptophyta; class Magnoliopsida; order Myrtales; family Myrtaceae; genus Eucalyptus; species Eucalyptus microcorys. The sequence continues at coordinate 11,681,864 of CM024569.1, forward strand.
CCGCAACATATCCAATTTAGAATATTCAGAATTTCACATTGGACTCAAACTCGAAACATATTTTAACAAATCCTACCCACACTAATCACATGGATGGCATTTGGACTTTTCTGTTGGAAGATACGCAGGAAGATTCCACATCGTTCAAAGATCAAATTAGTATCACTTCTTATCAGATCCAAATTGTGAAATATTCACTTGCTTTTATTATACATCCCGTTTGTATTATAAGAATATGACATTGTACATTGAAACATATACTGAATATACAAGAAAATTCCTAATTCTTTCTCTTGTACCGTTCCCTTCCATCTTCTTTCATGGTATCAGAGCACTTCTGATCCTAGCTTCCGCACTTCTCTTCGAATTGCCTCCGGATTCCTTCTTTTTTTTTTTGTTGTTGCAACATCTGCAAAACAAAATAGTCCCCAGCAGGAATTCTTCTTTGAATCTTCGAAAAAAACCTAGCTTGCAGAACAAGTTGCTGCCAAAACCTGCAGAACAAAGTTACTGCAAAACAGAGTTGCTGCCCTTACCTGCAGAATAGAATTGCTGTAAACCTTCTTTAAATTTCTTACCTCAGCCATGACAAACCCACAAACACCTACCTCACCCACTGAAGATCAGTCAGCAAGGAATACGATGCCACGTTCACCACCTAATCCAGAATCATCGGTCACAAAACAACAACCCAGTCGAGGCCAAATTTACACGCAATGGCAACAATTTCTGGCTTAGTTCAATCCAGGGTTGCCCTTCTCGGGCTATCCTTATCAATGGATGCCATACCCATGGATCCATGGATCAAATCCGGATACATCACAGCCGGGCTACCAAAGCGTGCGGACCGATGAAGGCCTACCAACCAACCCTAGGGTAGGCTCAACCATTGGCCCTAAGCAGATGGGCGGATCTGGAAATTTGAATGCGGGTGCCTTCAATCCGAATCAGACTACAAATAATGTGGGATTTCCAACAGGGTTTCTACCCTTTCCTTTCGTGGCCGCCATGGATCGCCTAGAACCTGGTGACGTGTTGTATGTTTCCAACGCCGACGAACCAGAGTTGCAGCTTATTAGCCACCCCCCAAAGGACCGAAAAACTACTCAAATTGGGCGCGTGAATTCCGTTGAGCCCTCATAACAAAAGATAATGAGGGATTCATCGACGGAACTATTCCGGTCCCAGCTAGATGAAAAATTTGAACAGACAATGGGAAGGAATTTTTCAATTATGAATGCACGACCTTATTATCATCCCAAGGGATCTTACATGAGAGTTCATGTACTTATACACCACAACAAAATGGAATAGTTGAAAGGAAGCACTGTCATTTGTTGGAAGTTGCCCGAGCTTTAAAATTCCAGGCTTCTATTCCGGATATTTTTTTGGGAGATTGTGTTCTAACTGTAGCATATTTGATCAACCGTATGCCGACCAAAATTCTTCACAGTTGAAGCCCTTTTGAAGTTCTTTTTGGGAAGAAGCCAGATCTCAATCATTTGAGGATTTTTGGGTGTCTATGTTATGCTTCTATAGTAGGACCTAAGGATAAGATGGGTCCAAGAGCTCGTCGGTGCATATTCATGGGGTATCCTACCTTACAGAAAGGGTACCGAATATTTGATCCCTTTACAGGCAACTTCTTTGTTAGTAGGGATGTTCAATTCCAAGAAGATTTTTTCCCTTTTGCTACCTAGGAATCCAGCACAAATAAACCAGGACATTCTCATCATATCGAAGAGCCTCTTCATGATCCGGAATATGTTCTGGTTCCATTCTCAGAGAATACAGGTACTGAACCTATACCTACTCCTGGCATAACACCTTTGGCAGCAAACACGAATCAACACTTGGAAGAAGGGATTGCATTAGAATCATCCCCTATGGAGACTCAAACAACCCAATCAATTTCTCAAGACATCCAGCCAAGACGTTCGGGATGCGCCGCACGTTCACCAACTTGGACCAAAGATTACATATGTGGAGTAAGAAACCCACAGGGTATTCATTTTCCTATTTCTTATTATGTTTCCTTCGATTGATTATCCGAGGAACATAGGTGCTGCATTACTCGCATTTCTGAAGAGCGAGAGCCTTCAAGCTATGATGAGGCAAGCACTAATCCAAAATGGCAAAAGGCTATGGAAGCAGAATTGTAGGCACTAGTGGATAATCAAACATGGAAACTTGTCACCCTGCCTCCACATCGTAAGCCAATTGGATGCAAATGGGTCTACAAGATCAAACATCGAGCTGATGGTTCAATTGAAAGATACAAAGCTCGATTGGTAGCAAAGGGTTTCACCCAGAAGGAAGGTTTTGATTATCACGAGATCTTCTCTCCCGTAGCTAAAGATGTTACAGTCCGATCTTTTCTCTCTGTAACAGCTTATCAGGACTGGCCATTACATTAGATGGATGTTCATAATGCTTTCCTCCATGGAGATCTAGATGAAGAGATTTATATGGACATACCACAGGGTTTACGAAGACAAGTGGAGAATAAAGTATGTCATTTCCGCAAATCCCTATATGGGCTCAAACAAGCATCCAGGCAATGGTACGCAAAATTTTTTTGAGTCATTGATAGCTTTTGATTTTCAACAATCCAAATTTGATTATGCTGTTTTCACAAGGACCAAAGGTACATCATCTATATACTTGATGATATATGTAGATGATATACAGATTATGGGCAATGATGAGATGGCTATCAAAGGCTTCAAGCAATACCTACGTTCCACTTTTCATATTAAAGATCTAGGGTCGCCAAAATATTTTCTTGGAATAGAAATTGCTCGATCAGACCAAGGAATATCCCTCAGTCAGAGGAAATTTGCCCTAGAAATCATATCAAAAGCAGGATTGTCAGGATTTAAGCCAGCTGTGATTCCAATTGAGCAAAATATCAAGCTGACCACAGCAGATTATGACGCAGGAATCTCTCAAGAAGCTGATCCTATACTGAGAGATCCAATGAGTTGTTAGAAACTTGTTGGGAAGCTCATATATTTAACTATGACCAGGCCGGACATTACCTATACTATACAGACACTCAGTCAGTTCATACACAGTCCAAAGCAGTCCCACATGAATGCCGCACTCAAAGTGGTGAAGTATTTGAAGAAATGTTCTGGACTTGGGATTCTTCTCTCCAAGAAATGTGATATGAGGATGACAGCATATTGCGATGCGGATTACGCAACATGCCCAATGAGCAGGAGGTCCATAACTGGTTTCTGTATCAAGTTAGGGGATTCTTTACTTTCATGGAAAACAAAGAAGCAACCCACAGTTTCATTATCCTCAGCAGAAGCAGAATACCGGGCCATGGCAAAAACCACATGTGAGATAGTGTGGCTACGTGGATTACTTCGAGACCTTGGAGTACAAGTTCAAGGGCCAACAAAATTGTTTTGTGACAATGATGCGGCTCTCAAATTAGCCTCAAACCCGATCGTTCATGAAAGAACGAAACACATAGAAATGGACTGCCATTTCATACGGGAAAAGATCCAACAAGGGATAGTCGAAATGCTGGGGATTCAAACAGAGGAGCAACCGGCGGACGTCTTCACCAAACCCTTATGTCAAAGTCAGCACGCGCATCTCCTAAGCAAGCTAGGCGTCTTGGATATCTACAAGCCACTAGCTTGAGGGGAGTGTTGGAAGATACGCAAGAAGATTCCACATCATTCAAAGATCAAATTAGTATCACTTCTGATTGGATCCAAATTGTGAAATATTCACTTGCTTTTATTATACATCCCGTTTGTATTATAAGAATAGGACATTGTACATTGAAACATATATTGAATATACAAGAAAATTCCCAATTCTTTCTCTCGTACTATTCCCTTCCATCTTCTTTCATTTTCCATGATTGTTACAGCCGTAGTAAAAATCGCTTTAGCTTTTGGAAACTGTGTGGTAAATTTCTTCATAGTCACGATAGCACCAAGGAAGTTACACTACTCAAAATTCTAGATACTCTAGCTGCAAAAGATATGCACTTGTACCCAAATTGTGGTAGTGTGAAAAACTATGGTGTGGTTAACAGACTCGTATATAATGGCTCTTCATGAAATTAATAATCTGACAAAAGTTAGTTTCTAGTTTGATGATATGATTTTGCTTCCTCTAGTGATTGATTGATACAAGTTACAAGGATGGAAAACCCCATTGCCATGTTTTCAAATAGAGCCAACCTAATATTTGCTATATCTCAATCATAGTGAGGTACGGATAAGCAAAAATGATGTAAGCGATGTAAACATAAGTGAATTAGATCACTCGTTTCAATTTGTTACAGGTTAGGGAAAAAGTACAAAGAGACGAAGGTCACATCGTCTTCTCGTGAATGAGTGGCGAGTCCGATTTCAACGTGCATTAATTGAATGGGGCAGCGTGTTTTTGAAGGTTCATCTATAGGTTTGACGACTGATTACAATAGCACAGTTAAAAATTGATTTTTGGTCAATAAAGTCACCCAAATGTTTGCAGGAGGGTAATAAACAAGTGAATCCGAGGTGTCTTAGCATGAACCACACGTCTCTAAAATGCATCGAGAACGATGCGAGTTTGGGCACGACAAGATTGACCCAAGCAACGCGAGTGCCCTGAAGTTCAGTGGACATGGACACTGATCCAAACTCCTCCGCTTTCACCCCCCTCTCATCCTAGGAAATTTCACTTCACTTCGGTTGTTAGCACGTCCGAATACATCATGAGTAGGTGAAGAGGGCTGGATTTTGGTCTAAAACCATTGCGTAGAAATATGTATGTTTCCGTGGTTTTGTCATGCCGAATTCGATGGGGTTGATAGCTTCTCCATAATTGGATTTCTGTAACCCGTGTGCTTCTCTGCTGGTGTTTTCTGCTCGTCAGGACATGGCGAGACGACATTTCTTGTGATCGGTTTCAAAAATAGGTGGCAGCCCTCATCAACTTGTCCAAGAATGATGGCAACTCCACGACACGCCAGGAAGGGGCATGAATCTGAGACTCGAGAAGTCAAGTCCAAGATTGTCTTTTGGACCGGTTGGACGGGTTGGACCAGTTGGACCAGGAGTTGAATCTCTCCATTTCTCAGTCCCACTTGGTGGGCTGGAAAGGAAACTCCTTCCTTACCTTGTTCATTGGTGGCCACAAAAAATTGGGCCTCATTGGTCGTCGCCACATCTGATACCACCTCTTCCTCGGGTTTGTTCTTATTAGGAAAAGAGGATGGAGAGGGGCGAAAAGTGTTGTCAACCACTACCGGACGTCGTCGTGGAAGTTTCGAGCAATCCGAGAAAATGTTTGATTTGAGTTGATAGCTACTACCAGAAGGACGACTTGTCGACGTGACCCCTTCGCAAGCTGAACCGCTCACAAAGTCGGAGGATCACCGTGGCCCAAGTGTCCTCCTTAAAAGTCATCTAGATGTGATGGGATCGACTTGTAAGTAGGATTAGACGGAGGAATTGGTTGTTTGTTAATGACAAATTGTGTTTCGAGAAGCATGGCTATGATTTGAGTCATAGGGGATGCAACTTTTCTTGAAAAGAAGTCCCGTCCCGCTACTGTTGTAGTAAAAGTTACTTTAGCTTTTGCAAATTGTATGTTTAATTTTCCATAGTCACAATAGCACTGAAGATGTAGATAACACACTCTTGCCCCATTGTGGTAGGATGAAAAAGACTGTCATCGCACGGTGGGATTAAAAGACCCGTATATAGTAACGGCTCATAGTAAAGTAAAGATATTATCCAGTTAAATATTATGGTTTTGCTTCTTTTTTGTGATTGATTATTTGAATTTAATTAACGTGTGTGGGAACCCCATTGCAATGTTCTTAAAATAGAGCCACTCACTCACTTGCCATATCTTCGGGAAAGTGAGGTGCGGATACACACAAATATAATCCAAGTGGTATAGACATAGGTGGATATTAGATGACTCGTTTCATTTTGGTATAGGTAAGGGAAAAGTGCAAAGAGGCAAGGACAAAATTGTGTGACGTAGCAAGTGACGGAGGTTACGTTGTCTTCTTGTGCTTTGGAATGAGTGGTGAGTCTGATTTGAATGTGCAATTATCGAATGGGGCACCATTTTTCTAAGGTTATATTAGGTTTGACGACTGAGCCATGATCCGTGATGCAATCCAAGGGTCATTTTCGGGGAGTAACTTATAAAAGAGGCTTTTACTGTACACATGCAGAAGTGTCCAAACAGAACAAGCGAATTTGAGATGCATTGACATGAGTAGAACGTGTCTAATGTAGCAATAAGAAAGGTGCAATTTTTGGGCATGCCAAGATTGACCCAACGCACGCGCCATCCGAGTTCAGTGTCCGAATAGCACCTGAGTTTTCTAGGCGTACGCCATATACGGCGTCGTGCTCTGTTGCGCCGAACTCAACGTGGTTGATAGTGTATGCACGTGTGTTGTATTTTGCGTATGGACGTCAACTTACATACGATTCAGCTCGAGTTGAGATGGAAAATGTCTATATTTGTAATTCACCAGTCAAAGCGTTAGCAAGAATCGAGAAAATGCACAATCGTTATATAATAATAAATAATTCTACAGCCTCTGTCCTTATGGGGCGCTTTGGAAAGGGTGACCCTGACAATATTTGAGTGAGATATAAGCGTATAATGAAGCTACAGTCTTGAATCCAATTTCAAGTTCAATGAAGTGAATAAATAATAACAAAAATAATATAAACCGCCTTATGAATTTGACTTAATATATAATATGATTTAATGTGTAATGTTGTTTCTAAATTTTTAATTTTTTTTAATGTGATTTATGAATTTTTATTACATGTTTAATTTAGTTTATAAATTATATGAAAATGTTTAATGTTGTTTTTGAACTTGAAATTGGATTGGATTAGATTAAACATTTACAAAAAATTAAGAAATATTATTGAATAAATTTAAAGTTTAGAGACAATATTATATGTTAGATTAAATTTCATAAACAACATTATATGTCTATCGTGATTGTCCGACGTGTGTGGGACCTCGATGTGAAATTAATCGAGTGCTTAAAAAGCTCCTGACACCCCGTGGATATTCTTGAAAAACGGGTTCCTTTTTCAATTGCTCGAGAGAAAGCAGCTGACCGCACGAATCTCCAGGGGTTATTCAACTCTTTCGTTGTTAGCGATTAGGATTGGATTCCGTGGTGGGAGATTCGAGATAGTCCCCGTTGCTTCGACCTAGAATCCGACGTGTCGATGTTTGTCATCTATTAAAGATAGGATACGGAGCATCGTTTTGTCTGGGACGGGTGTGATTAGTTCACATTGTGCGTATGATCGTGCTGGCTAAAAGCACCTTTGATTGGTTGACCATTCCCTTGTCCCTTTCCTAATAATTATAATTATTTTTTGCCATTATTCTGCCCTTTTTTTTTTATTTTTATTTTTAATAACACGACCAGTCAAAAGCTTCAGCCGGACTAATCTTCAGAATTTTATATATATAATTTCCATCCACGTAAGATTCTGTTTATAGAGTATGAGGGTGGACTTTTGAAGCTAATTCGATTTGAGGATGCAGTGAATTTGATTACGAAAGCTTATTGCATTTTGAAATAAAGCACCTAATCACTTGGCCAACATTTCGTACGTGTCTAGTTACTAACCATATGCGCATGGGATCGGGTTTTCTATCGCACTTTATCACGGCTTGGCCCCAAAAAAAAAAAGAGGAAGGAAAAAGCCTTTTCATTTGAGCCAGGCATGGGCTAATTAAAATAGTCATCCGTTCGGAGTTAAATTTGATACTGCTTGAAATCTGTTAGATTGATTTGATTCCAAATTCTTACATAGTTCAAGTCAGTCTTTCAGTTTCCAAATCATGTTATTTCAATTCGATTTAGTTTTATTTAAACCAAACCGAATTAAACCGTACTTATCTCTAATTATGATGATGAAACCTAGTAGGGCCCACACCATCTCCTTACTAGACACTTTGCCAAAAAAAAAAAAAAAAAACCCATGAAAGGGTCGCTGCTCATGCCCTCTGTAGAGGTGTATTCTTAAATTAGCAAGCATAACAACAATGTAAAGAGGAATAAATTATAAAATCATTAAATTTGTCAACCAATTCCATAAATGTCTAAAAGAATTACATCTCCAAAATCTCACAATCTTTGAATATTACATTCACACTCGTGTACATACCTTCTATCATCGAGAAATTGAAAGTGACGTGGATAAATTAGAGGATTTGATATTAAAATTAAAAGAAAAGGACTCTTGTACAAAAAAAAAACATTGGCAGCATCTAGACCATCCTAGAAAGTCTAAATCCCACTAAACTGAAAAGGAAAAATGAAATACACCACTGTTCAATTTGGTCTAATGTGTAATTTGTACTATAAACTTTAATTTATTCAATATAATTCTTAAACTTTATCCCAATATACAATATAATATCTAAAATTTCAATTTATTTAATACGGTTCGGGATTATATTGAACATGGAACAAATTAAAAGTTGAGGGATCATAATTGAACAATTAAAAACTTAGGAACCAAATTATAAACTTCAGAAATTATTTATGTCATTATCTTAATTTAGAAAACAAAAATAAAAAATATTAAAAAAGAAAAAAGAAAAGAAAAGAAGAACGTCCAAATTCCCTTGTTTTCCGGATCACACGTCAGCGAAACCCATTTTTTCCCCTAGAACGCATTACGAAACGCGTCGAAATCAAAATTGAAAAAAAAAAAGAAAAAGAAAAAGAAAAAGAAAGAAGAGTTGAAAAGGGGGAAAAAACGAAGAAGAAGAAGAAGAAGAAGCCGCCGCCGGCGGCGACCGTTGACAGCCCACACCCACCCGCACTCCCGCAACCACTCCCCCGTCCCCCACCTTCTCCAGAACTCGCATCAGTCTTCCTCCTCCTCCTCGTTTTCCTCGAACAGCTCCACCACCTTTCCCCAGAACCAACCCAAAAAAAATAAAATAAAAATGGAGCTCCACCTCCTCCTCCTCCTCCTCCTCCGCTCCGACCCGGATTCCTGAAACCAAGGTTCCCCCGATGTCGCCGCCCCTCCTCCGCCGCGCCCCCGCCGCGCTCGCCCTCCTCCTCGCCCTCCTCCTCTGCCTCCCGCCGTCTCGGGCCCAGAACAACGCCACGGCGACCGCCACCACCGGCGCCGCCTGCCCACTCAACTTCACCGTCCTCAGCGACCTCATCACCCCGTCCTCCCGCCCCCCGAGCGGCCTCCCCACCGCGTGCGGCTACATCCTACAGGGGCTCCGCCTCGTCCTTTCCAGCTACCTCCAGCTCACCGGCAACTTCCTCCCCCCGCTCAACTCCTCCGAGTCGTGCTGGGACAAGTACCAGGCCCTCATCGACTCCTTCATCCCGGGCTTCGACATCCGCAGCTCCTGCGGCTTCCAGACTTCCTGGATCTCGGTGGGGTGCATGAACATCACCACCCTGTCCGAATTCGAAGTCGTCGTCCCCAGCTCCGCGCGGAGCGGCGTCGCCACCAGCTGCAACCAGTCGCTCGAGAACAGCTCCCCCTGCGCCGTCTGCACGGTGAGCTTGTCGAAAATCGCGTCCTACTTGAACGGCTCCTCGGTCGGGAATGTCTCGGACTGCTCCGGCTACCCGACGATCTATGCGGCGGCGGTCGCGAATTACCTCGGGCCCACGGATATAGGTACTGCCAAGTGCTTGTTCTCCCTCAATTTCACGAATTCGGGGGGCGAGAGTAGGAGGAAGGTGGTGGTGATACTGGTGGTCTTGATTGGTTGTGGGTTGGGGGCGGTTGCTGTTTCGGTTGGGTTCTGGTTTTTCAGGAGGAAGCGTAGGAGGTTGAAGAGGCGGAGAAGAGAGATGGACAGGGGCGAGAGAGGGTTGGGGTTGCGGAGTTTCGAGGAGAGTACCACAGTGGTCAGGTTCGCATTTGAGGACATCAAGAAGGCTACTAGGAACTTCTCTAGGGATTACATCATAGGACGAGGTGGATATGGAAATGTTTACCGGGGTTTGTTGCAGGATGGCACTGAAGTCGCGTTGAAGAGGTTCAAGAATTGCTCTGCTGCAGGGGACGCGAACTTCGCTCATGAAGTTGAGGTCATCGCCAGCGTAAGGCACGTGAATCTGGTCGCTCTTCGAGGGTATTGTATTGCCACGACGCAGTTCGAGGGTCACCAGAGGATCATCGTGTGTGACCTGATGAGAAATGGAAGTTTGCATGACCATTTGTTTGGGTCAACCGAGATAAAGCTCAGTTGGCCTACTCGTCAAAGGGTTGCGCTTGGAACGGCCAGGGGGTTAGCTTATTTGCATTACGGGGCACAACCTGGAATCATACATAGGGATATTAAGGCAAGTAATATACTTTTGGATGAGAAGTTTGAGGCCAAGGTCGCTGATTTTGGTCTTGCAAAGTTTACAGCAGAGGGTATGACACATATGAGCACTAGGGTTGCCGGCACAATGGGGTATGTAGCGCCCGAGTATGCATTGTATGGGCAGTTGACGGAGAGAAGTGATGTTTATAGCTTCGGTGTCGTGCTTCTTGAGCTTTTGAGTGGGAAAAAAGCACTCTCCGGTAATAATGATAGTCAACCTTCTCTCATCGCCGACTGGGCTTGGTCCTTAGTGAGGGAAGGGAGAGCTTTAGATGTTATTGAAGATAATATGCCAGAGTTAGGGTTGCCGGAGGTTATGGAACAGTATGTATTGGTTGCGGTGCTATGTTCTCATCCTCAACTATATGCTAGGCCGACAATGGATCAGGTTGTGAAGATGTTGGAAACAGAGTTATCAGTTCCTTCTATTCCGGAACGACCTATTCCTATAGTGGCAGATATGGATGACATTGAGAGATCATTCAGCAGTATGGGCTCGGGTCAGTTATCTACTCCCCGGGGCTTCCAGTCATATACAATGGAAAGCGAGTGCGCTTCTGACAATGTAGGAACAAGTTCAAGTACCAGTAAATAAGTGCCAGTCCATACCTGCCTTCAAAGCTGCATGCACTCCAGACCATAAGGAAGAAGGAACAAGTTCAAGGGCCACAGTCTAAATCTCCATTCGAAATTGAATTCTTCTCTAACCATAAGGAAGAAGGAAAAGGTCCAGTAAATGAGTGCCGGAGTCTATATATCTTTCCATACTGGAGGATGTTTGAGCCTTGCATAGAGATGACGCTCCACTAATTTCATGCGCTCTTACTGACCTCTCTGTGAGTTGGATTGGTTCCCACATTAGAGGTAAGTAGATGAGTGTCTTAGGCAGTTCCACACTCTTTTTGTGAGAAAAATAGAGAATAATTATTATTCTTTCTTCTTTCTTTAGTTTGTTCCACACTTCATTTGAAATTTTAGTACCTTGTACATTCTATTCCTGTCCATCGTTTTTTGGTTAAGAAATCCAAATTTAAGATTCAAGGCAGCTGGAATTCATGGTTCTGTGAAGTCGTTTTCCAATGGGAAGCACTGATGTTTGATTTAGTATCTAGAGAACCAGCTGATGACACAATTGTACTATACTTCTTTGTCCAAGTTTAAAATAAAAAGTTCTGATTCATTCATATGCCAAATGGTCCTAACTCACGCCACCAGACTTTGGTTTTGTGGAACATGGATAAGCAAATGCTATTGCAGGTGTTTGCCTGTGCAATTTACTGCCCACATAACCTATGGCTCATGGGATGCTGTTACTTTGGGATTCTTTACTGGATGCCACAGAATGATCCCGTGAAATTTGATGTTAATATTAAGACCATCTAATACAAGAATTGACTACGCTCAAATTTCTATCAAGGTGCTAGGCTTCCATTGAGATGGAGCATAAATCCTTCTTCAGTATGTCCAGATGGAGTTAGCTTTCGACTAATACTCTCTTCTGGGCTTAATTGTGGCTTCAGCTATCTCCAGAATCAAATATTCATTTAAAATAGAAAGTGAAAGCCATTACCTGTTTGCTTGGTGTTGACTGCTGATCCTGCTGCTACAAAATACGGGTATGCGCTTTCTCGATAGAAGCTTTGATCCAGAACACTTTATTTTCAGATCTTTCAGTGCATGTTGCGGTCATAGCTATTGGGAGCCTTGTCTGCGCTAGATTCTGTTTATGGCCATGACGCTCTACGTTTGTACCATATTCACTTCTGCATGGCTACACATCTTGGATCTGTGTCTGTTCGCCCTTCGCAGGTGGATTGACCACTTAAGAGCTCTCCCAAGGCTTTGCTTCTCTCATGTGCTTCTGAAGTGTCGTTACGGATGTGCCTTGTGCTTTTGAGAATCTGTAAACATTCTATTTACTGTGTATGTTAACTACCTCTAGGTCCTGCAAAACCATTCAAAAGTAGTTACCTGATGCTGCCAATGAATTGGAACTTTCAGATGGCAGGAGTGTCATGGTGCCTAGGTCGAAATTTTCTTTTGCTATCTGTGGGACACTGATGGCTATATCGTACTTATGCATCGAGTTTCATATATGGTCCATGAACAAAGCAGAGTAATAAAATGTCATGCTTGAGGTATTCAGAAATCAGGTTGACGCAGACGCAGACAATGACATAGTTTGATAGCAAATTAAGCGCCTTCCCTCTATCGTCACTTGCTCTGAGAGCTGGTGTTCTGCACCTGGTTCATTGTTTCCATCATCGTCTAGAATGTGCTTAAATCAATGGTCCTATGCAAATCCATCTCGAGTTCTTTTTCCTTTCGTTTTTTTTTTGGGGAGGGGATGCGGGGAGGGTTACTAGAAACATTATGCAAGCCTTGCCTCATTGTAACTTGGGTAACTTGTCTTTCGGAAATTGAACTCGGTGGATGGTGGGTGTAGGTGTTGATTATCTATACTTAACGGAGGTACCTGGATGTTGTTGCCCCATGAGCTTTTTACATGTTGAAAGCCCATTATAACATCTCAAGATGGAGAAGGGACATACCCTTTTGTTCTCTCATTCACTGCCTTTGCAGGCTAAGAAAGTTTGTCTTTTTCTGTTGTTTTGTCTTACTGGTGCAAGGCCTTCTTGTACTGAACCTTGCATGGATGATGTTGGGCCAGGAAAGAATGCATCTATGTACCATATATGGAGACTGGGTCGTTCTGTTTTTTCCTGCATTTTCTGCATCATTATCATATAAAATGACACTCAAAGGAAAAATCCACTTAAAAGAACATTTGCAAATTCTAGTTTCTCTGTATTTTATTGGGCTGTGGAATTTCTATAGCCTGTCATTTTTGCCGAATCGATAGGTTGGACTGCTCAATTGAATTTACTCGTAATGTTTTTTCATATGAAACTCTTACTCGTAATAAAGCGCATGCGGTTGGCCATTCTAAAGAATTTGAGCTATTTATAATTACGTGGATCATATCTTAAATGTCGACACATTAACGACGTATAACTAAATATGGAACCAAAAAATCTCCTGTTTTAGTGTTAATAATATGTTCTTATGTAGGACTTTGAATTTGATTAAAGCCATACCTTTTTCTTATTTGAGGGGCCGAAGTGCAAAAAGTTGATTAAGAGAAATTTGTGAAATCATTATCAAGGTGCAGTAAATGATAGGAGAATTTATAGCAAATTTGGTTCTTTCTTCTTCTGTTATTATTATTATTATTATTATTATTATTATGATTATTATTATTATTATTATTATTATTATTATTATTATTATTATTATTATTATTATTATTATTATTATTATTATTATTATTATTAAATTATATGTTAATTTAACTCGTTATATTTGTCTTTGACTTAAGTTCCATTTGCTTCGCAAAAAGAGTAATTTGGAAAAATTTTTTTCAAAAAAATGATCGCTTATATCATTTAAAAAATTAATGAATGGAAAATATTTACACTATCTACACAAATATCTCGACGTAAATTGTTACAAATATCTAGACGTAAATTGTTGTTGGTAGTTGATAATGAAAGCAACTTTCATTGACTAGCAATCATTTTTATTAAAATGTTTTTAATTTATTTATTTTTGGCAAAATAATTGGAGCTTAAGAACTGACAAAAAAAAATGGAGCTTAAGAGATAAAATAGTGATAACTTTTCCTCGATCTAAACAAGTCAAAGATATTATTCGATTCTTTTTTTCTTTTTTAATCATAATTCAATCAAAACTCCTCAAATTTCGTCTTTTACTAAAGACATTTGAAAGCTAGTGTTACTTTTATCTCGTGCACAAAACATGGGGCCTTTTTATATGATCAAGGCATGAATGACCTTAATTGCACGGACACGATCCGATGATGAACAGTGGTGTGCGATCAACCAGTCCAATGTCCTTGTAAATCAACTAATGTGGTCGCTAATTCTAAACCAGATCTCACGGTGTCGTGAGGTAGTGGAGTCGTGCGTGCGTTTTTGAGTGCTTTCGCACCTAATCACATATTTTAAGTTGCGCTTTGTTTTCTTCTTGTTGGTTCGTTGCTGAAGGAGATCCGGTTGAGCTGGTCGGGACATGATGTTCATCTGCACTTTCGCTTTCAAAGTCTGCTTTCGTGATAGTCATTGGCTGTCATTATAACGACTAATTATTACACCAACCTTTATCTATTTTTTAATGATAATTACTGTAATTGAAAAAGTAAAGTAGTGATATAATATAACTGATAAGTTCGAAGTTTTTTAACCATTGTTGATTGATTAATCATGACTTCTTTTTTTTTACGTAAATATGAAGTAAATTTTATTATAACTATATCGTGCTTTAATAGAAATATGTTATTTTCATTCAATCATATGACATAAAACAAAAGGGTTTCTTTCTTTTATGGCGTTGTTTTGCACAATCAATTTGTTGTATCTATTGGTATTTTGTCATTCGTTGATAATCATTAAAAGTTTTTCCTCCTATGATCTCAGGTGCAAACCATCACAGAATTGAAGAAAAAGCCCTTAAACACAGAGATTGATATCCTTGGTCCATTTGATTCCATTTCCCATCCCAATTCCATCTAATTTCTTTCTACCAAATGCAGCACAAGCTTCTTTCATGCACTGAACCAAAAGGTACAGGGGTAAAAAAATAGAAAAATTCTTCAACCACAAGAGTCTAGACAGTGAGATTCTTTCTACCAAATGCAGCACAAGCTTCTTTCATGCAATGAGCCAAAAGGTACAGAGGTAAAAAAATAGAAAAATTCTTCAAACACAAGAGTCTAGACAGTGAGATCAAGGCAACAGTTCGTGGCTAAGAGAATATTCCCTGTTGCCATAAACAAATTGATTTGATTTATATACTCTGTGCAGAACCACAAAAGTCTAGAGGGGGCAAGTAGTTGTTTTATATACTCTATGTTGATATCTAGGGGAAAAATAATTAATTATAGGTGATTCACCCCTACCATTCCATAAAATAAATAAAAAATTGATAAACTCTGTAAGACACATAGTAATATCATCTTTAGTTTCGAGCCCCAGCTCTTTTTTCTTTCCAAGAAAAATTAAAATTGTAATAATATGTTGTATTCACTAGCAAAGATGTTGATTAATAATATAAGAACAAAATCTCTCAAATTAAATGAAAGATGTTGTTTCATCCATATAGGCAAAATCAAAATCTCTAGATTTTCTTTCTCAAAATATATGCAAATTTTTTCTTTGTTTCTTTTGTTGCACATAAAAAGTGTTTGTTTGCGGGTGATTTTTCTTCTTTTTTTAGTTTCAATGGTATTAAAATAGTAATGGCCAGGACCATTTTTTTTTTCATATCAAGCCTACATAGGAATTTATAAGTAAAGAAAAATATTTGTATTTTATGTAAAAGGTGCAGAGCAAATAATGAACTCAAGTTGCATTTGTCGTGTCTTAGTAAGCTGGTCCTTTAATAGTATATTCTCTTGGATCTTATATAATTATACATCTTTATACGTATGGCAATTTGTCTTGTTTATCTAAATGTAAGAGCGGGATGAAAGTAGAGTACCAAATTTTCGTTTCCTTCACCATCGTACTCCTGAAAATAGGGAATTACATATCCTGCTGGATAAGATTGTCAACGCAATCAGGATGTCTACTTAAAGAGAGGAAAAGCAGGCCTTGTTCAGTTCTCTGGACTTGGTCGAAATCTGATTCTTGTGCATCCTTGGATGTATCATCGAAATCTGATTCTTGTGCATCCTTGGATGTATCCTTATGGATGAAGCCATGTTCATTGAACTGGTTGGTGAAAACTTAGAGTAATGTGTAATTGTATAATTATAATCCACAGTCATCAAAAAAAGAAAAATTTCTTGTCCAAATAGAGATTTTTCAAGAATTTAGACTAAGGTTATTTTACAATTTGGTTTTATTTCTTTGTAAAAGCCACCAAAAACCCCAAAGAAATATCGAGAATTTAGACTAAGGTTATTTTACATTTTTTTCTGTTTTTTATTTTTACATAAATTTCTTTCACAGCTCACCTCACCTAACCTCTCAACTTTTTGTCAATTTCATTTTTGGTAATAATCTGTCACTTTTCACTCGGGGTTTTTTTATTATTTTTGTTTTTGGTGGCTTTTTCCCAATTTCTTTTTCACCTAACCTCTCAGCTTTTTGTCAATTTCATTTTGGTAATAAAGGCCTGCAGAACGATTTTTAAGTTCCTCCTGCTGATAGGATCATATTTTTCTACACAAATTGGAAGATTGGAGGGGAAATAAAAAAAAAAAGAAAAAGAAAGAAAGGAGTCCGGATCTCTGATATTAGATGCAATCATGCAAAATGAAAGTGGCATATGCTCTATTGCATTTAATATATTATTTCTGCAATTAGGATATATCCGCTCCCTCAGGCAATCTAGACCTTCTCTATCAATCAAATTCATTCCATTCCAACAAGTGGATTGACCTTATCAGAAGAGGGACCCGATATATATGAGGTTAGGCAAGTTGTATCGCATCCACCTATTTTCCCTTTAAATTAGGGAAGGCTGCTTTGTCTTTGTCCTAGGTGTTTTAATCATGCTTGCCCAGCTACCCTTCTTCAAGGTGATGATAAGAGTTCCTAAAACTTCTTATATTAAAAGGGTTGTGCTAAATAATGTTGCTGATTTTTATTGGATGCTTAAACGGAGCCACTAGCTTAAAACAATCACTTGTTGTTCGTAACTTTGTTTAGTAGGGGTTAAGCAAAAATGACTGGGAGCCTCTAAAACCTGAATCAGCCTGACTGATCTCTACTTAATCAGATGCTTACAATTACATAACATTAGCTAAAGTAATTTTTTTCCGTGTGCTTTTTATTATATTTTATGGGATTTTGTGTCATGAATGGAAGAAGGATATTAAGATATTGAGATAAGGACACCACAAGTGTCATAATTTTCGTGCGATACTTGCCTAAGTGCCATAACATTGTTTTTCGATTACTCAAGTGTCATGGCTTTTTTATTTTTTATTTTAATTTTTTTTTTTACTTGAATGCTATAACTTTTAATTGATAATTTGAGTGTTGTAACTTTTAAAGAACATTCACTGTAAATGTCATGTCATGTCGGATTTCCTTGTTAATAAAAAATTACAGCGCTTAACTGATCGATTATGACATTTAAGTGATTGAATAAAAAGTTATGATATTTAAGTGGTCGTTGTACAAAAGTTATGACATTTGTAGTGTCTTTTTTCTTCTAATACATTTGAAATTCAAATCTCACTATGTGCTTATAAGATTAGCATATTTGTTTTGTCTAAGTTTTTTGAGAAAAATATAACAAAATACACCTTATTTCTCACCCCATGACCACTTACCTCTTCTTTTGAAAATAACAAATATTTACACGAATTCTACCATTCAAAAATCCATTTTTAGTCTGCTAAAACCGTAAGGAAGATGTTAAAATGAGTTTACATGGAGGGCAAATTAATGTTCTCAATGTGGGGTTTTTCTTGGAAGTATGTGAATGATATTTATCAAAACGAAAATATGTGAGTGGCTATTAGACCAAGAGTAAGATATATTTGTGATATTTTCCCTTTCTTGAGCAGGCCACGGCTATATATTCTTGCTGGATTTTGTTGGCCTATTCTGAATCTTGAAGTGAAAGAAGATGGAGGTGCAGCAAATGTGGACCAATAAAGTAGTTGGAGAATGGTGGTTGGATATTTTTGGCCAATGTGCTCTGCAACTTTATGGTCCATTCCGTTGTGCCTGGTGACCTCTTTCCCGTCAGCTGGCTTCATGTTGGCTGAATTCTTTAGATTCTTGGGTCTCGGCAGTACATGACGTCCTTGGTAGAAAGTAATTCTGTCCACCTCTCGCCGCTATAAATTGCCATTTTCCGCAAAATTTGCCACTATGGAAAGATGAAAAACATCCCTTTTTAAAACTCCGGCGATCTAGTCCTACCATTTGAGCAGACGTCAAAAGCGTCACTGACCACAAAGGAGGCTATATGCATGCTTTTTGTTCGCATGCAGTAGTTTTCTTAAAGGTAAAAAAAGAAGATAATATGTCCCCAGAATTAGATCCGGCCGAAATTCTCTTGCGCTCATCGTCTAGTGGGAAAAAAAAGAGGGTTTTGGTCAAGAAAATTCCCAAAAGAAAAGTAATGTTCTAGCAGAGCAGTTCTTTTTCTTGATAGTTTCTTATTGCACCAAAGAGATAAGAAACTATTAATTGAGATCGTATCTTTCTGACATGATAAACGTGGGTTAACGTTGAAGATAACAATGCCTCCATGGAAATATGGACAGAACATAATTACTTTTCAGGCTTGAAAAACACTCTCCAGTTTTCCTAGCCGGTGGTTGGCTGAAAAAGATAGAACTTTGTCTGTGGATTACTGTTTGTCTTTATCCATAGCCGTGTCACTAAGAAAGTCCAGTTCCGTGTTTTTACTTACTACCTGCACATAAAGAGCGACGCAGCCCTTCACATCTGTAATGCTGTTGTATTCGGAAACTCTGTTCCATTAGTGATTCCAATACCATTAACGGGGGCGAGTCAGAAAAGCAAAGAATTGCTCGCCAGTTTGCAAGACCGAGGTCCACGACGAATTCCTAGAAACCGCGAGTATTAACCGATTGGAGAAGGGGTTTCCGTATTAGCACCTGGGGTTTCTCATTTCGAGTCATCCATATAAAGAAAGGAGAATAGCCACGTTGGAACGAGAACTTATCTTTTTGGAGCTTATAGATTTGCTAGTTCCTTGTAAGTAGTCAGATAGAGAACGGACGAGCAATTTTGCAGAGCGAGCGAGCAAGCATGGTGATCAACGAGGACATCGAAAATCGAGAAACTAGGGAGAGAGGAGTACGAGAGCAGCTCCTTGTGCCGCAAGAGAAGGACCAAGCTGGCCAAGATGAAGGAACCGATAAGGGTCATCCGTGGATGGTCTATTTCAGCACATTCGTTGCGGTTTGCGGTTCATATGAATTCGGGACCTGTGTAAGTTGGAAACGCAACTTCTTTTTGAAAAGTCCGGGTCGAATGGTAATGGTTAAGGTGAAAAGGATGTGATTAGTTGAATCTAATGAAAAATTGTTTCATCGGATTTTCAGGCAGGTTATTCATCACCAACTCAGGATGCTATAGTGGAGGAACTTAGTCTCTCCACAGCTGAGGTATGTCGAATTTATCTGCGAGTGTTGAGAAATACATGTCAAAATTATCCCTGTCCGTTGCTTCGCTTCAATATTGGACTCGTCACTGAACGCGCCCATACACCAGAAAGTCAAAGCAACGATCTGCTCTTATTCCGGGTCCATAATATGCATGAGTTATATGATCAAAAACTTTATAAGCAAGATTCTATAAAAAATATTGAGGTTGGCTTTGAGGTAGAGATACCCTTTTCTCTAGACATCTTATTCTTTCTGCATCGTGATGAGTGAAATGTATACCAAATTTTTGCATGAGTTCCATTGTTGGACGCCTCAGTACAAGAACACCAAAAAATGGGTGGATGTAAATCGTATCTCTTCAGCTGAAAATCGCCACTGCATATCATTTGGATTACTGATTGAAGCGATAGGTTTGTTCAGAAAGCTTTCCACTGAGATTCTCAGACATTCGGTGACTTATAGCATTGTTAGCTAGATGGTAACTGAAGTTCCTGCTCTCATTGAACTCAAGCTGATTTGCAGTTACTCTTCATGTGTCTTTCAACAGTATTCAGTCTTCGGATCCATACTGACATTCGGTGCAATGATTGGTGCAATTACTGGAGGACCAATTGCTGATTTTGTCGGCCGTAAATGGGTAAGCAGCAAATAAGTGAGTCTTCTACAATGTAAAACAGAACGGTGTTGTTCAGGACTCTTGTGAGTTTTAGCTTTGGGATTTAGTCGTCATGCACGGAGGACGTGACAGCATAAACATTGAACTCAAAATGCAGACAATGAGAATGGCGAGCGCTTTTTGTGTAGCAGGATGGCTTGCTATTTACTTTGCTGAGGTGTGTCCATACCCTATTTTCAAGCCTTTTTTAAGATGAAGACCGATTAGTTGCATAAGAACTTCAAGTCTCATTAACTCTCTGTTCTGTTTAATTTCAAGTAAATTAGGGAGCAATTGCTCTGGATATCGGAAGGTTGGCCACGGGATATGGAATGGGAGTCTTTTCCTATGTGGTAAATCCTCACTTCTTACCACACAAATTCAATGTAGAGAGTTGTCGTACGACAACATGTTGGACTTGATTCACAGTGAAAACATGAGACTCTCTGTTCGGTTCAAAAATGTTGATCTTTTTCTAATTTATGTCCAGGTACCGATATTTATAGCTGAAATTACACCCAAAAATCTCCGTGGAGCTTTGACCGCTGTTAATCAGGCAAAGTTTCTGTATGAACATTCTTGATTGAAATAGCAAGCATAGAGCTATTGGCAAAAGGCCTTAGCTTGTAGATTCCCTTTTGCAAGTGCAAGATGGTATACATATGTACATCCTGCAGAACCCACTGGGCCTAACATGTTCTCTTCTCTCCACAGCTTATGATCTGTGCCGGAGTGTCCGTTTCATTCATAATCGGGATAATATTATCTTGGAGGGTTTTGGCATTAATTGGTAAAACCGAAAAAGTAGCATAATTCGAGTTTAGTGCCAATGTTGTATAGAAAAGTCCAAGTCTGAAACCACCTTGAACATCTGCGGTTTTATGCAGGTCTAATCCCATGTGCAGTCTTACTGTTCGGCCTGTTTTTCATTCCAGAGTCTCCTAGATGGCTGGTAACAAATCAAGAGGAACACTAGACTCTTCTTCTCTGAATTTTTGGAGAGAGGGATCCGTAGTGTTGGAATGAATTTTAGGATTCTGCCAAATGCAGGCAAAAAGGGGCCGCGAAAAGGAGTTTGAAGCCGTGCTGCAGAAACTCCGTGGAAAGGATGCAGATATTTCTGAAGAGGCTGCTGAAATACAAGTAAAAGGCTTTAAGTCTATACCTGTTCCATCTTAAAGCCTCAACTTTCTAAGTACGAATAGCTGACGGAATGATTGAATTTGTTTTTCTTGACAGGAGTATATCGAAACTCTCCAACGGCTCCCAAAAGCCAGCGTGCTTGATTTATTTCAGAGAAGATATCTGAGCTCCGTCATCGTAATCTTCTTTCTGTATTTATTGCTATGTATCCGATAAATTCCCTCCTTCCTTGCTTTCCTGGAATGCCCTGTGGATCAGGAATATGCAGTAGTTGTACTTTTGGCAATATTTCCCATTGTTGTTTTTTTTCGCTGACAAATTTGTTAAATTTTGGCCAGATTGGTGTTGGATTGATGGTCGTCCAGCAGTTTGGAGGGATAAATGGCGTCTGTTTCTATACAAGCAATATTTTCGAGGAAGCAGGTACGAAGGTCATATCAAGAAGCTCTTGGCACCACAAAAATGAAACTCTGCATTGCATTTTATGATTCCAGAATAAAAAACTAAATGAAAAGCAAAGCAGGGGTTCCGATTTATATAATACAGTTAATAGTCAAATGGGTTAGTAAAATTCGCAATGTCGAATGCTTTTGACTTGATTATCACTGAATGAGCTGTTCACATAATTTAGGTGTTGAATCTCAAAAGCAATTTATTATTCTCACCTTTTCAATCGCTTTTGTACAATCTCCTCAGGTTTCTCCTCCAGTGTTGGAACCATAACTTACGCAATCCTCCAGGTCTGTAATTCTCGCCCTTTCCTCTTTGCTGGGGATCTATTTTTATACTCATCACGCTTAAGAGTAAATTTTTGCAGGTCATTGTCACGGCTATTGGCGCTGCGCTGGTCGATCGAGCTGGAAGAAAGCCCCTTCTCTTGGTAAAATAGATGAAAGTCACTAAGAAATCATGTCTATAGTAACAAAGCTTTTCTGGTTCTGCCCCTTTCGCGAGTTCTGCAACTTGAACCATAACCTTCTCTCTCTCTCTCTCAATCGCAGATCTCGGGGACAGGATTGGTCCTAGGATGCATGGTAACCGCCCTTTCATTCTTTCTAAAGGTAATTACTGTCAGTCCTAGTATCTTCCTTCTGCTTTGCAATGCTTGTCAACCAGTAATTTTTTGAGAATCTTCTGAGCCAGGTTCATGATCTGGCAGCTGATGCTGTCCCAATACTTGCCGTCACCGGCATTCTGGTAATAATCTCACCTTCCTTGATCTCTTTCTGTCTCTATCTGGTTGGCCGCCACAACAACTCTCCACTATTAATTTTTCTGTTCTGTTTTTTCCAATGCTCAGCTATACATAGCAGCATTTTCTGCTGGAATGGGCGCGGTTCCTTGGGTCGTGATGTCCGAGGTAATCCTAAACATCCCCCGAAGTTTCATGCTTATCAAATTAAAGGGCCGTTTCCGTAACTGGTGTTGTTACGAGTGTTTCAAAATTCTTTGCCAATCATGTAATGTGTTGCTGGTGTTCAGATTTTCCCCATCAATATCAAAGGAGTAGCTGGAGGGTTTGCAACACTAGTAAACTGGTTCGGCGCTTGGGCAGTTTCCTACACTTTCAACTACTTAATGAGCTGGAGCTCCTACGGTACGACTCTGCTGAAAACGCTCTTTGAACTGTTGCTCTGGCAGGAGCTCGATAAACATTTGTCACATTGGAAAATGAGTTGTTGCGCGAATTCAATCAAACTATAGACTTGAGACTTAGCTTTTCCTGAAAACTTCAATCCTATTTGGAGCTGGACGTGTCTGTCACTCTGTTCTGCACGGTCTCGAATGCATATTCAGTCCATTTATTTCAATCAATGTGTTTACGACAACTTCTACCTAGATTCGAATATCACGAAAATTGAGTCGACGTGTCATTTAGAAAAGAAAATAAGTGAATTGAGTCTTTCTGCAGAATGATTAATAGACAGGTAGTATATATCAAAGCATTCTTCCCATGAGAAAAATGTCAGAATATGCTTCCGCAAAACTTGTTGAAAGCAAATAACTCTGCTCGCTTGCTTCACAGGTACCTTCCTTCTTTATGCGGTGATTAATGCCGCAGGGATGGTGTTCGTGATCACGGTGGTCCCTGAAACGAAAGGGAGGAGTCTTGAGCAGATTCAAGCAGCTATCAACAGAGAATGAAAAATGCCTGCACTCTTCCATGTAGTTCCATTTGAGCTTACATGACACTCGCAATACCACACATTCCAAGATGGAAAATGATTATGAAGCAGGCAACATCATCCTTCATAAAACGACATTATTGTTGAGATCTATCAGTTCATTCATAGAGTGGTTTTATTGTAGGAAAGAGATGGGGTTATTTTATAGGAGAGTGATTGATTGATCTACGAGAATAATATTTCAATTGGGTGTTAAATTGGTGGTTTGTGCACCCATATAATCATCTCACATGTTAGGGGAGTAGGTTAAAATCAATTCAAGCTGCCTGCAAAATATTTTTTTCAAAACAGAAGAGAAAGGTATTAAAAGGGCGTTAGAGAAATCTAGCGTAACGAAGTCCCGAATTAACAAATCTCTGGTTCGTAGGAGTAAAGTAAATCTCCAGTTACTTTACTTGGGTTTCTAATCGACCCACTGAAAATAGATTAGTGGCGACTCTTGATTGAAAAAATCATTTGCATATTAAGAAACTTGAACTTAAGTCATAAATTGGTATGGACTTGGGAGAGCTCGAGCAAAGTCTAGGCTTAGCAATCCATTAGCCAAACCCTAGGTGGTTCACCTGAAATTTTGGTTGCGACAACACTTATGGGATATTAGCCTTGAAAAGAAAATAGAATGCCAATGCCTCACTCAAATGGATTTTGTTCATTCTAGAGTACATGACATACAAATCGATTCTCTCTCTCTCTTTTTTGGGTTTAAAATCGATTCTTTTTTAATAGTACTAAGAAAAGTCAATATGAAAACTGCAGAGAAGTTTCTTTTTTAATCAATGTGAAAGTTATGCATAACTAATTCCAACTTTGTGTTTTGTCACCATAAATGCAAGGGCTGCAATCTTTGCTGGACTTTGTTTTATTGTTTGACTTGGAAATTTGCATCACCGACGACTCCCAACTCTTTTCATTCATATAACTGGGCCTCCTTCACATTGCCAATTAGCAAAAACTTCCATTGCATCAGATCAAACGATAGAGAGACCATTAAGTCTTTGAGCTCCACGAGCATGGTCCGTGTTTTGCTTTTCATATTGCATGTCCTGCTGTTACTGGGGATGAGTTGTGGTGCGAAGAAGAATCACTTGTGCACCGCTTCATCTTGCAGTGAGATTTGTGATATACACTATCCCTTTTGATTAAAAGCGACCCAAAACATTGCGGCCGCTTTGAGTATGAGCTAGTTTGTGAAAATAATCATACTTTTCTATATCTATATGCCGGTCGATATTATGTGAAGTCGATTAACTATTTTGATTTAGATGATTTATATGATTTTTTCGGTATAATCACAGTGGTTGACGATGGATTGCAAAAAGGTAATTGCTCATCCCTCCCTCGTCAATCATTGGCGAGGTCCAACTTTAGTGCTCATGATCCATACCGTGGTGGTCTTTCGCCCTTAGCTGATCCGGTGGTCTTCATGAAGTGCTCACAGCCCGTTGCTTCTGCTTTGTATATCAATACTGAACCATGTATTGAGGAAGCATCCCTTTCTGATACACCCCCTAATTTTTCCCAAATGAAGGCATACTCATACGCTTTGTATGGGTCTGATCTACTAATACGGGACATCAAGGATTCTTGCAACATAACCATGATCACTCTCTTATCGAGCCAGGAAGTGGATCGGTATAAACGTGTGAGTCCACCGTATACGGACCTCCACAACATGATGGCTGAAGGATTCAATCTCTTATATTCTGAACCTTATTCATCGGAAATATTCCAGATTTGCGCGATAAGTTTCAGATACCGAATGGCGTGGTGCAACCCATATTACTCCTGTAAGTTGACTTTCCCTAAAGCTTTTCCTTCTTTACTCTCTTACTTTGTTTCTTCTTCTTCATCTTCATCCTTTTCTTAAATGTTAACTCTACTGAAGGATCTTATCAAAATTTACTTGGTGATGTGGCATGTTTCAATTGGATATTGCAAAACGTTTGGTTCAATTTATTGAGTCATCACTTTTCTTTAATACCCAATTAAAAAAAAATTTGCCGCATTCGTTTAGTGAAAAAGTTTAGAAATTATTTTTAGTAGGTTGGGCGTGCATTGCTCCTTTATTTTACAACTATGGAGCTTTTCTGGACGTGACACTATTTCTGTATTTTTTTTTTTTGGGTCTTATTCACTAAAAAAAAAACCCAACTTTAAATTTAGTCCCAATTATGTTTCAAACTTTTTTTTATCAGAAAAACCTAAACTTAGGTCCAGTCCAAATTTGCCTCGATCTTTTCTTTGTCTGGAAAAAACCTCAATCTTTAGGCCTAATCCCAAATTTACCTCAAACTTTTTTTTTTGTCTAAAACAAAAAACACCAATTTTTACTCTAATCCCAATCTACCCATTAGCCCTCTGTTCAAAAATCGCCATTAGCCATCCCTAATTTTCATATCTTAGAATAGCTTCATTTGAAAGTAATTTTCCATGTCACCTTACTGAAGTGGATTTTTTATTGATGTGGAAATGCCACGTCAAGTTGGGACTTGATTGTGGGGGTAGGTTTGGGAATATATTAAAAGTTGGTGATTTTTTAAAACAAAACAAAATTTGAGGCAAATTTGGGACTGTACCTAAAGTTTAGGGTTTTAAATGAGACAAAAAAGTTCAAGCTGAAATTGGACTAGAAGTAAAGGGTTTTTCAAGGAATTAGGTTTTTTTTTTGGGGAAAATTGTTCGATTTAATAATAGCTCATGCCCCTTCAATCGCTGTTAATGTTATGGGGAACTTGTGAACATTTGGTACATTTAGGAGAACAAAAGCAAAAACGTGTTTCTTCAAAAGAAAAGATCATGCAACATTAACATGGATTTCATGAATGAATAGGATAACGTCAGATCTGGACGCTATCTAGAAAAGTGAAACTCGTTCACTCTTTTTTATTCTAGACTTCTCCACTTGCAAATTTCAATGAACAAAAGTGTGGCTTTGCACTTTGCAGTGATTGCATGAATTTATCTTTCACTAGGGTATATCTTAGCGTGAATTGCTTCTTCACTGATTGGTCTTTAATTCTAATTAACCATTTTTAGTAATCTCTCATGAATTCTCTTACTATCTACAGCTGATTCTAGGTGGCATGCCATGCTCCTTTTTGTGCTCCGTCTTGTGCCTGTCGCAGTATTGAATCTCTTCTTTTTCTTGGGTATGATAAGTCCTTTTTCTGTTCACACCTATGAAGCTCTCATTCAGCACTCCGACAAACAAAAACTGTATGTGTAAAATTTTTTTTAACACTATGCTAATCGATGGCCAAATTTCTCCGCAATCCACTTCCTAGCAGCAAAATTCATACTTGGAGCTCCGTGTGTGTTGATATTTCTAATCTTGAAGTGGATGAGAAGGCATCAAGCAACCGATGCAAACATCGAACTATTCCTACAAGCTCACAATAACTTTTTGCCCATAAGGTACTCTTACTCGGATATCAAGAAGATCACAAAAAATTTCAAATGCAAGTTAGGTGAGGGGGGATATGGTTCCGTATACAGAGGAATACTTAGAAGTGGCAATGAAGTTGCGGTTAAGATTTTGAACAAATCAAAATCTAATGGCCAAGATTTTATAAGCGAAGTGGCCACAATTGGAAGGATCCACCACGTTAATGTGGTGCAACTTGTTGGTTTTTGCTTCGAATACACCAAACAAGCTCTTGTTTATGATTTCATGCCAAATGGATCTTTGGATAAACACATTTCTTATAAGGATGGTGATGATCCTCTTGATTATAAGAACATGTATGAGATCTCTCTTGCCATAGCTAGAGGGATAGAGTATCTACATCGGGGATGTGATATGCAAATTCTACATTTTGACATCAAGCCTCACAACATTCTCGTAGACCGAAGTTTCACACCGAAAGTTTCTGACTTTGGACTTGCAAGACTTTATCCCACCGATCGCAGTATAGTATCACTGACTGCAGCAAGAGGAACCTTGGGTTATATGGCTCTTGAGCTATTCTATAAAGACATTGGTGGCACTTCCTTCAAAGCAGATGTGTATAGTTTTGGGATGTTATTAATGGAAATGGCTGGTAGAAGGAAATATAAATGCACATGCAGAGCGTTTGAGTCAAATTTACTTTCCTTTGTGGGTTTATGATCAACTCGGCAAAGACAAGGAACTTGAAAGGGTAGATGTCATAGAAGAGGAAAGAGAAATAGCAAGGAAGATGATAATCGTTGCACTGTGGTGTATACAATTGAGCCCTAATGATCGGCCGTCGATGAGGAAAGTCCTAGATATGCTTGAAGGAGATATGGATAAACTGCAATTGCCTCCAAAACCACTTTTGTATCCGAGAGAGGTACCACTTATTGATGTTGACGCTGAGATAGAACTTGAAACAATCTCATCTTCGTCAAGTACTCCGATAGTTTCTAGCGGTTCCCAATTTTACCATGACTATGAGTTTACGAAATCATGTATTGTTGTGATTGTTCCCCTATAATGAGATGCAAAAATTATAAATAGTACTATCAACATGTATCATCATTCAAAATGTAATCTGTGAAGCTTTTACATGTTTTTTTTATATG
Source organism: Eucalyptus microcorys (assembly GCA_014182515.1). Taxonomy (NCBI): domain Eukaryota; kingdom Viridiplantae; phylum Streptophyta; class Magnoliopsida; order Myrtales; family Myrtaceae; genus Eucalyptus; species Eucalyptus microcorys. Next base: position 11,709,942 of record CM024569.1, read on the forward strand.
GCACTAGTGTTTTCTGGTAGACTCGTTATGTCCATATTTTATAAGTGACGATGAATGTTGTATGGCATTCATTCAATTTTTGTTTCATGTGAATTGTCTTGGAATAACAAGGTAATTTTTTCTTCATGTCAATGTTTGCATTTTGAGCAATGAATCTCTCTCATTTCCATCAAAACCTCTCATCCCCACCCTTCCACCTCTGTTTGATCACCCACGTCAAAGACAGCTACCTGCTCAAGCTATCTCCGACTTGGTCCTCATGTCATGGGATGGGTCCAAGCCTAACCGATGAATGACCAGCACATGTCAGAGTAAAGACAGAGTAGGCTGACAATTTTGTCTTTATGATGAATGGAAATTGAACATGTGATGTTATGTTAGAGCATATCATGTATTACGAAAGCTCAATCCCTAAATGCAGTAAGAACTTGTGCGTTCACTCAATGATAAGACATGAGATGGTGCCTTGCATTCTTCAAAACAAGTATTATATTCCTCACTGTTGTCCCCTGCGCATGAGTTTTCCTACTAAGCAAACATTCCTCGAGACACCGATATTCATAAGGAACACGAGATCTCCACTTCGTTTAGAGTTCGCAGAAAGAGAAGTATAAATTTTAAGTTTTATTATTATCAAAATAAAGCAGCATAAAAAATGATGCTAAAAAAGTAGAAAATGGGAAAAATTAACAATCTTAATCTCTTTAGTGATCGTGAAATTCCACGTGAAAATGGTCCTCCATTCTAGACTCTAGCTCGTGTCCAGACTCAAAAGAGAATAGCAAGTAATGCTCAAACTCGACAAAAGGGACGGCTTGTTTAAATCGAGCATGCTGGCGGACAGGGGAAAATGAGACCCAGCTATTGTTTCGGTTCCAGAGTTCCCAGAGAGAAGTGTTTGACAGCAAATATCCCTTTTCGGCTTGGTGACGACGGTTTATGTTGGGGATGGCCGGGGAACGCTTGTCCGAGAACGAAGTTTGGCTCCTGGGTCTCGCTTTCTCTCAGTCCATCCCTCCGCTCACTATGTCGTATCTCACTCTCTTTGTTGCTTTCGCTGTCTCCAGCCTCCCCGGAAGAACTCGAGAACACAGTCGCCTCTTTTTCCTCTCTTATCTGGCTCCCTCCTTCTCTCTCTCTCTCGAGCTCGCCTTCTCACTCTCACCATCTCTCTCTCTCTCTGTCTCTCTCTCTCTCTCTCTCTCTCTCGGTTTATCTTCCTCGGCCGAACAAACCCAAGAAAACCAGAGAGACCCCCCTTCCCTTTGCTGCCTTTCTCTCCCATTTATCTCGTTTCTCTCCCTTTCTTCAAGGACGAGACCAGCTGGCTTCGTACCGCGCGACATTCCTAGGCGAACGTTGCGCGCAGCCTCACGTCCTCGCGTCCTTCGACCAGGGACCCTCTCTCTGTTTTGTCTTAAAGCTGACGTCCAAGCGAGGGAAGGAGGAAGAAGAAGAGCGAGCTGGGTCGCGGAGGAAGAAAGGTGGGCCGCGCGGGTAAAATAGAAGGAACATAAGCGGGCTGGGCCATAAGGGGGGAAAAAGAAAGGAAAAGGATTGGCCGGGCTAAGGCTGGCCCCTAGCCCGGCCCGGCTGCGTTTCTATTTTTTGTTAATTTTTTTCTAATCTTAATTTAATTTTTTAAAATTTTTAATATTAGTAATGCAAATGTTCCTAATGTCTATATGAGATGCAATTTAAAGAAAACGTGATGCATTTTGATGAAAATTGTTTATTTTACTTTTTACTTTTTTAGAGACTAATCCATAATTTTCTATATGACTAAGTCCTAAATAAGAATGGCAAAATTTAGATGTCAAAAACAGACATAAACATTTTTTTTTTTCATTTGATTGAACGATAGTCATAGATCAGTTCATTTATTAAGTCGTTCTCTTATGGGAAAGAGATGATAATATTGTTCATAGATCTAACACAATTATGGGAGAGTGATTGCAATATTGAAGTTGATAGAGAATAAGTAAACATTGTTTTTTTTTTTTTTTTTTTTTTTTTTGTGAACTTGAATATTGCACGTATAGTCTTTATGCAACGATGAAGTTAGTGAGGTTCTAGTCAATGCGCATCGGTCCCATCGCTAGAAATTATCGAATTGCTTTCTTTCTTTCATAATGTGTTACACCATCCAAGAAGCACTAACTCCTGTTTTTCCTTTTATTTTTGTTATACAAGTTAATATTCCCTTTAATAGTCTATCTTTGTTACCAATCCTATTTTTTTGTCAAATGAAAAAGGTCATACAGTGAAATATGACATTTTTTTTTGCCTTTTCATCTTCAAAATTTATCGAACCAACACTCATGGAATATTAGCCTTGAAAATAAAATTGAATGCTAATGCCTCACTTGAAAGGATTCTGATTCAATTTAGAGTACGTAACATTCCAATCGATTCTTTTTTTACTGAACTAAAATTGATTCCTAAAGAGTCAATTTGCTAAGAAAAGTTAAATTTGAAAACTATAGAGAAGTTTCTTTTCGAATCAACGTGAAAGCCACACCATAAATAATTCCAACATCGTGTTTTTGTCGCCTTAACTGCAAGGGCTACAATTTCCACCTGAGACCCACTTTTTCTTCACTAGACTTTGTGTTGTTGATGGTTGACTTGGAAATTTGCATCTATAATCTTTGTGTGACGACGAAGTTAGTGAGGTTCTAGTCAAAGACGTGACAGTCCACCTGTGACATTCCAAATTTTCAACTCTGTTTTCTATTGAATTAATCGGGCATTTTATCGAAGCGTCTATAGGGCTGTTTTCAGAACTGATCACTCTCGAGATAACTAGACTACCCAAGGAAGCCATTAAGGAATTTTAAGGCAATAGACTTGAGAATTCGATCAGGAATCGGCTTCTCAACCGTGCTCATCTTTAGAGGCCATTACGGCATAGTTAAAAATCAATTTGAGATTAGAGATAAGTCGGTTCGGCTGAGATGTGCAGCCGATCATTGGTGACTCCACTAAATTATAAAATTTTCGTCGACCGGCACTAGTTTGATTTTACTGTCGTTTTGGTACTCGTGTCCGTATTTAGATCTTCGAGATTTTCACAACAACCAAAAGTTGCCAATGTGTCGAGTGGGTTCATTGTGGCTCTAGAGTACATGACATACAAATTGATTCTCTCTTTTTTTCTTTTTTCTTTTGGTTTAAAATCGATTTCTTTTTTTTTTAATGGTACTAAGAAAAGTCAATATGGAAACTGCAGAGAAGTTTCTTTTTTAATCAATGTGAAAGCTATGCATAACTAATTCCAACTCTGTGTTTTGTCACCATAAAAGCAAGGGCTGCAATTTCTACGTAAGACCCATTTTCTCTTCGCTAGACTTTGTTTTATTAGTTGACTTGGAAATTTGTATCACCGACGACTCCCACTCTTTTCATTCATGTAACTGGGCCTCCATCACATTACCAATTAAAAAAAACTTCCATTGCATCACATCAAACGATAGAGACGATTAACTCTTTGAGCTTTATGAGCATGTTCCGTGTTTTGCTTTTCATATTGCATGTTCTACTGCTATTGGAGACAATTTACGATGCAAAGAAGAATCACTTGTGCGCCGCTTCATCTTGCGGCGAGATCCATGACATACACTATCACGTTACCAATTAGCAAAAACTTTCGTTGCATCAAATCAAATGATAGAGAGACGATTAAGTCTCTGAGCTCCACAAGCCTGTTCAGTGTTTTGCTTTTCATATTGTATGTTCTGCTGCTATTAGGGACAAGTTATGGTGTGAAGAAGAATCATTTGTGCACCGTTTCATCTTGCAACAAGTTTTGCGACATACACTATCACTTTCGATTGAAAGGCGATCCAAAATGATGCGGCCACTCTGAACATAAGCTAAGCTTATGAAAATAACCGCATTGTTCTATATCTATATGCCGGCCAATATTATATGAAAATCGATTTATTACCGTTCCTATCTTAGCAAATATTTATTCGATGGCAAAATTACAGTGGTTGACAATGGACGGCAAAAAAGTAATTGTTCATCCCTCCCTCACTCATTAGCGACCTCTAACTTTAGTGATCATGATCCATACGGTTCGTTAGCTGTGCCGGTGGTCTTCATGAAGTGCTCACGGCCCCTTGCTTCTACTTCGTAAGTCAATACTGAACCTTGTATTGAGGGAGCATATCCTTCCGATATGCCCCCTATTTTTTCCCAAATGATGGTGTACTCATACGATGTACATGGGTTTGATCTCCGAGTAGGGGACATCAAGGATAATTACATCATGACCATAAAGGCTTTAATACCGCATTATATCCCAGGGTGGAAAAAGGATCGGTATAATCGTGCGAGCTCACCGTATAAGGACCTCCACAACATGACAGTCAAGGGATTCACTATCTCCTATTATAAACTCTTGACACCAACAAGTTTCGAGTCTTGCTACTTAGGTTTCGGATACCAAAGGGAGAGGTGCAGACACCATGATTCCCGAAAGCTCACTTTCCTAGTTCTTTCTTTGTTTCTTTCTTCGTCCTCATCCTTTTCTTAAATGTTAGCTCTACTGAGGGATCGTATAAAAATTTACTTACTGAGTGATGTGGCACGTTTCAATTGGATATTGTAATAGGTTGGTTCAATTTATTGCGAGAAAAAGATGACATTATTTTATAGGCGAGTGATTGACTGATCCACGAGAATGATATTTCAATTGACAGTGAATAAGTAAGTATTAGTTGATTTTTGTGCATGTGAATATTACACCTATTGTCTTCGCGTGTCGAGAATGACGAAGCAAGTGAATTTCTAATCGAGACCCGCATCGATTGATCGTTGGTTGAGAAATTATCGTATTACCTTTTTCGTTGAGATCAGTCAGTTCATTCATTAAGTGGTTCAATTATGGAAAAGAGACGACGGTTATATTCATAATTATAGCACAATTACAATAGAGTGATTTCAAAATTTAAGCATAGTGAATAAGTAAACATCACATTATTTTTGTGAATTCAAATGTTGCATCTATAGTCCTTGCGTGTGTCGATCCACGATGACGCAAATGAGTTTCTAATCGAGATGTGTCGGTCCCATCACTAGTTGAGAATTTACCATATTGCTTCTTTCTTTCATAAAGTTTCACATCATCCATAAGCAAGAAGCGCCCGTTCCTTATTTTCTTTCTATTTTTGCGGAAAGCAACATTATAAAAGTTAAAATCTATCTACTCGTTATTTAACATCATCCTAATTTTTTTTTCTCAAAAATGAAAATATTTATGTGATGAAATACATCATCCTTTTCCTTTTCGTCTTCAAAATTTAACGAAGCGACACTTATGAAATATTGGCCTTGAAAATAAAATAGAACACCAAATGCCTCGTTTGAAAGGATTTTGATTGAGTTTAGGGTACAAAACATTAAAACCGATTCTTTTTTAAGATACTAAAATAAATTTCTAGAGAGAATTAATTTGCCAAGAAAAATCAAATCTGGAAAATGCAGAGAAATTTCCTCCCTAATGAATATGAAAGCTATCTATCACTCGAGATCGTGTTTTTGCGGGGCCATACTTTTTAAGTTTTTCTTCGCTAGACTTTGTTTTAGGGTTGACTTGGACATTTTGATGACCGATGACTCCCAACCCTTTATTAAGCATCGCTCGCATTACCAAGTGAGCTAAAACTTCCATTGCATCAGACCAAACAATATAGAGATGATTATTTCTCGCAGCTCGATATTTATGCTCCTTGTTTTACTTCTCATATCACATGTTCTGCTATTGTTAGGGACGAACTGCGATGCGAAGAAGAATCATCTGTGCGCTCCTTCATCTTGCGGTGAAATCCGTAACATAAGTTATCCTTTTCGATTGAAAGGTGATCCAAAAGACTGTGGCAACTCTCGGTATGAGCTAGCTTGTGAAAATAACCACACTGTTCTATATTTATATGCTGGTCGATATTATGTAAAGTCGATTCATTACGGTTCCTATATTGACCAATATAACTTCAGTGGTGAAATTTCGGTGGTTGATGATGGACTGCAAAAGGGTGATTGCTCGTCCCTTCCTCGTTACTCATTAGCGTCCTCCAACTTCAGTATTTTTTATCCATATAGATTTCGAAATGCCAATATCGAAGTGGCCTTCATGAAGTGCTCACAACCTGTTACTTCTACATCGTATATTGATACCAAACCATGTATTGAGGGCGCATACTCTGCCGACACGCCTCCATATTTTTCCCAAATGAAGGTGTACTCATACGCTGTACAGCAATTACAAGTAGGGGATATCAAGGACTCTTGCACTGTAACCATGATGGCATTCGCATCGGATCAAATCTCAAGGTGGAAAGGGGATCAGTATGGGAGCTTACCATACAAGGACCTCCACAACAAGATGGTCGAGGGATTCAATCTCTCCTATCCGCCCGACAATTCTTGGAAAAGATTATTTCCATGTCACTTCTTAGGTTTTGGATTCCGAAGGGAGTACTGCGGCTATTATATCAGTAAGCAACGTTCCCTTAAGCTGTTCTTTCTTTTTCTCTTCTTCCTCCTCCTTTCCTTAAATGCTAGCTTCACTGAGAGATCTGATCAAAATTTACTTACCAAGTGACGTGGCAGGTTTTAATTGGGTATTTTTAATAAAATCCACACATTAAGACACTAGTTTCTTTAAAAACATAATAGAAAAAATTGCCGCTTCACTTAAGTTGAAAAGTTTAAATAGATTTCTTAGTAGGGTCGGCATGCACTGCTCTCGTTTATTTTACGAATCTTGGAGCTTTTCCGGATTTGACATTGTTACTTCATTTTTGTTTGGGGAAAAATGGTTGATTTAATTGTTGCTCGTGTCCCTTGCACGGCTGTTATTGTTATGCGGTTAAATAAACTGCACGCGTATTGAATGACGTTTGTAAATTACAATTACGCGGAGAGAGACATGAACTTATGAATCATTTGGTATATATAGGTGAACAAAAGCAAGATCGCTTTTCTTCAAGAGAAAATATCATGCTACGATGGCATGGATTCCCTAGGTGAATTGAATTAACTGTGATCTGAGCGCTGTCAAGGAGAGTAAATTATATTTATGTTTAACTGCTAAAATGATAAATTTAATTCTTCATTGATTGATCACCGACTCTAATTAATCTGTTGCAGTCACCCCTACTTCTGCGCGGGCCAAGCGTTGGTACGCGGAACTTGCAGGTTGGCGCCTCGCCTTTTTCTTGGGTATGACTGCTGGGCCTTTTCTCCTCACAACTATCATGATCTCAAGTACTCTGATTAAAAACAATTATGTTTACAAAAATTTTATTGCACTGTGCTAATCTCTGGACAATTTCTATGTAGCCAACTACGTCGCAGAGAAATTCATACTCGGAGCTCCATGTGTGTTGATACTTCTAATCTATAAGTGGATGAGAAGGCACCAGGCGATCGACGCAAACATCGAAGAATTCCTACAAGTTCACAACAACTTTTCGCCCATAAGGTATTCTTACTCGGATATCAAGAAGATTACAAAAAATTTCAAATGCAAATTAGGTGAGGGGGGATATGGCTCTGTGTATAGAGGAATCCTTAGAAGTGGCAATGAAGTTGCGGTTAAGATTTTGAACAAACCAGAATCTAATGGCCAAGATTTTATTAGTGAAGTGGCCACAATTGGAAGGATCCACCACATCAATGTAGTGCAACTTGTTGGTTTTTGCTTCGATTACTCCAAACAAGCTCTGGTCTACGATTTCATGCCAAATGGCTCTTTGGATAAACACATTTCGAATAAGGATGGTGATGATCCTCTTGATTATAAGAAAATGCATGAGATCTCTCTTGGCATAGCTAGAGGGATAGAGTATCTACATCGGGGATGTGATATGCAAATTCTACACTTTGATATCAAGCCTCACAACATTCTCCTAGACCAAAGTTTCACTCCGAAAATTTCAGATTTTGGACTTGCAAGACTTTATCCCATCGGTCATAGCATAGTATCGTTGACTGCAGCAAGAGGAACCTTGGGGTATATGGCGCCTGAGCTATTCTACAAAGACATTGGTGGCATTTCTTATAAAGCCGATGTTTACAGTTTTGGGATGATGTTAATGGAAATGGCCGGTAGAAGGAGAAATATAAATGCACATGCAGAGCATTCAAGTCAAATTTACTTTCCTTTGTGGGTTTATGATCAACTCAGCAAAGAAAAGGAGGTTGAGAGGGTAGAAGTCATAGAAGAGGAAAGAGAAACAAGGAAGATGATAATCGTTGCACTATGGTGCATACAGCTGAGCCCTAATGATCGGCCGTCAATGAGGAAAGTTCTAGATATGCTTGAAGGAGATATCGATAAACTGCAACTACCTCCAAAACCGCTTTTATATCCGACGGAGGCACCAATTGATGATGACAACAATGAGATAGAACTTGAAATGGTCTCATCTTCATCAAGTGCTCCAATAATTTCTGGCAGTTACCAATTTGACCACGATAATGAGTTTATGAAATCATGAACTCATGTATTGTGTGATTGTTCTCCTCTTGTAGAAATGAGATACGAAATATAATTAACACTATCAGCATGTACCATCATTGATAATGTAATCTCTGAAGCTTTTACATGTTTTTCATATAGCATCAGTGTTTTCTATTAAACTCATTATGTCCATATTTTATAAATGACAATGAATGCCGTATGGCATTCGTTATAATTTTTGTTTCGTGTGAATCCTCTTGGCATAACAATGTAATTTTTTCTTCATGTTAATGTTTGCATTTTGAGCAACGAATCTCTCTTTTTTCCATCAAAAGCTCTCACCCCCACCCTTCAACCCCCGCTCGATCAACCAGCTTGACATCAGCTACCTGCTCAAGCAATCTCTGACTTCGACCTCTTGTTTCTAAATGGGTCCTAGCCTAACCGATGAATGATTGTGGCTATCAATTTTTGCCTTTACGATGAATAGAAATTGAACACGTGATGTCATGTTAGAGGATGTGATGTATTACAAAAGCACAATATCTCAATGCAGTAAGAATTTGTGCATTCACTCGATGATAAGTCATGAGATGGTGCCTTACATTCTTCCGAACAAGTACTATATTCCTCACTGTTGTCCCCTGCACATGAGTTTTCTTGCTTAGCAAACATTCCACCAGACACCGATGTTGAAAAGGAACGTGCGATATCCACTTCACTCGGATATTGCAGACAGAGAACCCTGACCTGATGCCGAATTAGCAAGGTACTCCTGAATGGAAGCTACAAACAACGCCACTCATCAGGAGTAAGAATACATAGAGAAGTAGCAAAAGTGCATGCTGCTACTTAAACTTGGGTTGCCTCGCCAAGTACAACAGCAATTAACTTTTTCCGCATGGTCTTTTCAATTACTTTAGATGGTTTTTGAAGTATCTAGAAACAGATAAAGCAGGAAGGACCTTCCTAGTACAAGGTCAGAAATTGAAGGCTTTCAATGACTCTGAACAAGTCTCGGTTTGGAGAACACGAAATTGTTCGAGATCACTGCTGAAAGCTGACTCTCCAATAGCATATTAAAAGCTTTTTTCAGATTGTTGCACCACGAGTTGAATGCACTGATGGGTAAAAGAACAGAACCGCCATGTCTATGCAACTATGCTGACAAGTAATATTCCAAGCCAAACCTTTACATGAAGAGATTCGCCAGTAGGTAGTCCAAACCAAGTAAGATTGACGATGCAAAATGTCGAGCTAAGTGTTAAATATCATAAATGCCTTCAGAGAAAGTAAGGGATAGAGTATGAATCCAAGTGGCTCTAGCTTCGAGCCATTAAAAGTCCGATGGTTGGAAAGGTCCCCTGAAGTTTGCAGCCCGGTGGCCGTCGGCAATGAGGTTCGAGAGATGAGAAATCGGTGCATGTGCAGCGTCTAATGCAGCATTTATTTTCATTCCTTGTTCTTCCAATGAAAGACAAGCAAGATTACCGCCAGGTACAAGATGTGGAGCAGACCTTACCGCCTCTTCTGATCCAACAAAACCGACAGGAATGGCCAGTAGCTTGTCAGATTCAGCTCTGTTCATCAACATTTTAGAACCACAAGTGCGAGCACAGTTATCATCACAACTCGAAGTTGAAACTACGTTGTTCTACTAGAATGCACACCACAACTATCATGTTGTTATTGGTAGTGTGTTCTACCAATGGTAGCAATTTTGATCATCTAAACGGACGATTCCTGTCAAAAGAATATTCAGGTCCTCTGAAGCAACACTTTTGACGAGGCAAAAAAACAATTACGCCATGCCTCAGGCCACAAGCCATCAAAGGCACTTGCGCTCTCGAATGATGCATGTATTTAAACTAGTGCAGATGACAGAATTCCCCAAGTAAGATAGCGTGCACAAGCAGGTAATTTATATTAAGAATCCTATAAATGTAGGTAAGTAGCTTTCAGATTGAAATGAAAAGTTAAGCTAATCACTAGAGTAGGTACTATGTTTGACGCAATGGAGAAAAAGTAAACGATATGAGACAGAAACATCTCAAGAATCGAGTTTCTTACTTATTCCCGCAGTTCATCACGCTCATCGGAGAATCATCCTGATGAGAAAGACCATTCCTTGTGACAGGAGGCTGTGGAACTGTCTCTTCCAATTCCTTTGACATTTGTTGCTCTGCTGCACCATGAAAGGAAGGCGAGAACAATTGAAACTCACATAAGTGTTCGGAGTACGACAACAGGACCCGTCTAGTGTACAGCAAAATTCATAGGCTGAACTTCAAGGTATCCGTAAACCGATTTCCAGAAGCAAACGATCATATACAGATGGCCTCACTTAGAAGAGCCCTCAATAACAGGCTCGAGGAGCTGGAAGAGATTCATGGAAAACCGTCCCCAAGTGAAAGGTGAATAGAGGACAATTCGGGCGTAAATTGCGTATCAATTCCACTTGTGGAAGAACTGATTATTGATACGGTGATGCACTTAAGTTGAGGTCATGGGGCGTGGATTGCTCCCGGCCATCGTGAACTTCATATAAGTACAAACTCTATGCAATGTCCCTTTGTTTCACTCTACATCGAGCAAGCTTACAGTGCTAGATACGAAGAATCTCTGCTTATTCTTTAATTCTGCCACATTTTTCACATCTACTCCGAGGACAAAAACCAGCTCTCGGTGGATTTTTCATGGTCATGCCGTGTCTAGAGCTTCGGGATTCTCTTCTCATTCCTTGTGTTTTCTTACATAGTTCTGTAGCTATTCGAATAAAGACAGTCTTAAATTGATGTTGATTCGACATTTTCCATGTCTAGCATACTAACGGGCGAAGAACTACACAAGTGCTTTTAAATATCGTTGCTCATCCTGACCGTTTACTCTTGACCATTACAATTTTCAGTTTGCCAGTGAGCCGAGATGAAAACTTTTCTCTACAAATGCCACTTGAGAATTTATTGAAAGATGATGGAACGACATGCTTGGCAAACAATAAAAAAAGGTTACTAACCTTCTTAGTGGTTTGTTTATGATATCATGTTTAGCATATAAGAAGACCAGCCGAAACTTGTCTTCAAACTATCTGTTGCAGCAACGCTATGTGATTGGACACAAGTCATAAAGTGTGAACTTTATAATAGATATTGCATCACTTTGGGAGATTTAAGTTATTTACATAAGTTTGGGACTTTGCCCTGTTTAAACTATGATTAGAATCAGGATGGAAGAGAGATGCTTGTTAGTCATGGGAAAATTACCAAAAAAAATTCATTGTACTCTTATCAATTTGGTATCTTTCAGTCATGCCAATTGAATTTTAAACATTTTCACATTTTGCCAATTGAGTTCATCTAGCCGGTTTTGTTAGGAAATCGCTGATGTGGACACCGATTATCTTACGTGGCACAACCGGTGCTAACGTGGAGAATTTTAAAATATTTTAAATTTTTTTTTGAATTTTTATGAACCTTTTTCTCTTCTTTTTCCATCTTTTCTTTTCTTCTTTTTTCCTCCTTTACTTTTTTTCGCCATGTCCGGCGAGGGTCATTGAGTCTTCGCTAGTAGCTGCAAGGACCCGACGACTCTCACAAGCCACGGTAAAATATAAAAAGAAAAAAATTAAAAATTTCCATCTTTAAATATATATATAAATTTGCCAACATTAGCATCAACTATCCTACATAAGATGGTTAGCGTTCACATCATTGATTTTTTCTTAAAATTGGCTCAATAAACTCAATTAGCAAAATGTGAAAAGGTTTAGGATTCAATTAACGTAATTAAAAGATTTATGAATTAATTGGCTAAAGTGCAATAGATTTAGGACTTTTTTTGGAAATTTTCCCATTATTAATGATATCTACAAACAATACCTCTGATTTAACACAATTCCAGCGACTAAGAGACTAATTTCTTTTAAGTGTTCACTTAAGAGGGCTTGATCGATGATGGTTACTCCTGGTCATTGCCGATTTTAAGTCGAACAGTTACAAAAAGAATTACCATCCAAAGGCAATAGGACACTTACAAAATCAGTGACAAAGAAAGAGTCAATCTTGTACCCTAAAATACAATAATGTATGTCTAGATCTTCGGCATACGCATGTGAGATAATCTAGGATACTTTTCGTCAAGAGATTTTTCTGTTTAATAATTTGTCCAATTATCACTTAATATTTTATTCACGATATAGAAAGCAATTAAAGGTATCAACACGTGCTAAATAGATCAATTATTTCGACGAAAAAATTTTGTACTCTGTGTTCGTGTTCGTGTTCATGATTTCTAGAAGGGGAAATTCGCAACAAAAAGGGAAAAAATACAACATTTTAATAAGTGACTACATCACTACAGAGAAAAAAAAATGAACGTGTGCAGTGAAAACGTCATTGGATGTGTCATGTGACCTACTAACATAGCCCTTAAACAAACGGTAGAAGTATCAAATATTAATGATTAATTATCTTTCTGTCTTATTAAAAAAATTAAATTTAAATTTATTTTTAATGTCATATGTTAGTGATTTCCCAAGAAGCAGAGCTACAAGGTCGCAGGTACCGGTATTCTTACCGGTCAATGATATTGACACAGCGTCTTAACCTTTTTTTTTTTTTTTTTTTTTTTTTTTAATTCCTCTTGTTGTTATCTGAGCTTTAGATCCCACGATTTTCTAAATTGAGATCCCAAGCAAAATCGAAATAAATAATTCAATCAATATAAATTACATCAAGAAGGATCAATTGAAGAGTATACGCTAATTGAGAGATACTTGCATCCTCTATTATGCTAATGCAAGGGGCGCAGTTTGCCAAACATTATAAGGGAGACGCGGTTTTTTATTCATAAGCTAATTAGCATGATACATCAGCCAACAATGTCTATTATATAGAAAATCTATTTCTTTCTCTTTTCATTACACTTTTACTTATAATGCTCATTAAGGCTCCATTTAGAGATCACAGAAGGTATTTGTTAAGATGTCGAAGTAGATTACACTAACTTACCACTTTTCTTCTTTCCAATGCTAATTTCAAGACCGGAGAAAAATGAATGAAAACATTGACTACTGTCACGGATGTTTAGAATTCATAATTACCAGACTTTACAGCTTTTTTTTTTTTTTTTTTTCCTTATTTGCTTTTTAAAGGTATTTCATTTGAAATCTTTTGGGTCTTTTATCAATCACTCAATGTCCAACTTAACAAAAAAAATTCAATTTTCGAAATTTGCAATTTTATTCCAAGGACTTTTAATCTAAAACTTTTCAACTTTTGGTTAAATATAAAGATACATGATCGCATTCTCTAAACCTCAACCTCAGTAAAGTCAACTTGAGATGTCGCCCTCGACAAAACTAATCTGAATCTTGCAGTCAAGCGAAAAGAAAAGGCATAAAATACTGAAAAAGAACTTGCTAGAACCACTCAGCTCCAATGCTTAGTTGAAACGTAAGAATTCACTTCTGTCGTGTCGAAATCTATACAGATGTGAGGAAGCCATCACACCAGAACCCTCCCCTCTTCAACTCTAAACTGAAAAGAAAAAAAAACAAAACAAAACAAAACAAAACAAACAAACAAACAAACAAAAAAACAGAAAAGACAAGATGCACAAAACAATCGAAGATTTACACAGAGATTGACGAAGCCAGCATGCCCAAGATCAGTCAACAGCAGCAGCAGCAGGAGCAGCTGAGAAAAGAGTGGAAAGAAAAGGAAGATATAAATGTAATGTCATTCGACTTTGCTCAATGTGTTCGTTGTCCATATACCCTTTGAAGGAGGAGCTGTGCCTGAGATCTTTACAATGGCCTGGTGCTTGCGCTATCGTCGCCTTTTCTTGGTAATTTTATTGCTGTTGCCATTGCTTTCATGGGGAGAGTTGTTTTCGCATTTCGTCACGTCAACCTTTACGATATGATGATCCGATGTCCCTTTTGATGACAGGACCGAATACGAGCCCGGAATGAAATTGTATGGGCAATCTGGTGATGCTAGTATGTAGTCCACCCTCGTTCCGTATTTGCACGTCCCTTGCACACCTGTAATAGAATAAACAGTTTCAAATTACATATTTAGACAATAATCACTCGAAAAAAAGACTTTAGACTTCGATTTTTATACCACGGATTTTCACATCAAAGGTTGATATCGATAAAGTGATGACAACAATGGATGTATATATTCAACATGATCATCATGCTTCAAATGTTATGAATTTCCATCCATTCAAGCCAATCATGTTATCATCGAGCGAGAGAAGCATCATGCTCGAAAAGCACCTCAGATTAGCCATTTGATAGAGCGAAAAAGAAAAATCAAAAGATGGGAAAGCGAACAAGTGAGTTCTTACTTTGTCCTTTGGCAATGACGACCACGGACTCGCATTCTCCGGCAAAGTCCTTAGCATCTGTGTACTGCTTGCTCTTCAGAAACCTCTTGACTTCAACCTTTGGGGTCGGTTTTCCCATCTCTTCATAGTACTGTAACAAACACAGGTGCCCATGATCACAAAATCGCCGTAGCTTAAGCTATTTAGTAATCGAGTTTGACGTGCTAACGAATATCACATCAAACATGACAAAAATGTACATACCTTGACGATGTCGGTCCACCGCTCTTGCGAGTAATCGGTCTCGTCGAGAGAGTTGAGGCCACCAGCCAAGATGTGGGGAGAGTCGCTCGACTGGATAACGGCACCGACTTGCTTCATCCGCCAGTTCTCGTCGAGATGATCCAGGTGGGTGCACTGGAAGTTCACTTCCCCAACATGGGGCACTTCTATTGTTGCCTTCAGAACATTCCTGTGCAATAAAACATATTGATTTCACAGCCACTTCGATTCCTGGTCAATTTAATATGTCGATCGATTATATTTCAATTCACCCTTTTCTTCTTTTTCTGAATTTTCGCACAACGAAAGCACCTAATTCCTTCACTATCTAAGGCCCGGCTTAATTAATCAAACGCAAAAGTCTTGGAAATTGACTCCATGACAAGCCATTGAGTGGTGTCTCAAACTAGTTGATTCTATCTGGTCTGTCTCGCTTGAGAGAAATGTAGTTTTCCTAGAAGATGGGTAGTCCTTGTATAGTCTTCAGGTCAAGCATCTGATTTGGCAGATACATAAAATAAAGCAAAAGCAAAATCCTCCCCACGTTACTGTCCTACCTACATACACCTTACCCTGCCCTCATTTAATGTACTCCATAGATCTTATCCTTCGTTTATCTTCCCAACTCCTTATTTAAATACTAAAGAGCAAAAAATATATATGTAATTTAGCAGGTTCCTAAGCATTCTCTTGACTATATCAGCAATTAATACAGAATGATCTTCAACGCTGAACTCTCATCAACCCACTAAATGCAACCAGAAATGAAAAAAAAAGAGGAATGAAAGAAGTCCAAGACAGTCTTTCATCACACACACTCGCACGAATTTTGAATAGTTATAACCGAAGATATTATTATTATTATTATTATTATTATTATTGATAAATGACAATACTCTGGAGAACCCATATCTAAAATCATAGAAAGAAAAAAATGGGTTTTTTTTTAAAATTTAATTTAATTTTAATTCTGACTGGCAGTGCTCCCAGCTGGTGCTGGGATCCTTGGAAAGGCCCACCATTGTTGTTGCAGATAGCTTTCCGTAAGTTGTACAAAGGCAAACAGGCTGTGGGAGAAAAGCCTTGGGGAATTCTTGAATTTTTGGTGATAGGGTTCTCGTGAATAATATTATAAATTCTTCCCATATCAGTTCTTGGACAACTCCATTCAGATAATTCCAAATAGAACAGTTTAAAAAAGGGGAGGGAAAAAAAATACAAAAGATAAACCAAGTGACAGCAAGATTTTCATCCACAAATTCTGATGGCTAGGCAAAAGCTTATGTTTTTGTTTTTATTTTTTGGTCTTGTGAATTTTTATTACATCCACCGTACCTTAATTTCAATGAAAATTTCCACTGTCTGAGATGGATTTGCACTGTTGTAGATGGGTCTGCGAAATTAATTTTTCACTTGGAAAAATGTAAGAAAAAATTATATAATATGTCCAGAGGGAATATTAATTTATGACATATTATGAAACTTTACTTTCAATGGTGGACGCCTCAATAAATAAATGAAAATATCTTTTAAATGTCGAAATCGCCTAGGAATACCACTTGCTCAATGAGAAAGAGAGCATATCATCGTCACCATAATTACGAAAATGATAGCAAGAATAACAGGTAAAAAATATATGGAAATTGATAAATAAATAAAATAAAATAAAATAAAACAAAATGACGTACCTGAAATCGGTGTCGTCGAAGATCTTCTGGACCTTCCAGTGCTTGATCGGCCACCGGGAGAGGACGGCGTTGTCATACTCCGGCGCCCAGCTCTCGGCGAACGCGTAGCTCATCCCCAGCGCCGCCGCCAGCTCCGACAGCGGCTTCATCTCCCTCTCCTCCTCCGCCTTCACGTCCTGTAGCGCCACTATGTCCGCGTCCAGCTCCCGCAGCACCTCCACCACCGTCCTCGTGCTACTGTACGCCTGCCGGCCGCCCCGGGGGTCGCCGCCGCTGACCCCGCCATTCTCGAGGCTCCCCCTTGTTAAGATATATCGACAAAAGAAATCTGCTGGAAATAGAACAGATGCAGGAACAGATGCTGCAGCTGAAGCTGAAAACGAACGACTAAGATGAAGGGTAATGAAGACTGTCATCGACGATGGAGAATTGGCAAAAAAGATTGACACGGATTGCGGATTGCTAGCCTATGAAGACATGTAAAGTTGTTATTCAGTTGGAAAGTCAAAAACAGAAATTAGTTTTGTCAGTTAGTCTTCATCTTCTTAAATAGGAAAGCGTGTATAGTTTCATATATGGTTTTGTGATGTAATCCAAAGAGAAATAGAGTGAAAACCTCCATTGTTTGAGTTCTCTGTAAAAAGAGTACAGCATTATGCAGATGAAAGACAGAAAGTATGAAGTCGAGATGAAGATTTCTTTCTACTCATTGATGTACAAGTTCTGAAATACATTGTGATTGAAATAAGAAGAATACAAAGTTTCTCTTGATCAATCTTCGAACTTTTCAATACATCTTCTTGCTTCTGCATCTCTGATTCTTCAGTACAGAGTTTCTGCATTTCTGGTTCTTCAGTACAGATTTCTCATCTTCACATGGTATCAGAGCTGGCGATCATATCTGCCGGAAGGATCCATTCAGTAGCTACTCTTTAGATCGAGAAAGAAGAAGCTGAAGCTATATCAGATTGCGGTATCATGGTAACTGTGTTAGTTTTTCATAACACCATTGCTATCTTCTCTTCCATAGTTGAAAGAATACAATAATGGCAGTAAGAGCATCAAAGTATCCCTTCCCTATACATGTGAATATCTCTAACTTCGTCACAATTAAACTTGCCGAAGACAATTTCCTTTTGTGGCAAGCTCAGATCCACAGGTTTCTGAAAAGTCAAGAACTTTTTGGCTTTGTTAATGGTGATATTACACCACTTCCTCAAATGCTGCAGAGTATAGTTGAAAGAGGTGAAGCTGAAGCTATAAATCCAGACTATGTTGACTGGACAAAAACAGATCAGCTAGTATCTTCATGGATAAGTGGAGCTGTCTCTGAGAATATACTGAGCTTAATAATTGGTTTAGAAACATCTTATGATGTGTGGCAGACACTTTTGAACCGTTTCACACAAAAATCAGCAGCAAGAGAGTTCGAATTAAGGGGGAAACTCCAAGCTTGTCAAAAACATGATCGAGCTCTTTCAGTCTATCTTAGAGAATACAAGTCCATATGTGATCAGTTAAATGCTATAGGAAAGCCTGTGGATGACATAACCAAACTATTTGGTGTGTTAGAAGGGTTAGGAGCTGAATATGAAAGTTTTCGAACAACAATATACTGTCTAAAGCCTCAACCTGAGTATGATGAGGTAATTGCACATTTAGAAAGGTTCGAGTCAAGAATGCAGAATTATTCTAGGACTCAATTTAACTCGAATATGGCTTACTTTGGGCAAAGACACTCTCAAGCATAGTTTAAAGAAACTACTGATGGAGAGTACATATCTCAAAATTCAGGCTTTGTAGCTCAAAGAGGTAATTACAGAGGAGGCCGTAGCTATGGTAGGGGACGTTTTCTTAATAACAGGGGCTGAGGATTTAGATATCCTGGAGACAATTCAGGTTACAGATCCAGCAATATCAGTTATATGCAAGAAAAACAGAGAACCAAACCTTATCACAATTCCTCTGACCTTGTTTTCACCTCAGGATTTCGTCCCTATGCTGGCCCATCACAGAGATATCAAGAAGTGAGATCTTATCCTTCTAATCTAGCTCTTTCTAAGAATATGTAGGATGAGAAGCCAACTAGCAGCATAAAATTAGAATGTCAAATCTGCAAGAAACCAGGCCATGATGCTTTACACTGCTGGTATAGATTTGATAACTCATATCAAGTTGAGGAGATACCAACAGCCTTGGCAGCTATACATCTTGAAGATGCCAAAGGCAGTGAGTGGTATCCAAATACTGGTGCAACTGCACATATCACAGCTAATCCCGGTATACTTCAAAACTCTTCTGAATATACTGGATACGACACTGTCATGATTGGTGATGGATCACACTTGTCTATTACATGTACTGGCAATACATTGCTGCATACTGAAGAAATTTTATTGCCTCTAAATGATGTCCTAATTGTCCCTGATATAAAGAAAAATCTTCTGTCAGTATCCAAGTTAACAGATGATTATCCATGCTCATTTGTTTTTGACAAATTTGGTGTATATATAAAGGACAACTGGACCAACACAACTTTGCTGCTCGGAAGGAAAACTAAAGGACTATATCAAGTGAATTCACAAACAACACAAGTCTTTCTAGCTCAGAGACATAGAGCAGTAGAAGAGGACACATGGCATCAAAGATTAGCACACACCAATTTGAATATCTTGAAGTATTTGCAGCATCAAAAACTCATTCAGTGTAGTAGTAGAATGCTGAATGTATGTAGCAGTTGTCAAATTGCTAAGACTGCAGCTTTACCATTTCCATCATCTGAATCTGTAACAACTATGCCCTTACAGAAAATACATTGTGATATATGGGGTCCATCACCTGTGACTTCATTTCAGAATTTCAAGTACTATGTTCTGTTTGTGGATAACTTCTCTCGATACAGTTGGATATATCCATTAAAGTTGAAATCAAACTTCTATAAGATCTTTGTTCTGTTTCAAAAGCAAGTAGAGAACCAATTTGAGTCGAAAATCAAGACCTTTCAGTGTGATGGTGGAGGAGAATTTCTTAGCCACAGATTTCAAGCTCACTTGCAAGACTGTGGTATCAAACAGAATCTTTCTTGTCCTTATACACCTGCACAGAATGGCATCTCTGAGAGGAAGCATCGACATATTGTTGAATTAGGTCTTGCTATGTTATATCATGGCAAAGTTCCACTGAAATATTGGGTTGATGCTTTTATTATAGCTAACTATGTCATCAACCTACTTCCAACACCAAAATTGCAAATGCAATCACCTCACAAAAAGCTGTATCACCAAGAACCAACTTATGATCACCTCAGGGTATTTGGTTGTGCCTGCTATCCATGTTTACAACCCTATGCTCAGCACAAGTTTGATCCAAGATCTCTCACCTGTGTGTTCATTGGCTATAGTGAACGCCATAAAGGCTACAGATGTCTTGTGCCTTCAACAGGTCGAGTATATATCAGTAGACATGTGAAGTTTGATGAGAAGTTTTTCCCTTTCACTAAGTTGTGCTCAACAAAGTATGCACCACTTACGACATTATATCGGTTATGGGCAAAAGAAGTACAATTAACAGAGTCAGCAAGCAAAGAAACATCTTCTACTATATGTTATACTTGTTCTCCGACATGTGCAGTCCATCTACAACTCGATAAAGACAATACTACAATCAATTCTCAGTCTTCACAACAACTTGCTATACCTTATACTGATCAATCATTACAGCCAGCAATAACACAAGAACATGTCATTTCTACAACAACAACACACGTTGAAGTACCTTCACCTGTACAACATCAAGACATGTCTGCTGCTGATACAGCAATACCCAATAATACAAGTATTGGATCTGACCAAGTTATCTCTCATGAATCACAAGGGATCATTTCCAGTCACTCAATGTAGGAAACAACTCCCAGTCATCCAATGCAGACTAGATTAAAGTCTGGAATTATCAAACCTAATCCCAGGTATGCATGTCTTGCTGTCTATAACGTACCTTCTAAACCAAAGTCAATTAAATCAGCATTGACACATGAAGGTTGGCATAAAGCAATGACAGAAGAAATGGATGCATTATATCAAAATAAAACCTGGGACTTAACTCCTCGAATTGAACACATGAATGTAATTGGCTGCAAGTGGGTCTTTAAAACAAAACTTGCCCCTGATGGTAGCCTTGACAGATTGAAAGCTCGCTTAGTTGCTAAAGGCTTTCGTCAAGAAGAAGGCATTGACTTCACAGAGACTTTCAGTCCAGTAATCAAGCATGCCATAATTCGAATAGTTCTATCTGTAGCAAAGATGAGACATTGGCCTATTCATCAACTTGATGTTAAAAATGCATTTTTACATGGCACACTTAATGAAACAGTCTACATGGAGCAGCCTCCTGGCTTTCAAGACTCACAGAAACCTTATCATGTGTGTTTACTCCAAAAGTCACTCTATGGTCTTCGACAAGCCCCTCGAGCATGGTTTGATAAGTTCAGTGATTTTTTACTTGAGTATGGATTCTTTTGCAGCTCTACAGATCCATCTTTATTCATATATCATCATAGACAAGATACCATTCTTCTACTATTGTATGTTGATGACATTGTCTTAACTGGGAGTTCCTTTCAACTACTCTATGTTCTTATTCACTCTCTCAGTCTCAAATTTCACATGAAAGATCTCAGCCCTCTACATTATTTTCTTGGCATCGAAGTCAAACAAAATTCTAATCATTTATTTCTATGCCAGACCAAATATGCTAGTGATCTTCTCACTCGAGCCCACATGTCTGAATGTAAACCAATTTCTACCCCTCTGTCACTAAGGCCAATTGTTATGCAACAAGATTCTGTCCCTTTGTCCAATCCTACTGAGTATCGCAGCCTGGTAGGTGCTCTTCAGTATCTCACTTTGACACGCCTTGACATAGCCTATGCTACCAATTTACTCTGTCAGAAATTACAGACACCAACTATTGCAGATCTCTATAGACTTAAAAGGGTTCTGCGATACATCAAAGGCACTATCAGTCTTGGCCTATTCATTCACTCTCAAAGCTCTTCACATCTGTATGGTTTTTTAGATGCAGACTGGGCAGGATGTACTGAAACACGAAGATCAACTACAGGTTTCTGTACTTATATTGGATCCAATCTTATTTCTTGGGCAGCCAAGAAGTAGACCACAGTAAGTAGATCCTCTACAAAAGCTGAGTATCGTGCGCTTGCGTCAACCTCTGCTGAACTCACATGGATCAGTTTTGTCTTGCGAGACATAGGATGTGCTCTCACCCATCCTACACATCTGTTCTATGATAATAAATCAGCCATTGCTCTCACTGCCAATCCTATATTACATGCTCGAACAAAACATATCGAGGTGGACTTCCACTTCATTCGAGAAAAAGTCTCCTCAGGATCTCTTCATGTTCAATATGTCCCAAGTAATTCGCAGCTTGCTGATATTTTCACCAAATCTCTCTCACGTTTTTCACATTGTCAACTACGCACCAAATTGGGACTTGGCTCTCCACCCATTCCCAATTTGAGGGGGAATGTTAAGATATATCAACAAAAGAAATCTGCTGGAAATAGAACAGATGCAGGAACAGATGCTACAGCTGAAGCTGAAAACGAATGACTAAGATGAAGGGTAATGAAGACTGTCATCGACGATGGAGAATTGGCAAAAAAGATTGACACGGATTGCGGATTGCTAGCCTATGAAGACATGTAAAGTTGTTATTCAGTTGGAAAGTCAAAAACAGAAATTAGTTTTGTCAGTTAGTCTTCATCTTCTTAAATAGGAAAGCGTGTATAGTTTCATATATGGTTTTTATGATGTAATCCAAAGAGAAATAGAGTGAAAACCTCCATTGTTTGAGTTCTCTGTAAAAAGAGTACAGCATTATGCAGATGAAAGACAGAAAGTATGAAGTCGAGATGAAGATTTCTTTCTACTCATTGATGTACAAGTTCTGAAATACATTGTGATTGAAATAAGAAGAATACAAAGTTTCTCTTGATCAATCTTCGAACTTTTCAATACATCTTCTTGCTTTTGCATCTCTGATTCTTCAGTACAGAGTTTCTACATTTCTGGTTCTTCAGTACAGATTTCTCATCTTCACACCCCTCGCCGTTGCCGGAGCCTTCCCTTTGAAGATTCGACCGATCGACGCTGAGGCCAAGGACGAGGAGTGGGGAGATGGAGAAGGAGAAGTCGGAGGTTCGGCGGCGGCAGTGGCGGCGGCGGCGGACGATTCGCTGAAGCTCAGGTTCCGCCGGCTGCGGAGGAGGGAGATTTCGTTGTCCGGCAGGTTGATGGAGACCCGGAGCTTCGATCTGGCGAACTTCTGCTGCTTCGTCAGGTGATCTGGCCGTTGAGCCGGTGCAAGGGAGACTGCTTGAGTATGCCCCTAGCATCCATGTCTTCTGGCTTGATGTTCAGGAAGGTTACGAGAGAACTAACCGCCATCTCCTAAAAGCTGCAGAGCAGAAACTATAGAGTTATCCTCAGCTTGACCTCTGGCTCTCTCTTTCTTATCTGAATCATATAAAGAACCTCCACCATCCTTCTCAGCCTCAGTGATCTCGCAATGGGAAAACTCAAATGAATGATCAGCTGAATTCATCACATGAAGACTTTCAGCATTCATACTGGCAGGAGAATCATCAAATTTGAAAGGAAATACAGACTCAACCTTGCTCGATGTTTGTGAATTGGCAGATAGTGTGCCGCTGGCCATAAATTCCGAATGACACTGCAATTTAGAAGTATGCAAGCAGCGAGAAGTGCAATATATAGCATTGCAATGGCATTTAACAAAGCAAAGCAGGCAAGGAGCAAGGCCACCATGTTTATTTTGAGGCCAAAGAGATTAAACACGTTCTCCATCCAAAAATTTATATTGACTATGAAGATTGTCTTCTTCCTTTCAGATCTCTCCCTTCTCATGGTGATAATCCTTTTCTTGTTCCATTTGTGGCTTTCACTGGTGCTTCCCCAAATATATCCAAAGGAATATTTTCTTGCACCGCCACCCCCAGAGACTCCAGCTTTGGGTACATTATTTGATGCTTGAGAAAAACCAGAGGCTGAGGAAGACAAATTGTTTCTCACGCCTTCTGCTTGACAAGGAATTGCAGGAGAATTTGCAGGTGGTTTGCTTTCCCCGTTTGAATTAGAAAAATCCCTTAACACTTCTTCTGCTGATACAAACAGAGGGCAAGGTTCTTTGGTGTAATATTTGCTCAAAATGTGAGTCGGTACTTTTTGCAACCAACGGAAGACATTGTATTGAAGGATACAAGCACTTTTCCCCCTTAAACCCAATTCTAGACCCCAAAAGCCTGACTGAAATAACTCAAAACCCAAGAACTTGGCTAAACTAAGTCATTATGTCCAGGAAACATTCCTGCCTGGGCACCCCACATCTGAAAGAGATATTCTGTAATCACCAGAATTCCTGTATAAAGAAGGAATAACTTTGATGGGATTCGAGATGCTTTAGGTAAAAGGGAACAAATGAAAAGACCGAGCAGATAAAGGAAACTAAAGAGACTAATTGGTGACAATGATGCATAGAACTTTGATATACACACTATCCTGTCACTGTGCCAAATGAGGAAACTTTTAATAAATCCAAGTACTCCAAATTCCATAAGTTTGGAGTCATCAGATTGGAAATACTTGCTCTGTCTCCTCTCGTAGCTGTAAAGCTGCATCACAATCAATATTGCAATAGACTGCCAAATATTCTGCAATAGCAAAGCTTCTGAGTTGTAGGCCAAGTAAAACTGAAGATCAATCAACCCCGACAACCACATCTCAAGGGTGGAGAAATTGCTCAAGCTGTATATGAAGATAAACACAGTGATTGCATATACTTTTAATGGAAACTAAATATGTCTTCTCGTCCTTTCAACGAGTTGTCTTCCCATGATCCAACATAGGAGGAGCAAAATGTAGCCAAACGATATGTGATTGGGTGTCAGCAAGTAAACTGTTACAAGAATTGTCAAAAAAAAGCAATATCCGTGCCACACAAGCAATATACAGATAGAAACTTCTGCCCCATTGCACCAAGAAACAACGCGATCCTTCTCTCTGGAAAATTGAAAGGATATTACATTTTAGAAATGCAAATTACAAATATCTGTCATATAATTTAGAAAAACAGTAAACAAAATCTTCCACTATAAACCTCTACAAATGAATCTGGCATTCTGAACAGTGCATAACTAGTCAAAAGTCCGCCACCATATCTAAATAGATAAAGTCCAGTCATTACTCGCATGCTATTAAACCAGTGAATAATCAATTTTCATGCAGAAACTCCAGGGGGGAATTTAAAGGGTGCGTTCCTGAAACGAAAGGGAGGAGTCTTGAGCATATTCAAGCAGCCATCAACAGAGAAGAAAATGGCAGCACTCCAAGTCATTTACTCAAAAGAAAGCAGCAAGTGACGACTCAAACTCGACAAAAGGGACGGCTCGTTCAAATCGAGCATGCTGGTGGACTAGGGAAAACGAGACCCAGCTATCGTTTCGGTTCCGTCTTGAATGAAACCAAGCAACGGAGTTCCCAAAGAGAAGTGTTTGACCACGAAAATCCCTACCCGGCTCGGTGACGACGGCCAGTAGGTGAGCCTGAAGCGAAACGAGCTATGGTCGGCCGCCTCAACGTTGCACCGAGCCAGGATCATCGAGATAAAAGTGGATCGAACCCAAAGAAAACTCACCACGTGCTCGAGGGTGTTGGCTGGAGATCGCCGGTTCATGTTGGGGATGGCCGGGTGACGCTTGTCCGAGAACGAAGTTCGGCTCCTGGGTCTCTGCTTTCTCTCAGTCCATCCCTCCGCTCACTCTCGGTTCTCTCTCCGCTTCACCCTTTGCTCACTCTCTAGGATCTCACTCTCTCTGTTGCTCTCGCTGTCTCCAGCCTCCCCCGAAGGACTCAAGAACACAGTCGCCTCTCTCTCCCGCTCTCCCTCGCTCTCCACCTTCTCGGTCTCCCCTCTCGAGCCGCTAGCCTCTCCTTGGTTTTTAGCCGCACCCTTCCAGAAGCAGCCACCCTCGAGCTCCCTCTCTTCTCTGGCTCGCTCCTTCTCTCTCTCTCTCTCTCTCTCTCGGTTGCTCTACCTCGGCCGAACAAACCCAAAAAGACCGGAGAGACCCCTCTTCCCTTTGCCGCCTTTCACTCCCATTTATCTCGTTTCTGTCCCTTTCTTCGAGGACGAGACCAGCTGGCTTCGTACCGCATGACACTCCTGGGCAAACGTCGCGCGCAGCCTCACGTCCTTGCGTCCTTCGGCCAGCGACCCGCTCTCTGTTTTGCCCTGAAGCTAATGTCCAAGCGAGGGAAGGAGAAGGAAGGAGGAAGTGAGGTCAAAGCAACAGTTCGTTGCTCAGAGAATATTTCATGTTGCCATAAACAAATTGAATTGATTTATATACGCCGTGCAGAACCACAAAAGTCTAGAGGGGGCAAGTAGTTGTTTTATGTACTCTATGTTGACATCTAGGGAAAAAAAATTAATTATAGGTGATTCACCCCTGCTCTTCCTTAAAATAAAGAATTTATAATCTATATTACATAAAAAGTAATACTATCTTTGGTTTCGAGCCCAAGCTCTTTTTCTGTCCAAGAAAAAAGAAAATTGTAATAATATGTTGTATCCACTAGCAAAGACATTGATTAATAAGATAAGAACAAAAATCTCTCAAATTAAATAAAATATTTTCTTTAGATTTTCTTTCTCGAAATATATGCAAATCTTTTCTTTGTTTCTTTTGTTGGGCATAAAAAGTGTTGGGTGATTTTCTTTTTTCTAGTTTTGTATTAAAATAGTAATGGTCAGGACAATTTTTTTTTTTTTTCATATCAAGCCTACATAGGAATTTATAAGTAACGAAAATATATTTGTATTTTTATTTAAAAGGTGCAGGTCAAATAATGAACTCAAGTTGCATTTGTCATGTCTTAATAAGTCGATCCTTTAATATTATATTCTCTTGGATCTTCTCTAATTATACATCTTTATACGTATGGCAATCTGTTTTGTCTAGTAAAATATAAGAGCAGGATGAAAGAAGAGTACCGAATGTTCGTTTCCTTAGGCATCGTACTCTTGAAAATAGGGAATTACATGTCTTGGTGGATAAGATTGTCAACACGATCAGGATGTCTACCTAAAGAGAGGAAAACCAGGCCTTGTTTAGTTCTCTGGACTTGGTCGAAATCTGATTCTTGTGCATCCTTGGATGTATCCTTATGGATGAAGCCATGTTCATTGAACAGGTTGGTGAAAACTTATAGTAATGCATAATTGTATAATTATAATCCACAGTCATCAAGAAAAGAAATATTTCTTGCCCAAATAGAGATTTTTCATTTCATAACGTATAGCAAAAGAAATATTGAGAATTTAGACTAAGGTTATTTTACAATCTAGCTCATACATAAATTTCTTTCACAGCTCATCTCACCTAACCTCTCAGCTTTATTATTTTTGTTTCGTCAGTGCAAGCCCAGCAAAACGATTTTTCAAGTTCCTCTTGCTGAAAGGATCATATTTTTCTACACAAATTGGAAGATTGGAGGGAAAGAAAGAAAGAAAGAAAGAAAGAAAGGAGTCCAGATCTCTGAGATTAGATGCAATCATGCAAAATGAAAGTGGCATATGCTCTATTACATTTAATAAATTATTTATGCAATTAGGATATATCCGCTACCTCAGGTAATCCAGACCTTCTCTATCAATCAAATTCATTCCATTCCAACAAGTGGATTGACCTTTTCAAAAGAGGGACCCGCAAATGACTAATTTTAGTCCATGCCTTTGGGGTTATATATATGAGAGGTGAGGCAAGTTGTATGGCGTCCACCTATTTTCCCTTTAAATTAGGGAAGGCTGCTTTGTCTTTGTCCTAGGTGTTTTAATCACGCTTGCGCAGCTGCCCTTCTTCAAGGTGATGATAAGGGTTCCTAAAACTTCGTATATTGAAAGGGTTGTGCTAAATAATCTTGCTGATTTTAATTGGATGCTTAAACGGAGCTACTAGCTTAAAACAATCGCTTGTTGTTCGTAGCTTTGTTTAGCAGGGGTTGAGCAAAAATGACTGGCAACCTCTAAAACCTGAATCGGCCTGATTAATCTCTACTTAATTAGACGCTTACATTAGCTAAAATAATTTTTTTTGTGTGTGCTTTTTATTATATTTTATGGGATTTGGTGTCATGAATGGAAGAAGGATATTAAGATATTGAGATAATGACACCACAAGTATCATAATTTTCGTGCGGTGCTCGCCTAAGTGCCATAACATTTTATTTTTTTTGATTACTTGAGTATCATCACTTTAAAAAAAAAAAAAATCTTTACTTGAGTGCCATAACTTTTAATTGATCATTTGAGTGTTGTAATTTTTAAAGAATGTTTACCATAAGTGCCATGTCACGTCAGATTTCCTTATTAATGAAAAATTACAACGCTTAAGTGATTCATTATGACATTTAAGTGATTGAAAAAAAAAAAGTTGTGGTATTTAAGTGGTCGTTGTACAAAAGTTATGACATTTGCAGTGTCTTTTTTCTTCTAATACACTTGAAATACAAATCTCCCTATGTGCTTATAACATTAGCATATTTGTTTTGTCTAAGTTTTTTGAGAAAAATATAACGAAATACACATTATTTCTCGTCCCATGACCACTTACCTCTTCTTTTGAAAATAACAAATATCTACACGAATTCTACCATTCAAAATTCACTTTTTCAGTCTACTTAAACCGTAAGGAATATGCTAAAATGAGTTTACATGGAGGGGCAAATTAATGTTCTCAATGTGGGGATTTTCTTGGAAGTATATGAATGATATTTATCAAAACGAAAATATGTGAGTGGCTATTAGATCAAGAGTAAGATATATTTTGATATTTTCCCTTTCTCGAGCAGGCCACAGCCATATATTCTTGCTGGATTTTGTTGGCCTATTCCGAATCGTGAAGTGAGAGAAGACGGAGATGCAGCATATGTGGACCAATAAAGTAGTTGGAGAATGGTGGTTGGACATTTTTGGCTAATGTGCTCTGCAACTTTATGGTCCATTGCGTTGTGCCTGCGAATTCTTTCCCGTCGGCTGGCTTCATGGTGGCTAAATTCTTTAGATTCGTGGGCCTCGGCAGTACATGACGTCCTTAGTAGAAAGTAATTCTGTCCACCTCTTGCCTCTATAAATTGCCATTTTCCGCAAAATTGGCCACTATGGAAAGATGAAAAACATCTCTTTTTGAAATTCCTGCTATCTAGTCTTTACCATTTGAGCAGACATCAAAAGCGTCACTGACCACAAAGGAGGCTATATGCATGCTTTTTGTTCGCATATGTAGTGATTCTTTTAAATAATAGAAAAGGAAGATAATGTGTCCCCAGAAGAAGGTCCGGCAGAAATTATCTTGTGCTCATCGTCCAATTGGGAAAAAAAAAGGGTTTTGGTTAAGAAAATTCCCAAAAGAAAAGTAATGTTCTAGCAGAACAGTTCTTTTTCTTGATAGTTTCTTATTGCACCAAAGAGATAAGAAACTATTAATTGAGATCTTATCTTTCTTACACGATAAACGTGGGTTAAAGTTGAAGATAACAATGCCTCCATGGAAAAATGGACAGAACTTAATTACTTTCCAGGTTAGAAAAACACTCTGGTTTTCCTAGCCGGTGGTTGGCTGAAAAAGATAGAACTTTGTCCGTGGTTTTTACTTTGTCTTTATCCAGAGCCGTGTCATTGAGAAAATCCAGTTCCATGTTTTTACTTACTTCTTGCCCATAAAGAGCGATGCAGCCCTTTACATCTGTGATCCTGCTGTATTCGGAGACTCTGTTCCATTAGTGATTCCAAGACTGCTGTATACGGGGCCGAGTCAGAAAGCGAAGAGTAGCTTGCCAGTTTGCAAGACTGAGGTCCGCGAGGAATTCCTAGAAACCACGAGTATAAACCGATCTGAGATGGGGTTTCCGTATTAGCACTTGGGGTTTCTCATTTCGAGTCATCCATATAAAGCAAGCAGACTAGCCACGTTGGAAAGAGAACTTATCTTCTCTGGAGCTAATAGATTTGCTAGTTCCTCGTACGTAGTCAGATAGAGAACGAAGGAGCATTTTTGTAAGGCGAGCAAGCATGGCGATTAACGAGGACATTGAAAATCAAGAAACCGGGGACAGAGAAGGAGTAAGAGAGCGGCTCCTCGTACCGCAACAGAAGGACCGAGCTGGCAAAGATGAAGGAACCGATAAGGGTCGTCCGTGGATGGTCTATTTCACCACATTTGTTGCGGTTTGCGGTTCCTATGAATTCGGGACCTGCGTAAGTAGGAAATGCAATTTCTTTTTGAAAAGTCGAGGTCCAATAGTAATGGTTAAAATGAAAAGGATGTGATTAATTGAACCTAATGAGAAATTGTTTCATTGGATTTTCAGGCAGGTTATTCATCACCAACTCAGGATGCTATAGTGGAGGAACTTAGTCTCTCTACAGCTGAGGTATGTTGAATTTACCTGCGAGTGTTGAGAAGCACATGTCGCGTTGTCTTTGTTTGTTGCTTCGATTCAATATCGGACTTGTCACTGAAGGCGCCCATATACAAGAAAATCAAAGTAAAGATCTGCTCATATTCCGGGTCCATAATATGGACGAGTTATATGATCAAAAACTTTATAAACGAGACTCTCTCAAAAATAAGGATGTGGGCTTTGAGGTAGAGATGCTTCTTTCTGTAGACATCTTATTCTTTCTGCATTGTAACGAGTGAAATGTATACCAAGTTTTCGCATCGAGTTCCATTGTTGGACACCTCAGGACAAGAAAACCAAAAAATGGGGAGATTTAGATTGGGTATCGTCAGCTGAAAATTGCGACTGCATATCATTCAGGTTTCTGATCGAAGTGATAGGTTTGTTCAGAATAGCTTTCCACTGAGATTCTCGGGCATTCGGTGACTTATAGCGTCGTTAGCTAGATGGTAACTGAAGTTCTTGCTCTCACTGAACTCAAGCTGATTTGCAGTTACACTTTTGTGTCTTTCAACAGTATTCAGTCTTTGGATCCATACTGACATTCGGTGCAATGATTGGTGCAATTACCGGAGGACCAATCGCTGATTTTGTTGGCCGTAAGTGGGTAAGCAGCAAATGAGTGCGTCTTTCACGATGTAAAACAGAACAGTGTTGTTCAAGACTCTTTTGAGAGTTTTAGCTTTGGGATATAGTCATATCATGGACGGAGGACGTGACAGCAAAAACATTTGCCTCAAAATGCAGACAATGAGAATAGCGAGCGCTCTTTGTGTAGCAGGATGGCTTGCGATTTACTTTGCTGAGGTGTGTCCATATCCTATTTACAAGCCGTATCATAAATGAAGATCGATCAGTTGCATAAGAACTTCAAGTCTCATCAACTCTCTGTTCTGTTTAATTTTGAGTAAATTAGGGAGCACTGGCTCTGGATATCGGAAGGTTGGCCACGGGATATGGAATGGGAGTCTTTTCCTATGTGGTAATTCCTCACTTCGTTCCACACAAATTTGATGTAGCAAGTTGTTCTACGACAACACGCTGGACTCGATTCACAGTGACAACATGAGACTCTCTCTTCGGTTTAGATTGGTTAATCTTTTTCTAATTTATGTCCAGGTACCGATATTTATAGCTGAAATTACACCCAAAAATCTCCGTGGAGCTTTGACTGCTGTCAATCGGGCAAAGATTTTGTATGAACATTCTTGGTTAAAACTGCAAGCATGGAGCTATTGGCAAAAGGCCTTAGCTTGTAGCAAATTTTGTCCTTTTGCAAGTGCAAGATGGTGTATATATGTACATCCCACAGAACCTACTAGGCCTAACATGTTCTCTTCTCTCCACAGCTTATGATCGTTGCTGGAGTGTCCGTTTCCTTCATAATCGGGACAGTATTAGCTTGGAGGGTTTTGGCATTAATTGGTAAAACAGAAAAAGCAGCATAATTCAAGTTTAGTGCCAATCTTGCATAGAAAAGTCCAAGTCTGAAACCACCTGAACATCTGCGGTTTATGCAGGTTTAATCCCCTGTGCAGTCCTACTGTTTGGCCTGTTTTTCATTCCAGAGTCTCCTAGATGGCTGGTAACAAATCAAGATGAACACCAGACTCTCCTTATCTGAATTGTTGGAAGAGAGGGATTTGTAGTGTTGGAATGAATTTTAGGATTCTGCCAAATGCAGGTGAAAACGGGCCACGAAAAGGAGTTTGAAGCCGCGCTGCAGAAACTCCGTGGAAAGGATGCAGATATTTCTGAAGAGGCTGCTGAAATACAAGTAAAAGGCTTTAAGTCTATACTCAGTTTCATCTTAGTGCCTCAACTTTATAAGTACGAATAGCTGACGGAATGATCGAATTTGTTTTTCTTGACAGGACTACATCGAAACTCTTCAACTGCTCCCGAAAGCCAGCATTCTCGATTTATTTAGGAGAAGATATCTGAGCTCTGTCATCGTAATCTTCTCTCTGTATTTACTGCTACGTATCCAATAAAGTCCCTCCTTCGTTGCTTTCTTGGAATGCCCTGTGGATCGGGAGTATGCAGTAGTTGTACTTTTGGTGATATTTCCCATTGTTGTTCTTTTTGCTGACAAATTTGTCAAATTTTGGCCAGATTGGTGTTGGATTGATGGTCGTCCAGCAGTTAGGAGGGATAAACGGCGTCTGTTTCTATACAAGCAATATTTTCGAGGAAGCAGGTATGAAGTTCATAGCAAGAAGCTCTTGCGCACCATAAAAATGAAACTATGCATTGCATTTTATGATTCCAGAACGGATAACCAAATAAAAAGCAAAGCAAGGGTTCCAATTTATAAAATCCAGTTACTATTCAAATGGGTTAGTAAAATTCGCAATGTCGAATGCTTTTGGTCTACTTAATTATCACTGAATGAGCTGTTCACATAATTTAGTGTTGAATCTTACAAGCAAGGTATTAGTCTCGCCTCAGGTTTCTCCTCCAGCGTTGGAACCATAACTTATGCAATCCTCCAGGTCTGCAATTCTCGCCCTTTCCTTTTTGTTGGGGATCTATTTTTATACACGTCACGCTTAAAGAGTAAATTTTTCCAGGTTATCGTCACGGCTATTGGCGCTGCACTGGTCGATAGAGCTGGAAGAAAGCCCCTTCTCTTGGTAAAATAGATGAAAGTCGCTAAGAAATCATGTCTATAGTAACAAAGCTTTTCTGGTTCTGCCCCTTTCGCGAGTTCTGCAACTTGAACCATAACCTTCTCTCTCTCTCTCAATCGCAGATCTCGGGGACAGGATTGGTCCTAGGATGCATAGTAACTGCCCTTTCATTCTTTCTAAAGGTAAATACTATCAATCCTAGCATCTTCCTTCTGCTTTGCAATGCTTGTCAACCAGTAATTTTTTGAGAATCCTCTGAGCCAGGTTCATGATCTGGCAGCTGATGCTGTCCCGATACTTGCCGTTACCGGCATTCTGGTAATAATCTCACCTCCCTTGATCTCTTTCTGGCTCTATCTGGTTGGCCGCCACAACAACTCTCCACTATTAATTTTTCTGTTCTGTTTTTTCCAATGCTCAGCTATACATAGCAGCATTTTCCGTAGAATGATTAATAGACAGGTAGTATATATCAAAGCATTCTTCCCATGAGAAAAATGTCAGAATATGCTTCCGCAAAACTTGTCGAAAGCAAATAACTCTGCCGGCTTGCTTCACAGGTACCTTCCTTCTTTATGCGGTGATTAACGCCGCAGGGATGGTGTTCGTGATCACGGTGGTCCCTGAAACGAAAGGGAGGAGTCTTGAGCAGATTCAAGCAGCTATCAACAGAGAATGAAAAATGCCTGCACTCTTCCATGTAGTCCCATTTGAGCTTACATGACACTCGCAATACCACACATTCGAAGATGGAAAATGATTATGAAGCAGGCAACAGCATCCTTCATAAAATGACGTTATTGTTGAGATCTATCAGTTCATTCATAGAGTGGTTTTATTGCAGGAAAGAGATAGGGTTATTTTATAGGAGAGTGATTGATTGATCTACGAGAATAATATTTCAATTGCTAGTGAAAAAGCGCGTATTGCTTTATTTTTGTGAATGCGAACATTACACCTATCGTCTTCGTGTGCGTCGGGCAATGACGAAGCAAGTGACTTTCAAATTGAGGCTTGTGTCCATCTATTGTTGGTTGAGAAATTATTGTATGCCTTTATTCTTTTCTCATAATGTGCAACGATAGTCTTCAGTGCTGTTATTCATCTTTTCAGTTACAAACTTCATTTTTGTCAAAAATGAAAAATCTTAACTGCGAAATACATTATCATTTTTTATCGTAAAATATGGCGCTGAATGAATCAATTCTTTTTTTATGGGACTAAGAAAAGTCAATCTGGAAACTGCAGAGAAGTTTCTTTTTTAATCAACGTGAAAGCTATGCATAAATAATTCCAACACCGTGTCTTGTCACCTTGACTTCAAGGGCTGCAATTTCCACATCAGACCCACTTTTTTTTCGCTAGACTTTGTGTTGATGGTTGACTTGGAAATCTGCATCTATACTATTTGCGTGACGACGAAGCCAATGAGGTTCTAGTCAAGGCATGTCGGTACACCACTACAAATTATCATATTGCTTTCTTTCTTTCATAACGTGTTACACCATCCAAGAAGCACTTATTTCTTATTTTCCTTTTACTTTTGCCAAAAGCGACATTGTACAAGTTAATATTCTTGTTCATAGTCTATTTTTGTTACCAATTTCTGTTTTTTTGTCAAAAATAAAAAGCTTAGATGATGAAATACGACATCTTTTTCATTTTCATCTTCACAATTTAACAAATGAACAATTATTGACACCTAAATTTTGACAATCCAATCATTTATTTATTGCATAAAAATTAGAGATTAATTTTACCCCAAAAAGATATTAGAATTAAATTGCTTAGTATATAGTTTTAGGAGCATTTTTTTTATTTGCATCGGATTGGTGATAGATGGGTTTGAATTGGTAGTTCTGAGTTTTAATTTGACGAGTCGGACTAAACTCACGAAGAGAGCAAATTAGCCCGACTCCCTTTTTTTATGACTGAAAATTATCTTGTGAGAAATTGAGATTTGATATTTTCAGTGATATGACGGTGAATTTTTCAATATCCTCAAGGAGATATTACAAGATTTGAAATTTGAGAAAAATCCTATCACAATCTTGAATCTTTAGCAATATGTGATAAAATCAGCAGAGAATATTCGGGATGAGATCTTCGGGTACGTTGATAAAAGCTTCAGTCCCTCGCTTATAAATTGGCTCGCATACAGACGAAAAAGGGGCTACTCTTTTCATCACTTGGTAGAAGGGGGCTTTTCTCGGTTTTTTTTGGAGGGAGAAAACACGATAGCGAGGGGGCCACACACAATTGAAGACATGGCCATACACTGAATTGAGGGAAAAATCGTGAGGGGAAGCTTCTGTACAGAGTGCTCGTGAAGGTGAGATGAGGAGTCCCATATGAAAAGCCAGGTTCGCCAAGCCCATTGATACCACCGGTAGCCTCGTGACGAGCTGCAGCTTCCGAAGGACAAGTTGTTCTGATTTGCCCCTGCTTGCTCGATGCTGACCTTGACGATGTTGCAATCCACCGCCCATGGACGTCGCTGCTCCTGTTGTCCATTGCATTGATGAGGGCTGACCTGACTGGGATCCACAACGACGACATTGAACACCTAACGCTGCGAGTTCCAACCTCAACGACTAAGCTGCTGTCCCGACGTGCCCCGAGCTCTACCCTCATCGTTAAGTTCCAGCAATTCCAGGAGAGGTTCTTTTGCCGAAAGTATTCACGTTGAATATTATCCAGTCAAAGAAGACAATTCCGCTTGCTGCATGAAGAAGATCCATTCACTTTGACTTGCAAAAGATGTCAGAGCCAACGTGGTGAAGTCCGAACTCCAAATTCAGTCGTGTGGGCAAAAAGGATCAACCCACAATTCGACGCGTTCACTCATCATCAAAGGCCACCTGTTCTGCCTCGCCTACAAGTCATCCCATACAACGTTCCTGATTCAAGCGGCCACGAGCCTGTCCTTGCCAACTGCCCACAATCGCCGATCCACGAAGTTCCTATTTTTGCAGGTTCGTTGACCGTGCGCCCACGATCATCCTTTACCGAGGAGCACCATTGCGCCGAATCTCGCCCACCAACCATTACTGATCATCCTTGAGTCGATCCCATTGAGTTCAAGTTTGGCAATATTACTTCTTATCTAAATTTGATCTGGATATTTTATTGCCTAATATATATCTAACTTGCATATTTCAGCGATAAGCATATCCCCTCAATTAGGGTTTATTGCCTAATTCGCAATTGCACACTGATTTTTTATTCCATCTATAAGGCTTTAAATGAAATAATTAATCACGCGGGAATGAAATTAATATTTTGATCTTTTAGGCTTAAGATCAATTTATCGATTTTATTAGCGAAATAATCAAGTTTGATTAGATATCGTTTCCAAATTCGAACGATGGATAATATCTTTGATGATCGTGAATGATTTGGTGCTTATCTTTTAATCGCTTTATTTATCCCAAAAATACAAAAAAAAAAAATAGCATTTGCATGTAGATTAGAATTGATTTCCTAGATATAATTGCATGATAGAATAGTTAGATTCATTTATGATTATATTAGAATGCATGCTTAGATGGTATCTAGGTTAGATAATATCTTTGAATTAAATTGCATGTCGAGATAAATTTTCTAAGTTAAGATAGGATTTATATTGGTCTATTTCCTAACTTAAAATAGATAATATCTCACTTTAGTTAGTTTTTAAAAAAAATATTTTTTAGCAATTTTAATTACGAATTTTTATTAAAAAATACAAAAAAAAAATCATGCGCATGTCATATACAATTAGGTTTATGAAATGCATGTCATTTAGTGTTTGTTGCTAGGTCCATTTAATTAGGAATTGCCCGTCATTAGAATTAGGTCATATTGTCATATCATTTCATGTTAGATTAGTGGCATGCATTGCATAAAGCATGATCTTCAGTGAAAAAAAAAAAAAGTAATTGCGTTTTAATTAGAAATCATATTTAGGATTGTTGATGTGAATTCTCGATTTAACATTGCGAGATGTTTTCGTTGCCATGAGTTAAATCTTGCAATTTATTCACTGCTTTATCTGGGTGTTAAATTGGTGGTTTGTGCACCCGTATTATAATCTCACATGTTAAAGGAGTAGCTTAAAATCAATTCAAGCTGTCTGCAAAACATTTTTTTCAAAACAGAAGAGAAATGTACCGAAATGGCGTTAAAGAAGTCTAGTGTAACTAAGTTCCCGAACTCACAAATCTCTAGTTTGTAGGAGTAAAGTAAATCTCCCATGGGTTTCTAATCGACCAACCGAAAATAGATTAGTGGCGACTCCTGATTGAAAAAATCGTTTGCATGTTAAGAAACTTGAACCTAAGTCGTGAATTTGTATCGGCTTGGGAGAGCCTGAGCTAAGTTTGGGCTTAGCAATCCATTAGCCAAACCCTAGGTGGTTCGCTCAAAATTTTGATCGTGACAACACTTATGGGATATTAGCCTTGAAAAGAAAATAGAACGCCAATGCCGCACTCAAATGGATTTTGTTCATTCTAGAGTACATAACATACAAATCGATTCTCTCTCTCTCTCGGTTTAAAATCGATTCTTTTTTAATAGTACTAAGAAAAGTCAATATGGAAACTGCAGAGAAGTTTCTTTTTTAATCAATGTGAAAGCTATGCATAACTAATTCCAACTTTGTGTATTGTCACCATAAATGCAAGGGCTGCAATCTTCGCTGAACTTTGTTTTATTGGTTGACTTGGAAATTTGCATCACCGACGACTCCCAACTCTTTTCGTTCATATAACTGGGCCTCCTTCACATTGCCAATTAGCAAAAACTTCCATTGCATCAGATCAAACGATAGAGAGACCATTAAGTCTTTGAGCTCCACGAGCATGTTCCGTGTTTTGCTTTTCATATTGCATGTCCTGCTGTTACTGGGGATGAGTTGCGGTGCAAAGAATAATCACTTGTGCGCCGCTTCATCTTGCGGTGAGATCCGTGATATACACCATCCCTTTCGATTGAAAAGTGACCCAAAACACTGTGGTCGCTCTGAGTATGAGCTAGTTTGTGAAAATAATCATACTTTTCTATATCTATATGCCGGTCAATATTATGTGAAGTCGATTAACTATTCTGATTTAGATGATTTATATGGTTTTTTCGGTATAATCACAGTGGTTGACGATGGATTGCAAAAAGGTAATTGCTCATCCCTCCCTCGTCAATCATTGGCGAGGTCCAACTTTAGTGTTCATGATCCATACCATGGTGGTCTTTCGCCCTTAGCTGATCCGGTGGTCTTCATGAAGTGCTCACAGCCCGTTGCTTATGCTTCGTATATCAATACTGAACCATGTATTGAGGAAGCATCCCTTTCTGATACACCCCCTAATTTTTCCCAAATGAAGGCATACTCATACGCTTTGTATGGGTCTGATCTACTAATACGGGACATCAAGGATTCTTGCAACGTAACCATGATCACTCTCTTATCGAGCCAGGAAGTGGATCGGAATAAACATGTGAACCCACCGTATAAGAACCTCCACAACATGATGGCTGAAGGATTCAAACTCTCTTATTATAAACCTTATTCGTGGGAAATATTCCAGATTTGCGCGCTAAGTTTCAAATACCGAATGGTGTGGTGCAACCCATATTACTCCTGTAAGCTGACTTTCCCTGAAGCTTTTCTTTCTTTACTCTCTTACTTTGTTTCTTTCTTCTTCTTCATCTTCATCCTTTTCTTAAATGTTAGCTCTACTGAAGGATCTCATCAAAATTTACTTAGTGATGTGGCATGTTTCAATTGGATATTGCAATACGTTTGGTTCAATTTATTGAGTCATCACTTTCTTTAATACCCCATAAAAAAATTGCCACATTCGTTTAGTGAAAAAGTTCAGAAAGATTTTTTAGTAGATTGGGCGTGCATTGCTCCTTTATTTTACAACTATGCAGCTTTTCTGGACGTGACACTATTTCTGTATATTTTTTTGGGCCTTATTCACTAAAAAAAACCCAACTTTAAATTTAGTCCCAATTATGTTTCGAACTTTTTTTATCAAAAAAAACCTAAACTTAGGTCCAGTCCAAATTTGCCTCAATCTTTTCTTTGTTTGGAAAAAACCTCAATCTTTAGGCCTAATCCCAAATCTATCTCGAACTTTTTTTTGTCTAAGAGAAAAAATACCAATTTTTACTCTAATCCCAATCTACCCATTAGCCCTTTGTTCAAAAATAGCCGTTAGTCGTCCCTAATTTTCATATCTTAGAATAGCATCATTTGAAAGTAATTTTCCATGTCACATTACTGAAGTGGATTTGTTATTGATGTGGAAATGTCATGTCAAGTTGGGACTGGACTGTGGGGGTAGGTTTGGGAATATCTTAAAAGTTGGTGATTTAAAAAAAAAAAACAAAATTTGAGGCAAATTTGGGATTGTACCTAAAGTTTAAGGTTTTTTCTGAGACAAAAAAGTTCAGGTTGAAATTGGACTAGAACTGAAGGGTTTTTAAGGGAATTAGGTCTTTTTTTTGGGGAAGATTGTTCGATTTAATAATAGCTCATGTCCCTTCAATCACTGTTATTGTTATGGTGAACTTGTGAACATTTGGTACATTTAGGAGAACAAAAGCAAAAACGTGTTTCTTCAAAAGAAAAGATCATGCAAAATTAACATGGATTTCATGAGTGAATAGGATAACGTCAGATCTGGGTGCTATCTAGAAAAGTGAAACTCGTTCACTCTTTTTTTTTTTTTTTATTCTAGACTTCTCCACTTGCAAATTTCGAACAAAAGTGTGGCTTTGCACTTTGCAGTGATTGCATGAATTTATCTTTCACTAGGGGTATATCTTAGCGTGAATTGCTTCTTCACTGATTGGTCTTTAATTCTAATTAACCATTTTTAGTAATCTCTCACGAATTCTCTTACTATCTACAGCTGATTCTAGGTGGCATGCCTCACCCCTTTATGCGCTTAGTCTTGTGCCTGTTACAGTATTGAATCTCTTCTTTTTTTCTTGGGTATGATAAGTCATCTTTCTCTTCACACCTATGAAGCTCTCATTCAACACTCTGACAAACAAAAATTGTATGTGTAAAATTTTTTTGACACTATGCTAATCAATGGCCAAATTTCTCCGTAGTCCACTTCCTAGTAGCAAAATTCATACTTGGAGCTCCGTGTGTGTTGATACTTCTAATCTTGAAGTGGATGAGAAGGCATCGGGCAGCCGACGCAAATATCGAAGAATTCCTACTAGCTCACAACAACTTTTTGCCCATAAGGTACTCTTACACGGATATCAAGAAGATCACAAAAAATTTCAAATGCAAGTTAGGTGAGGGGGGTTATGGTTCTGTATATAGAGGAATACTTAGAAGTGGCAATGAAGTTGCGGTTAAGATTTTGAACAAATCAAAATCTAATGGCCAGGATTTTATAAGCGAAGTGGCCACAATTGGAAGGATCCACCACGTTAATGTGGTGCAACTTGTTGGTTTTTGCTTTGATTACTCCAAAGAAGCTCTTGTCTATGATTTCATGCCGAACGGATCTTTGGATAAACACATTTCCTATAAGGACGGTGATGATCCTCTTAATTATAAGAAAATGTATGAGATCTCTCTTGGCATAGCTAGAGGGATAGAGTATCTACATTGGGGATGTGATATGCAAATTTTACATTATGACATCAAGCCTCACAACATTCTCCTAGACCAAAGTTTCACTCCGAAAATTTCTGACTTTGGACTTGTAAGACTTTATCCCACTGATCATAGTATAGTATCGCTGACTGCAGCAAGAGGAACCTTAGGTTATATGGCTCCTGAGTTATTCTATAAAGACATTTGTGGCATTTCTTACAAAGCCGATGTTTATAGTTTTGGGATGTTATTAATGGAAATGGCTGGTAGAAGGAGAAATATAATTGCACATGCAGAGCGTTCGAGTCAAATTTACTTTCCTTTGTGGGTTTATGATCAACTTGGCAAAGAAAAGGAACTTGAAAGGGTAGATGTCATAGAAGAGGAAAGAGAAACAACAAGGAAGATGATAATCGTTGCACTGTGGTGTATACAATTGAGCCCTAATGATCGACCATCAATGAGGAAAGTCCTAGATATGCTTGAAGGAGATATGGATAGACTGCAACTGCCTCCAAAACCACTTTTGTATCCAATGGAGACACCGGTTGATGATGTTGACGTTGAGATAGAACTTGAAACAGTCTCATCTTCGTCAAGTACTCCGATAGTTTCTAGCGGTTACCAATTTTACCATGACCATGAGTTTACGAAATCATGTATTGTGTGATTGTTCCCTTATAATGAGATGCAAAAATTATAAATAGTACTATCAACATATATCATCATTTAAAATGTAATTTGTGAAACTTTTACATATTTTTCATATGGCACTAGTTTTTTTTTTGTCGACTCGTTATGTCCATATTTTATAAATGACGATGAATGTTGTATGTCATTCATTCAATTTTTGTTTCATGTGAATCCTCTTGGTATAATAAGGTAATTTTTTATTTGTGTCAATGTTTGCATTTTGAGCAATGAATCTCTCTTATTTCCATCAAAACCTTTCATCCCCACCCTTCGACCTTTGTTTGATCACCTACGTTGAAGATAGCTACCTGCTCAAGCTATCTCCGACTTGGACCTCATGTCACGGGATGGGTCCAAGCCTAACCGATGAGCGATCGGCACATGTCAAAGAGTAAAGATAGAGTCGGTTGACAATTTTGCCTTTACGATGAATGAAAATTGAACACATGATGTTATGTTAGAACATATGATGTATTACAAAAGCTCAATCCCTAAATGCAGTAAGAACTTGTGCGTTCACTCGATGATATGACATGAGATGGTGCCTTACATTATTTAGAACAAGCATTACATTCCTCACTGTTGTTCCTTGCACAAGAGTTTTTCTACTAAGCAAACATCCCTCGAGACACCGATGTTGATAAGGAACGTGTGATCTCCACTTCATTCAGAGATCGGAGATAGAGAAGTATAAATTTTAATTTTTATTATTATCAAAATAAAGCAAAAATAAAAAAAATGATGCTAAAAAAGTAGAAAATGCAAAAAATTAACAAACCTAATCTCTTTAGTGGTCATGAAATTCCACATGAGAATGGTCCTCCATTCTGTGTGAGTGTGCACATGGAAAAGGAGTTTAGGAAAATGGATTCTTCTTTTTAATATGGAGTTAATATCATGAAAAACCCCAAACTTATACATCATGACAAATTTATCCCTAACTAAATTTTGGGTCATCAAAAACTTTAAATTGGTACACGTGACACATTTATCCTTCGTTAACTTCTGTGAAATTTTACCATTAAATTACTGAGTTGGATGATATAGACAGTTAACGTGACAAGTTCACATGGAAATCCATGGGGTTAATATCACGAAAAATCCCAAACTAGTACATACGTGACAAATTTGTTCAAAATTAGTTTTTGGGTCACCAAAAACGCAAATTGGTACACGCATAACACATTTACCCTTCGTTAGTTTTTATCAAATTTGACCGTGCAATTTATGAGTTAACCAAATTGAGCTTGCTAAACATTTTGTCACATTGGAACGTGAGTTTTTGCATGGATTCAACCAAACTTCAGACTCGAGACATAGCTTTTCTTGAACTCTTCATTCCTATTTGGAGGTAAAGTTGTTTATCACTCCGTTCTTCACACTCTCGAATGCATATTTGGTCTGTTAGGAAGAAAGTCGGCGAAAGACGACTTACCTCTTTCGATGCGTAGTCAACAATTTAACCTGGAACGAACGTTGAATTGCGGATGAATTATGAACAATATTACTTCACGTTGGTTTAAATGTAGTCACGAGGAAAACATCCAATTTTCACAGTGTAAATGGCAATTGTTTTCGTAAAGGAAAAAATGGAACACCTTTATTTTATTTTATTTTATTTTTTATATTTTTTTATGGAAAGGGGACAAGAAAATGATGACTTTCTTTCTGAGCGTACGTTCTATCAACCATGCCAACAGTTATCTTCAAAAGACTTTTATACAACTCCCTTTATACTCTTTCAAAGGGTGTCTTTCCATCGTAGCATATCAAGACAAAATGGTGCGTTTCAATCGCACCCCATCATGGAAGTATTAATAAAATACTACACGGTCCATTTATTGCAATCAACGTGTTTACAGCAACTTCTACCGACATTCAAATATCACGAAATTGGTTCCAAGTGTCATTTAGAAAAGAAAAGTGCGTTTTTCTGCAAAATGATTAATAGACAGGTAGTATATAATAGAGCATTCTTCCCATGAGAAAAATGTTGATATGCATCCAAAAAACTTGTCAAAAGACAATAACCCTGCTGGCTTTGCTTCACAGGTACCTTCCTTCTTTATGCAGCGATTAACGCCGCGGGGATGGTGTTCCTGAAACGAAAGGGAGGAGTCTTGAGCACATTCAAGCAGCCATCAACAAAGAATGAAAATGGCAGCACTCCAAGTTATTTACCCTTTGCTCTTCCTTGTAGTCTCAGTTGAGCTTATATGACACTTCCAATGCCACACATTCGGAGATGGAAGATGATTTTGAAGCAAGCAACAGCTTCTTTCGTTCAATAAAATGACGTTTTTGTCAGGATTTTTCAGTTCTTTCATAGAGCAATTTTACTGCGGGAAAGAGATGAGATTATTGTACTAGAGAGTGATTGATTGATTTGCAAGAATAATATTTCAATCGATAGTGAAAAAGCACCTATAGCCTTCGCGTGTGTAGGACAATGACGAAGCAAGTGAATTTCTAATTGAGGCATGCGTTGGTCTATATCTGATCGAGAAATCATCTTGCGGTCCTCTTTCTTTTCTCGTAATGTGTTGCATCGCCCAAGCAGCAAGAAGCACCTACTCCTTATTTTTCTTTTTATTTTCACGAAAGGCGACCTCAAATTCTATAAAATTTATGTTGCCGTTAATTAGCACCATACACTTCCATATTTTTTGGCGGTCAGGACGTGCGATAATAGTCTTCAGGTGCTGTTATTTATCTTTTCATTTTTCAATTTTATTTTTGTCAAAATTGAAAAACCTTACACTGCAAAATACATTCTCATTTTTTTTTATAGTATTATATGGCGCTGAATGGATCTATAGTTGATACATCAATTTGCATAATGTATGTCCAAATGTTTTGGCATACGTGCAAGAGATAATTTAGGATACTTTGACCAAGAGATTTTCCGCTTAAAAATTTGACGAATCATTACTGAATACTTAATGACGATATAGAAAGCAACTAAGGTATCATCGCGTGTGGAGATGCTCGCACAACAAACCAATTTCCAGAAAGGGGAATACGAAAATGTAATCAGTAATAATATTACTATAAAAAATTGAACATGTGCAATTAAAACGTCATTGGATGCATCAATTAAAATGAACTTGGTTGTATTTTATGAAAAATCCATTTCAATCTCTTCAATTATATATAATGGTACACATTAGCTTGAGAAAAAAATTTGGTAAGTGCTAATTACAATTATTCGAAAGCGCGTCTATATTGTTGAAAAAAATTTCTATTAAGTATGCTTCACTTCCTACACAACCAAAGAATTTAGGATCGGTGACTTAATTACATTAATTAATCAAATGCCATTTTGATATCTAATCTATTTCATTTCACAAAAAAAAAAAAAAATTGTCAAGTAGCTTGGATTGATTTTAAGCCTATCCACTAACATATGAGATAATCACGTGAGTACGCAATCATTAAAATAATAATAAACAATCAATGAAAGCATTAAATAAATTGCATGGGAAAGCAAAGATCTAATATTACCAAATAGGGAGCATGCAATCTCTAACTAAGCTAAAGGGAGCCC
Source organism: Eucalyptus microcorys (assembly GCA_014182515.1). Classification (NCBI taxonomy): domain Eukaryota; kingdom Viridiplantae; phylum Streptophyta; class Magnoliopsida; order Myrtales; family Myrtaceae; genus Eucalyptus; species Eucalyptus microcorys. The sequence continues at coordinate 11,754,759 of CM024569.1, forward strand.
ATAATCAACATTGAAAGTGCGTAATCAATGGCATTTATTTTTAAAGACAATTAAAACCCTATGGTAAAGTTGTAAGGATTTATTCAATTCTTGAGCACAATTTTCTTATCAAGGACCTTCACACATTTTAAGAGTATTTACTAAAAAAATAACTCTTAAGCTTTTTCCTAATTTTTATAAAATAATAAGTTTTCTCTTAATTTTTTTAAAAAAATTAATTCCGAAAATAGGGACTCGGGCTGGGCCCCAAGGTCCGGCTCGAACATGGGCTGCTATGGACTTTGTGGGCTTGGACCGGGAACATGAATTGGGCTCTATCAAAACAAACCCCCATTTTAGTAATGGACTCTCAAAGACCCACTTCATGAAAATTTAAACCCAGCCCAAACATTCACAAATCAAGCCCAGCCCAAGTCCGCCCAACTTAAACCAAACCTAAATCTACTGAAACAAAATCTCAAGCCCATCTTCCTATCCTCTTTCCACGAACGTCTGCACCAGGCCTATTTTCGTAATTTTCTTTTATTCTCTCTCAGCCTTTCAACGTCTTCTTCTTCTTCGTGCCAACTCCCCTGTTACGTCCTTTACCGAAGCCTCCCACACCGACGAACTCCACACTGAAATTTCGCCGGACGGACCCACGGCAGAACTTTAAACGGATCGACGACAACACCCAACGTCGCCGGCCGTCACCAAGCCATCTTGGCTCACCACCGCAAAACCAAATTCGCTGCCAACGTCTCCCATCACGCAGGCCGCCACCACCACTCATCAAGTTCAATGAAAGATACACAGCATGTCTCGAACAAAATGCCGAGATGCAGTGACTTCGTTGCTCGTGAAAATCGAGCTTAACAACTAATGACCCCGGACGAACTGCATCAAGTGGTACCTTCGCATTCGAGCGAAAATAGAAGCCATTTCTTAAACAATTCTCTCAGAAACATTTCATCGAGCAAGTCTTAGGCGTTGGACTAAAAGTGACATGGCATACCGATGAACCTCCACTTTGGTGTCGAGCTCGTCCTACGACATCTCAAGTCGATGAAAATATGTCAAACAGATCCCTGGTATGCTTTCACGGAGACAAACAAAATCTCGTCTCATTTTTAGAATAACACTAACTTAGGCATTATATCGGGCATGCGATGAGCACGGATTATGGAGAGGTCGTAAACCCATTCTAGACTCTAGCTCGTGTCCCGACTCAAAAGAGAACAGCAAGTGACACTCAAACTCGACAAAAGGGACTGCTCGTTCAAACCGAGCATGCCCGAGGACCAGGGAAACGAGACCCAACTATCGTTTCGGTTCCGTTTTAAATAAAACCAAGAAACGGAGTTCCCAGAGAGAAGTGTTCGACCGCGAATATCCCTACTCGGCTCGGCGACGACGGCCAGAAGGTGAGCCTGAAGCGAAATGAGCTATGGTCGTCAGCCTCGATGTTGCACCGAGCCAGGATCATCGGGATTAAAGTGGATCGAACCTAAAGAAAACTTGCCGGGAATTCTGGCGCCGAGGAATAGGTAGCCACAGGCTCGAGGGTGTTGGCTGAAGATCGCCGGTTTATGTTGGGGATGGCCGGGTAACGCTTGTCCGAGGACGAAGTTCGGTTTCTGGGTCTCGCTTTCTCTCAGTCCATCCCTCCGCTCACTCTCGGTTCTCTCTCCGCTTCACCCTTTGGTCCCTCTCTCGGATCTCACTCTCTCTGTTGCTCTCACTGTCTCCAGCCTCCCCCGAAGAACTCGAGAACACAGTCGCCTCTCTTTCCTCTCTTATCTGGCTCGCTCCTTCTCTATCTCGAGCTCGCCTTCTCACTCTCACCAGCTCTCTCTCTCTCTCTCTCTCTCTCTCTCTCTCTCTCTCTCTCTCTCGGTTGCTCTTCCTCGGCCGAACAAACCCAAGAAAACCAGAGAGACCCCCTTCCCCTTCCTGCCTTTCTCTCCCATTTATCTCGTTTCTCTCCCATTCTTCAAGGACAAGACCAGCTGGCTTCGTACCGCACGACATTCCTCGGCGAACGTTGCGCGCAGCCTCGCGTCCTGGCGTCCTTCGGCCAGCGACCCACTCTCTGTTTTGTCCTGAAGCTGACGTCCAAGCGAGGGAAGGAGGAGGAAGGAGGAAGAAGAGCGAGCTGGGTCGCGGAGGAAGAAAGGTGGGCCGCACGGGTAAAATAGAAGGAACAGAAGCGGGCTGGGCCACATGGGCGGAAAAAGAAAGGGAAAAGGATTGGCCGGGTTAAGGCTGTCCCCTAGCCCGGCCCGGCTGCGTTTCTATTTTTTGTTAATTTTTTTCTAATCTTAATTTAAAAAATTATTTTTAAAATTTTTAATACTAGTAATGCAAATGTTCCTAATTTCTATTTGAGATGCAATTTAAAAGAAAACGTGATGCATTTTAATGAAAATTGTTCATTTTACTTTTTACTTTTTTTGGAGACTAATCCATAATTTTCTATATGACTAAGTCCTAAATAAAAATGGCAAAATTTAGATGTCAAAAATAGAAATAAACATTTTTTCATTTGATTGAACGATAGTAATAGATCAATTCATTTATTAAGTGGTTCTCTTATGGGAAAGAGATGACAACATTGTTCATAGATCTAACACAATTACGGGAGAGTAAAAAATAATATTGAAGTTGATAGTGAATAAGTAAACATTGTTTTTTTTTTTTTTTTTGGTGAACTTGAATATTGCATGTATAATCTTTGTGCAATGACGAAGTTAGTGAGGTTCTAGCCAATGCGCATCGGTACCATCGCTAGAAATTATTGAATTGCTTTATTTCTTTCATAATGTGTTACACCATCCAAGAAGCACTACCTCCTATTTTTCCTTTTATTTTTGTTATACAAGTTAATATTCCCTTTAATAGTCTATCTTCGTTACCAATTCTATATTTTTGTCAGTAATGAAAAAGCTCATACAGTGAAATATGACAAATTTTTTTCCTTTTCATCTTCACAATTTATCAAACCAACACTCGTGGAATATTAGCCTTGAAAATAGAATTGAATGCCAATGCCTCACTTGAAAGGATTTTGATTCAATTTAGAGTACATAACATTCCAATCGATTCTTTTTTTACTAAAGTAAAATTGATTCCTAAAGAGTCAATTTGCCAAGAAAAGTTAAATCTGAAAACTATAGAGAAGTTTCTTTTCGAATCAATGTGAAAGCCACACCATAAATAATTCCAACACCGTGTTTTTGTTGCCTTGACTGCAAGGGCTGCAATTTCCACATGAGACCCACTTTTTCTTCACTAGACTTTGTGTTGATAGTTGACTTGGAAATTTGCATCTATAGTTTTTGCGTGATGACGAAGTTAATGAGGTTCTAGTCAAGACATGTCAGTCCACCGCTAGAAATTGTTGTATTACTTTCTTTCTTTCATAACATGTTACACCATCCAAGAAGCACTTATTTCTTATTTTCCTTTTACTTTTGCCAAAAGCGACATTATACAAGTTAATATTCTTGTTCAAAGTCTATTTTTGTTACCAATTTCTGTTTTTTTGTCAAAAATAAAAAGCTTAAAAGATGAAATATGACATATTTTTCCTTTTCGTCTTCACAATTTAATGAAGGGACACTTATGGAATATTAGCCTTGAAAAGAAAATAGAATGCCAATGCCTCACTCAAATGGATTTTGTTCATTCTAGAGTACATGACATACAAATCGATTCTCTCTTTTTCTTTTTTCTTTTGGTTTAAAATCATTTTTTTATGGTACTAAGAAAAGTCAATATGGAAACTGTAGAGAAGTTTCTTTTTTAATCAATGTGAAAGCTATGCATAACTAATTCCAGCTCTGAGTTTTGTCACCATAAAAGCAAGGGCTGCAATTTCTACGTAAGACCCATTTTTTCTTCGCTAGACTTTGTTTTATTAGTTGACTTGGAAATTTGTATCACCGACGACTCCCGACTCTTTTCATTCATGTAACTGGGCCTCCATCACATTACCAATTAACCAAAAAGTCCATTGCATCATATCAAACAATAGAGACGATTAAGTCTTTGAGCTTTATGAGCATGTTCGGTGTTTTGCTTTTCATATTGCATGTTCTGCTACTACTGGGGACGAGTTACAGTGCGAAGAAAAATCACTTGTGCGCCGCTTCATCTTGCGGCGAGATCCATGAGATACACTATCCCTTTCGATTGAAAGGCAACCCAAAATGCTGCGGCCGCTTTGGGTATGAGCTAGTTTGTGAAAATAATCTTACTTTTCTATATCTATATGCTAGTTGATATCATGTGAAGTCGATTAACTGTTCTACTTTTGATCATATAAATGATTTTTCGGGTACAATCACGGTGGTAGACGATGGATTGCAAAAAGGTAATTGCTCCTCTCCCACGTCACTCATTGGCGAGCTCCAACTTTAGCGCTAATGATCCAAACCGTGGTGGTCTTTCGCCCTTTGCTGAGCCGGTGGTCTTCATGAAGTGCTCACAGCCTATTGTTTCTGCTTTGTATATCAATACTGAACCATGTATTGAGGAAGTATACCTTTCTGATACACCCCCTAATTTTTCCCAAATGAAGGCATACTCATAAGCTTTGTATGGTACTCATCTACAAATACGGGACATCAAGGATTCTTGCAACATAACCATGATCACTTTCTTATTGATCTAGGAAGTGGATCGGTATAAACGTGTGAGCTCGCCGTATAAGGACCTCCACAACATGATGGCTAAAGGATTCGAACTCTTTTATTATAAACCTTATTCGTGGGAAATATTCCAGATTTGCGCGATAAGTTTCAGATACCGAATGGCGTGGTGCGATCCATATTACTTCTGTAAGCTGACTTTCCCGAAGGTTTTTCTTTCTTTACTCTCTTTGTTTCTTTCTTCTTCTTGATCTTCATCCTTTTCTTAAATGTTAGCTCTACTGAGGGATCTTATCAAAATTTACTTACTCAGTGATGTGGCATGTTTCAATTGGATATTGCAATACGTTTGGTTCAATTTATTGAATAATCACTTTCTTTAATACCCAATAAAAAAATTGCCACATTCGTTTGGTGAAAAAGTTCAGTAAGATTTTTTTAGTAGAATCGGCGTGTATTGCTTCTTTATTTTACAACTATGAAGCTTTTTTGGACGTGACACTATTTATGTATATTTTTTGGGCCTTATTCACTAAAAAAAGTCCAACTTTAAATTTAGTCCAAATTCTGTTTCAAACTCTTTTTTATCATAAAAGCCTAAACTTAGGTCCAGCCCAAATTTGCCTCAATCTTTTCTTTATCTGGAAAAAACCTCAAACTTTAGGCCTAATCCCAAATCTACCTCAAACTTTTTTTGTCTAAAAGGAAAAACACCAATTTTTACTCTAATCCCAATCTACCCATTAGCCCTCGGTCAAAAATCGCCGTTAGTTGTCCCTAATTTTCATAACTTAGAATAGCTTTATTTGAAAATAATTTTCCATGTCACCTTACTAAAGCGGATTTGTTAATGATGTGGAAATGCCACGTCAAGTTGGGATTGGACCGTGGGGGTAGGTTTGTGAATATATTAAAAGTCGGTGATTTTTTAAAACACAACAAAATTTGAGGCAAATTTGGGATTGTACCTAAAGTTTAGGGTCTTTTTTGAGACAAAAAAGTTCAGATTAAAATTGGACTAGAACTGAAGGGTTTTTCGGGGAATTAGGTCTTTTTTTGGGGAAAATTGTTCGATTTAATAGTAGCTCGCGTCCCTTAAATCACTTTTATTGTTATGGGGAACTTGTGAACATTTGGTACATTTAGGAGAACAAAAGCAAAAACGTGTTTCTTCAAAAGAAAATATCATGCAACATTAACATGGATTTCATGAGTGAATAGGATAAAGTCGGATCTGGGCGCCATCTAGAAAAGTGAAACTCGTTCGCTCTTTTTTTATTCTAGACTTCTCCACTTGCAAATTTCAATGAACAAAAGTGTCTTTGCACTTTGCAGTGATTGCATGAATTTATCTTTCACTTGGGGTATATCTTAGCGTGAATTGCTTCTTCACTGATTGGTCTTTAATTCTAATTAACCATATTTAGTAATCTCTCACGAATTCTCTTACTAGCTACAGATGATTCTACGCGGTATATAATGGGCGATTTTGCTAGAATTGCCGCATGGAATCTCTTCGTTGTCTTGGGTATGATAAGTCCTTTTCTCTTCACACCTATGAAGCTCTCATTCAGCACTCTGACAAACAAAAATTGTATGGGTAAAAAAACTTATCACACTATGCTAATCGATGGCCAAATTTCTCCGCAGTCCAATTCGTAGCAGCAAAATTCATACTTGGAGCTCTGTGTGTGTTGATACTTCTAATCTTGAAGTGGATGAGAGGGCATCAAGTGACCGACGCAAACATCGAAGAATTCCTACGAACTCACAATAACTTTTTGCCCATAAGGTACTTTTACTCGGATATCAAGAGGATCATAAAAAATTTCAAATGCAAGTTAGGTGAGGGGGGATATGGTTCCGTATACAAATGAATACTTAGAAGTGGCAATGAAGTTGTGGTTAAGATTTTGAACAAATCAAAATCTAATGGCCAAGAATTTATAAGCAAAGTGGCCACAATTGAAAGGATCCACCACATTAATGTGGTGCAACTTGTTGGTTTTTGCTTCGATTACTCCAAACAAGCTCTTGTCTATGATTTCATGCTGAATGGATCTTTGGATAAACACATTTCCTATAAGGATGGTGATGATCCTCTTGATTATAAGAAAATGTATGAGATCTCTCTTGGCACAGCTAGAGGGATAGAGTATCTACATCGGGGATGTGATATGCAAATTCTACATTTTGACATCAAGCCTCATAACATTCTCCTAGACCGAAGTTTCACTCCAAAAGTTTCTGACTTTGGACTTGCAAGACTTTATCCCACTGATCACAGTATAGTATCATTGACTGCAGCAAGAGGAACCTTGGGTTATATGGCTCTTGAGCTATTCTATAAAGACATTGGTGGCATTTCTTACAAAGCTGATGTTTGTAGTTTTGGGATGTTATTAATGGAAATGGCTGGTAGAAGGAGAAATCTAAATGCATATGCAGAGCGTTTGAGTCAAATTTACTTTCCTTTGTGGGTTTATGATCAACTTGCCTTTATAATCGCATTTGTACAATCTCCTATGGTACGACTCTGCTGAAAATGCTCTTTGAACTGTTGCTTTGGCAGGAGCTCGATAAACATTTGTCACGTTGGAACATGAGTTGTTGCGCGAATTCAACCAAACTACAGACTTGAGACCTAGCTTTTCCCAAAAACTTCAATCCTATTTGGAGCTGGAGGTGTCTGTCACTCTGTTCTTCATGGTCTCGAATGCATATTTAGTCCATTTATTTCAATCAATGTGTTTACAGCAACTTCTACCTAGATTCGAATATCACGAAAATTGAGTTGACATGTCATTTAGAAAAGAAAATAAGTGAAGTGGGTCTTTCTGCAGAATGATTAATAGACAGGTAGTATATATTAAAGCATTCTTCCCATAAGAAAAATGTCAGAATATGCTTCCACAAAACTTGTCGAAAGCAAATAACTCTGCTCGCTTGCTTCACAGGTACCTTCCTTCTTTATGTGGTGATTAACGCTGCAGGGATGGTGTTCGTGATCACGGTGGTCCCTGAAACAAAAGGGAGGAGTCTTGAGTAGATTCAAGCAGCTATCAACAGAGAATGAAAATGGCAGCACTCTTCCTTGTAGTCCCATTTGAGCTTACATGACACTTGCAATACCACACATTCGGAGATGGAAAATGATTATGAAGCAGGTAACAACATCTTTTGTTTGATAAAACGAAGTTATTGTTGAGATCTGTCAGTTCATTCGATTTTATGGCCTGAAAGTGATGGGGTTATTTTACAGGAGAGTGAGTGATTGATTTATAGGAATAATACTTTCAATTGCTAGTGAAAAAGCACGTATTGCTTTTTTTTTTCTTTTTTTTTTTATGAATGCGAATATTGCACCTATAGTCTTCGTGCGTGTTGGGCAATGACGAAGCAAGTGACTTTCAAATCGAGGCTCGCGTCCATCTATCGCTGGTTGAGAAATTATTGTATGGCCTTTATTCTTTTCTCGTAATGTGCAACGATAGTCTTCAGTGCCGTTATTAATCTTTTCTGTTACAAATTTCATTTTTGTCAAAAATGAAAAATCCTACGCTACGAAACAGATTATTATTTTTCTATAGTATATTATGGCACTGAATGAATTGATAGTCGATACATCAATTTGCATAATGTATGTTCAAATCTTTTGGTATAGGTGCAAGAGATAATATAGGATACTTTCACCGAGAGATTTCTATTTAAAATTTTGACTAATCATTGCTGAATATTTAATGATGATAGAAAGCAACTAAAGTATCATTGCTGTGGAGATGCTTGCAGAACGAACCTATTTCCAGAAAGGGTAATATGCAATAAAAAGAAAAATAAAAACGTAATCAGTAATAATATTACTACAAAAAATTGAACATGTGCAGTTAAAACGTCATTGGATGCGTCAGTTAGAATAAACTTTGTTGTATTATATGGAAAATCCATTTCAGTCTCTTCAATTATACTTAGGGGTATGCATTAGCTTGAGAAAATATATGGTAAGTGCTAATTACAACTATTTGAAGGCGTTTCTATTTCGCCGAGAGCAACTGCTATGCGAAACTCTCTGATGTTATGTTCACAACGGTAAATTGACTGATAGTCTCATTTGAGCTTACATGACACCTTCAATTCCACACATTCAGATATGGAAGATGATCATGAAGCGGGCAACAACATTCGTTTCATTTGATAAAATGACAGTATTATTGAAATTGATTAGTTCAATCATTAAGTGGTTCTATTATAGGAAAGAGATGATAGTATATATTGTTCATAGATCTAGCACAATTGTGGGAGAGTGATTGAAATATTAAAGTTGACAGTAAATAAATAAACATCGCTTTATATTTTTGAAGTCAAATTTTGCATCTATAGTCTTTGCGTGACGACGAAGTTAGTGAGGTTCTAGTCAAGGTGTGTCGGTCCATCGATAGCAATTATTGTATTGCTTTCTAGGTGCGTTGTATTGCTTTCTAGGTGCATAGTATTGCTTTCTAGGTGCGTCGGTCCCTCGATAGCAATTATTGCATTGCTTTCTTTCTTTCATGACATTTGGTGGACATGTATCTGCTACCTATGCTGCTGGTGGCTCGACTTTTTATGGTTCGGGGAGGAGGCATAGTGCAGCCGATATGCTCAATTCTGCAAATCCTGTGAATATTCAAGTTGCAGTGTATGCCAGTGTGGAAAGAGTACCATTGGCATCTATTTGCAATCTTCGAGGTCTAGGCTATCCGATGGGACACCATCCAAGAAGCACTTACTCCTTATTTTCTTTTTACTTTTGCCAAAAGCAACATTATACAAGTTAATATTCCCGTCAATAAGCTATTTTTGTTACCAATTTTCGTTTTTTGTTAAAAATGAAAAAGCTCATACAATAAAATATGATATGTATTTCCTTTTGTCTTCACAATTTAATAAGCAACATTTATGGAATATTGGCCTTGAAAAGAAAATAGAATGCCAATGCCTCACTTGAAAGGATTTTTTATTTGTTTTAGAATACAAAACATTCAAATCGATTCTTTTTTTTTTTTTTTTTTTATAGTACTAAGAAAAGTCAATTTGGAAACTCCTGAGAAGTTTCCTTTCTAATCAATGTGAAAGCTATGCATAAATAATTCCAACACCGTGTTTTGTCACCTAGACTGCACGGGCTGCAGTTTCCATGCAATACACACTTTTTCTTCACTAGACTTGCCTTTATTGGTTGACTTGGACATTTGTATGACCGACCACTCCCGACGCTTATCATTCATATAACTAGGGCTCCATCGCATTACCAATTAGCAAAAACTTTCATTGCATTAGATCAAACGATAGAGAGACGATTAAGTCTTTGAGCTCCATGAGCATGTTCCGTGTTTTGCTTTTCATATTGCATGTTCTACTGCTATTGAGGACGAGTTGTGGTGCGAAGAAGAATCACTCATGTGCTTCATCTTGTGGTGAGGTTCGTGACATACACTATCCTTTTCGATTGAAAGGTGACCCGAAAGGTTGCGGCCGCTCTAAGTATGAGCTAGCTTGTGAAAATAATCGCACCGTTCTATATTTGTATGCCGGTCGATATTATGTGAAGTCGATTTACTACAATAATTTCGGAGATGATATCTCTGGTAATATCACGGTGGTTGACGATGGACTGCAAAAAAGTAATTGCTCATCCCTCCCTCATTACTCATTGGCAAGATCCAACTTCGGTGCTTATAATTCATCCTCTGCGGCAGTGGTCTTCATGAAGTGCTCACAGCCCGTTGCTTCTCCTTCGTATATCAATACTGAACCATGTATTGAGGGAGCTTACCCTTTCGATACGCCCCCTAATATTTCCCAAATGAAGTGGTACTCATACGCTGTGCATTGGTTTTCTATAGAGAAAGCTCTACGAGTAGGGGACGTCAAGGATTCTTGCAACATAATTATGATGACTTGCTTCTCGGGTTATAACCTGACGGGGGAAATGGACTCTGATAATCGTGTGAGACCAACGTATAAGGACCTCCACAACATGATGGCTGAAGGATTCAATCTCTATTATCATGTACCTCCTCCTTCGCCGTCTTGGCTGTCTCCGCCGTCTCCGCTGTCTTCCACCATGTTCATCGTCTGTGCTGTCTTCGTCGTCTTCACCATCTGCGCCGTCCCCGCCGCCTGCACCATCCCTGCCGCCTATGCCGTCCCCGCTGCCTACGCCGTCCCCGCCGTCTGCGCCGTCTTCTCCGTCTCTGCCCTCTTCGCCAGTAATTTTCCAACTTTGCATGATTATGTACCCAGAGGTGTGGTGCGAACCATATTACTCCTGTAAGCTAACTTTCTCTGAAGCTTTTCTTCCTTTACTCTCTTACTTACTTTCTTCTTCTTCTTCATCCTCATCCTTTTCTCAAATGTTAGCTCTATTGAGGGATCTTATCAAAATTTACTTACTGAGTAATGTGGCATGTTTCTAGTAGATATTGTAATACGTTGGTTCGATTTATTGAGTCATTACTTTCTTTAATACCCAATAAAAAAATTGCAACATCCGTTTAGTGAAAAAGTTCAGTAAGATTTTTTAGTAGATTTGGCGTGCATTGCTCTTTTATTTTACCTTAGTGGAGCTTTTTTTGGACTTGACACTCTTTCTTTATCTTTTTTTTGGGGGCCTTATTCACTTAAAAAAACCACAACTTTAAGTTTAGCGTCAATTCTGCTCCGAACTTTTTTTGTCTAAAAAAACCCTAAACTTTAGGTCCAGTCCAAATTTGCCTCAAACTTTTCTTTATCTAGAAAAAACCTCAAACTTTAGGCCAAATTTTAAATCTATCTCTAACTTTTTTTGTCTAAAAGAAAAAAACACCAATTTTTACTCTAATTGCAAATCTACCCCATCAGCCCTCGACTAAAAATTGCCGTTAGCCGTCCCTAATTTTCATATCTTAGAACGGTTTCATTTTGGAAATAATTTTCCATGTCACCTTACTGAAGTCGAGTTTTTATCGATGTGGAGATGTCACGTCAACTTGGGACCGGACTTTGGGGTAAAATTTTGGAATATATTAAAAGTTGGTGATTTTTTAAAACAAAACAAAATTCGAGGCAAATTTGGGACTGTACCTAAAGTTTGGGATTTCTTCTGAGACAAAAAAGGTTCAGGCCAAAATTGGACTAGAACTTGAGGGTATTTTAGGGAATTAGGCCTTTTTTGGGGAAAATTGTTTGATTTGATCGTAACATGTGTCCCTTGAATCGATGTTATTGTTATGGGGAACTTATGAACATTTGGTATATTTAGGAGAGCAAAAGCGAAAACGTGTTTCTTCAAAAGAAAATATCATGCAATGATAACATAGATTTCATGAGTGAATAGAATAAAGTTGGATCTAGCGTTATCTAGAAAAGTGAAAATCGTTCACTCTTTTTTTTATTTTTTTATTCTAGACTTCTCCACTTGCAAATTTCAATTAACAAAAGTGTCTTTGCACTTTGCAGTGATTGTAAGAAGTTATCCTTCACTTGGGGTATATCTTAACGTGAATTGCTTTTATTATTTAACTGCTAAAACAATGGATCTAGTTCTTTATTGATTGGTCGTCAATTCTAATTAACCATATCTAGTAATCTCTCACAAATTCTCTTACTATCTACAGATGGTTCTACGCGGTATGACATGAACTATTTTGGTCGAATTGCCGTATGGAATCTCTTCTTTGTCTTGGGTATGATAAGTCCTTTTGTCTTCACACCTATGAAGCTCTCATTTAGCACTCTGACAAACAAAAATTGTATGTTGTAAAAAAAATTATCACACTATGCTAATCGATGGCCAAATTTCTCCGCAGTCCACTTCCTAGCAGCAAAATTCATACTCGCATCTCCGTGTGTATTGATATTTCTAATCTTGAAGTGGATGAGAAGGCATCAAGCAACCGATGCAAACATCGAAGAATTTGTCACGCCCCGATCCTCCGAGCGCGCAAACATCCCTATGCGGTCGATAGAAATGCGACTTCCCAGGACATGTCGCCGACCCATTCAATTTTATTACGCATGCGGAAGCGAAACAAATCCCCTGACAACATTTAACTTGGGATAGAAAAGCAAGCAATCAATTACAACCAAACAAGCTTTCTTATAAACACATAGGTTTATATACAACACTGGATTGTCTACAAAATAGATAGGCTCAATAACTAGGGAACTGCCCTATGACCAACTTGTCGGACATGTTCACCGATTCTTCACCTCTACCTTCCGAACTCAGGACTTCCCGGTCCTCCACGACCGTCATCTAGGGACCTGAAATATTTTCCCCAAACCGGGATGAGACTACGTCTCAGCGAGTCCTACCCTCTAAAACCCAATTAGGAAGAAAATACGCTTCAGGGCGCTCTAGCAACACAAATGGGATAGAGGACTTACCTCGCCTCAGTCCTTTCCTGCACGTCAGTACAATTCATATTCAAACAATTCAATTACTCGGATCGATTCAGCGATCAATCGACTCGGTCGATTACATGTCATCGAAATCATCACACGGTCATTCTGACTATTCATTCTCGACTCTCAATCACGGCCTTACAGGTAAGTCTATATATAGTGGCATCACGGCCCCACTCGGCAATGTTTATATGTAGTGGCATCACGGCCCCACTCGGCAATGTTTTTATGTAGTGGCATCATGGCCCCACTCAGCAATATTTTATGTAGTGGCATCACGGCCCCACTCGGCAATATCAATTCCAAATTCGGTGGTAAATCACGGCCCAACAGGGCATAGCCGTACTTCGGCAGATTTCTAGATCCATTCACAACCATTCACGATTAAATTCCAATTGAATATCAACACTAAACATCCTTGGGATAAACCCCCACATAAACATTCATTCAATCAATCGATACAAACTGGTCCTACCAACCAATTAAGGTGCTATAAGCCAACAGGGTATTTTCAAGTTAAATACCAAAACTTCTCCAATTTCACACAATTCCACACTTTTGGAATAATTAACCATAATCATCAAATTGCATAATTTCTCAATTAAACATACAATTGGCACTAATTGACCGCACTTTGCGATCGGCGCGAAATTCTAACGACCGGCCATCCCAAGCAAAATTTTCGAAATTATTAAATAATTAAATTTAATTCCGAAAATTAAATAATTAAATATTATATTATAATAATATAATTTAATAAAATAATATTTATAAAATTCGAAATAAATAAATAAATAATTAATTAAAATGATTAATTATGGCTTAAACTATATTACACTAATTTAAACATACAATTAGCCCTAATTAAACATCCATTAAACTAATCATACAACTAATCTAATTTACATTAAAATAATCTAATCTAACCACCTAAACCTAATTAGACTAATCTAAACACCCCTTAAGCATGATTAACTTACTAAGCGAGGTTTAGAGGATAAACTCACCGGATTAACGTTCCGGCGAGTCCACGGCGAAGGCGATGCCAAGGCGGGCGATAAACCTCAAGGCGGCGACACCAACCAAGGCCGGGAAGACACCTAAAACGGGCCTCGAAGTCTCCAAAACCTTGCTGGTTGCTGCTTCTGTTCCAAGGACCGAACCAGAGAAGAAGAAGGGCTGAACGGCAAGGAAACGGGCCGATCGGAGCTCCGGCAAGCGGGTGGTTGGCAACCGGTGGCTCCCGGGGGTCTTGGGGATCTTGCTGGAGGTTGGGATGGGCGGAGGAAGGACCGGAATGGGAGAGAAATGGCCGAAAACGCGAAACAGTGCAGGCGGCGTGCAGCCAGACGGTCCGGCGACCGGTAACTTCACGGTGGCGTACCGGACAGACGACGGCTCCGTTCTGGGCGAGTCTGGACTCTTTGGAACGGTTTGGATGTCCTCGTCGCAGTGATATGTGTCTCGTTTTCTGATTCATCCGGGAAGTCTGCTTTTTACTCGGATCTTTGGAAAAAGGTCGGCTGGAGCAGAAACTGGAATGAGGAGAAAACAGAGGAGGAAAACGGCCGACGATGGCCTTCCGGGCGTGCGACGATGGAGGGGCTGGTGAGCTCGGTTTCCTCTGGTTCTCTTGAGCTTTTCCTAAGCCTCAACCATGGAGAAAGCCATGAATGAAGGAAGAAGATGGTCTGCTGAAGAGGGGGCCTCCTTGGTGGCTCACTAGAGCTCAACACTTGTCTAAACCTCATTTTCTTTGCCCCCACCATGACATCACATGACATCATCCACTCTCTCTCCTCAATCTTCCTCCACAACCTTGCCAATAGGTGCAAAATAGCTCTCCCCCCATGGTATACGAATTTCATACATTTGTACATCAAATTCCTTCAATTCCCTTCCAATTAAATCCACTTGAGCTCAAATTGAAGTCTATAAATTTATCCAAGGTGTCCTCACTTAAGTCCACATTTTTCCTTGTCCATTGAACCAACTTGTATTCCAAAAATTGCGATCAAAAGCGGTCCTCTGACTATCTCGAACAAAAATGGCCTAACTTTGCTTTTCTTCCAAAAATCTCGGTTTGTAGAAAAATCTTCTAAGGATGAGTTGACGTTCCTAAAATGAATTGTGACTTGACAGAACTTCCAATTTCTGTAATCGGGTTCAATTTCACGGTTAATTTCAATCTGGCGCGACTTTAGCGCGTCCTAGACTACCAGGTGGCTTTTAGGAATTTTTTGTGCAATTGACCTGTGGTTGATTAATTTCAAGCCACAAAGTGCATCTTCGATACATTGACAACTCTCGGTTGTCGTAGAAATCTCAAGATTTCAAATACGAACACAGGGTACCAAAACGACAGAGAAATCGGTCTAGTGCCGATCAACAAGAATTATGCAATTAGGTGGAATCACCCACACTGAATTACATGGTTCTGTTGAATCGACCTATCTCCGGTCTCTAATCGGTCTGTGCCGTAATGACCATTGCAGATTAGTACGGTCGAGCAATCGTTTCCTAGTCGAATTCTCAAGTCTATTGCGTTTAGATTCCTTAACGACTTCACCTAATAGACTAGTTATCTCGTGAGTGGTCAACTCAGAGAAGAGAGCTATAAACGCAAAGATGAAATGCCCGACTTATTCAATTGAAACCAGAATTGAAAAATCGGGATGTCACAGAATTCCTACGAGCTCACAATAACTTTTCTCCCATAAGGTACTCTTACTCGGATATCAAGAGGATCACAAAAAATTTCAAATGTAAGTTAGGTGAGGGGGGATATGGTTCCGTATACAGAGGAATACTTAAAAGTGGCAATGAAGTTGCGGTTAAGATTTTGAACAAATCAAAATCTAATGGCCAAGATTTTATGAGCGAAGTGGCCACAATTGGAAGGATCCACCACGTTAATGTGGTGCAACTTGTTGGTTTTTGCTTTGAATACTCCAAACAAGCTCTTGTCTATGATTTCATGCCGAACGGATCTTTGGATAAGCACATTTCCTATAAGGATGGTGATGATCCTCTTGATTATAAGAAAATGTATGAGATCTCTCTTGGCATAGCTAGAGGGATAGAGTATTTACATCGGGGATGTGATATGCAAATTCTACATTTTGACATCAAGCCTCACAACATTCTCCTAAACCGAAGTTTCACTCCAAAAGTTTCTGACTTTGGACTTGCAAGACTTTATCCCACCGATCGTAGTATAGTATCGCTGACTGCGGCAAGAGGAACCTTGGGTTATATGGCTCCTGAGCTAATCTATAAAGACATTGGTGGCATTTCTTACAAAGCCGATGTTTATAGTTTTGGGATGTTATTAATGGAAATGGCTGGTAGAAGGAGAAATCTAAATGCACATGCAGAGCGTTCAAGTCAAATTTACTTTTCTTTGTGGGTTTATGATCAACTTGGCAAAGAAAAGGAACTTGAAAGGGTAGATGTCATAGAAGAGTAAAGAGAAACAACGAGGAAGATGATAATCGTTGCACTATGGTGTATACAATTAAGCCCTACTGATCGACCGTCCATGAGGAAAGTCCTAGATATGCTTGAAGGAGATATGGATTAACTACAATTGCCTCCAAAACCACTTTTGTATCCGAGAGAGGCACCCATTGATGATGTTGACGCTAAGATAGAACTTGAAACAGTCTCATCTTCGTCAAGTACTCCAATAGTTTCTAGTGGTTCTCAATATTACCATGACCATGAGTTTATGAAATCATGTATTGTGTGATTGTTTCCCTATAATGAGATGCAAAAATTATAAATAGTACTATCAACATGTATCATAATTCAAAATGTAATCTGTGAAGCTTTTACATGTTTTTCATATGGCACTAGTGTAATTTGGTAGACTCGTTATGTCCATATTTTATAAACGACGATGAATGTTGTATGGCATTCATTCAATTTTCATTTCATGTGAATCGTCTTGGTATAACAAGGTAATTTTTTCTTCGTGTCAATGTTTGCATTTTGAGCTATGAATCTCTCTTATTTCTATCAAAAACTCTCATCCCCACCCTTTGACCTCTGTTTGATCACCCACGTCGAAGACAGCTACCTGCTCAAGCTATCTCCGACTTGGTCCTCATGTCACGGGATGAGTCCAAGCCTAACTGATGAATGACCGACACATGTCAACGAGTAAAGACAGAGCAGGCTGACAATTTTGCCTTTCTGATGAATGGAAATTGAACATGTGATGTTATGTTAGAGCATATTATGTATTACGAAAGCTCAATCCCTAAATGCAGTAAGAACTTGTGCGTTCACTCGATGATAAGACATGAGATGGTGCCTTGCATTCTTCAGAACAAGCATTATATTCCTCACTATTGTCCCCTACACATGAGTTTTCCTACTAAGCAAACATTCCTCGAGACACTGATGTTCATAAGGAACACGTTTCGTTCAGAGATCGCAGACAGAGAAGTATAAATTTTAAGTTTTATTATTATCAAAATAAAGCAGCATAAAAATATGATGCTAAAAAAGTAGAAAATAGAAAAAATTAACAAACTTAATCTCTTTAGTGGTCATGAATTCCACATGAGAATGGTCCTCCATTCTAGACTCTAGCTCGTGTCCAGACTAAAAAAAGAACAGCAAGTGACACCCAAACTCGACAAAAGGACGGCTCGTTCAAACCGGGCATGCTCGTGGACCAGGGAAAACGACACCCAGCTATCATTTCGGTCCTGTTTTAAATAAAACCAAACAAGGGAGTTCCCAGAGAGATGACAATATTGTTCATAGATCTAACATAATTACGGCAGAGTGATTGTAATATTGAAGTTGATAGTGAATAAGTAAACATCGTTTTTTTTTTTTTTTTTTTTTTTTCTGTGTACTTGAATATTGCATGTATAGTCTTTCCGCAACGACGAAGTTAGTGAGGTTCTAGTTAATGCGCGTCGGTCCCATCGCTAGAAATTATCAAATTTCTTTCTTTCTTTCATAATCCGTTACACCATCCAAGAAGCACTAACTCCTATTTTTCCTTTTATTTTTGTTATACAAGCTAATATTCCCTTTAATAGTCTATCTTTGTTACCAATTCTTTTTCTTTCTTTTTTTGTCAATAATGAAAAAGCTTATACAGTGAAATACGACATTTTTTTTTCCATTTCGTCTTCACAATTTATCGAACCGACACTCGTGGAATATTGGCCTTGAAAATAAAATTGAATGCCAATGCCTCACTTGAATGGATTTTGATTCAATTTAGAGTACATAACATTCCAATCGATTCTTTTTTCACTGAACTAAAATTGATTCCTAAAGAGTCAATTTGCCAAGAAAAGTTAAATCTGAAAACTGCAAATTTCTTTTCTAATCTACATGAAAGCCACGCCATAAATAATTCCAACACCGTGTTTTTGTCGCCTAGACCACAAGGGCTGCAATTTCCACAAGAGACCCACTTTTTCTTCGCTAGACTTTGTGTTGATGGTGGACTTGGAAATTTGCATCTATAGTGTTTGTGTGACGACGAAGTTAGTGAGGTTCTGGTTAGGACGTGTCGGTCCACCACTATAAATTATCGTATTGCTTTCTTTCTTTCATAACATGTTACACCATCCAAGAAGCACTTATTTCTTATTTTTCTTTTACTTTTGCCAAAAGCGACATTATACAAGTTATATTCTTGTTCATAGTCTATTTTTGTTACCAATTTCTGTTTTTTTGTCAAAAATAAAAAGCTTAGATGATGAAATACGACATCTTTTTCCTTTTCGTCTTCACAATTTAACAAAAGGACACTTATGGAATATTAGTCTTGAAAAGAAAATAGAACGTCATTGCCTCACTCAAAAGGATTTTGATTCAATTTGAAAACTGCAGAGAAGTTTTTTTTTAATCAATGTGAAAGCTATGCATAAATAGTTCCACCACCGTGTTTTGACACCTTGACCGCAAGGACTGCAATTTCCACGCGATATCCACTTTTTCTTCACTAGACTTTGCTTTATTGGTTGACTTAGACATTTGAATGACCGAGGACTCCAGGCTCTTTTCATTCATATTACTGGGCCTCCATCGCATTACCAATTAGCAAAAACTTTCATTGCATCGGATCAAACAATAGAGAGACGATTAAGTCTATGAGCTCCATAAGTATGTTCAGTGTTTTGCTTTTCATATTGGGCAGAAGTACAGCCCAAGTGCCATAACTTGGCACGGAGGGACACTTAAGTCCATAACTTTAAAATGGTACACTTGACTGCCAGTTTTGAAGTTAAATGGGACACTTAAGTGCCACTTCGGCGAAAATCCAGCTAAATGGCTGACGTGGCGACTTTCCGGCGAGTTTGGTCCAAAACGGCGTCGTTTTGCCTTACGCCGACGTGGTGGAGAAAATGCAAAAACGACGCCGTTTCGTGTCTACGTGTAAATAATAATATAAAAATTAATTAAATTAGATTTAAAATTAATTTTATTTAAAATATTCAAAAAATTAAAAAAAATTAAGAAAATTTTAAAAATTTTAAAAAATTAAGAAAAATTTAAAAAATTAAGAAAAATTTAAAAATTTAAAAAAATTAAGAAAATTTAAAAAAAATTTAAAAATTAAGAAAAATTTTAAAATTTTAAAAAATTAAGAAAATTTAAAAAATTTAAAAAATTCAGAAAAATTTTTAAAAAAAAGGGGGAGGTCGAACGGGCGGGCGAGGGTGAGCCCTCGCCGCCGCCGCCTCCCGCCGTCGCCGGGAAGGGCCGGTGACGGAGGGGAAGGGTCGGCCGGGGTCGCCGGCCCCCGGCCGACCCGACGGGCGAGGGCCCGTGAGCCCTCGCCGGATCGCGGCGAGGGCCGCGACCCTCACCTAGATCCGGGCGAGGGCTCACGGGCCCTCGTCGTCGGTCGGCCGGGGCGCGACCCGCCGACCCTCCCCCCTCCGTCGCCGGCCCTTCCGGGCGACGGCGGGGAGGCGGCGGCGGCGGGCTCGGACCTCGGCCGCCCGTTCGACCTCCCCTTTTTTTTAATTTTTTTTAATTTTTAAAATTTAATTTTTCTTAATTTTTAAAATTTTTTAATATTTTCTTAATTTTTAAAATTTTTAAAATTTTTAACATTTTTAAAATTTTTCTTAATTTTTTAAATTTTTAAATTTTTCTTAATTTTTAATTTTTTTTTAAATTTTCTTAATTTTTTAAAATTTTAAAATTTTTCTTAAATTTTTAAAATTTTTAAAATTTTCTTAATTTTTAATTTTTTTTTTAAATTTTGTTAATTTTTTAAAATTTTAAAATTTTTCTTAATTTTTTAAAATTTTCTTAATTTTTTTAAATTTTTTCAATATTTTAATAAAATTAATTTTAAATCTAATTTAATTAATTTTTATATTAATATTTACACGTAAACACAAAAACGGCGTCATTTTTGCATTTTCCGCGTCGGCGTGCAAAACGATGCCGTTTTGGACTAAATTCGGAAAATGGCCACGTCGCCCATTTGGCGGATTTTCGCGGAGTGACACTTAAGTGTCTCATTTTACTCCGATATTGGCACTCAAGTGTACCATTTTAAAGTTATGGCACTTAAGTGTCATTCCTTCGTCTAAGATTATGGCGCCTGGTGTCCCAACCTCTTTCATATTGTATGTTCTGCTGCTACTTGGGATGAGTTGCGATACGTAGAAGAATCACTTGTCCGCCGCTTCATCTTGCGGCGAGGTTTGTGACATACACTATCACTTTCGATTGAAAGGCAACCCAAAAGGATGCGGCCGCTATGAACATAAGCTAGCTTGTGAAAATAATCACATTGTTCTATATCTATATGCCAGCCAATATTATGTGAAATCAATTTACTACCGTTCCAATCTTAGCAAATGTTTATTCGATGGCGAAATCGCGGTTGTTGATGATGGACTGCAAAAAAGTAATTGCTCATTCCTCCCTCATTACTCATTGGCGCTCTCCAACTTTAGTGATAATGATCTATACGGTTCGTTAGCTGTGCCGATGGTCTTCATGAAGTGCTCACAGCCCCTTGCTTCTACTTCGTAAGTCAATACTGAACCATGTATTGAGAGCATATCCTTCCGATATGCCCCCTATCTTTTCCCAAATGAAGGTGTACTCATACGCTGTACATGGGTTTGATCTCCGAGTAGGGGACATCAAGGATACTTACACCAGAACCATAAAGGCTTTTATATCGCAGTATCCCAGGGTGGGAAAAGGATCAGTATAATTGTGCGAGATCACCGTACAAGGACCTCCACAACATGATGGTTGAGGGATTCACTATCTCCTATTATAAACTCTCGCCACCAACAAGTTTTGAGTTTTGCTACTTAGGTTTCGGATACCAAAGGGAGAGGTGCAGACACCATGATTCCCGAAAGCTCACTTTCCCAGTTCTTTCTTTGTTTCTTTCTTCATCCTCATCCTTTTCTTAAATGTTAGCTCTACTGAGGGATCGTATAAAAATTTACTTACTGAGTGATGTGGCATGTTTCAATTGGATATTGTAATAGGCTGGTTCGATTTATTGCGAGCAAAAGATGAGATTATTTTATAGGTGAGTGATTGACTGATCCACAACAATAATATTTCACTTGACAATGAATAAGTACGTATTAGTTGATTTTTGTGCATGCGAATATTACACCTATAGTCTTTGTGCATGTCAAGAATGACAAAGCAAGTGAATTTCTAATTGAGACCTGCATCGATCAATCGTTGATTGAGAAATTATCGTATTGCCTTTTTTGTTGAGATCAGTCTGTTCATTCATTGAGTGTTTCAATTATGGAAAAGAGATGACGGTCATATTCATAATTATAGCACAATTACAAGAGAGTGATTATAAAATTTAAGCATAGTGAATAAGTAAACAGTGCATTATTTTTGTGAATTCAAATGTTGCGTCTGTACTCCTTACGTGGGTTGAGCCATGACGACACAGCGAGTTTCTAATCGAGGTGCGTCAGTCCCATTGCTAGTTGAGAATTTACCATATTGCTTTCTTTCTTTCATAAAGTTTCACAACATCCATGAGCAAGAGGCGCCCGCTCCTTACTTTCTTTCTATATTTGCGGAAAGCCACATTATATGAGTTAAAATCTATGTACCGTTAATTAACATGATCTTCTTTCTTGGTTACCAATTTTTTTTTCTCAAAAATGAAAAACCTTATATGATGAAATACATCATCCTTTTTCCTTTCGTCTTCAAAATTTAACGAAGCGACACTTACAAAATATTGGCCTTGAAAATAAAGTAGAATGCTAGATGCCTCATTTGAAAGGATTTTGATGGAGTTTAGGGTACAAAACATTAAAACCGATTCTTTTTTACGATACTAAAATAAATTTCTAGAGAGAATTAATTTGCCGAGAAAAATCAAATTTGGAAAATGCAGGGAGGTTTCCTCCGTAATGAATGTGAAAGCTCTCCATCACTAATTCCGAGAACGTGTTTTGACTGGGCCATGCTTTTTAGGGTTGACTTGGACATTTCGATGACCGACGACTCCCAACCCTTTATTGAGCCTCTCTCGCGTTACCAAATGAGCTAAAACTTCCATTGCATCAGACCAAAAGATAAAGAGATGATTACTTCTCTCGGCTCCATATTTAAGCTCCGTGTTTTACTTCTCGTATTGCATGTTCTGCTACTATTAGAGATGAGTTGTAGTGCAAAGAACAATCATTTGTGCTCCCTTTCATCTTGCGCTGAGATCCGTAACATAAGTTATCATTTTCGATTGAAAGGCAATTCAAAACACTGCGGCAACTCTCAGTATGAGCTAGCTTGTGAAAATAACCGCACTATTCTATATCTATATGACGGCCGATATTATGTGAAGTCGATCCATTACACTTTGTATTAAGACCAATATAACTTCTATGGTAATATCACGGTGGTTAATGATGGACTGCAAAAAGGTAATTGCTCCTCCCTCCCTTGTTACCTATTGACGTACTCCAACTTCAGTCATGATGATAGATACGCTGGTGGATACGCTGCGGTGGCCTTCATGAAGTGTTCCCAACCCATTGCTTCTACTTCATATGTCGATACCAAACCATGTATTGAGGGATACTCTGCCGACACGCCTCCTTATTTTTCCCAAATGAAGGTGTACTCATACGCTGTACAGAACTTAAAAGCAGGGGATTCAAGGACTCCTGCACCGTAACCATGACGGCATACGCATCGGATCAAATCTCGGGGCGGGAAGGGGATCAGAATGGGAGCTTAACATACAAGGACCTCCACAACAAGATGGCCGAGGGATTCAATCTCTCCTATAGTGGAGACTCCTGGACCATATCAGGAAGAAGTTTTCAATGTCGCTACTTAAGTTTCGGATACCGAGTGGAGGTTGATATGGAAGAAGTTTTCAGTGTCGCTACTTAAGTTTCGGATACCGAGTGGAGGTTTGCGGTGGCATTCGGTTCCCCAAGGGACTTCCCCTTAAAGAAGAAGCAAAAACAACTTTTATTAACAGATCTTACCAAAATTTAGTTCCTTCTTTCTTTCTTTCTTTCTTTCTCCTTCCTTTTCTTAAATCCTAGCTTTACTAACAGATCTTACCAAAATTTAGTTACCAAGTGATGTGGCAAGTTTTAGTTGGGTTTTTTTAATACAATCCACACATTAAGACACTAGATTCTCTAAAAACACAACAGAAAAAAAAATTGCCACGTCACCTAAGTTGAAAAGGTTAATAAGATTTCTTAGTAGATTTGGCATGCATTGATCTTTTTAATTTTACAATTTATGGACTTTTTTTTCTGGATTGGACACTATTATTTTATATTTGTTTGGAGAAAAATGGTTGATTTAATAGTTGCTCGTGTCCCTTGAATGGCTGTTATTCTTATGCGGGTGAATAAATTGCACGCCTCCTGGATGATGTTTGTAAATTTGAACTTATGAATCATTTGGTACTCCTTGAGAAGACAAAAGCAAAATCGTGTTTTTTCAGAGAGATGGTCATGTTACAATGACATGAAATACCGTAAGTGTATAGAATAAACTGCGATCTGAGCACTTCTCTAAGAGAGTAAATTATTTTTTATGTTTAAATGCTAAAATGATAGATTTAATTCTTCATTGATTGATCGTCGATTCTAATTAGTCATTTTCGGTCACCTTAGATTATGTCACGGAGTTCAGCCTTTTTTATGCGCCATATGTGGGCCAGAGCCTCGCCGTTGTCTTGGGTATGACTTCCTAGCCTGTTCTCCTCACAAACATGAAGATCTCAAGCACCACTCTGATAAAAAAAAAAAAAAAAAAAAAAAAATTACATTTAAAATTCTTTTATTGCACTACGCTAATCTATGGACAATTTCTACGCAGCCAACTACATCGCAGCAAGATTCATACTCGGAGCTCTACGTGTGCTGATACTTCTAATCTATAAGTGGATGAGAAGGCACCAAGCGATCGATGCAAACATCAAAGAATTCCTACAAGCTCACAATAACTTTCTACCCATAAGGTACTCTTATCGGATATTAAGAAGATTACAAAAAATTTCAAATGCAAATTAGGTGAGGGGGGATAAGGTTCTGTATACAGAGGAATCCTTAGAAGTGGCAATGAAGTTGCAGTTAAGATTTTGAACAAACTAGAATCTAATTGCCAAGATTTTATTAGTGAAGTGGCCACAATTGGAAGAATCCACCACGTCAATGTGGTGCAACTTGTTGGTTTTTGCTTCGATTACTCCAAATGGTTTTTTGATTGCTTCAAATGATTTTTAGAGTATCTAGAAATAGATAAAGCAGAAAGAACCATCCTAGTACAGGGTCAAAATTGAAGGCTTTCAATGACTCTGAACGAGTCTTGGTTTGGAAAATACGAAATTGTTCGAGACCACTCCCGAAAGCTAACTCTCGACTCTGGAAATGGCAAACCGTGTCTATATGTATAAAGAGATGTACTGAGTGATACATTGATTGATAGCATATTACTAACTTTTTTCAGATTTGATGCACCACGAGTCGAATGCACTGATGGGCGAACGAACAGGACCACCATGTCTATGCAAGTATGCTGACTAGTATAATGCCTAGCCAAACCTTTACATGAAGAGATTCGCCAGTAGAAAGTCCAAACCAAGTAAGGGCGACGATGCTGAATATCGAGCTAAATAGCGTTAAATATCATGAATGCCTTCAGAGAAAGCAAAGACAGGGTTTCAATCCAAGGAGCCCAAGCTTCAAGCCATTAAAAGTCGACAGTTGGAAAGGTCCCCAGAAGTTTGCAGCCTGGGGGCCACCTGCAATGAGGTTCAGAACTAGCGAAATTGGCATATGCGCAGCGTCTAATGGAGCATTTATTCTCATTCGCTGTGCCTCCAGTGAAGGACAAGCAAGATTACCGTCGGTGACGAGATGTGGAGCGGACCCTGCCACCTCTCCTGATCCGACAAAGCCGATAGGAATAGCAGGTAGCTTGTCAGATTCAGCTCTGCTCATCATCTTAAACCACAGGCGCAAGCACAGTTAGCATCACAACTCGAAGTTGAAACTACGTTGTTCCACCAGAATGAACACCGCGACTATCATGTTGTCATTGGCAGTGTGTTCTACCAATGGTAGCAATTATGATAATCTAAACATACGATTACTATCGAAAGAATATTCATGTCCTCTGAAACAAGACTTGACGAGGCAAATAAAGTTTTGCCATGCCTCGTGCCATAAGCCGACAAAGGTAAAACGATGCATGTATTTAAACTAGTGCAGATGACAGAATTCACCAAGTAAAATAGTGTGCACAAGCAGGTAATTGATATTAAGAATCTTATCAAGTTGGTAAGTAGCTTTCAGATTGCGATGAATAGTTAAGCTCATCGCCAGAGTAGGTAATATGTTCGACACGATGGAGAAAAAGTAAACGATATGACACGGAAACATCTCAAGAATCGAGTTTCTTGATGAGAAACTAAAGGTTCCCGTAGTTCGTCACGCTCACTGGAGAATCATCCTGATGAGAAAGACCATTCGTTGTGACAGGAGGCTGTGAAGCTCTCTTCCTGTTCCTTTGACATTTGTTGCTCGGCTGCACCATGAATGGAATGCAAGAACAGTCGAAACC
Source organism: Eucalyptus microcorys (assembly GCA_014182515.1). Taxonomy (NCBI): domain Eukaryota; kingdom Viridiplantae; phylum Streptophyta; class Magnoliopsida; order Myrtales; family Myrtaceae; genus Eucalyptus; species Eucalyptus microcorys. The sequence goes on from CM024569.1 coordinate 11,780,900, forward strand.
TCACATAACGAAGTGTTCAAAGTACGACAACTAGACTCGTCTAATGGACGGCAAGATTCTTGGGCTGAACATCAAGGTCTCCATAAACCGACTTCCAGAAGCAAACAATAATAAACAGATGGCCTCACTTGGAAGAGCCCTCGGTAAGTGGCTCGAGGAGCTGAAGAGATTCATGGAAAAACGTCCCCAAGTGAAAGGTGAGCAGAGGACAATTCGGGCGTAAATTGTGTATCAATTCTGCTTGTGGAGGAACTGATTATTGACAATGCGATGCACTTAAGTTGAGGTCATGTGGCACGGATTGCTCCCGGCCATCTTGAACTTCATACAGGTACAAACTCTATCTCCATATTTGTTGGAAGATATGCATCGGATGGGTTCCGAAGATATACTTAGAAGGAATCTCACTCGATTATATTTGTGCACAAATTAGTTAGGAATTGATGTCAATCGTTTAGACAAACATTTTCTTACCTTAATTACATCAACCTTGTATTATATTTACAGCACATTGTACATTGAGACAATACAATGAAATACAATTTCTCCAGAATTCTCTTGATCTTCTCTTGATACTTCATCTTCTTTCATGGTATTAGAGCTTCGGCTTCTGACCTTGTCCTCGCTTCCGCTCCTGATTGCCTGCCAAAGGAGATCTGAATAGCTTAACAGATCTACCTTCTGGGATAGGAATCATTCTCGAGGAAGAAGATAAGAGCTTCTGTTTTTCTTACCTCTCATAGCTTCTATGGCTGATGACCAGTCCACCCCAGGAGTTTCGCCACCATCGCAGATTGAAGTTTCCCCTGCAGTGACACAACAACAAGCACTCCACAATCAGCCCGTTCAATGGAGACCCACACAGGCTCAGTTCAGTCTGGGGCAGCCCATTGCGGGTCAACCTTTCCAGTGGATACCTTACCCATGGTATCTTGGGCCAAGCCCGAATACATCATCGCCTGTTTATGTGGGCCACCAAGGAGCCCACGTCCAGTCCGAGGGGAATCCACCAACCGTGAATGGGGCAAATTCGCACCCCGGAGTGGAGCAGGTATTCGGGTCCGAAAGCGGGTCTGGAGAACCGGGTATGGGAACGAATTCCCTACCCGGGATTTTCAAATGCGGGTTACCAATTCGGATCAAGCGAATCGGGCCAGGGAACAAATCCCTACCCGAACCTTGCACCCGGATTCATGCCATTCCTCGTCGCTGCCGTCACCGGGCGACCAGAGCCTGGTGACCCCCTGCATGTATCGACGGCCGACGGCCCTGAACTGAAATTAATCAACTTACAGTTAACCGGACCGAAGAATTACCACAGGTGGGCCCGAGACTTCCGGCGCGCCCTTGTGACAAAGGACAAAGATGGATTCCTCGACGGGGCGGTTCCGATTCGCCGATGAGCGGCGGCTCGCTTCGGAGGAAATGCAACCAGCTCGTAAGGACGTGGATCGGCAATTGCATTTCTCCAGAAGTTGCGGCTGGCCTACCACCAACAGAAGACTCGAAAACCATATGGGACAACATCAAACAAATGTATGGAAAGTTAGATCGGGCACGAATTTTTTCCCTTTTGCAGGAACTCAGCGATTTAAAACAAGGGAACATGACCGTGACGGCCCGTTACAACAAATTTTCATCCTTATGGAACGATCTCGAAGCCGCGGAAGAAAAGCTTGAGGGACTAGAGGAGACTCTCGCGCAATATCGTTCCATAAAAGAAAGGGAAAAGGCAACCCGATTTCTCCTTATATTGAATGACTCGTACCTGAGTTTTCGATCTCAGATCTTGGCCATGGAGCCCGCGCCACCACTCGGGCGAATCTTCCAACTCGCCGTCCAGGAAGAGAGTCAGAGACTCGCATCCTCGGAGCCGATGAAAGGAGGAGGGAGTTTCGCTCTCGCGAGCCGAGGAGAACGGCGAGATCCGCCGCGGGATCCAGGGGCCAAAACCCTAGCGCACGAAAAAGGGGGGGATGCAAGAGGCGCTAGGGTTCCGGATTGATGAAGGACGCACCCTTAAAAATGAAGGAATGGGCGGTCCAAATCATCCGCGACGATCCGACGGCCAGAAGAGCTTGATCCGCTCATTTGGATCAAACGGTGGAGATGAGGCGAGCGGGAAAGGATCCGACGGTGGGATTTTTTCTGCGTACGCAAAAAAATTTTCTAGAGGCAAAGGTAAATTATATTGCGATTTTTGTCGTCGCCCGCACCATATGACAGAGAATTGTTGGAAGTTACACGGCAAACCTGGAGAAAAGGGGAGAAAAAAAGAATTTTCTGCAGCCAATCAAGTTAGTGGGTCCAATGTTGATAAATCCATTACATATGAGCAATATCAACAACTGATGCAGGCTATGCACAAATTGGACATCGCCAACAAAGGAGGAAATTTTTCAGGTATCTCTCGCTGTTTAGTCAATAATATCTCAAGGAAAAGTTGCATAATTGACTCTGGGGCAAGTGATCACATAGTTTGTGAAAAGGCATTTTTTTCAGAAATAAATGCGAAATTGGATTTTCCCATTTCTGTGCAATTACCCAATGGGAATATTACTTATGTTGCAATTACAGGGAAAGTCCAACTCAGTCCCCAAATCACTCTCAAAAATGTGCTTTATGTTCTAGAATTTCGATTCAATCTTGTCTCTGTCTCCAAAGCCTGTTAAGAAAATTCCTGTCGTATGCTGTTTGATTCTGACACTTGCTTCTTTCAGGCCCTTTCGACTGGCAAAGTGATGGGCATTGGTAGTCAATCTGAAGGACTGTTCCTTTGGACAAATTTCCCAAGTAATCTTGATTTGTCATCTATTTTTTTAAATAAAATGTCATTGTGTAACACAACCACCAATGATAAAGAATTTCTTATGCACTCAAGATTGGGTCATAGTACTTTTTTTCCCTACTCTGAATGTCAAATATGCCCCCTTGCAAAACAGTCTCGTATTCCTTTTCCCTCCAGTCAAAATCGTGCGCTTGATATTTTTTTCATTGATCCATGTCGATATCTGGGGTCCCTACCATACACAGAATCATGATGGGTCACGATATTTCTTAACAATTGTGGACAATTATTCCCGTGCCACATGGGTGTTCTTGATGCAGTCCAAGGGATAGGTTTTCTCAAATTTGAGAAATTTTATTGCCTTGTCCAAGAATCAATTTGGAAAATCTATTCAGCGCATAAGGACAGACAATGGAAAAGAATTCTTCAGCAATGATTGCAACTCCCTTCTTTCGTCCAATGGGATTCTCCACGAAAGTTCCTGTGTATATACCCCACAACAGAATGGGGTAGTGGAGTGCAAACACCGACAACTCCTAGAAGTTGGAAGAGCATTAAAGTTTCAAGCGTCCATTCTAGAAAATTATTGGGGTGAATGTATCCTGACTGCGGCATATCTCATCAATCGTATGCCCACTCAAGTACTTAATGGAAAAACTCCATTTGAGCTACTTTTCAAGAGACAGCTAGAAATACAACACCTAAGGATTTTCGGGTGTCTGTGTTATGCAACGGTATTGTCGCCCCGTGATAAAATGGGCCCACGGGCCAGGCGCTGCATCTTCATGGGATACCCAAATTTGCAGAAAGGGTACCGTGTCCTGGATCAGAGACGACTGGGGAATTCTTTATTAGCAGAGATGTCCATTTTCATGAGGATGTATTTCCATTTCATAACCAGGATTCCTTGAAGGAAACATCGGAGATCTCACAACATCCAACTCATTCCATAGAAGATTCAACTGATGATGGATTTATTTTGACAAGACCTCCAGTCATGCTCCATTCCACACCAAATATTGCTGAAGATCCAGTCCATGAGAATCAATCACCAACTGAAGAAGAAGAAGTTGTGATTGACGATACATCACCTCCATATCCTGTCCCAACACCAGTGGATAATCAAGAATCTTCATCCTCTGCCCACTACAAGTGGATCATCCTCGACGGTCTGGACGTTCTGTACGTCCGCCAACCTGGACAAAGGATTATGTGTGCGCCACCCTCAATTCACTAGGTATTCATTACCCACTATCATCTTATGTTTCGTTTCATAGACTTTCGCCGAAACATAGATGTTGTGTTAGTCGAATATCGGAGGACAAAGAACCATCCAGTTATGTAGAAGCAGCTACTGACCTCAAATGGAAAAAAACCATGGAAGCATAATTGAAGGCTTTGATTGCAAATCAGACCTGGGATTTCGTCGAATTGCCTCCACACCGAAAGACGATTGGATGCAAATGGGTCTACAAAATCAAATACCGAGTTGATGGTTCCATAGAACGCTACAAAGCTCGGTTGGTGGCTAAGGGATTTACTCAACGGGAATGTTTCGATTACCATGAGACCTTCTCTCCAGTAGCCAATGATGTAACAGTAAGATCATTTCTCTCTGTTTCTGCTATCCATGATTGGCACTTACATCAAATGGATGTGAATAATGCTTTTCTTCATGGAGACTTAGATGAGGAGATATACATGGACATTCCTCAGGGTTTACGGATACAGGGGGAGAATATAGTGTGTCGTCTCCGCAAATCCCTCTATGGTCTCAAACAGGCCTCTAGGCAGTGGTATGCAAAATTTGCCAATGCTCTTATATCTGCAAGATTCAAACAATCCAGACATGATTATGCATTATTCACATGGAATCAAGGTATGTCATCAATCTACCTGATGATTTATGTGGATGATATCCTTATCATGGGCAATGATAAAAGTGCAATAGAAAGATTCAAGAAGTACTTGCATTCCACCTTTCATATCAAGGATCTGGGAGCACCAAAATATTTCCTTGGTATTGAAATTGCTCGATCTGATCAGGGGATTTCTCTTAGCCAACGGAAATTTGTGTTAGAAATTATTTCTGAAGCAGGTTTATCCGGATGCAAACCCTTAGTCATCCCAATTGAGCAAAACACAAAATTGACCACCAAAGACTATGATGTAGGAATATTAGAGAATCATGATCCTGTCCTCAAGGATCCTTTGAGTTATCAAAGGCTTGTTGGGAAACTCATATACCTGACAATGACCAGACTAGATATCTCATATGCAGTACAAAACCTCAGTCAGTTTATGCATAGTCCAAAATTGTCCCATATGAATGCTGCCTTGAAGGTTGTGAAGTACTTAAAAGGCTGTCTAGGGCTGGGGATTCTCTTATCCAGGAAATGCAACATGGAAATGTCAGCATATTGCGATGCAGACTATGCGACTTGCCCTATGAGCCGAAGATCCATCACAGGTTTTTGCATTAAGCTTGGGGAATCACTTCTTTCTTGGAAGACCAAGAAGCAGGCGACCGTATCCTTATCTTCAGATGAAGCAGAATATCGAGCCATGGCAAAGACTACCTGTGAGATCGTATGGATACGAGGATTACTTCGGGATCTAGGAGTCAAATTAAAGGGTCCGACAAAATTGTTTTGCGACAATGATGCGGCACTTAAACTTGCAGCAAATCCCATAGTTCACGAGAGAACAAAGCATATAGAAGTGGATTGTCACTTCACTCGTGAAAAAATTCAGCAAGGGATAATTGAAACAATAGGGATTGGAACGGTAGAACAGCCTGCCGACATTTTTACCAAACCCCTATGTCAGAGACAACATGCATATCTGTTAAGCAAGCTTGGTGTCTTGGATATCTACCAGCCACCAGCTTGAGGGGGGAGTGTTGGAAGATATGCATTGGATGGGTTCCGAAGATATACTTAGAAGGAATCTCACTTGATTATATTTGTGCATAAATTAGTTAGGAATTGATGTCAATCGTTTATACAAACCTTTTCTTACCTTTATTACATCAACCTTGTATTATATTTACAGCACATTGTACATTGAGACAATACAATGAAATACAATTTCTCCAGAATTCTCTTGATCTTCTCTCGATACTTCATCTTCTTTCAATATTGAGCAAACTTACAGTGCTGGATACGAAGAATCTCGGCTTATTCTTTAATTCTGCAACATTTTCACATCTGCTCCGAGGACAAAAACCAGCTCTCAGTGGATTTTCATGGTCATGCCATGTCTAGAGCTTCGGGATTCTCTTCTTGTTCCTTGTGTTTTCTTACACAGTCCTGTAGCTATTGGAGTAGAGAGAGTGTTAAATTGATGTTGATTCGACATTTTCCACGGTTAGTGTACTAATAGGCGAAGAACTACGCGAGTGCTTTTTACTGCCGTTGCTCATCCTGACCGTTTACTCATGACCATTACAATTTTCATTTTGCCAGTAAACCGAGATGAAAACTTTTCTCTACGAACGCCACTTGAGAATTTATCGAAAGATGATGGAAGGACATGCTCGGCAAAACAATAAATAAAGGTTACAAACCAACCTTCTCGGTGGTTTGTTTATGACATCATGTTTAGCATATAGAAAGACCAGCTGAAACGTGTCTCCAAGCAACCTACTGTAGCAATGCTACGTGACCGGACGCAAATCGTAGGGTGTGAAGTTCATACTAGATATTGAGTTTCATCTCTTTTGGAGATTAAGTTCTTTCAATAAGTTTCAGACTTTGCCCTATTCAAACTATCATTAGAATCAGGAAGGAAGAGAGATGCTAGTTATTTATAGGGAAAATTATCAAAAAAAATCCTGAATTCATTACATTTTACCAATTCAGTTGTTAACATTCATTTATGTCAATTGAATCTTAAACCTCTTCATGATGCCAATTGAATCAATCTAGCTAATTTTGTCAAAAAATTGCTAACATGGACATCTATTATTTTACATGGCATAGCCGGCGCAAACGTAGAGAATTTTTAATAATATTTTGATGCTTTTTTGAATTTCTTTAACTTTTTTCCTTTTCCTTTTCCTTTTTTTCTTTTCTTTCGTTTTCCTCCTTTACCTTTTTTTTACTGTGGCCGACGAGGGTCATTAGATCTTTGCTAGCCGCCATGAGGACCTCGACGACTCTCACCGACCATGATAAAATAAGAAAAACAAATCCATTTTTTTGAAAAATTATAAAAATTTATTAATATTAGCACCGACCATCCTACATAAAATGGCTAGCATTCATGTCAGAATTTTTTTTTTTTTATATTAAAATTGACTGAATAAATTTAGTTGGCAAAATGTGAAAATGTTTGGAATTCAATTGGTACAATTAAAATGTTTATGACGTAATTGGCAAAAGTACAACGGATTTAGGACTTTTTTAGAAATTTTGCCATTATTCATGATATCCACACACAATACCTCTGATTTAATACAATTCCAGCAATTAAGAGACTAATTCTTTTTAAGCGTTCACTTAAGAAGCCGTGATTGATGATGGTTACTCCTGGTCATTGCTGATTTTGAAGTCGATTTTCATCTTTGGTGGTCACGCATTGGCTCTGGAAAAGGACAAATACCATCCTGTTGCAAAAGGACACTCACGAGTTATGAAATTGGTAACAAAGAGAGAGCCAATCTTGCACTCTAAAATACGATAATGTATGTCTAGATCTTCGGTATACGCGTTCGGGATAATCTAGGATACCTTTCGTCAAAAGATTTTTCTATTTAATGATTTGACCAATCATCACTGAATATTTTATTCATGATATATAAAGCAATTAAAGGTATCAACACGTGCTGAATAGACCAATTATTTCGACAAAGAAAAAATTGTGCTCATGTTCGTGATTTCTAGAGGGGGAAATTCGCAACAAAAGGGGAAAAGATACAACATTTTAATAAGTGTCCATATTAGTATAGGAAAAAAAAAAAAGAACATGTGCAGTTAAAACGTCATTAGATGCCCGGCAGGTTGATGGAGACCCAAAGTTTCGATCTGGCGAACTTCTGTGGTTCGTCAGGTGATCCTGGCCGTTGATCGGGTGCAGAGGAGACTGCTTGATTGTGCCCCTGGCATCCATGTCTTCTAGTTTGATGTTCGGGAAGGTTACAAGAGAACTAACCGCCATCTCCTAAAAGCTGCAGAGCAGAAACTATAGAGTTATCCTCAGCTTGACCTCTGGCTCTCTCTTTCTTATCTGAATCATATAAAGAACCTCCACCATCCTTCTCAGCCTCAGTGATCTCGCAATGGGAAAACTCAAATGAATGATCAGCTGAATTCATCACATGAAGACTTTCAGCATTCATACTGGCAGGAAAATCATAAAATTCAAAAGGAAATACAGACTCAGCCTTGCTTGATGTTTGTGAATTGGCAGATGGTGTGCTCTTCCAAATGACAAAGTATTGTAGGACAAGAATGGAAGCAAGCAAAAAGACAAGTGCTGGCCATAATTTCCGAATGACATTGCGATTTAGAAGTATGCAGGCAGCGAGAAGTGCAATATATAGCATAGAAATGGCATTTAACAAAGAAAAGGAGGCAAGGAGCAAGGCCACCATGTTTATTTCGAGGCCAAAGAGATTAAACATGTTCTCCATCCAAAAATTTATATAGACTATGAAGATTGTCTTCTGCATTTCAAATCTCTCCCTTCTCATGATGATAATCCTTTTCTTGTTCCATTTGTGGCTTTCGTTGGTGCTTCCCCTAATATATCCAAAGGAGTATTTTCTAGCACTGCCACCCCCAGAGCCTCCAGCTGTGGGTACATTATTTGATGCTTGAGAAAAACCAGAGGCTGAGGGAGACAAATTGTTTCTCACGCCTTCTGCTTCACAAGGAATTGCAGGACAATCTGCAGGTGGCTTGCTTTCCCCGTTTGAATTAGAAAAATCCCTAAACACTTCTTCTGCTGATACAAACAGAGGGCAAGGTTCTTTGGTGTAATATTTGCTCAAAATGTGAGTTGGTACTTTTTGCAACCAACGGAAGACATTGTATTGAAGGGTAGAAGCAGATATCGCCAGCACTTTTTCCCTTAAACCCAATTCTAGAGCCCAAAAGCCTGACTGTAATAACTCAAAACCCAAGAACTGGCTAAACTTATTCTGTCCAGGAAACATTCCTGCCTCGGCACCCCACATCTGAGATAGATATTCTGTCATCACCAGAATTCCTGTATAAAGAAGTAATAACTTTGATGGGATTCGAGATGCTTTAGGTAAAAGGGAACATATGACAAGACCAAGCAGATAAAGGAAACCAAAGAGACTAATTGGTGACGATGATGCATAGAACACTGCTATATACACTACGTTGTCATTGTGTCAAATAAGGAAACTCTGAATAAATCCAAGTGCTCCAAATTCCATAAGTTTGGAGTCATCAGATTGGATATACTTGCTCTGTCTCCTCTCGTAGCTATAGAGCTGCATCACAATCAGGATTGCAAGAGACTGCCAAATATTCTGCAATAGCGAAGCTTCTGAGTTGTAGGCCAAGTAAAACTAAAGATCAATCAACCCTGACAACCACATCTCAAAGGTGGAGAAATTGCTCAAGCTGTATATGAAGATAAACACAGTGACTGCATATACTTTTAATGGAAACCAAAGGTGTCTTCTCGTCCTTTCAATGAGTTGTCTTCCTATGATCCAACATAGGAGGAGCAAAATGTAGCCAAACGATATGCAATTGGGTGTCACCAAGTAAACAGTTATGAGAATTGTCAAAAAAAGCAATATACGTGCCACACGAGTGATATACATATAGAAACTTCTGCCCCATTGCACCAAGAAACGACGCGATCCTTCTCTCCCGAAATTGAAAGGAAATTACATTTTAAAAATGCAAATTATAAATACCTGTTGTATAATTTAGAAAAACAGTAAACAAAATTTTCCTCTAGAAACCTCTACAAATGATCTGGCATTCTGAACAGTGCATAACTAGTCAAAAGTCCGCCACCATATCTAAATTGATAAAGTCCAGTCATTACTCGCATGCTATTAAACCAGTGAATAATCAATTTTCATGCAGAAACTCCAGGGGGGAATTTAAAGGGTGTGTTCCTGAAATGAAAGGGAGGAGTCTTGAGCATACTCAAGCAGCCATCAACAGAGAAGAAAATGGCAGCACTCCAAGTCATTTACTCAAAAGAAAGCAGCAAGTACCGACTCAAACTCGACAAAAGGGACGGCTCGTTCAAATCGAGCATGCTGGTGGACTAGAGAAAACGAGACCCAGCTATCGTTTCGGTTCCGTCTTAAATAAAACCAAGCAACGAAGTTCCCAGAGAGAAGTGTTTGACCATGAATATCCCTACCCGGTTCAGCGACGACGGCCAGAAGGTGAGCCTGAAGCGAAACGAGCTATGGTCGGTCGCCTCGACGTTGCACCGAGCTAGGATCATCGAGATAAAAGTGGATCGAACCCAAAGAAAACTCACCACGTGCTCGAGGGTGTTGGCTGGAGATCGCCGGTTTATGTTGGGGATGGCCGCGTAACGCTTGTCCGAGAACGAAGTTCAACTCCTGGGTCTCGCTTTCTCTCAGTCCATCCCTCCGCTCACTCTCTCGGATCTCACTCTCTCTGTTGCTCTCGCTGTCTCCAGCCTCCCCCGAAGAACTCGAGAACACAGTCGCCTCTCTCTCCCGCTCTCCCTCGCTATCCACCTTCTCAGTCTCCCCTCTCGAGCGGCTCTAGCCTCTCCTTGGTTTTCAGCCGCACCCTTCCAGAAGCAGCCACCCTCGAGCTCCCTCTCTTCTCTGGCTCGCTCCTTCTCTCTCTCTCTCTCGAGCTCGCCTTCTCACTCTCACCAGCTCTCTCTCTCTCTCTCTCTCTCTCTCTCTCGGTTGCTCTTCCTCGGCCGAACAAACCCAAGAAAACCGGAGAGACCCCCCCTTCACTTTGCTGCCTTTCTCTCCCATTTATCTCGTTTCTGTCCCTTTCTTCAAGGACGAGACCAGCTGGCTTCGTACGGCACGACCTTCCTGGGCGAACGTCGGGCGCAGCCTCGTGTCCTTGCGTCCTTCGGCCAGCGACCCGCTCTCTGTTTTGTCCTGGAGCTAACGTCCAAGCGAGGGAAGGAGGAGGAAGGAGGAAGTGAGGTCAAAGCAACAGTTCGTTGCTCAGAATATTCCATGTTGCCATAAACAGATTGAATTGATTTATCTAGAGGGGGCAAGTTGTTGTTTTATGTACTCTATGTTGATATCTAGGGGAAAAAAATTAATTATAGGTGATTCACCCCTGCCCTTCCTTAAAATAAAGAATTTATAATCTATATTACATAAAAATGGGATAAGTACACTATCGTCTTATAAGTTATGTACGGCGCTCACTTTGGTGCAAAAGTTTCGTCGAGATCACTTAAGTACCAAAAAGTTTTAAAACGCTCATTTTGGTGCCAACTCCGATCCGGTAGGCCGGAAATCCGACGTGGCACTTTTTTATTAATTTTTGAAGTTGATGTGGCTCGTCGGAGAGTATAGTCAGTATCCTAACACCAAAACGACGCTGTTTGGTGTCTCCCCCAATTCAAAACCCTAACACCAAAATGACACCGTTCGCCGTCCTCGACGGCCCACGCGCTCGGCGGCTGCGGCTCCGACCCCGACCCCGACCCCGACGATGGCCACTCGGCGGCCGTAGCTCCGACCCCGACCCGGACCTCGACCCCAACCGCGACGATGGCCACTCGGCGGCCACGGCTCCAACCCCGATCTCGACCCCGACGATGGCCACTCAGCGGCCGCGGCTTCGACCCCGACCCCAACCCCGACCCCAACGATGGCCACTCGGCGGCCATGGCTCCGACCTCGACCCCGACCCCAACCCCGACGACGGCCATTCGGCAACCAAGTCGAAGGTCGTGATCTAGTCGGTGCTCGGGAGGCCGCCGACGAGTGCGCCGCCATTGATGTCTCCCTCTCCATCTCCGATCTCCTCAACGAGTGCTTGACTTGCGTCTTCCAGTACCTAGGCTCCGGCGACCGAGGCTGGTGCTCCCTCGTGGGCCATTGAGGGCGTCCGAACAGCGCCGAGCAATGGCGGCTGAGCAAGTGACAATGGCCTAGCGACGGCGGAGGCCGAGTGACGAAACCCTAATTTCAATCCCCAAATAAAAAAAAAAAATCCCCAAATGAGTTAAACGGCGTCGTTTTTGTGAGACCATCCATGTAGGACGGCAAAACAACGTCGTTTTCTTAAGGAGGACCGAAAACGACATCGTTTAAAGGCCTTGTCGATTTTTTTTTTTAAAAAGCCACGTAATCATTTTAGCCGGAATCTTTCGCCGGTGGCACCAAAGTGATCATTTTTCCTCCGATTTGGCACTTAAGTGATCTGACGGAAACTTTTGGCACCAAAGTGAGCACCGTACACAACTTATGGCACTAATAGTGTACTTCTCCCACATAAAAAGTAATACTATCTTTGGTTTCGTGCCCAAGCTCTTTTAAAAGAAAATTGTAATAATATGTTGTAGTCGCTAGCAAAGATGTTGATTAAGAAGATAAGAACAAAAATCTCTCAAATTAAATAAAAGATGTTGTTTCATCCATATAGGCAAAATCGAAATCTCTAGATTTTCTTTCTCGAAATATTTGCAAATCTTTTCTTTGTTTCTTTTGTTAGGCATAAAAAGTGTCTGTTCGTGGGTGATTTTTCTCTTTTCTAGTTTCGTATTAAAATAGTAATGGCCAAGGACAACTTTTTTTTTTTTTTTTTCATATCAAGCCTACATAGGAATTTATAAGTAATGAAAATATATTTGTATTTTTATTTAAAAGGTGCAAATCAAATAATGAACTCAAGTTGCATTTGTCATGTCTTAATAAGTCGATCCTTTAATAGTATATTCTCTTGGATCTTCTCTAATTATACATCTTTATACGTATGGCAATCTGTCTTGTTTAATAAAATATAAGAGCAAGATGAAAGAAGAGTACCAAATGTTCGTTTCCTTAGGCACTGTACTCTTGAAAATAGGGAATTACATATCCTGGTGGATAAGACTGTCAACACAATCAGGATGTCTACCTAAAGAGAGGAAAACCAGACCTTGTTTAGTTCTCTGGACTCGGTCGAAATCTGATTCTTGTGCATCCTTGGATGTATCCTTATGGATGAAGCCATGTTCATTGAACAGGTTCGTGAAAACTTATAGTAATGCATAATTGTATAATTATAATCCACAGTCATCAAGAAAAGAAAAATTTCTTGTCCAAATAGAGATTTTTCATTTCATAACGTATAACAAAAGAAATATCGAGAATTTAGACTTTAGGTTATTTTACAATTTGGTTCATACATAAATTTCTTTCGTAGCTCACCTCACCTAACCTCTCAGCTTTTTGTCAATTTCATTTTGGTAATAATCTGTCACTTTTCACTCTTTATCATTTTTGTTTCGTCAGTGCGAGGCCGGCAGAACAATTTTTCAAGTTCCTCTTGCTGATAGGATCATATTTTTCTACACAAATTGGAAGATTAGAGGGGAAAAAAAAAGAAAAAAAGAAAGAAAGGAGTCCAGATCTCTGAGATTAGATGCAATCATGCGAAATGAAAGTGGCATATGCTCTATTACATTTAATATATTATTTCTGCAATTAGAATATATCCGCTCCCTCAGGCAATCTAGACCTTCTCTATCAATCAAATTCATTCCATTCCAACAAGTGGATTGACCTTATCAGAAGAGGGACCCGCAAATGACTTATTTTAGTCCATGCCTTTGGGGTCATATATATATATATATATATATGAGGTGAGGCAAGTTGTATCGCGTCCACCTATTTTCCCTTTAAATTAGGGAAGGCTGCTTTGTCTTTGAACTGGGTGTTTTAATCACGCTTGCCCAGCTACCCTTCTTCAAGGTGATGATAAGAGTTCCTAAAACTTCTTATATTAGAAGGGTTGTGATAAATAATGTTGCTGATTTTTATTGGATGCTTAAACGGAACCACTAGCTTAAAACAATCGCTCGTTGTACGTAGCTTTGTTTAGTAGGGGTTAAGCAAAAATGACCGGTAGCTTCTAAAACCTGAATCAGCCTGATTAATCTCTACTTAATTAGACGCTTACAATTACATAACATTAGCTAAAATATTTTTTTTTTCCGTGTGCTTTTTATTATATTTTATGGGATTTGGTGTCATGAATGGAAGAAGGATATTAAGCTATTGAGATAAGAACATCATAAGTATCATAACTGTCGTGCGGTGCTTGCTTAAGTGCGATAACATTGTTTTTCGATTACTTGAGTGTCATGACTTTAAAAAATAAAAATAAAAATCTTTACTTGAGTGCCATAACCTTTAATTGATCATTTGAATGTTGTAACTTTTAAAGAACGTTCACGTCGGATTTCCTTATTAATGAAAAATTACAGCGCTTAAGTGATCGATTATGACATTTAAGTGATTGAATAAAAAATTATGGTATTTAAGTGATCGTTGTACAAAAGTTATGACATTTCTTGTGTCTTTTTTCTTCTAATACATTTGAAATACAAATCCCACTATGTGCTTATAAGATTAGCGTATTTGTTTTGTCTAAGTTTTTTGAGAAAAATATAACGAAATACACCTTATTTCTCATCCCATGATCACTTACCTCTTCTTTTGAAAATAACAAATATCTACACTAATTCTACCATTCAAAATTCACTTTTTCAGTTTGCTCAAACAGTAAGGAAGATGCTAAAATGAGTTCACATGGAGGGGCAAATTAATGTTCTCAATGTGGGGTTTTTCTCGGAAGTATGTGAATGATATTTATCAAAACAAAAATATGTGAGTGGCTATTAGATCAAGAGTAAGATATATTTTTGATATTTTCCCTTTTTCGAGCAACCACACTGTGTGCTCTGCAACTATATATAAAAAAAATCATGAAAATGAGTTTTTTTAGGTTTAGTTAAAAAAATTTCATGTTACATTTTTAGTTATTCAATGGTATGTTCACTTCAAATAAGAGAAGCGTGTGCATAGTCTAATTTTTTTATAAATATTTCAATTTATAGGTTTTTTTAACTTTTTTATTTTATTTTATATACTATTTTTAATTTAATTTGAAGTTTTAATCCAATTAGCATATAGAAGAAGTGGGTTTTCCTAGAATATTAATAGGTTTTAGCAATATGGGTCGGGTCGGTATGGTCATTTACATTTCTTCTGAGAATATGGGTTAAAACGGGTTAAATGGTTCAAATACGTCGATCCATTTTCGACCCGACCCACCCATTTGCCATCTCTACAGTGGCAGAAAAGGAAAACAGCTATATATTCTTGCTGGATTTTGTTGGCCTATTCTGAATCGTGAAGTAAAAGAAGACGGAGATGCAGCAAATGTGGACCAATAAAGTAGTTGGAGAATGGTCGTTGGATATTTTTGGCCAATGTGCTCTGCAACTTTATGGTCCTTTCCGTTGTGCCTGTGAATTCTTTCCCGTCGGCTGGCTTCATGGTGGGTGAATTCTTTAGATTCATGGGCCTCGGCAGTACATGACGTCCTCGGTAGAAAGCAATTCTGTCCACCTCTTGCCACTATAAATTGCCATTTTCCGCAAAATTGGCCACTATGGAAAGATGAAAAACGTCCCTTTTTGAAATTCCTGCTATCTAGTCTTACCATTTGAGCAGACATCAAAGCGTCACTGACCACAAAGGAGGCTATATGCATGCTTTTTGTTCGCATATGTAGGGGTTCTTTAAAAAATAGAAAAGGAAGATAATGTGTCCCCAGAAGAAGGTCCGGCCGAAATTATCTTGTGCTCATCGTCCAATTGGGAAAAAAAGGGTTTTGGTCAAGAAAATTCCTAAAGGAAAAATAATGTTCTAGCAGAACGGTTCTTTTTCTTGATAGTTTCTTATTGCACCGAAGAGATAAGAAACTATTAATTGAGATCTTATCTTTCTTACACAATAAACGTGGGTTAAAGGTGAAGATAACAATGCCTCCATGCAAAAGTGGACAGAACTTAATTACTTTCCAGGTTAGAAAAACACTCTGGTTTTCCTAGCCGGTAGCTGGCTCAAAAAGATAGAACTTTGTCCGTGGTTGTTACTTTGTCTTTATCCAGAGCCGTGTCATTGAGAAAGTCCAGTTCCATGTTTTTACTTACTCCTTGTCCATAAAGAGCGATGCAGCCCCTTACACCTGTGATCCTGCTGTATTCGGAGACTCTGTTCCATTGGTGATTCCAATACCATTAACGGGGGCGAGTCTGAAAAGCAAAGAGTTGCTTGCCAGTTTGCAAGACTGAGGTCCGCGAGGATTCCTAGAAACCGCGAGTATAAACCAATCGGAGATGGGGTTTCCGTATTAGCACTTGGGGTTTCTCATTTCGAGTCATCCATATAAAGCAAGCAGACTAGCCACGTTGGAAAGAGAACTTATCTTCTCTGGAGCTGATAGATTTGCTAGTTCCTCGTACGTAGTCAGATAGAGATCGAAGGAGCATTTTTGTAAGGCGAGCAAGCATGGCGATTAACGAGGATATTGAAAATCAAGAAACCGGGGACAGAGAAGGAGTAAGAGAGCGGCTCCTCGTGCCACAAGAGAAGGACCGAGCTGGCAAAGATGAAGGAACCGATAAGGGTCGTCCGTGGATGGTCTATTTCACCACATTCGTTGCGGTTTGTGGTTCCTATGAATTCGGGACCTGCGTAAGTAGGAAATGCAATTTCTTTTTGAAAAGTCCAGGTCCAATAGTAATGGTTAAAATGAAAAGGATGTGATTAATTGAATCTAATGAGAAATTGTTTCATTGGATTTTCAGGCAGGTTTTTCATCACCAACTCAGGATGCTATAGTGGAGGAACTTAGTCTCTCTACAGCTGAGGTATGTCGAATTTACCTGCGAGTGTTGAGAAGCACATGTCGCGTTGTCTTTGTTCATTGCTTCGATTCAATATCGGACTTGTCATTGAAGGCACCCATAGACAAGAAAATCAAAGTAACGATCTGCTCATATTTCGGGTCCATAATATGGACGAGTTATATGATCAAAAACTTTATAAACGAGACTCTCTCAAAAATAAGGATGTTGGCTTTGAGGTAGAGATACTTCTTTCTCTAGACATCTTATTCTTTCTGCATTGTAACGAGTGAAATGTATACCGATTTTTCGCATCGAGTTCCATTGTTGGACACCTCAGGACAAGAAAACCAAAAATGGGGAGATTTAGATTGGGTATCGTCAGCTGAAAATTGCGACTGCATATCATTCGGGTTTCTGATCGAAGTGATAGGTTTGTTTAGAATAGCTTTCCACTGAGATTCTCGGACATTTGGTGACTTATAGCATTGTTAGCTAGATGGTAACTGAAGTTCTTTCTCTCACTGAACTCAAGCTGATTTGCAGTTACTCTTTATGTGTCTTTCAACAGTATTCAGTCTTTGGATCCATACTGACATTCGGTGCAATGATTGGTGCAATTACCGGAGGACCAATCGCTGATTTTGTTGGCCGTAAATGGGTAAGCAGCAAATGAGTGCGTCTTTCACAATGTAAAACAGAACAGTGTTGTTCAAGACTCTTTGAGAGTTTTAGCTTTGGGATTTAGTCATATCATGGACGGAGGACGTGACAGCATAAACATTTGCCTCAAAATGCAGACAATGAGAATAGCGAGCGCTCTTTGTGTAGCAGGATGGCTTGCTATTTACTTTGCTGAGGTGTGTCCATATCCTATTTACAAGCCTTATCATAAATGAAGATCGATTAGTAGCATAAGAACTTCAAGTCTCATCAACTCTCTGTTCTGTTTAATTTTGCATAAATTAGGGAGCACTTGCTCTGGATATCGGAAGATTGGCCATGGGATATGGAATGGGAGTCTTTTCCTATATGGTAATTCCTCACTTCGTACCACACAAATTTGATGTAGCAAGTTGTTCTACGACAACATGCTGGACTTGATTCACAGTGACAACATGAGGCTCTCTCTTCGGTTTAGATTGGTTAATCTTTTTCTAATTTATGTCCAGGTACCAATATTTATAGCTGAAATTACACCCAAAAATCTCCGTGGAGCTTTGACTGCTGTCAATCAGGCAAAGATTTTGTATGAACATTCTTGGTTAAAATTGCAAGCATGGAGCTATTGGCAAAAGGCCTTAGCTTGTAGCAAATTTTGCCCTTTTGCAAGTGCAAGATGGTGTATATATGTACATCCTACAGAACCTACTAGGCCTAACATGTTCTCTTCTCTCCACAGCTTATGATCGTTGCTGGAGTGTCCGTTTCCTTCATAATCGGGACAGTATTAGCTTGGAGGGTTTTGGCATTAATTGGTAAAACAGAAAAAGTAGCATAATTCAAGTTTAGTGCCAATCTTGCATAGAAAAGTCCAAGTCTGAAACCACCTTGAACATCTGCGGTTTATGCAGGTCTAATCCCCTGTGCAGTCCTACTGTTCGGCCTGTTTTTCATTCCAGAGTCTCCTAGATGGCTGGTAACAAATCAAGATGAACACCAGACTCTTCTTATCTGAATTGTTGGAAGAGAGGGATTCGTGGTGTTGGAATAAATTTTAGGATTCTGCCAAATGCAGGCGAAAACGGGCCACGAAAAGGAGTTTGAAGCCGCGCTGCAGAAACTCCGTGGAAAGGATGCGGATATTTCTGAAGAGGCTGCTGAAATACAAGTAAAAGGCTTTAAGTCTATACTTGTTTCATCTTAGTGCCTCAACTTTATAAGTACGAATAGCTGACGGAATGATCAAATTTGTTTTTCTTGACAGGACTACATCGAAACTCTTCAACTGCTCCCGAAAGCGAGCATTCTCGATTTATTTAGGAGAAGATATCTGAGCTCTGTCATTGTAATCTTCTCTCTGTATTTACTGCTATGTATCCAATAAAGTCCCTCCTTCGTTGCTTTCTTGGAATGCCCTGTGGATCGGGAGTATGCAGTAGTTGTACTTTTGGTGATATTTCCCATTGTTGTTCTTTTTGCTGACAAATTTGTTAAATTTTGGCCAGATTGGTGTTGGATTGATGGTTGTCCAGCAGTTCGGAGGGATAAACGGTGTCTGTTTCTATACAAGCAATATTTTCGAGGAAGCAGGTATGAAGTTCATAGCAAGAAGCTCTTGGGCACCACAATAATGAAACTATGCATTGCATTTTATGATTCCAGAACGGATAACCAAATAAAAAGCAAAGCAAGGGTTCCAATTTATAAAATCCAGTTAATATTCAAATGGGTTAGTAAAATTCGCAATGTCGAATGCTTTTGGTCTACTTAATTATCACTGAATGAGCTGTTCACATAATATAGTGTTGAATCTCACAAGCAAGGTATTAGTCTCGCCTTTATAATCGCATTTGTACAATTTCCTCAGGTTTCTCCTCCAGCGTTGGAACCATAACTTATGCAATCCTCCAGGTCTGTAATTCTCGCCCTTTCCTCTTTGCCGGGGATCTAGTTTTATACACGTCACGCTTAAAGAGTAAATTTTTGCAGGTTATTGTCACGGCTATTGGCGCTGCACTGGTCGATAGAGCTGGAAGAAAGCCCCTTCTCTTGGTAAAATAGATGAAAGTCGCTGAGAAATCTTGTCTATAGTAACAAAGCTTTTCTGGTTCTGCCCCTTTCGCGAGTTCTGCAACTTGAACCATAACCTTCTCTCTCTCTCTCTCAATCGCAGATCTCGGGGACAGGATTGGTCCTGGGATGCATAATAACTGCCCTTTCATTCTTTCTAAAGGTAAATACTATCAGTCCTGGTGTCTTCCTTCTGCTTTGCAATGCTTGTCAACCAGTAATTTTTTGAGAATCTTCCGAGCCAGGTTCATGATCTGGCAGCTGATGCTGTCCCAATACTTGCCGTCACCGGCATTCTGGTAATAATCTCACCTGCCTTGATCTCTTTCTGGCTCTATCCAGTTGGCCCCCGCAACAACTCCCTACTATAAATTTTTCTGTTCTGTTTTTTCCAACGCTCAGCTATACATAGCAGCATTTTCGGCTGGAATGGGCGCGGTTCCTTGGGTCGTGATGTCCGAGGTAATCCTAAACATCTGCCGAAGTTTCATGCTTATCAAATTAAAGGGCTGTTTTCATAACTGGTGTTATTAGTACAAGAGTTTCAAAATTCTTTTGCCAATCATGTAATGTGTGCTGGCGTTCAGATTTTCCCCATTAATATCAAAGGTGTAGCTGGAGGTTTCGCAACACTAGTGAACTGGTTCGGCGCTTGGGCAGTTTCCTACACTTTCAACTACTTAATGAGCTGGAGCTCCTACGGTACGACTCTGCTGAAAACACTCTTTGAACTGTTACTCTGGCAGGAGGTCGATAAACATTTTGTCACATTGGAACATGAGTTGTTGCGTGAATTCGACTAAACTACAGACTTGAGACTTAACTTTTCCTGAACATTTCAATCCTATTTGGAGCTGGAGGTGTCTGTAACTCCGTTCTTCATGCTCTCGAATGCATATTCAGACCATTTATTTGAATCAACGCGTTTACAGCAACTTCTACCTAGATTTGAATATCACGAAAATTGAGCCGACATGTCTATTAAAAAAGAAAAAGGTTAAGTGGGTCTTTCTGCAGAATGATTAATAGACAGGTAGTACATACTAAAGCATTCTTCCCATGAGAAAAATGTCAGAATATGCTTCCGAAAAACTCGTCGAAAGCAAATAACTTTGCTCGCTTGCTTCACAGGTACCTTCCTTCTTTATGCGGTGATTAACGCCGCAGGGGTGGTGTTCGTGATCACGGTGGTCCCTGAAACGAAAGGGAGGAGTCTTGAGCAGATTCAAGCAGCTATCAACAGAGAATGAAAATGGCAGCACTCTTCCTTGTAGTCCCATTTGAGCTTACATGACACTTGCAATACCACACATTCGGAGATGGAAAATGATTATGAAGCAGGTAAAAGCATCTTTCGTTTGATAAGACGACGTTATTGTTGAGATCCGTCAGTTCATTCAGTTTTATTGCGGGAAAGATATGGGGTTATTTTATAGGAGAGTGAGTGATTAATTTACAAGAATAATACTTTCAATTGCTAGTGAAAAAGCATGTATTGCTTTATTTTTATGAATGTGAATATTGCACCTATGGTCTTCGTGCGTGTCAGGCAATGACGAAGCAAGTGACTTTCAAATCGAGGCTCGCATCCATCTATTGCTGGTTGAGAAATTATTGTATGGCCTTTATTCTTTTCTCGTAATGTGCAACGATAGTCTTCAGTGCCGTTATTAATCTTTTCAGTTACAAATTTCATTTTTGTCAAAAATGAAAAATCCAACACTATGAAATAGATTATTATTTTTCTATAGTATATTATGGCACTGAATGAATTGATAGTTGATACATCAATTTGCATAATGTATGTTGTTGACACCTAAATTTTGGCGATCCGATCATTTATTTATTGTATAGAAAATTAGGGGTTAATTTTATTCCTGAAAAAAAATATTAATTGCATATAGATTCAGGTGCATTTTTTTTTTACATTTTTTGCATTTTATTGGATCGGCGGTGAATGGATTTGAATTAGTGGTTCTAAGCTTTAATTTAGAAGGCCGGACTAAGCCCACGAAACAAGTAAATTGGCCCGAGCCCGCTTTCTTTTAATGACAAGAATTACCTAAATAGAGATTTGAAATGATATTACGGTGGATTTTTGGAATTTAAGAAAATCGAATTGCAATCTTATATTTAGGCGATAAAATCAAGAGATGTGAAAAATAAAAAAGTGATATTGTGTGCGAAAAAGAAATCTTCACGGATCGATTTGAAAGGAAATTAAAACCCTAATCTTCGGCCTATAAAAAGGTTTTTCGCGTAGGGTTTCGGGGGCCACACAATTCCATACACGGCCAGCATTGGGAGAGGACACGACACATTGAGAGAGAACACAAGTCACGAATCTCGTAGTTGTGTTGCGGTGCTCCATCACGTTCTGCAGTGCCCCCACGCGAATGCCTTTCCCATATTGCTGTGGGGATTATATCTCACACCACCACCAGCTTCCACTTCTTTCATCGAGCGTCCCCTGACGTGTATAGCTCGTTGCTCTGCATTCTCCTGTCCAACGCTCCTGCAATCTAACCCGGTGATCCTGCCGCAAAAGCCAGCAAGCTCACGCGCACATCGCAGCCTTCCTGGTGAGATCATCTTGTCCTGTAGCCTCTGCGTGAAGTCAAGGCGAGATGTTGTCCAGGTGCATCTAGAAGTCTCCAGCTCTCAGCTCGTCGTTGACTAGCAGATCATCAAAGATCGTGGGTTGTTTTGGCTTTTGGTCAAAACGGTGGAATTTGTCTCTTATTGCATGGTGAATTTTGGAGAATTGCCCGTGAATTTTTTAGAAAGAAATATAAGTGGGGTCGAGGACGAGACCATCGCGACTTCGGAGTTCTCAGTTGAGATTACTTGGCCCAACAAAAACACCAAGTATTAATACACTACGATCTCCTTTCGCCAGCTGCCACAATCTGTTGTTGTCGAGTTTGAATTTGGAAGGGATTAGCAGAGTCTGTCGGCAATCGTCGAGAAGTCCGCGTGTTCAATAATTGCAACACCCTTGTGCGCCGTCCGAAGCTACTGTCTTTCATCACCGCCTCTGCTCGTGGCTACCTCTGGTGCCCGTGGTGCCGATCTTTTCCATGATCTGACGAGGTGCTGCTGTCTTGTTCCAGTCCCGTGACTATGGTCCTGACGTAAGCCCAACGATGAATAGAGCTGCTCCCCGTCGTTGTGCTGATGAGCGACACTGTCCCTTGACCCGGCATCGAGACGGGTTGCTATTTCATCGATCTCTGTCCCGGCATTCTTGCATGACCAGACTGGTTTTGCCACAGAGCTATCTTCCCCGATGTGGGCTATAATAAGTCATATTTTTTTTTTGACGATTCGCTCGAGTTTTGTTGCAGCTATTCTACTTGATATTCACGGACCATAAGGGTAGACAAGTCAAAAGCTTGACTGTGGAGCTATGAAAGTCAAGTTGAATATTCAAAGAATATTGTCACCAGAGTTCGATCAAAAGCTGAGGGATTTCTATAGCTACTGTGTGCATTCAGCAAGTCCGACGTCCACCAAGTCAAGTCGTAACACCGAGCACCAGTCCGTATTTTGATTGCGCGCTTCGAATTAGGTAATGACCTAATCCGATTTATTTTGAATATTTGACTACTTGATTTATGCTTATTGCAATCTAATTGCATATCTTGAGTGATAGGTATCAATAAATTAGGGTTTATTGCCTAATCCGCAACCGCACGTCAATTTTTTATTTCATCTATAAGGTTTTAGATAGAATAATTAATCATGCGAAAATAAATTGATATCTTGATCTTTAAGGCTTAAGATCAATTTATCGATTTTATTAGCGAAATAATCAAGTTGATTAGGTATCATTTCCAGATTCGAACGATGGATAATATCTTTGGTGATCGTGAATGATTTGGTGCTTATCTTTTAATTGCTTTATTTATCCCAAAAATACAAAAAAAATTGCATTTGCATATCATGTAGATTAGGGTCGTTTTCCTAGATAAGGTTGCATGATAGAATAGATTTTTTTTTTTTAAATGCATGTAGTATCTAGGTTAGATAATATTTCTTGGATTGGATTGCATGTCGAGATAAATTTCTAAGTTAAGATAGGATTCAGATTAGTCTATTTCCTAACTTAAAATAGATAATATCTCACTTTAGTTAGATTTTTATTGTTAGTAATTTTTAATTACGAATTTTTATAAGAAATGCAAAAATATTATATGCATGTCATTTAGAATTAAATTCATGAAATGCATGCCATTTAGTGATTATTGCTAGGTTCATTTAATTAGAAATTGCATGTCATTAGAATTAGGTCATTTAGTTATATTGCATTGCATAAAGCATGATTCTCATTAATTAAATGAAAACAAAAAATTGTGTGTTAATTAGAAATCATATCTAGGGTTGTTGATGTGAATTCTAATTTAACATTGCAGATGCTTTCGTTACTTTGAGGTAAGTTTTTGCAATTTATTCATTGTTTATCTGGGTGTTAAATTAGTGGTTTGCGCACTTGCATGATCGCCTCACATGTTAGGGAAATAGATTTAAAATCAATCCAAGCTGCATTCAAAAACATTTTTGAAAATAAAAGAATGGTATCGAAAGGGCATTAGAGAAGTCTAAAGTAACCAAGTCCCCGTACCCTTAGTCTCTAATTCGTAAGAGTAAAATAATTCTCTAATTATTTTACTTAGGTGTCTAATCGACCTACCATAAATTGATTAGTGACGACTCTTAGATAAAATCCACTTGCATGTTAAGAACTTGAATCGAAAGTCGCGAATTGGTAGGGGCTTGGTAGAGCCCGAGTTAAGTCTAAGCTTAACAATCCATTAGCCAAACCTATGTGATTCACACCCGAAAATTTGGTCGCGACATATGTCCAAATCTTTTGGTATACGTGCAAGAGATAATATAGGATACTTTCACCGAGAGATTTTCTACTTAAAATTTTGACTAATCATTGCTGAATATTTAATGATGATAGAAAGCAACTTAAGTATCGTTTCTGTGGAGATGCTCGTAGAACGAACCTATTTCAGAAAGGGTAATATGCAATCAAATGAAAAATAAAAACGTAATCAGTAATAATATTACTACAAAAAATTGAACATGGGCAGTTAAAACGTCATTGGATGCGTCAGTTAAAATTAGAGGTGTTACAACCCATTTATGGACCCATTTATGGTTAAATGGGTCATTAATGGGTCAAGCTTTCTTTCATAAAGCATCCATAATGGGTTTTAATGGGTCAAGACTAAGATATATGGGTTTTAAATGGGTTAGAGAACCGACCCATTTATGACCCATTTATCAACCCATTAAAAATGAACCCATTTATTTTCACTCAAAACCTCACCATCCCTCTCTCCTCTCTTTAACTTTACAATTTTTTTTATTTATAAAAACTGAAATTATATTTATTTTTTTATTTTTTTATTTTTTCTTTCTTCTTCCTCGGTCGCCGACACGGCAATGGCCAGTGACCGGCTAGGCGAGCCTCGAGCTCGCTGGTGGCGAGCGGCGTCGGGCGAGCTCAAGCTCTCCGGATCTAGCGAGGCGGAGGCCTTGCGACGCCGGCGAGGCTCAAGCCTCACTAGATTCGGCGTCGGGCGAGCTCGAGGCTCGCCTATGGCCGCCCGTCGGCAGTCGTCATGGCCGGCGGCCGACCAAAGAAGAAGAAGAAGAAGAAAAAAAAAAAATTATATTATTAAAAATAAAATAAAAAATAATTAAATTATTTTTTTAAAATAAAAAATAATTAAAATTCGATTTTTTTAAATAATTATTTTAAAAATTATAAAAATTGTCCATTAAATTTGTATTGTATAAAACCATTTTAGCAATAACATTTTTAAAATATATATATATTCGTTAAATGAGTTGGGTATAGGTCGGGTACGGGTCGGGTCGGGTATGGGTCAAAAATTTTGCATTGTAATAAATGGGTCATAAACGGGTTAAATGGGTCGATTTGGGTCGGACCATTTATGACCCGACCCAAACCCGACCCGACCCACCCGTTTAACGGGTCTAGTTAAAATAAACTTTGTTGTATTATGTGGAAAATCCATTTCGGTCTCTTCAATTATACTTAGGGGCATGCATTAGCTTGAGAAAATATATGGTAAGTGCTAATTATAACTATTTGAAGGCGTTTCTATTTTGCTGAGAAGAATTGCTATGCGAAACTCTTTGATGTTATGTTCACAATGGTAAATTGACTGATAGTCTCATTTGAGCTTACATGACACCTTCAATTCCACACATTTAGATATGGAAGATGATCATGAAGCGGGCAACAACATTCGTTTCATTTGATAAAATGACAGTATTATTGAAATTGATCAGTTCAATCATTAAGTGGTTCTATTATAAAAAAGAGATGATAGTATTGTTCATGGATCTAGCACAATTGTGGGAGAGTGATTGAAATATTAAAGTTGACAGTAAATAAATAAACGTCACTTTATATTTCTGAAGTCAAATTTTGCATCTATAGTCTTTTTGTGACGACAAAGTTAGTGCGTCGGTCCCTCGATAGCAATTATTGTCTTGCTTTCTAGGTGCGTCGGTCCCTCGATAGCAATTATTGTATTGCTTTCCAGGTGTGTCGGTCCCTCGATAGCAAATTGCTTTCTAGGTGCATCGGTCCCTCGATAGCAATTATTGTATTGCTTTCTTTCTTTCTTAACGTGTTACACCATCCAAGAAGCACTTACTCCTTATTTTCTTTTTACTTTTGCCAAAAGCGACATTATACAAGTTAATATTCCAGTCAATAAGCTATTTTTGTTACCAATTTTTGTTTTTTTGTTAAAAATGAAAAAGCTCATACAATAAAACATGATATGTATTTCCTTTTTGTCTTCACAATTTAATAAGCGACATTTATGGAATATTAGCTTGAAAAGAAAATAGAACGCCAATGCCTCACTCGAGGTTTTTGATTCGTTTTAGAATACAAAACATTCAAATCGATTCTTTTTTTATGGTACTAAGAAAAGTCAATTTGGAAATTGCAGAGAAGTTTCTTTTTTAATCAATGTGAAAGCTATGCATAAATAATTGCAACACCGTGTTTTGTCACCTGAACTGTAAGGGTTGCAATTTCCACGCGATACATACTTTTTCTTCACTAGACTTGCCTTTATTGGTTGACTTGGACATTTGTATGACCGACGACTCCCAACACTTTTCATTCATATAACTAGGCCTCCATCGCATTACCAATTAGCAAAAACTTTCATTGCATCAGATCAAACGATAGAGAGATGATTAAGTCTCTGAGCTCCATGAACATGTTCCATGTTTTGCTTTTTATATTGCATGTTCTGTTGCTACTGGGAACGAGTTGCAGTGCGAAGAAGAGTCACTTGTGCGTCCCTTCATCTTGCGGTGAGGTTCGTGACATACACTATCCTTTTTGATTGGAAGACGACCCGAAACGCTGCGGCCGGTCTGAGTATGAGCTAGCTTGTCAAAATAATCGCACCATTCTATTGTTTGCCAATCGATATTATAGGAAGTATTATGTGAAGTCGATTTACTATGACAATAATTCCGGAGATGATTTCTCTGGTAAAATCACGGTGGTTGAGGATGGAGTGCCAAATTCTTTTTGCTCATCCCTCCCTGGTTTCCTTTTGGTGAGCTCCGACTTGAGTTTTCCGTACTATAATTATAATTCATCCTCGGCGGTCTTCATGAAGTGCTCACAGCCCGTTGCTTCTCCTTCGTATATCAATACTGAACCATGTATTGAGGGAGCATACCCTTTCGATATGCCCCCTAATATTTCCCAAATGAAGTGGTACTCATACGCTGTGTATTTGTTCCCTACAAAGGAAAAAGCTCTACGAGTAGGGGACATCAAGGATTCTTGCAACATAACCATGATGACTTGCTTCTCGGGTTATTACCTGACGTGGGAAAGGGACTCTTATAATCTTGTGAGACCAACGTGTAAGGACCTCCACAACATGACGGCTGAAGGATTAAATCTCTATTATCATGGACCTCCTTCTCCGCCGCCTCTGCCGTCTCCGCAGTCAAGACGGCGGTCTTGGCCTTCTCCACGGTCTTGGCCGTCTCCGACGTCTCTCGCCATCTTCGCCTTCTGCGCCGTCTTTGCTGTCTGCGCCATCTCCGCCATCTTCACCATCTCCGCCGACTCCATCAAATCCGCTGTCCTCGCCCTCTCCACCGTCTTCGCCGTCTCCGCCGTCTTCGCCGTCTTCGCTGCCTCCGCCGCCGGTAATTTTCCAGCTTTGCGTGATTATGTACCCAGAGGTGTGGTGCGAACCATATTACTCCTATAAGCTGACTTTCTCTGAAGCTTTTCTTCCTTTACTCTCTTACTTTCTTTCTTCTTCTTCTTCATCCTCATCCTTTTCTCAAATGTTAGCTCCACTGAGGGATCTTATCAAAATTTACTTACTGAGTAATGTGGCTTGTTTCTATTGGATATTGTAATACGTTGGTTCGATTTATTGAGTCATTACTTTCTTTAATACCCAATAAAAAAATTGCCACATCCGTTTAGTGAAAAAGTTCAGTAAGATTTTTTAGTAGATTTGGCGTTTATTTTTCCCTCTTAATTTTAAATCTGTGGATCTTTTTTGGACTTGACACTCTTTCTTTATTTATTTTTTTGGGCCTTATTCACTAAAAAAAACCACAACTTTTAGTTTAGTCCCAATTTTGCTCCGAACTATTTTTGTCTGAAAAAAACCCTAAACTTTAGGTCCAGTCCAAATTTGCCTCGAACTTTTCTTTATCTAGAAAAAAACCTCAAACTTTAGGCCAAATCCTAAATCTATCTCTAACTTTTTTTGTCTAAAAGGAAAAACACCAATTTTTACTCTAATTGCAAATCTACCCCATCAGCCCTCTGACTGAAAATTGCCGTTAGTCGTCCCTAATTTTCATATCTTAGAACGGTTTCATTTTGGAAATAATTTTCCATGTCACCTTACTGAAGTGGAGTTTTTATTGATGTGGAAATGTCATGTCAAATTGGGACCGGACCATGGGGGTAAATTTTGGAATATATTTAAAGTTGGTGATTTTTTTAAACAAAACAAAATTCGAGGCAAATCTAGGACTATACCTAAAGTTTGGGGTTTCTTCTGAGACAAAAAAGGTTCGGGCCAAAATTGGACTAGAACTTGAGGGTTTTCGGGAATTAGGCCTTTTTTGGGGAAAATTGTTTGATTTGGTCGTAGTTTGTGTCCCTTGAATCGATGTTATTGTTATGGGGAACTTATGAACATTTGGTACATTTAGGGGAATAAAGGCCAAAACGTGTTTCTTCAAAAGAAAAGATCATACAACGATAACATGGATTTCATGAGTGAATAGAATAAAGTTGGATCTAAGCGTTATCTAGAAAAGTGAGACTCGTTCACTCTTTTTTTTATTCTAGACTTCTCCACTTGCAAATTTCAATTAACAAAAGTGTGTCTTTGCACTTTGCAGTGACTATATGAAGTTATCCTTCACTTGGGGTATATCTTAACGTAAATTGCTTTTATTATTTAACTGCTAAAACAATGGATCTAGTTCTTTATTGATTGGTCGTTAATTCTATAATCTCTCATGAATTCTCTTACTATCTACAGATGATTCTACGCGGCATATCATGAACGATTTTGGTCGAATTGCCGTATGGAATCTCTTCTTTGTCTTGGGTATGATAAGTCCTTTTCTCTTCACACCTATGAAGCTCTCATTCAGCACTCTGACAAACAAAAATTGTATGTGTAAAAAAAATTATCACACTATGCTAATCGATGGCCAAATTTCTCCACAGTCCACTTCCTAGCAGCAAAATTCATACTCGGAGCTCCATGTGTGTTGATATTTCTAATCTTGAAGTGGATGAGAAGGCATCAAGCGACCGATGCAAACATTGAAGAATTCCTACGAGCTCACAATAACTTTTTGCCCATAAGGTACTCTTACTCGGAGATCAAGAGGATCACAAAAAATTTCAATTGCAAGTTAGGTGAGGGGGGATATGGTTCCGTATATAGAGGAATAATTAGAAGTGGCAATGAAGTTGCGGTTAAGATTTTGAAAAAATCAAAATCTAATGGCCAGGATTTTATAAGTGAAGTGGCCACAATTGGAAGGATCCACCACGTTAATGTGGTGCAACTTGTTGGTTATTGCTTCGAATACTCCAAACAAGCTCTTGTCTATGATTTCATGCTGAATGGATCTTTGGATAAACACATTTCCTATAAGGATGGTGATGATCCTCTTGATTATAAGAAAATGTATGAGATCTCTCTTGGCATAGCTAGAGGGATAGAGTATCTACATCGGGGATGTGATATGCAAATTCTACATTTTGACATCAAGCCTCACAACATTCTCCTAGACCGAAGTTTCACTCCAAAAGTTTCTGACTTTGGACTTGCAAGACTTTATCCCACCGATCGCAAGTATAGTATCGCTGACTGCAGCAAGAGGAACCTTGGGTTATATGGCTCCTGAGCTATTCTATAAAGACATTGGTGGCATTTCTTACAAAGCCGATGTTTATAGTTTTGGGATGTTATTAATGGAAATGGCTAGTAGAAGGAGAAATCTAAATGCAAATGCAGAGCGTTCGAGTCAAATTTACTTTCCTTTGTGGGTTTATGATCAACTCGGCAAAGAAAATGAACTTGAAAGGGTAGATGTCATAGAAGAGGAAAGAGAAACAACGAGGAAGATGATAATTGTTGCACTGTGGTGTATACAATTGAGCCCTAATGATCGGCCGTCGATGAGGAAAGTCCTAGATATGCTTGAAGGAGATATGGATAAACTACAACTGCCTCCAAAACCACTTTTGTATCCAAGAGAGGCACCCATTGATGATGTTGATGCTAACATAGAACTTGAAACAATCTCATCTTCGTCAAGTACTCCAATAGTTTCTAGCGGTTCCCAATTTTACCATGACCATGAGTTTATGAAATCATGTATTGTGTGATTGTTTCCTTATAATGAGATGCAAAAATTATAAATAGTACTATCAACATGTATCATCATTCAAAATGTAATCTATGAAGCTTTTACATGTTTTTCATATGGTACTAGTGTTTTTTGGTAGACTCATTATGTCCATATTTTATAAATGACAATGAATGTTGTATGGCATTCATTCAATTTTTGTTTCATGTGAATCATCTTGGTATAACAAGGTAATTTTTTCTTCGTGTCAATGTTTGCATTTTGAGCAATGAATCTCTCTCATTTCCATCAAAACCTCTAATCCCTACCCTTCGACCTCTGTTTGATCACCCACGTCAAAGACAGCTACTTGCTCAAGCTATCTCCGACATGGTCCTCATGTCACGAGATGGGTCCAAGCCTAACCGATGAATAACCAGCACATGTCAAAGAGTAAAGACATAGTAGGCCGACAATTTTGCCTTTATGATGAATGGAAATTGAACATGTGATGTTATGTTAGAGCATATTATGTATTACGAAAGCTCAATATGTGACATCCTGGATTTTTCACTTCTACTTTCAATTAAATTAATCGGGCATTTCATCGACGCACTTATAGGGCTGTTCTCAAAGCTGATCACTCTTAAGATAACTAGACTATCTGGGAAAGCCATTACAGAATTTTAATACAATAGACTTGAGAATTCGACTAGGAATCGGCTACTCGACCGTGCTCATCTGCCAAGATCATTACGGCACAATAAGATCGATTAGAAATTAGAGATAGATCGGTTTGACTGAGATATGTGGTTAAACGTGGGCGATTCCACTAAATTGCAAAATTCTCATCGATTGACACTAGATTGATTTTTCTATCGTTTTGGTACCCTATGTCCGTAATTGAAACCTCAAGATTTTCACGACAACGGAGAGTCGTCAATGTGTTGAATGGGTTTATTGTGGCTCAAAGAAAATTGACCACGAGTCATTTGCACTAAAAATTTCTGAAAGCTACCCGGTAGCCTAGGTCACGCAAAAATCACGCCGGATTGAAATTAACCACGAATTTGAATCCAATTTCAGAAATTGAAAGTCCTCTCATGTCATAGGTCATTTTAGGAACGTCGACTCATCTTTCAAGGAATTTTCGGAGAGTTCAAGATTTTTATGGAAAATTGATTTGGACGATTTGGAAAACGAATGAAAATTCAGATTTGCCAATTTGAAGAGGCTTTTGGCATCTGGTGCAATTGAATTGATGACAGGAAATTTGTGGGTTTTTCCTCGACAAATCGGACCTCAATCGAGAGAAGTTTGTTTAGAAAATCGAATTTCGAGAAAAATGAAATAGAATTTGGAATTGAAGGAAATAGCCGTTTTTGTGCCCGAGACTTGTTGTTTAGGGAAAATTTGGTGCGAGAAAGCAAGTGAGGATCAAGTGCTTTAGCATGGGGAGTTTTGGGGACCAAATTAGACTAAACAAGAGCAAGTGGGACCAAGAAATTTTGGTTATATGATTTCTTTTAATTTTATTTTAATTTTCCTAATTCCCCCTTTTTGGCCACACACCTCTCTCTCTCTCTCTCTCTCTCTCTCTCTCTCTCTCTCTCTCTCTCTTGTGCGAAACCCCCACCGACGTCTCCTTTTTCTCTCTGCCGTGCCCCACCTTATTTCCTCTACATTTCTTTGGCTTTTTGTCAAAGATTTTCCCTTATCCCCTCTTGCCGACACACCCCTGCAAGCCCTCGGCCTTCTCTGCATTTCCCTCGTCCCCTTCGGCGACTCCATTTTCCCCTCCGTGCTGTCTCCGTTTTTGTCCCACCGAAGCCATGCTGCCAGCTCGCCTTCCTCCTTTGTTCGCAAGAAGTCCCGTCCGAGATCAAGCCCGGCGTCCCGCGCGAAATCAGCCACGCAAAGCAGCCTTCAGCCGTGGAATCCAGCAGCCCCGTGAGCTTTGCGGGCCATTTTTCGGGCCCAAGCCGTGCTTGAAAGCTGTCGCCGCTTTGGAGAGGATCGAGCCCCGTTGCGTCCCCGACGATTTGAGCCAATCGGATCGCAAAACAAGTGAGTTTAACTCACTAATCCTCGCTTAATAGGTTAATCATGCTTAAGGGTTGATTAGATTAAGTTAAGTATGGTTAGATGGTTAGTTAGATTAGATTAATGAAATTTAATTGTTTATCGATGCATGTTAGGTGGATAGTTAGTGCAATTGGGGCTGGCAGACGAGCTCTAGTATTTATTTAGAGTGGTTCGAAAATTTTCGGGCCCGTTTCGGTATTTAATTAGATTTTTCAGGCTTAAGTGTGAATTTTTAGTATTTAATAATTAATTTTCGAAATTAATTAATTAATTAATTAATTAATTTCCGGAAATTAGATCGGGATACCGGTGACTAGAATTTTATGCGATGTTTTGTGGTGTGATCTATTTATTTAATTGAGCCCTAATTTGTGCTGATTGTGCATGATTTGTATTTTTGGAGTTTATTCTTAAATTGATTTAATTTCAAATAACCGAGCGTCGGTTTACAATGCCAAAAATATTTTGGTGAACCATATAAAATGGTGGGATTTATGGAAGTTAAATTATTATATTTTGGCTAAGGCCAACCGTGTACCCACACACGTGTATTTTATTGGGTAGGATAAAAAAAGTGAAAAATCATTGGACGATAAGAACATCGGCTCGATGACTCGATATGTCATCTCGGAGAAAGACGTTATATTATGTCGGCTCGATGACTCGATATGTCATCTTGGAGAAAGATGTTATATTATGTTGGCTTGATGACTCGATATGTCATCTCGGAGAAAGACATCATATTATACCGGCTCGGTGACTTGATATGTCATCTTGGAGAATGAATAATCTATTATGTCAACTCGATGACTTAGTATGTCATCTCGGAGAAAGACATTATATCGACTCGGTGACTTGATATGTTATCTTGGAGAATATATAGTATGAACTGGAATGACTAGAGAATGGTTTGATTAACATGTAATCGACTAGGTCAATTGATTGATAAGTCAATCTGAGTGAATGATTTGATTGTTGATGTGACTCGATGGGTTTATGAATTTTGTTGAATTGTAGGAAGGAAACTGATGCCAAGGTAAGTCCTTTGACTCGTGATTGTGCCTAGGCAGCCCTTAGGGCATATTTTCTTTCTAGTCAGGTCTTAGGGAGTTGAACTTGCTGAGATATTGTCTCACTAGTTATTGTATAACCATTTTCAGGTCCTTAGATGGCGATTGTGGAGGACCCGAAACCCCGGAGTTGGGGAAGGTGGAGATTGAAGGATTGGCGAACGTGTCTGACTAGTGAGTTATAGGACAGTTCCCTTTTTGTTGAGCCGATATTTTTGTAAACAGCCTAGCATTATATATAAACCTGTTTATTTATAAAAGGCTTGTTCGGGTTTGAAAAATACGGCCCTACTTTTCTATCCTATCTTGTTGTTGTCTGGGGATTTATTAATTGCTTCCGCATGCGTATTAAAATGAATAGGTCGGCGATGCATCCTGGAACGTCGCTTTTAATCGACCAAGGAGGGATAGGCGCACGCTCAAGGATCGGGGCGTGACACAATCCCTAAATGTAGTAAGAACTTGTGCGTTCACTCGATGATAAGACATGAGATGGTGCCTTGCATTCTTAAGACAAGCATTATATTCCTCAATGTTGTCCCCTACACATGAGTTTTCCTACTAAGTAAACATTCCTCGAGACACCGATGTTCATAAGGAACGCGTTTTGTTCAGAGATCGCAGACAGAGAAGTATAAATTTTAAGTTTTATTATTATCAAAATAAAGCAGCATAAAAAATGATGCTAAAAAAGTAGAAAATGGAAAAAATTAACAAACTTAATCTCTTTAGCGGTCGTGAAATTCCACATGAGAATGGTCCTCCATTCTAGACTCTAGCTCGTGTCCAGACTCAAAAAAGAACAGCAAGTGACGCTCAAACTTGACAAAAGGACGGCTCATTCAAATCGGGCATGCTCGTGGACCAAGGAAAACGACACCCAGCTATCATTTCGGTTCCATTTTAAATAAAAGAGTTAATACCCTAAAAAACCCTAAACTAGTACACCTGTGACAAATTTACTCCAAATTATTTTTTTGACCATCAAAAACCCCAAACTAGTATACCTTTGACAAATTTACCCTAAACTGTTACACTTGTGACAAATTTACCCTATGTTAGTTTTCGTTAAATTTTTATTAAGTTAAATGACACGTGACAGTTGACCGGTATACCAATTTGGGATTTTACACTCCATTTGTCACAGATTATAATTTTTATGATTTTTTTTATATTAATCCAATTTAGTGGATGGTATATTTGCCACAAATTTACCAGTTTTGGATTTTTTGCGGTCGAATAAATTAGTTTGGGATATATTTGTCATAAATGTACTAGTTTAGGGTTTTTTATGATCAGTCGGGGTAAATTTGTTACAGGTGTACCACTTTAGGGTTTTTCATGGTCAAAAAAATAGTTCGGGATAAATTTGTCACATGTGTACTAGTTTGGGGTTTTTCGGGGTATTAATCCTAAATAAAACGAAGCAAGGGAGTTCCCAGAGAGATGACAATATTGTTCATAGATCTAACACAATTACGGGAGAGTGATTGTAATATTGAAGTTGATAGTGAATAAGTAAACATCGTTTTTTTTTGTAGTTTTTCTGTGAACTTGAATATTGCATGTATAGTCTTTGCGCAACGACGAAGTTAGTGAGGTTCTAGTCAATGCGTGTCAGTCCCATCGCTAGAAATTATCTTTCTTTCTTTCATAATTTGTTACACCATCCAAGAAGCACTAACTCCTATTTTTCCTTTTATTTTTGTTATACAAACTAATATTCCCTTTAATAGTCTATCTTTGTTACCAATTCTTTTTCTTTCTTTTTTTGTCAATAATGAAAAAGCTTATACAGTGAAATACGACTTCTTCTTTTTTTTCCTTTTTGTCTTCACAATTTATCGAACCGACGCTCGTGGAATATTGGCCTTGAAAATAAAATTGAATGCCAATGCCTCACTTGAAAGTTTTTTGATTCAATTTAGAGTACATAGCATTCCAATCGATTCTTTTTTTACTGAACTAAAATTGATTCCTAAAGAGTCAATTTGCCAAGAAAAGTTAAATCTGAAAAGTGCAGAGAAGTTTCTTTTCTAATCTACATGAAAGCCACGCCATAAATAATTCCAACACCGTGTTTTTGTTGCCTAGACCGCAAGGGCTGCAATTTCCACATGAGCCCCACTTTTTCTTCGCTAGACTTTGTGTTGATGGTGGACTTGGAAATTTGCATCTATAGTGTTTGCGTGACGACTAAGTTAGTGATGTTCTAGTCAGGGCGTGTCGGTCCACCACTAGAAATTATTGTATTGCTTTCTTTCTTTCTTTCATTGTGTTACACCATCCAAGAAGCACTTATTTCTTAATTTTCTTTTACTTTTGCCAAAAGCGACATTATACAAGTTATATTCTTGTTCATAGTCTATTTTTGTTACCAATTTTTGTTTTTTTGTCAAAAATAAAAAGCTTAGATGATGAAATACGACATCTTTTTCCTTTTCGTCTTCACAATTTAACAAAGGGACACTTATGGAATATTAGTCTTGAAAAGAAAATAGAACGTCATTGCCTCACTCGAAAGGATTTTGATTCAATTTGGAAACTGCAGAGAAGTTTTTTTTAATCAATGTGAAAGCTATGCATAAATAATTCCACCACCATGTTTTGACACCTTGACCGCAAGGACTACAATTTCCACGCGATATCCACTTTTTCTTCACTAGACTTTGCTTTATTGGTTGACTTAGACATTTGAATGACCGAGGACTCCAGGCTCTTTTCATTTATTTTCCTGGGCCTCCATCACATTACCAATTAGCAAAAACTTTCATTGCATCTGATCAAACAATAGAGAGACGATTAAGTCTCTGAGCTCCATAAGCATGTTCAGTGTTTTGCTTTTCATATTGTATGTTCTGCTGCTACTTGGGACGAGTTACGGTGCGTAGAAGAATCACTTGTTTGCCGCTTCATCTTGCGGCAAGGTTCGTGACAACACTATCACTTTCCATTGAAAGGCAACCCAAAAGGATGCGGCCGCTATGAACATAAGCTAGCTTGTGAAAATAATCGCATTGTTCTATAACTTTATGCCAGCCAATATTATGCGAAATCAATTTACTACCATTCCAATCTTAGCAGATGTTTATTCAACAGCGAAATCGCGGTGGTTGACGATGGACTGCAAAAAAGTAATTGCTCATCCCTCCCTCATTACTCATTGGCGCTCTCCAACTTTAGTGATAATGATCCATACGGTTCGTTAGCTGTGCCGGTGGTCTTCATGAAGTGCTCACAGCCCCTTGCTTCTACTTCGTAAGTCAATACTGAACCATGTATTGAGGAAGCATATCCTTCCGATATGCCCCCTATTTTTTTCCCAAATGAAGGTGTACTCATACACTGTACATGGGTTTGATCTCCGAGTAGGGGACATCAAGGATACTTACAGCAGAACCATAAAGGCTTTAATATCGCAGTATATCCCAGGGTGGGAAAAGGATCAGTATAATCGTGCTAGCTCACCGTATAAAGACCTCCCCAACATGACGGTCGAGGGATTCACTATCTCCTATTATAAACTCTCGCCACCAACAAGTTTCGAGTTTTGCTAATTAGGTTTCGGAAACCAAAGGGAGAGGTGCGGACACCATGATTCCCGAAAGCTGACTTTCCCAATTCTTTCTTTGTTTCTTTCTTCATCCTCATCCTTTTCTTAAATTTTAGCTGTACTGAGGGATCGTATAAAAATTTACTTACTGAGTGATGTGGCACGTTTCAATTGGATATTGTAATAGGTCGGTTCGATTTATTGCGAGAAAAATATGAGATTATTTTATAGACGAGTGATTGACTGATCCACAAGAATGATATTTCAATCAACAGTGAATAAGTATGTATTAGTTGATTTTTGTGCATGCGAATATTACACCTATAGTCTTTGCGTGTGTCGAGAATGACGAAGCAAGTGAATTTCTAATTGAGACCCGCATCGATTGATTGTTGGTTGAGAAATTATCGTATTGCCATTTTTGTTGAGATCAGTTTGTTCATTCATTAAGTGTGTCAATTATGGAAAAGAGATGATGGTCATATTCATAATTATAGCACAATTACAAAAGAGTGATTTTGTACGATAAAATACAGGATCCTCTTTCTTGGTTACTAATTTTTTTTCTCAAAAATGAAAAATCTTATACAATGAAATACATCATTCTTTTTCTTTTCGTCTTCAAAATTTAATGAAACGACACTCACGAAATATTGGCCTTGAAAACAAAATAGAACGCCGGATGCCATATTTGAAAGGATTTTGATTGAGTTTAGGGTACAAAACATTGAAACCGATTCTTTTTTGCTATACTAAAGTAAAGAGAGAATTAATTTTCCAGGAAAAATCAAATTTGGAAAATGCAGAGAGGTTTCCTCCGTTGTGAATGTGAAAGCTATCCATCACTAATTCCGAGACCGTGTTTTAGCTGGGCCATACTTTTAAAGACTTTCTTCGCTAGACTTTGTTTTAGGGTTGACTTGGACATTTCGATGACCGACGACTCCTGACCCTTCATTAAGCCTCTCTCGCATTACCAAATGAGCTAAACTTCCATTGCATTAGACCAAATGATAAAGCGATGATTATTTCTCTCAGCTCCATATTTACGCTCCGTGTTTTACTTCTCATATCGCGTGTTCTGCTACTATTAGGGATGCGTTGCGGTGTGAAGAACAATCATTTGTGCGTCACTTCATCTTGCGGTGAGGTCCGTAACATAAGTCATCCTTTTCGATTGAAAGGTGATCCAAAACACTATGACAGCTCTCGGTATGAGCTAGCTTGTGAAAATATCCACCTTATTCTATATCCATATACTGGCCGATATTATGTGAAGTCGATCCATTTTTTTCTATTATGACCAATATTACTTCTATGGTAATATCACGGTGGTTGACGATGGATTGCAAAAGGGTAATTGCTTGTCCCTCCCTCGTTACCCATTGAGGTACTCCAACTTCAGTCCTGATTATAGATACGCTGGTGGATACGCTACGGTGGTGGCCTTCATGAAGTGTTCCCAACCCATTGCTTCTACTTCATATGTCAATACCAATGTGACATTCTGATTTTCCACTTCTGTTTTCAATCAAATGAGTTGAGCTTTTCATTGACGCGCCTATAGCCTTTTTCTCTGAGTTGGCCACTCACGAGTTAACTAATCTATCAGCAAAAGCCGTTAAGGAATTTTAACGCAACAGACTTGAGAATTCGACCAGAAACCGGCTGCTCGACAGTGCTAATCTGCAAGGGTCATTATGGCGCTGTCAAAATCAATCAGAGATCAGAGATAGGTCGATTCGACTGAGATATGTGATCACTGTGTGGGTGATTCCACCTGATTGCAAAATTCTCATCCAACGACACTAGACTAATTGTTCTGTCTTTTCTATACCCTGTGTCCGTATTTGAATCATTGAAATTTTCACGACAACCGAGAGTCGCCAATATGTCGAAGATGTACATTGTGGCTTGAAAATAATCAACTACAGGTCAAATGCATTGAAAATTCCTAAAAGCTACCCTGTTGATTAGGACGCGCTAAAATCGCGTCAGATTGAAATTAACCAGGAAATTGAACCCGATTTCAGAAATTGGAAGTTCTGTCATGTCACAAGTCATTTTAGGAACGTCGACCCATCCTCAGAAGATTTTTCTACAAACCGAGATTTTCGGCAAAAAATTCAAAGTAAGGATATTTTGGATCGAGAAATTCATAGGTCCATTTTTTATCGCATTTTTGGGAGTCAAATTGGACTATATGGTGAGGAAAAAAGTTGATTGGGATGATGGCACCTTGGTTGGATTTATGGACATCAAATTGAGTCCATTTAGAGAAGAACTGAAGGGGAATTGAATGTATTTGAAGACCAAATATGCAAAATTCGTAGGCCAAGGGGTGTGCAACATTTCAACCATGGTGGGAGGCTTCTTGGGGAAGCTTGAGGAGAGAGAAGTGGCTGAGGATGAGGGCTGACATGGTGGGGGCTTGTGATGAGTGAATGATGATGAGATTATGGACTTTGAAGGCTTGTGGTGGTCCCTCTTCAGCAGCCCACTCCTTCTTCCTCCTTGGACTTGCTTTCCATATTGTAGAGGCTTTGAGAGAGCTTGAGAAAACTAGGAAACCAAGCAGAGCAGCCCCCTCCATTATCGCATGCCCGCAAGACCACCTTCCTCCCATGTTTTCTCCTTATGCCAGTTTCTGCTCCAGCTGACATTTTTGCCAAAAACTCAAGTTAAAAGTTGTCTTCCCGTGAGAATTAGCTCTTGTGCCACTTACCATTGTCTGAGCACATCCAATCCATACAGGAGCACCTTGCCGCTCACCGGAACGATCTGCCGGCTGTCTCATCCGTCGGCAAGAGAAAACGACTCACCGGATCGCCTGGTCCCGCCCGGTTTCGCCAGTTCAGCGTTTTCTTCTTGTTTCTCCCCATTTCGACCCTTTCTTTGCCTATTCCAACCACTAGCAAGCCCCCCTTGACCCCCGGGAGCCACTGGTTGCCGAAGCTCCAATCAGCCTGATTCCTCGCCGTTCAACCGCTGGTTTTCCTTCTCGGTTAAGCAAGCAGAAGCTAAAGTTCTAGCAAGGCCTTGGGACTTCGTGGCCCGTTTCCAAGCCATTCCCGGCCTTGGTTGGTGTCGCCGCTAGGAGGTTTGTCACCCGCCTTGGCGTCGCTATCGCCGTGGACTCACCGGAACGCTAAACCGGTGAGTTTACTCACTAAACCTTGTTTACGAGGTTAATTATGCTTAATGGGTGTTAAGTATGGTTAGGTGGTTAAATTAGCTTAGTTAAATGCTAATTAGATTAAGGGATGTGATTAGTTTAGTGAATAATTAATTAAGGCTAATCAAATGTTTAAATTAGTGTAATCTTGATTAAGCCTTAATTAATTATTGTAAGTTAATTAATTATTTCGAATATATATTATTTAATTAATTTATATTAATATAACATAATATTATTTAATTTAATTTCAGAATATATTTAATTATTTATTATTTTTGGAAATTAGACTAGGATAGCCGATGACCGAAATTTCGTGCTGATTGTAGTGGTGTGTTCAGTTTATGCAATTGGATGTTAATTTGTGCAAATTGAGTGCTGATTGGATTTTTGGTAATTTATTCCAAAATTTGGGAATTTCAATATTTGTTTAGAAAATCCCAGGTGTCGGATTTTAATACCGAAAGTGGTTTTAAAGACTATATCAAATAGTGAGATTTGTAAAGGAAGAGTGTCAGTTTTTTCTGGTTCAAATTGACCGTGTACCCACACACGAACATTTTCACAGAGTGTTTTTAATACGAATAAAATAGGCCAATGTCGTTATCTTAAATTGGGGCATGTGAGTGCAAAGTACAATGTCCTTGGTCATAATTGAATGATCGTGTGCTGGTTAAGAGAACTTGTCCCCGGTGTGTATCGATAGACATTACCTATCACCGATATGTGTCGGTGGACTTTAGGTCGCAGTAGATTCTAGACTTATACTCTTTCAAATATGCTGTAAGGAATGCTGTCCCCGGTGTGTGTCGGAGGATGTAGCCATGCTCAAAGGAGGGAGACGGAACCTAGCTATGCTAAAGAACCGGCGTGTGTCGGGTAAAACTATCCGTGTGGGTAGTAATAATCAATTGGAAGCATGTTGTGTGGCATGAAATTGATGCGCTGGATTATGGGACAAAATTGTGTGGCATGAAATGGAACGTGTCATAACAATTTTGCCCTAATATCAGGACCCCTAGGATTGATTGAATTGATAGACCGGTGTGTGTCGGTAGTTCTTGCTCGTGTGAGCAGTAATTAATTTAGACATTCCAATTGATGTGTGAAATTGCTGTATGCATATGGTTGTGATATGAACTGTGCTGACGTGCAGGAAGGAACTGAGGCGAGGTAAGTCCTCCATTCTAATTGTATGGTTGTGTGGCTAGAGTGCCTTGGGCCGTATTTTCTTCCTAATAGGGGTTTAGGGGATGAACTTGCTGAGATATTGTCTCATCCCGTTGTGGGCTAAATTTCCAAGTCCTTAGATGACAGTGGTGGAGGACCCAAAGCCTTGGAGTATGTAGAGGTGGAGTCCAAAGGATCGGCGTATGTGTCTGACTAGTATGTTGTAGGACAGCTTCTTTTTGAGGGCCGACTTTTTTGTAGACTTTTGACCAGACTCGTTTTGTATCTAAACCCAGTGTTTATAAAAGTTGGCTTTTGTGAAATGTTGTCATGCTTTCTTATCCCATGCTGTTTGTTGTCAGGGGTTTATTGTTTCGCTTCCGCATGTGCTTAAAATGAATGGGTCGGCGACGCATCCTAAGAATGTCGATTTTGTATCGACCGCAGAGGGATTTGCGCACGCTCAAGGATTGGGGCGTGACATCCCCGTTTAAGTGGTATCAGAGCAGGTTACTAGTTGGAGTGATAAGGTGCGAGGGATTCATGGGATAGTTAGTAGGAATGACCTTTATTTCATGCTGATGCATGTGATTGACAGCTGATTGGTAGTTTGTTTGTGTGATCACTCAAATTCTAATATGGTATTGGAATTGGAAAACAAGTGTCTATAAAGAACTTATAGAATGAGTGATCAGGAGCAGAGGACTCCTAGGAAGAGGGCAGTAGGCCTTGTGACTTGGGGTAGGATGCCGACAAGGGTCAGTACTCGAGGAGGTCATGGTAGAGCATAGGCTGAAGCCAGCGCTAGTGGAGTAGCACCGCCTCCAGTCGGTGCTGGTGTAGTAGCACCTGGTGATCCAGGAACTGTCAGGATCATGCAGGCGCTAGAGGCCTTGGGAAATCGGATGGGGCAGCAGGCCCAAAATCAAGCCGTCACTATTACCACCGCTGCTACTACCATTGCCAATGCTGTTGTTGCTGCTATCGCTGATGCCGCTGTTGCACCTGCCACTGCACCTATTGCCGCACCTACTAAGGTTCCACCTGGGAACGTGGTGTTATGAGACCGATGTATAAACTGGTGGAGCAATTCTTGAAGCTGAACCCGCCAAAATTTATTGGTGCCGGAGATCCTGAAGCTGCAGCCCTCTAGATCCAGGAGTTGGAAAATGCCTTTGCACTACTGATATGCATCGAGGCAGAAAAGGTCGTCCTTGCAGTCTATCAACTGAAGGGGATTGCAAGCACTTGGTGGAAAGCCACCAGGGGAATAGTGTTAGGGAAGTACTTCTTTGATAGTGCTAGGGAACTGAAGCTAGCTAATTTTAGCGCCTTCGCTAAGGTACAATGATAGTGGATCAGTACAAAGTGAAGTTCGCTGAACTGTCGCAATACGCCCCTAGATTGGTCAAGGATCCGGTAGACCGAGCTAGGAGATTCACAGATGGACTCAAACAGGAGCTGAGGAGTCTGCTGGTGTGGTTCAATTTGAAGGACTAGAATGACTTGTACGAATGAGCCCGGATGATAGAGAGAGACTTGAGTGAACAGACTGCTATGTCTGGTTCAAGGTTTGGTTCAAACATAGATGGAAATCAGTTTGGGAAGAGACCGATGACCGGAGGAATGTATCCCATTCCACCCAACAAGAAGGGTGGGATAGGTAAGTGAGCGCTAAGACATAATGGCGCGTGTCATTTCTGCGGAAAACGACACGGATCAGCCCCGTGCCATTTTAAGATGGGTACATGGTATGAGTGTGGCCAGCAGGGTCTCATCGCCAGGAATTGTCCCCGAAGACCGATGGGATCGCCTCATTAGTTGTCGCCACCGCCACCGTTGGGTTAGAACCGAGGATTTGCGCCGCAGATTGCACCGCAGGGTGGTCAGAAAAAACCTCCAACTCAGGGAAGGACATACGCTATCATTAGAGGATAGGCTGAGGATGCGCATAATGTGATCACAGGTACGGTCTCGTTGAACGACCACACTACTTATGCTTTATTTGATCCTGGAGCAACACATTCGTTTATAGCTGGGCAGTATGTTAAGTTGGTAGGATTGATTCTTGAGTTGTTGGAGTTAGTGGTTAGCATATCTACACCGTTAAAGGATAAGGTGTTAGTTACAGTAAGGTGTCCTGGTTGCAAGTTAGTGATTGGTGAGTGAGAGGGGAAGATAGACTTGATAATCCTAACCATGTATGATTTCGATGTAATAATTGACATGGACTGGCTCACCAAGCAAGGAACTAAGATGTGAAAGGGCTAGTGCAAACACCTAGAGGGGGGTGAATAGGTGTAAATAAAAATTTTCGCAGAACTTAGTAAAAGTAATTTGATTTTAGAAGATGATAGACTAAGAATGTAATCGGCTTTAAATGAATATGCGAATATATGAATGAAAGTAAGGAGTTCAAGGAAAGAGAATTAGAACACAAGGTTTATAGTGGTTCGGCTTATATCAAGCTTACGTCCACTCTCCCATGCCGACAGCCCACTGGCTGGATTCCACTATAAATCAAAAGACATGTTACAACTTGTGATCTTCAACTTTCTTAGTGATGAGTCTCTACTGGTCTCTCATAAAAGTCTCACTAAGTATCTCTCTCTTTTGTATACAATTTTGAGCTTAATAAATGAAACAGTAAGTAACTGGAGAGCTTCAGACTTTGGAATTCTTCTTTCATGCACTCTATCGAACAACTTGAGAGACTGCCTTAAATACTCATTCATGCCTTCATAACCGTTGGCATTTACCAAAGGAATTCTTCCAATCAACCTATTGGACAGAATCAATCGAGGAGATCTTTGAGTCGTTAGATGATTGAGATGAAAGCCCGTCAATCCTATTCGCCCATACAATCAGGATCTTTGGTTTCCATAAGTAGAACCTTCAAAGTTTGCTCACCTTTCAAATGATCTTCATATCGGACTAAGTTCCAATAAGTATAATCAATCAAGTAAATGCTATATCCAGCCAAAAGGTCTTCTAAAATCATACGAATCGAATCCTTGAAGATAATCCTGCATCTGAATGAGTCTTCATTCTTCAGTCTGAAATCTATCAGTGAGGGCGGACTTTTAAGCTAAAGTCTCGCGGTCTTTAGATTTTGACAGAAGAGTCTGGAGTTCTATAGATCATAACTTTTGAGTTTGCACGTCTTCATACTAGACTTAAGTAAAGGTTTTGTCAACTTCAAAATAATAACATAGTTTTCTCTAACAAGATGGACTATTATCGCAAGGTGATTCAGTTTAACCCGTTAGGGGGTGAGAGCTTCGAGTTTATTGGGAGTCGAGGAGGACCCTCGATTGCCTTAATCTCGTTACTTGAGGCAACCCGTTTGTTAGACGAGGGTTGTCAAGATTACTTGGCAACTGTCGTGGATACGACAATTGAGGAACAGAAGATCGAGGACATAGCAGTGGTTCAAGAATTTCTAGATGTGTTTTCGAAAGAATTACCAGGCTTGCCGCTAGAGAGAAAGATCGAGTTCATGATTGAGTTAGCACTCGGGACAGAGCCAATCTCTAAAGCTCCTTACCGGATGGCGTTGTCGGAGTTGAAAG
This sequence comes from Eucalyptus microcorys, assembly GCA_014182515.1. NCBI lineage: Eukaryota > Viridiplantae > Streptophyta > Magnoliopsida > Myrtales > Myrtaceae > Eucalyptus > Eucalyptus microcorys. Next base: position 11,825,835 of record CM024569.1, read on the forward strand.
AACTGAATGTGCAGATGTAGGAGTTGTTGGATAAGGGATTCATATGTCACAGTGCATCATCTTGGGAAGCACCATTTCTGTTCGTGAAGAAGAAGGATGATTCATTGCGTTTGTGCATCGACTATCGTTAACTCAATCAGGAGACGATCAAGAATAAGGATCCACTGCCGAGAATCGACGACTTGTTTGATCAGTTGTAAGGAGCGTCGATATTCTCCAAGATTGACTTAAGGACGAGATATCATCAGCTGAGGATCAGAAAGGAGGACATACTGAAGTCAGCGTTTTGTACTCGATACGGCCATTATGAATTCACTGTAATGCCGTTTGGTTTGACAAACGCTCCAGCTGCTTTTATGGATATGATGAATCATGTGTTCAAGGAGTACCTGGATCAGTTTGTGATTATTTTCATCGACGACATCCTGGTGTACTCTAGAAGTCCAGAGGAACACGAAAGACAATTGAGGATAGTGCTACAGACTCTGAGGAATCATGAGCTCTACACCAAGTTCAGCAAGTGCGAGTTTTGGTTGACTCGTGTTGCGTTCCTAGATCACGTGATTTTAGACGAAGGAATCTTCGTGGACCCGTCCAAGATTGAAGCAATGATCAACTGGCCAAAACCGATGGCAGTGACAGAGATTATAAGTTTTATGGGTTTAGCAGGGTCTTACAAACGGTTTATGGAGGGGTTTTCAACATTAGCGTTGCCGTTGACTCAACTACTGAAGAAGGAAGAGAAGTTCATGTGGACAGACAAGTGCGAGCGTAGTTTCCAAGAACTTAAGTAGAAGTTGACTACCGCACCTGTGTTGACAATACTATCTGGTCATGGAGGATACGAGATCTACAGTGATGCGTCATTTAGAGGACTGGGTTGCGTGCTGATGCAACATGGTAGGGTTGTTGCATACGCGTCTCGTCGGTTAAGACCTCATGAATTGAATTACCGGACGCATGACTTAGAACTCGTAGCAATTATATTCGCTCTAAAGATTTAGAGACACTATTTGTGCGGAGAAAGATTCCAAATCTTCACAGACCATCAAAGTCTCAAGTACCTATTCTCTTAGAAGGAGTTGAATATGAGACAACGTCGCTGGATGGAACTCCTGAAGGACTACAATTGTGATATTTTGTATCACCCCGGAAAGGCAAATAAGGTCGCAGATTCACTGAGTCAGAAGTCTTCAATTGCTCATATGATGGTCAAGGAATAGACTTTACTTAACAAAGCTCGAGATTCGATTTTCAAATTTGAGGTATGTCACCTTTCAAGTCTTATGGCCACCCTTAGAATTGAACCGGAAGTGCAAATCAGAATCAAGACGCTTCAGCCGATAGACCCCGATGTTCAGAAAATCCTGCAAGAGGATACCGATAACAAAAAGGCTGATTTTTAGATTTCTAAAGACAAAACACTGAGGTTCTGAGGACAATTGTGTGTACCTGACGATGCAGAGCTTAAGGAAGAGATATTGTCAGCAGCTCATCGTAGCAGTTACAGCATTCATCCTGGCAGTACGAAGATGTATTAGAATCTACGTCAACACTAATGGTGGTCCAGTATGAAGGTGGACATCGCCAAGCATGTCACCAAGTGTCTAACGTGTCAGCAAGTGAAGGCACATCACTGTAAGCCGGGAGAACTTCTGCAACCTCTCGAAATTCCCGAGTGGAAATGGGAACATATCACAATGGACTTTATGACAGACTTACCAAGGAGTTAGAGAGGTAATAATTCCATTTGGGTAGTGGTCAACAGACTGACGAAGTCGGCTCACTTCATTGCAGTACAGAAGGACCTTGATTTGGATAGGCATGCAGAGTTGTACGTGCGTTAGGTTGTTCGTCTGCATGGAGTGCCGGTGATAATTACATCAGACAGAGACCCGAGGTTCACCGCCGTCTTTTGGAAAAGTTAGCAGAGTGCTTTAGGAACAAAGCTGCAATACAGTACGGCCTATCATCCTCAAACGGATGGCCAGTCTGAGAGGACGATTCAAATCCTCGAAGACATGCGTGAGCTTGTGTATTGGATTTCAAGGGAAGCTGGGAGGAACAGCTCATTTGGTTAAGTTTGCCTACAACCACAGCTACCAGCAGAACATTCAAATGGCTCCTTTTGAAGCATTGTTTGGCAGAGCGTGCAGAACGCCAGTTTGTTGGGATGAGGTTGGAGAACGAAAGATCACAGGCTCAGAGTTGGTTCAGCAGTCAGTGGATGCAGTTGCAGTCATCAAGGACAGATTAAAGACCGCTCAGAGCCGTTAGAAAAGCTATGCAGATAAGCGTCAAAGACCATTGGAATTCCAAGTTGGTGATCACATTTTTCTGAAAGTGTCACCAATGAGGGATACTTCTCGCTTTGGCAAGAAGAGAAAGCTAAGTCCGAGGTACATAGGTCCATTTGAGATTCTAGAAAGAATCGGGATCCTAGCGTATCGTCTTGCATTACCACCAAAGCTAGCGCAAGGGCATGATGTCTTTCACGTGTCGATGTTAAGGAAGTATGAGCCTGACTCAACCCAGGTACTAAATTTTAAGGAATTAGATGTGGATGGCAGAGTGTCGTACATTGAGAGCCCGGTTCAAATTGTAGATCGCAAGGAACAAGTTTTGCGCACCAAGACCATCCCGTTGGTCAAAGTGGTTTGGCAACACCACGGCACTGAAGAAGCAACTTGGGAAAGTGAAGATTCGATGAGATGACTGTACCCCCACCTTTTTGTTTAAAGATTGTAATGGTTTAAATTTCAAGGACAAAATTTTTATAAGAGGGGAAGAGTTGTGACATCCTGATTTTCCATTTCTGCTTTCAATCGAATGAGTCGGGCTTTTCATCGACGCGCTTATAGCCTTTTTCTCTGAGTTGGCCACTCAAAAGTTAACTAATATATCATGAGAAGCTGTTAAGGAATTTTAATGCAACAGACTTGAGAATTCGACCAGAAACCGACTGCTCAACCATGCTAATTTGCAAGGGTCATTACGACACTGTCAAAATCGGTCAGAGATTAGAGATAGGTCGATTCGACTGAGATATGTGATCAGTGTGTGGGTGATTTCACCCGATTGCAAAATTCTCGTCGAACGACACTGGACTGATTATTCTATCTTTTATGTACCCTGTGTCCATATTTGAAACGTCAAGATTTTCACGATAACCGAGAGTCACCAATGTATCGAAGATGTACATTATAGCTTAAAAATAATCAACCACAGGTCAAATGCACCAAAAATTCCTAAAAGCTACCCTGTAGATTAGGACGCGCTAAAATCGTGCAAGATTGAAATTAACTAGGAAATTGAACCTAATTTCAGAAATTGGAAGTTCTGTCATGTCACAAGTCATTTTAGGAACGTCAACTCATCCTTAGAAGATTTTTCTGTAAACCGAGATTTTCGGCAAAAAATCCAAAGTAAGGATATTTTGGATCGGGAAATTCATAGGCCCCTTTTTTATCACATTTTTAGGAGTCAAGTTGGACTATATGGTGAGGAAAAATGTTGATTGGGATGATGGCACCTTGGTTGGATTTATGGACATCAAATTGAGTCCATTTGGAGAAGAATTGAAGGGGAATTGAATGTATATAAAGACCAAATTTGCAAAATTCGTAGGCCAAGGGGTGTGCAACATTTCAGCCATGGTGGGAGGCTTCTTGGGGAAGCTTGAGGAGAGAGAAGTGGCTGAGGATGAGGGCTGACATGGTGGGGGCTTGTGATGAGTGAATGAGGATGAGATTGTGGACTTTGAAGCCTTGTGGTGGTCCCTCTTTAGTAGCCCACTCCTTCTTCCTCCTTGGATTTGATTTCCCCAATGTAGAGGCTTTAAGAGAGCTTGAGAAAACCAAGAAACCGAGCAGAGCAGCCCCCTCCATCGTCACATGCCTGCCGAACCACTTTCCTCCCCTGTTTTCTCCTTCTACCAATTTTTGCTCCAACTGGCCTTTCACCAAAAACTCGAGTTAGAAGTTGTCTTCCCGTGAGAATTAGCTCTCGTGCCACCCACCATCGTCTGAGCACATCTAATCCTTATTGGAGCACCGGCAGATCGTTCCGGCGAGCAGCGAGGTGCTCGTTCCAACCACCAGAGAGCCCCCCTTGACCCCTAGGAGCCACCGATTGCCGACCACCCATTCGCCGGAGCTCCAATTAGCTTGATTCCTCGCCGTTCAGCCGTTGGTTTTCCTTCCCAGTTTAGCAAGCAGAAGCTAAAGTTCCAACAAGGCCTTGGGACTTCGTGGCCCGTTTCCGAGCCCTTCCCGACCTTGGTTGGTGTTGCCGCTAAGAGGTTTGTCACCCACCTTGGTGTCGCTGTCGCCGTGTGTCACGCCCCGAGACCCCGAGCACGCAAACAACCCGCCATGGTCATGCGAATGCGACATTCCCCGGTAGTGTCGCCGACCCCATTATTTATTATTGTGCAAGCGGAACGTATTATAAAATCCGACAAAAATTCACGGGATAGGAAAGTAGGAAACCAATTCATTCATAAACAAATATACTATCATAGATAATCACATAAGTGTTTACATACACCAAAAAGGGTCAGTCTACAAAAAGAATCGATCCACCAAAAAGAAGGAACAGTCCTATGACTACTAGTCGGACTTGTTCGTCAATCCCGCCTCTGACTGATCAACCACCGGAGATGATGGGTCCTCCACCCCATCATCGGGAAGGTCAGCTACGCCCTCACCTAGAATGGCTTCCATCACAGCAGATGGAATATCAAAACCCTCAAGAGGACCAATCTTGAAACCATTGGGCCCAAAGCGAAACCACGCCCTATATCTATGAGGTACCCTGACAAGTACGGCCTCCTGGATCCAGACCATGGTCCTAAATAGCTCATAGATCCAATGACTATCAGAATCGGGAAAACTATGCACCTGCTCCAAAATCTGCACTGGGATACCATAATGCTCCGGGGGTTCTGCCATCTACGGTCTTGTAATTTTGGCCCACAACGAGGTGAGACATTGTCTTAGCAAGTTCACCCCCTAAACCCCTATTAGAAAGAAAATACGCCCAAGGGTGGCCTAGCCACACAACACAGAAGACTTACCTCGTCTTATTTCCTTCCTGCAGGTTAGTACAATTCATATCACTCAATCACAGGTAGTAATAAGAACTTCATCAATTGGAACGCAATCAATTTCACATAATCAACAATCACACTCAGCACGCATTCCAATTTTTGTTCATTCACTACCACACATGAACATAGCCTACTCGTAGTTCGGCTATCTACTGACATTTAGCCAGGCATCGTCTCTCCACCTTGGAGCACGGCTTTATCATTACGTCGACAGCATTCCCAAAGGAGCATGGGCCCAGAATCTACTGCGACCCACATCTGTTGTAAGGAGCATCCCATATAAGAGCAAGTCTGACTCAACATCCTAGGACAATTTCCATTTATTATCACATGACCAATCCATACTCGGCTCAAGACACTTTGCATTTCACTCAATGCTTCAATTTAAAATAGTGATCTCGGCCTCTTTTCTTCATATTAAAAATATTCCAGAAATTATTCACGTGTGTGGGGGCACGTTAATTTCGAACTAGAAAATCAATATCTCACTTTTTCAAACCCCACTATTTAATATAGTCCTTAAAATCCAATTTTGGTATCAAAACCCGACACCTGAGATTTTCTGAATAAAATCTCTATTTTTCACAATCAACATTCAATATGAATTATCCACTCATCAAATTCAAAATCTGAGTACACAGTAGCGATCGGTGCGAAATTATGAGAAATTAAGGTCCCGAAATAATTTTCGAAATTTATTAAATAATTAATTTTATTCCGAAAATTAATTAAATAATAATATTTTAATAATTTCGAATAATAATATATTATTAAATTATTAAATAATTTCGAAATATTCATTAAATCAAAAATAATTCATTTAAGTCAAATCAAGACTTATATTAATATAAACATCCACTTAGCCCTAATTAAACATACTTTAAACTAACCACTCCTTAATCTAATCCACACCTAATTAAACTAATCTAACAACCTAAGCTTACTTAGCTTAAACTAAGAACACCCTAGGCATCATTAACCCTCTAATCAAGGTTTAGTGAGCTAAACTCATCGGAATTGCTATCCGATGAGTTCCCAGCGAAGACAACGGCGAGGTGGTCGGAAAACCTCCTCGGGGCGGCACCAAAAGAAGATCGGAAGGCACTCGAAATGGGCCTAGAAGTTCCGGATCTAGCTTGGATCTCTGGTGGCTGCTCTTGGCTGAACGGAGGAGGCTCGGCGGCCGGTTGTGCGCGGGACCAGCGGAGACGAGCGGCGGCAGCTCGGGTAGGTGGAAACGGTGGCTCCGGCGACTAGGCGAGACCTTCGGCGGTGGCTGGTGACGAGAAGCAGCGGCTAGACGGAGGAGAGACAACGGCTGGAGCTCAGGCGGAGATGGCGCGACGGCTGGCCGGCGAGCGCGTGCGCGGGGCTTTACGCGCGGATGGGCGGCGATGGCGACGGCGACGAGCGGCGGCATCGAGTGGGCGAAGGGGGGCGGTCGAGCAGCTGGTCACACGATGCTTCCTCTCTCCTCCCAAAATTCAAGAACAAACCAAGGAAGAAGATGATGGTGATGGGTGAGAGGGAAAACCCCACTTTTTGAGGGCCGATGGGCTCTTGCCACTTGTCCAATTCTTCTCCAATTTGGCCCCACCATAACATGACATGATATCACATTCCACTATCTCAAATCTTCCACAACCTTTATCCAATGGGTCTAATTTCATCCTCCGCCGTTACACAATTTCAAAAATCTTGTACATCACATTTCATTCAATTCTCTTCTAATTGAACCAAATTGAAGTTCATAAATTAATCCAATGTCACCACACTTCAATTCACATCTCTACTTGACCATAGAACCATCTTAAGTCACAGAAGTATGACCAAAAGCGGGCCTACCAATTTTCCGAACCAAATTAACCATACTTTGATTATTTTGCTGAAAAACTTGATTTGCATGAAAAATCTTCCGAAGATGAGTCAATATTCCTAAAATGATTTGTGACACATCAAGACTTCCAATTTCTGAATTCGGTCTCAATTTCACGGTTAATTTCACTCTGGCACGATACTAGCGCATCCTAATTTACCGGGTAACTTTTAGAAATTTTCGTGCATTTGACCTATGGTTGATTATTTTCAAGTCACAATGTACATCTTTGACACATTGGCGACTCTCGGTTATTGTGGTAATCTCAAGGTTTCAAATACAGATACAGAGTATCCAAACGACAAAAAAGCCGGTCCAGTGCCGATCGACAAGAATTGTGCGATCTGGTGGAATCACCCACACTTGATCACATGCCTCTGTCGAGTCGACCTATCTTCGGTCTCTAATCGATTTTCAACTGTGCCATAATGACCCTTGCAGATTAGCTTGATCGAAAGGTCGCTTCGGTCAAATTATCGAGTCCGATGCATTAGAATCTCTTAACGGCTTCATCGATAGACTAGTTTTCACATGAGTGGCCGACTCAAGGAAAAAAACTATATGTGCAAAAATTAAATGCCCGTCTCATTTTATTAAAAATAGAATTGGAAAATCAGGATGTCACACCGTGGACTCACCGGAACGCTAAATCAGTGAGTTTACTCACTAAACCTTGCTTAGGAGGTTAATTATGCTTAAGGGGTGTTTAGATTAAGCTAAGTATGGTTAGGTGGTTAAATTAGCGTAGTTAAATGTTAATTAGATTAAGGGATGTGATTAGTTTAGTGGATAATTAATTAAGGCTAATCAGATGTTTAAATTAGTGTAATCTTGATTAGGCCTTAATTAATTATTTTAAGTTAATTAATTATTTCTAATATATATTATTTAATTAATTTATATTAATATAAAATAATATTATTTAATATAATTTCGAAATATATTTAATTATTTATTATTTTAAAATTAGACTGAGATAGCTAGTGACCCGAATTTCGTGTTGATTGCGGTGGTGTGTTCAGTTTATGCAATTGGATGTTAATTTGTGCAAATTGAGTGCTAATTGGATTTTTCATACTTTATTCCAAAATTTAGGAATTTCAATATTTGTTTAGAAAATCCTGGGTGTCGGGTTTTAACATTGAAAGTGGTTTTAAAGACTATATCAAATAGTAGGATTTGTAAAGGAAGAGTGTCAGTTTTTCGATTCAAATTGACCGTATACCCACACATGAATATTTTCACAGAGTGTTTTTAATACGAAGAAAACAAGCCAATGTCGTTATCTTAAATTGGGGCATGTGAGTGCAAAGCATAATACCTTGGCCGCAATTGAATGATCATGTGCTGGTTAAGAGAACCCGTCCCCGATGTATGTCAATGGACGTTACCTGTCCCCGGTGTGTGTTGGTGGACTTCAGGTCGCAGTAGATTCTAGATCTATATTCCTTCGGATATGCCATAAGGAATGTCGTTCCCCGCGTGTGTCGGAGGATGTAGCCATGCTCAAAGGAGGGAGACAGAACTTGGCTATGCTAGAGAACCGGCATGTGTTGGGTAAAACTACCCATGTGGGTAGTAATAATAAATTGGAACGCATGTTGTGTGGCATGAAATCGATGCACCGGATTATGGGACAAAATTGTGTGGCATGGAATGGGACATGTCATAATGATTTGGCTCTATAATCAGGGCCCCTAGGATTGATTGATTGAATTGATAGACCGGCGTGTGTCGGTAGTTCTTGCTCGTGTGAGCAGTAATTGATTTACACATTCCAATTGATGTGTGAAATTGCTATATGCATATGGTTGTGATATGAACTGTGTTGATGTGCAGGAATGAACTAAAGGGAGGTAAGTCCTCTATTCTAATTGTATGGTTGTGTGGCTAGAGCGCCCTGAGGCGTATTTTCTTCCTAATGGGGGTTTAGGGGGTGAATTTGCCGAGACATTGTCTCACCTCGTCGTGGGCTAAATTTTCAGGTCCTTAGATGACAGTGGTGGAGGACCCGAAGCCCGGAGTCTATGGAGGTGGAGTCCAAAGGATCGGCATATGTATCCGACTAGTATGTCGTAGGACAGCTTCTTTTTGAGGGCCGACATTTTTGTAGACTTTTGACCAGACTCTTTTGTATCTAAACCCAGTGTTTGTAAAAGTTGGCTTTTGTGAAATGTTGCTCTGCTTTCCTATCACATGCTGTTTGTTGTTAGGGATTTATTGTTTCACTTCCGCATGTGCTTAAAATGAATGGGTCGGCGACGTGTCCTAACGTCGCTTTTATATCGACCACAGAGGGATATGCGCACACTCGAGGATCGGGGCGTGACAACTAAACCGTGTATTGTGGGAGCATACTCTGCCGACACGCCTCCTTATTTTTCCCAAATGAAGGTGTACTTATACGCTGTACAGCACTTAAAAGCAGGGGATTTCAAGGACTCCTGCATTGTAACCATGACAGCATTCGTATCGGATAAAATTTCGGGGCAGGAAGGGGATCAGAATGGGAGCTTAACATACAAGGACCTCCACAACAAGATGGCCGAGGGATTCAATCTCTCCTATGGGGGATACTTTTGGGCCATGTCAAGAAGAATTTTTTGGTGTCGCTACTTAAGTTTCGGATACCGAATGGACGGTTGCGGTGGCTATCAGTTCCCCAAGGGACTTCCCCTCTTACCAAAATTAACTTACCAAGAGATGTGGCAAGTTTTAGTTGGGGATTTTTAATACAATCCACAAATTAAGACACTATTTTCTCTAAAAACACAACAGCAAAAAAAAAAAAAAAAAAAATTGCCACATCACTTAATTGGAAAAGTCTAATAAGATTTCCCAGTAGATTAGGCATGCATTGCTCTTTTTAATTTTACAATTTATGGACCTTTTTTCTGGATTCGACACTATTACTTTATTTTTGTTTGGGGAAAAATGGTTGATTTAATAGTTGCTCGTATCCATTGCATGGCTGTTACTCCTATGTAGATGAATAAATTGCACGCGTCCTGAATGATGTTTGTAAATTAGAATTGTGCCGCCATGAGATGTGAACTTATTAATTGTTTGGTACGTCTTGAGGGAACAAAAGCGAGATCGTGTTTTTTTTTTTTTTTTAGAGAAAATATCATGCTACCGTAACATGGATTTCCCATGTGAATAGAATAAACTGCGATATGAGCACCTATTTAGGATAGTAAACTATTTTTATGTTTAAATGCTAAAATGATAGATTTAATTCTTCATTGATTGATCGTCGGTTCTAATTAGTCACTTTCGGTCACCTTAGATTATGCTACGTGGGCCAGTCATTATTATGCGCCATATGTGGGTCGGAGCCTCGCCTTCGTCTTGGGTATGACTTCCTAGCCCTTTTCTCCTCACAACTATGAAGATCTCAAGCAGCACTCTGATTAAAAAAACATTACGTTTAATATATTTTTTTTATTGCACCGTGCTAATCTATGGACAATTTCTATCCAGCCAACTAAGTTGCAGGAAAATTCGTACTCGGAGCTCTATGTGTGTTGATACTTCTAATCTACAAGTGGATGAGAAGGCACCAAGCGATCAACGCAAACATCGAAGTATACTTACAAGCTCACAATAACTTTTTACCGATAAGGTACTCTTACTCGAACATTAAGAAGATTACAAAAAATTTCAAATGCAAGTTAGGTGAGGGGGGATATGGTTCTGTCTACAGAGAAATCCTTAGAAGTGGCAATGAAGTTGCAGCTAAGATTTTGAACAAACCAAAATCTAACAGCCAAGATTTTATTAGCAAAGTGGCCACAATTGGAAGGATCCACCACGTCAATGTAGTGCAACTTGTCGGTTTTCGTTTCAATTACTCCAAACAAGCTCTGGTCTATGATTTCATGCCGAATGGCTCTTTGGATAAACACATTTTGAATAAGGATGGTGATGATCCTCTTGATTATAAGAAAATGTATGAGATCTCTCTTGGCATAGCTAGAGGGATAGAGTATCTATATCGGGGATGTGATAAAATTTTACATTTTGATATCAAGCCTCACAACATTCTCCTTGACCGAAGTTTCACTCCAAAAGTTTCAGACTTTGGACTTGCAAGACTTTATCCCACTGGTCACAGCATAGTATCCTTGACTGTAGCAAGAGGAACCTTGGGTTGTATGGCTCCTGAGCTATTCTATAAAGACATTGGCGACATTTCTTATAAAGCTGATGTTTATAGTTTTGGGATGATGTTGATGCAAATGGCCGGTCCAAGGAGAAATCTAAATGCACGTGCTATTCTTTTGCACTGGAGCTTGAAAGGGTAGATGTCATAGAAGAGGAAAGAGAAACAACGAGGAAGATGATAATCGTTGCATTATGGTGCATACAACTGGGTCCTAATGATCGGCCGTCGATGAGGAAAGTCCTAAATATGCTTGAAGGAGATATGGCTAAACTACAAGTGCCTCCAAAACCGCTTTTGTACCCAAGAGAAGCGCCAATTGATGATGTCGACACCGATATAAAACTTGAAACGGCCTCATCTTCGCCAAGTGCTTCAATAGTTTCGAGCAGTTACCAATTTTACTATGACAATGAGTTTACAAAATCATGTATTGTGTGATCGTTCCCCTATCATAGAAATGAGGTGCAAAATTTGAATAGTACTACCAACATATATCATCATTCACGATGTAATCCATGAAGCTTTTACATGTTTTTCATATAGCACTAGTGTTTTCCAATAGACTCATTATGTCCATATTTTATAAATGTCAATGAATGCCGTATAGCATTCATTTAATTTTTGTTTTGTGGGAATCTCTCTCATTTCCATCAAAACCTCTCACCCCCACCCTTCGACCCCGCTCAATCACCCACCTCTACAACTGCTACATGCTCAAGCAATCTCTGACTTCAACCTCATGTCACGGGATGGGTTAGGGTGTGACGTCCCGAAATTCGGCCCCTGTTTCAAATATATAAAATGGTTATTTCATTGATGCACTTATGGTTATTTTACTCAGAACTGATCATTCACAAGTTCACTAATCTATTAGGTGAGGTCGTTAAGGGGTGTAAATGCGACAAACTAGAGAATTCGATCAGAAATCGACTGCTTGACCATAATAATCAGCAAGGGTCAATACCACACCGTTGTATATCGATTAGCGAACGGGTATAAGTCGATTCGATGGAAGCATGTAGTCGAATTGTAGGTGGTTCCGCACGATTACGATATTCACGTCGAACGGCAATAAACCGATTTTCTATCGATATTATATTCAGGATACGTAATTGAACCCTCGCGATTACATGATAACCGAGGATCGTCTACGATTCGAAGATGCACAAACGTGGGTTGAAAATTATCGACCATGAGTCAAATGCGCTAAAACCCCTAAAGGCTACTCGGTAGATTAGGTCGTACTAAAGTCGCGTTCGATCGATTTTAACCACGAAATTTAATTCAGTTTCGGGAATCGAATATTTGAGCATGTCACGATTCAATTATTGGAACGAATTTTCGATGAGTCCGAAATTTTGCGGAAAAATGATATTCGGACAAGAAAAAAAAAGGAAATGAAATTCGGATGGGGAATTTTTCTACCCAAAAAGCTTTAATTTTGGGAAATTAGAGTTAAAATGTGATTGGGAGACCAATGATGAGCATATAAGACTTTTGAGGCATGTGTGATTATGAATTTGAGATATTTCCTAAGATATTTTGATTGGTTGGCTTATTTTCTTTCTCTCTCTCTCATGCGTGAAACAGCCCCTCTTCTGCCCATCTCTCCTTTCTTCCCTCACGTTCTTCTCTCCTCTTCATTTTCTCTTCTCTTTCTCCGCCGACAGCCCCATTCTCTCTTCACCTCGTTCTATTCCTTTTCATTCTTGCTGCCGCATGCCTCCACCATCATCACGCCAGCTTCATCATCTTCACGCCGTTACCACCAGCGGCACCACCCAACGTCCAGCTCCACCCACCAGCAGCCTCACCTCACGCCAACACCACCTCGTCACCGCCACCCCATCTTCACACCACACGCCCCCAGCTCCACCACAGCCCCACCTCCGCGTCCAGCCACCACCGCTCGCGCCAACACCATCCGCTAGCACCGCCACTCCACGCCCACAACCCCAGCAGCCGTCCGCCACCTCCACCGAGGGCTTGAAGGACCGCCATCACCGCCGTCGAGCCCCGTTTGAGCTGCGTGTCACGCCCTCGACGCCATTGCGTCGCCGTCGCCGCAAGCTTGCCACCGTCGAAAACCCATGGGTTAACTTCCTAATCTTTGATTAGGCCATTAATTGCGTTTATGGGGTGGTTAGTTAGTGCTAATAGTGATTAGTCTTAGTTAAGCTTGGTTTAGTTTTGATTGCGATTAAGAATGGTTTAGGTTAAATTTAATTACAATTAGTATAAGTAATTTTGATTAGTTTAATGTTTGGATTAATTAATTGTGTTTAGCTATAATTAATCACAATTAGCGTAGTTAGTAACAGATTAGTCGCTAAGTAGAATTTTCTACTCATTTTCTTGGATGAGATTATGCGTGATTTTGATTGTTTGCACGTACAATATTATGTGAGTAATTGCTCTATGGTAAATATCGATTGTCATTACAAAACTCGGTTTTATCGGCAATTAAATGGAAAAATGTGAGGTGTCGGGTTTGGATGCCAAATTTTACGTGCTAGATAAAACAATGGGGTTTTAAAATAAAAGTGTGCAAAGTTTGATGGGTTGATTTTAAATACGTGACCATGTAAGATTATTTTACTGGAATTTTAAATGTAAAGATTTTTCGAGGTTTGATTTTTAAGCATGAACTCTTTTGCACTGGGCTAATTGACGGAAGATAAAAATTGGCTTGAGTGTTAGTGTTCTTGTATGGTCACTTAATGGAACCCGTCACCCGATGAGAGTTGGGGGCAATGCCCGATTTTATTGGATGCCTGGCGGGGGTCCGGAAGCCGAGTCGCTGTTAAGGCCGGGCCGATGCTCATTTGTGGAATGCCATCTAGAAATAGATGTTACCGTGCCCGATGGGGCGAGACAATGCTCGGTTATGCCGGAAGACTGCCGACACTTGTGTGGGCTGTGTGTGACATCCTGATTTTCAGACTCTGATTTCGATTGGTTAAATTGGGCATTTCATCGACGCGACTACAGTGTTTTTCTCTGAGTTGACCACTCACGAGATAACTAGATTAGCTTAGTAGGCTATGAAGGACTTTAGGGCAGATAGACTGAGAATTCGACCATGAATCGATTTCTCGACCGTGCTCATCTTTAAAGATCATTACGGCACAGTTAAAAAAATTGAATCAAGATCAGAGATAGGTTAGCTCGACTGAGATGAATGACCGATCGTGGGTGACTCCACTAAATTGGAAAATTCTCATTGACCGGCACTAACTTGATCTTGCTATCGTTTTGGTACCCTATGTCCATATTTGAATTCTAGAGATTTTCATGACAATCGAGAATTGCCAATGTGTTGAGTGGGTTTGTCGTGGCTCGAAGAAAATCGACCACGGGTCATTTGTTCTAAAAAGTTCTGAAAACTACCCGATAATCTAGGTCACACTAGAAGCGCGTCCGAGTGAAATTAACCACCAATCTAAGTCAAATTTCAGAAATTGGAAGTTCTGTCATGTCACAGGTCATTTTAGGAACGTTGAATCAGTCTCAGAAAATTTTTCTGACACCTGACACTTTTTAGGAAAAAGTTGTCGTGTGGCCATTTTCGTTCAGTTGAAGCCGGGGATTGTGAAATTGAGAAGCGTGAGGGATTCTTGGATAAGGAAAATAATCAATTTGATAATGGAAATATCAATTGATTTCTATGAAAGTTAATTGAGAGAAATTCAAGAGGGATTTTGGATGCAAAGTGCTAGTAGGGACCAAGTTTCTCTCTCCCTCTTTCTTTCTTTCTTTTTCTTTTTCTCTCTCTCCTTTTCTCTTTTCCCCCTCGTGCGCAGCCCCCTCCACCGAATGCTTGGTTGTCTTCCTCTTTACTTTTTCTTTCTTTGATTTTTCAAACCTCTCTCTTCTCTTTCTTCTTCCCTCACTCTCTCGTGACCGACTCTCTCTCCCTCCTCTTGCTTGTGCGAACCAGAAGACAGTAGAAACAGAAGCAACGCCCATCGTCGCCAAAAGGAACCGCGACCAGCTGCCTGGACGTCGCCGCACGGAGCTGTCGCACCGCCGCCCGCTCGACGCCATGTGCTTCGCCGCCTCACGCTTGCGCCTACCGTCCCCGCCATGCCACCCCAGCCCTTGTTTTGCCTTAGTTCAGTCTTGTTCAGCCAGCATAGGCCGCTGCCCGACCTCCTCCGGCCACCGTCCGACCTCACCGGAGTCCTTTCACCCTCCGTCGGCCTTGTCCAGCTCGACTCAGCCCCGGAACCGCCCCAACCAGTAGCGAGCAGAGGGTTGCAGAAATGGGTATCGTAGTGGGGTTTTGGCCCGTTTTGGCCATCTTCCCGAGCCCGGATGCTCGGCTCGCCTTGAGGAAAGTCGATCCTCGCGTCGACCCCGTTGTTTTGAGTGAGTTTTACTCACTAATGCCTTCTTAGTTTGCTAATTATACTTAAAGGTTTATTAGTGTTAGTTAAGCGTAATTGGGTGGTTAGATTAGAATTGATTAGCGATTATTAGTTAATGGCATTGCATATTAGTTGTTTGGTTAGTGTACTTAGATAAAGAATTGCCTATAGTATTTATTGGATGCTTTGTGGGATTTTTCCCGACCCTTATCGGGCGTTAATTAGGCAATTCGGGCCTAATTGGAAGTTTTAGGAATTAAATATTAATTTTCGAAATTAATTATTTAATTATTTATTTCTTGGAAATTCAACTGGGATGGTCAGTGACCGGGATTTTATGCTGATGATCGTGGCGTAGTCCGTTTATTTAATTGAGCTTTATATTGTGCTAAATTGAATTTATTGTATTTATTTATTTATTTTCCGGAAATTCAATCGGGATGGCCGGTGATCGGAATTTCATGCTGATTGTCGTGGTGCAGTCCGTTTATTTATTTGAGCTCCACGTTGTGCTAAATTGAATTGATTGTGCAATTTGAGGAATTATTCCTTAATTGATTGAAATTGAGTGGAATTGAATGACTGATTGGTAGGTGGCTGAGTATGGCTATTTAGCATTTATAATGCCCTGATGAGCTATAAAGTGGAGCGAGTCGTGAGAGTGAACTGAGAACTCTATTAGCTGAGACCAATTAGGTACGAAGTATAGACAGGCGTGGTTCAGTGATTAAGGATATCAATGTGCGAAAACGGCGCCTTAAAGAATGCACGTAGACTGTCTATGACTTGTGGCAGGCGTGGTTCGGTGATTAAGAATATCACTGTGCGAAAACGGCGCCTTAAAGAACGCACGTAGATGGTCTGTGATCTATGACGGGCGTGATTCGGTGATGAGGAAGATCACTGTGCGAAAACGGCGCCTTAAAGAATGCACGTAGACCGTCTATTACTTATGTCACCTTGGCGAAAACGACGCCCGAGAGTATTAATGGAGCTCTGTGACTAAGTGTACTATTGGTGGTTATGTGGGATGGAGTGAATGACCTAGAAATGATCCGACTGACTTGTAATCGACTAGGTCGATTGATCGATGATTCGATCTGAGTGTGATTTGATGTGATTCATTGCTTTGAATCGATGCTGTGAATTGATTGATTGGAAATGACCGTGAGTGGTCTTGTTGGCGTGAAATCGACTAGGTCGATTTGATCGATGCTTCTATCAGTGATGTGATTGTTAGTATGCCTATTTGATCTGTGCTAATATGCAGATGGAATTTGAGGCCAAGGTAAGTCCTCTGACTCGTGTTGTGTATAGGCAGCCCTAAGGTGTATTAGTTTACTAATCGGGTCTTAGGGGGTAGAACTTGTTGAGACGTTGTCTCAGTGGTTATTGAATAACCATTTCAGGACCCGAATGAGGAGCCTAAGGAGGAGGAATCTGACGAGGAGATCCTTGATGAGGAACCCGAAGAGGAGTACGTGGAGGAGGACCCCGAGGATGACCCCGAGTATGATCCGGATGAGGACTTGTCAGACCTTGTCTGCATGTGAATAGATGTTAGATCAGACTTACGTATATATAGTATTGTAGAATACTATGAGATGCGTGTATGAAAGTATGGTTGTGAATTTCAATATGAAAAATATGGCATGTTTTTTTATCCCATTGTTTTATTGTCTGGGGATTTCTAACTGCTTTCGCATGTGCATATATAAATGAAAGGGTCGGCGATACATAGTCCTGGGATATCGCATTTTTTAAAATCGACCAAATGTAAAGGATGTGCGCGTGCCTGAGGATCGGGGCGTGACACCATGGCTCGAGGGGTCGTAATAATCGGAACACGTGTAAATGATTGTGATCTATTGCGCTTGATTATGAGGTAAAACTATTAAGTATGGTATGGGACGTGCCAAAGCGGGTTTTCCTTATAATCGGGACCCGTGTGAATGCTTGGATAATGAGAATTATGTGTTCTGGTTATTGATTATGTTTATGGTATTGATAACGGCATATGTGACGTGTTAACCTGCAGGGGTGTGCCGAGACGAGGTGAGTTTATGTGTGGTGTGTGCTTAGGCTGCCTTTGAGACGAATTTGCGTCCTAATCGAGGCTTAGGGATTTAACTCACTGAGATTTTATCTCACCCTGTCATTAAAAACCTTTTTCAGGGCCGTAGCGTGGAGATCTGCTGAGTGCGGATGTGGTGGGCGTGAGATGCGACACATTTTTGGCTAGCCCTACCGTTAGTGAAGTTTAGGTTGACCCTAATCCCTGAGAATTTTTGAGAGGGTTGATAGGAAGTGGCCATAGAAAGGCTTGTAATTATTAAACTTTCTAGGGGTAACAATGGATAAATAAATATGTTGTTTTCGACAGCATTTGTTGTGCTTTACTATCCCTATTGTTGTTCGTTGACTGGGTGATTATTTATGTCGCTTCCACAAGCGTTTAATCGAAAGATAAAAAAAAATGGGTCGGTGACACGTCCTAGGACGTCGCATTTTTAATCGACCGTTGAGGGATGTTCGCGCGCTCGGGGTTCGGGACGTGACATAGGACCTAACCAATGAACAACTGGCACATGTCAAAGACGAAAGACAGAGTAGGCTAACAATTTTGCGTTTACGATGAATGGAAATTGAACATGTAGTGTCGTTTTAGAGCATGTGATGTATTACAAAAGCTCTATCACCAAATGCAGTAAGAATTTATGTGTTCACTCGATGATAAGACATGAGATGGTGCCTTATGTTCTTCCAAACAAGTATCATATTCCTCCAGACATTGACGTCGATAAGGAACCCGCGATATCCACTTCACTCAGAGATCGCAGACAGAGAGCCCTGACCCGGTGCCAAATTAGCGAGGTACTCCCCCAATGAGATTCAAATAATGTCATTCATCAGGACTAAGAAAACATAGAAAAGCAGCGAAAGCGCATGCTGCTGCTTAAAACTTGGGTCGTCTCGCCAAGTACAAAAGCAATTAACATTTTTTGCAATGTCTTTTCGATTGCTTCAAATGGTTTTTAAAGTATCTAAAAATGGATAAAGCAGAAAGGACCATCCTAGTACAAGGTCAAAAATTGAAGGCTTTCAATGACTCTGAACGAGTCTCGGTTTGGAGAATACGAAATTGTTCGAGACCACTCCCGAAAGCTAACTCTCGACTCTGGAAATGGCAAACCGTGTCTATATGTATAAAGAGATGTACTGAGTGATAAATTGATTGATAGTATATTACTAGCTTTTTTCAGATTTGATGCACCACGAGTCGAATGCACTGATGGGCAAATGAACAGAACCACCATGTGTATGCAAGTATGCTGACTAGTATAATGCCAAGCCAAACCTTTACATGAAGAGATTCGCCAGTAGAAAGTCCAAACCAAGTAAGGGCGACGATGCTGAATATCGAGCTAAAAAGCGTCAAATATCATGAATGCCTTCAGAGAAAGTAAAGAAAGGGTTTGAATCCAAGCAGCTCAAGCTTCGAGCCATTAAAAGTCGACAGTTGGAAAGGTCCCCTGAAGTTTGCAGCCTGGGGGCCACCTGCAATGAGGTTCAGAACTAGCGAAACTGGCATATGTGCAGCGTCTAATGGAGCATTTATTCTCATTCCCTGTGCCTCCAGTGAAGGACAAGCAAGATTACCGTCGGTGACGAGATGTGGAGCGGACCCTGCCACCTCTCCTGATCCGAGAAAGCCGATAGGAATAGCAGGTAGCTTGTCAGATTCAGCTCTGCTCATCATCATCTTAAACCACAGGCGCAAGCACAGTTAGCATCACAACTCGAAGTTGAAACTACGTTGTTCGACTAGAATGCACACCGCGACTATCATGTTGTCATTGGCAGTGTGTTCTACCAATGGTAGCAATTATGATTATCTAAACATACAATTACTATCGAAAGAATATTCATGTCCTTTGAAGCAAGACTTGACGAGGCAAATAAAGTTTTGCCATGCCTCGTGCCGTAAGCCGACAAAGGTACCTGTGCTATCAAACGATGCATGTATTTAAACTAGTGCAGATAACAGAATTCACCAAGTAAAATAGTGTGCACAAGCAGGTAATTTATATTAAGAATCTTATCAAGTTGGTTAGTAGCTTTCAGATTGAGATGAATAGTTAAGCTCATCGCCAGAGGAGGTACTATGTTCGACGCGATGGAGAAAAAGTAAACGATATGACACGGAAACATCTCAAGAATCGAGTTTCTTGATGAGAAACTAAAGGTACCTGTAGTTCGTCACGCTCACTGGAAAATCATCCTAATGAGAAAGACCGTTGTGACAGGAGACTGTGGAGCTGTCTCTTCCTGTTCATTTGACATTTGTTGCTCGGCTACACCATGAATGGAAGGCAAGAACAGTCGAAACGTCACATAACGAAGTGTTCAGAGTACGACAACAACCTAGTGGCCACCATTCCAACATGGAAGGGAGAGGTGGGGGATTCGAATCCCCACCTTTTCAGGGGGTTGGGGTGGGGATGAATTAATTTCAAATGTGGGTTTTGACTCTCACGCCCTATAAGGAAGCATGGCAAAAGTTTAAGAGTAAGTATTATAATAGGAGTAAATTATGACTGACAAAAAAAAAAGGGTATGACAACAAGACTCGTCTAATGGACGGCAAAATTCATAGGCTGAACATCAAGGTCTCCATAAACCGACTTCCAGAAGCAAACAATAATAAACAGATGGCCTCACTTGGAAGAGCCCTCGGTAAGTGGCTCGAGGAGCTGAAGAGATTCATGGAAAAACGTCCCCAAGTGAAAGGTGAGCAGAGGACAATTCAGGCGTAAATTGTGTATCAATTCCGCTTGTGGAGGAACTGATTGTTGACAAGGCGATGCACTTAAGTTGAGGTCATGTGGCACGGATTGCTCCCGGCCATCTTGAACTTCATGCAGGTACAAACTCTATCTCCATATTGAGCAAGCTTACAAAGCTTTATTCATGATATAGAAAGAAATTAGAGGTATCAGCACGTGCTTAATAGACCAATTATTTGGACAAAAAGAATTTGTGCTCGTGTTCGTGATTTCTAGAAGGGGAAATTCGCAACAAAAAGGGAAAAGATACAATATTTTAATAAGTGACCACATTACTATAGGAAAAAAGAAGAAGAAGAAGAAGAAGAAGAACATGTGCAGTTAAAACGTCATTAGAGGCTTGTGTGACTACTAGCATAGCCCTTAAACAAACGGCAGAAGTATGCAATATTAATGATTATTTATCTTTCTCACTCATTAAAAAAATCATTTATTTTTATTTTTCATGTCATATGTTAGTGAGGCCCCGAGTAGCAAACCTTCAAGATCGCTAGCACCGGGGATTCTTACCGGTCAACGATATCGATGCTATGTCTTAACTGTTTTTTTTATTGCTCTTCTTGTTATTTGTGCTTTAGATCTCATGATTTTCTAAATTGATCCCAAGCAAAATCAAAATAAATAATTCAATCGATATAGATATACATATATATAGATTACATCAAGAAGGATTGAAGAGTATACGCCAACTGAGAGATACTCGCGTCCTCTACTATGCTGATGCAAGGTGTGCAATTTGACAACCATTATGAGGGAAAAGCAGTTTTTTATTCATAAGCTAATTAGCATTATCCATCAGTCAACAATTATAAATATATATACACATTACATCAAGGAGGATTGAAGAGCATACACCAACTGAGAGATACTTGTGTCCTCTACTATGCTGATTAATTTGACAACCATTATAAGGGACAAGTAGTTTTTTTATTCATAAGCTAATTAGCATTATACATCAGTCAACAATGCCTATTACATAGAAAATCTATTTCTTTCTCTTTTAATTACACTTTCACTTATGATGCTCATTAGGGCTCCATTTGTTTTGCTGAAAAAGAATTTCGATTAAAATATTTTTTAAAACACCTTTTGATGTTAAAAATGCTTAAGTCAACCGTCAAATATCTTTGATAGAAAAGCGCTCACCACTCGAAATCAAAAAAATGATTTCTCATTTTGAATAAGAAGAAAACATTTTCGTTAGCTGTATCACTCTATTCCATGTCATTGGGACATCAATGGACTTCGACCATGCTTAGAGCTTCGATAAAAAATCTCTCTCTCTCTCTCTCTCTCTCTCTCTCTCTCTCTCTCTCTCATCCTTTCTTGCTTCCATAATTGATTTTCTCTATTTTTCATGGATCAATCAGTAATCCTCTACTTTATTATAAAATAATTACTTCCTATACTTGATTTCCCCCTTAAAACTATATTTTACCATCGGAGAGCACAGAAGATATTTTTAAAGATATCGAAGTACATTTACCACTTCACTTCTTTCCAATACTAATTTCAAAATCGGAGGAAAAAGAAAGAAGACATTGAATTCTTTCACGAATGTTTAGAATTCATAATCACCGGACTTTACACTTCTTTTTTTCCATATTTGCTTTTTAAAGGTATTTCACTTGAAATCTTTGGGTCTTTTATCAATCGCCCGATGTCCAGGTTAACAAAAATCATTTCAATTTTCGAAATTTGCAATTTTATTCCAAGGACTTTTAGTTAAATCTAAGATACAACATCGCTTTCTCTAACCTTGACCTCAGCAAAGTCAAGTCAAGATGTCGCCCTCAACAAAAACTGATCTGAATCTTGCAATTAAAATTACAAGCGAAAAAAAGAGAGTATATATATATATATACAATACTCAAAAAGAACTTGCCAGGATGGTTCAGCTCCAATCCCCAGCTGAAAGGTAAGAATTCACTTCTGTCGTGTTGAAATCTATACGGATGTGAGGAAGCCATCACCCCAGAACACTCCCCTCTTCAACTCTAAACTGAAAAAAATCGAAGATTTACACAAAGATTGACGAAGACAGCATGCCCAAGATCACTCAACAGCAACAATAGCAGCAGCAGCAGCCAAGAAAAGAGCGGACAGAAAAGGAAGATATACATGTAATGTCATTCGACTTTGCTTAATGTATTCGTTGTCCAGATACCCTTTGAAGGTGGAGCAGTGCCTGTGATCTTTACGACCGTTTGGTGCTTGCGCTGTCGTCGCCTTTTCTTGGTAATTTTATTGTTGTTGCCGTCCCTTTCGTGGGAAGGGTTGTTTGCACATTTCATTACATCAACCTTTACGATGTGGTGATCCGATGTCCCTTTCGATGACAGGACCGAATACAACCCAAGAACGAACTTATATGGGCAATCTGGTGATGCTAGTATGTAGTCCACCCTCGACACAATAATGACAATAACAGGTGTGTACATGTATATATTCAACGCGAGCATCATGCTTCAAATGTTATGAATTTCCGTCCATTCAAGCCGATCATGTGATCATCGGGCTAAAGGAGCATTGTGCTCGAAAATTGCCTTAGATTAGCCGTTTGACAAAGTGCAATAAGAAAAATTGAAAGATGGGAAAGCGAACGAGTGAGTTCTTACTTTGTCCTTTGGCAATGACGACCACGGACTAGCATTTTCCAGTGAAGTCCTTAGCATCTGTGTACTGCTTGCTCTTCAGAAACCTCATGACTTCAACCTTTGGGGTTGGTTTTCCTATCTCCTCATAGTACTATAACAAAAAGTGTCCGTGATTACACAAATGCCCTAGCTTAAGCTATCAAGTAATCGAGTTTCGCATGCTAATGATTAAAAAGGGCATGTGCATACCTTGACGATGTCGGTCCACCGCTCTTGCGAGTAATCAGTCTCGTCGAGAAAGTTGAGGCCGCCGGCCAAGATGTGGGGGGAGTCGCTCGACTGGATGATGGCGCCAACCTGCTTCATCCGCCAATTCTCGTCAAGATGATCCAGGTGGGTGCACTGGAAGTTCACTTCCCCAACATGAGGCACTTCTATTGTTGCCTTCAGCACATTCCTGTGTAACCAAACACATCAAGTTCACAGCCACTTCGATTCCGTTCAATTTGATACATCATATTACTATCAACTTTTTATATCTTATTTTTGAATTTTCGTGCAACAGAAAAGCATAATCCCTCCACTGTTTAAGACGCGGCTTAATTAATCAAATGCAACACTCTCAGAAATTGATCCATGACGACCAATTGCTTGCTGTCTCAAGCAAGTTGATTCTATCTGGTCTGTCTCGCTCGAGAGAAATGTACCTTTCCTTGAAGATGAGTAGTCCTTGTACAGTCTTCAGGTCAAACATCTGATTTGGCAAATACATAAAATAAAGCAAAGGCAAAATCCTCCCCACGTTACTGTCCTACCTACATACACCTTACCCTGCCCTCATCTAACGTACGTACCATTCTCATCCTTCATTTATCTTCCCAACTCCTTATTTAAATACTAAAGATATATATATATATATATATATATATATATATATGATTTAGTAAGCACGTTTGGTAACGATTTTGTTCTAACAAATTCGATCGAAATGATTATTTTTTATTACATTCCGTGAACCGATTTCGAGTAAAAGAACTGTACAAAATTTTTTATTCCCGGAATAGAATTGTGTTTGGTACCGTGTTCATTGATTATGTTCCAAATCAATTTATTTTAATTTTTAAATAATTTTTATAATTTTTCCTTTTTTTCCTTTTTTTCTTTTCTTTTTTTTCCTTTTTTCTTTTTTTCTTTTTTTTTTTCTTTTTCTCCTATTCTAATTCTTCTTCAGGCCGGTCGTCGGCCCTCGTTGGCTCGGCCTCGCCGGACCTCGCCCTAGCCTGGTGAGCCTCGGGCGAGCTCGCCCGACTGGGGATTGTTTGCAACCGGTGGCGGGCGGCAGACGGCGACGGGCAGCAGCGGCAACCGGCAGAGGCATCGGGCGGCAGCGGGCAATGGAGGGCGGCGGCGGCGAGCAAGAACGGCGAACGGTGGCGGCGAACGGCGGCGGATGGCGGCGGCGGCGGCGGAGGGCGGCCGATCGCGGAATGGCGTCAATGAAGAAGAAGAAAAGAGAAGAAGAAGAGTTTTGATTATCAATTTCATTAGAACAAGAATCAACTTTTTTTTATTCTTGATTCTCGTCCCAACCGATTACGGGAACAAATTTGTTCCCGAAAACAAAAATTTTACCAAATGCGATTCTCGTCCCAAACTGATTTTGGGAATAAAAAATCGGCGATATCGTTGTTGGGATGGTTACCAAAGCAGCCTTAGCAGCTTCCTAAGCATTCTCTTGACTATGTCAGCAATTAATGAAGAATGATCTTTGAAGCTGACTCTCTACCACCCACTAAATGCAACCGGAAATGAAAAAGAGGAATGATAGATGACAATTGTATGGAGAACCCACATCCAAAATCATAGAAAGAAAATTGGGTTTTTTTCTTAATTTTTATTTTATTTTATTTTTTAATTCTGACTGGCATTGCTCACAGCTGGTGCTGGGATCCTTGGACAGGCCCACCATCGGTGTTGCAGAGAGCTCTCCGTAAGCTGTCCGAAGGCAAAAGGCTGTAGAAGAAAAGCCTTACAGCCTTGGGCAGTTCTTGAATTTGGTGGGGGGTTCTCTTGAATAATATTCTAAATTCTTTCCAGATCAATTCTTGGACAGCTCCATTCAGATAATTCCAAACAGAGAAGTTAGAAAAGGGGAGGATAAAAAAAAAAAGACAAAATATAAACCAAGTGACGGCAAAATTTTCATCCACAAATTCTGATGGATGGCTAGGCAAAAGCTTACGTTTTTATTTTTATTTTTGGTCTTGCGAATTTTTATTATATCCAACTTACCTCAATTTCAACGAAAATTTTGATTGGCCGAAGTGGATTTGCACTGTTATAGATGGGTCTACCGAAATTAATCTTTTTCACTTAGAAAAATGTAAGAAAAAAATGATATAATATGCCTAAAGGGAATAATAATTATGACATATTATCAAACTTCACTTTCAACGGTGGACGCCTCAAATAAATGAAAATATCTTTTAAAATTCGAAATTGCCCAGGAAGACCAGTTGCTCAACGAGAGAGAGAGCATATCATCGTCACCATAATTACGAAAATGATAGCAAGAATAACAGGTAAAAAATATATGGAAATTAATAAATAAATAAATAAAACAAAATGACGGACCTGAAATCGGTGTCATCGAATATCTTCTGGACCTTCCAGTGCTTGATCGGCCACCGGGAGAGGACGGCGTTGCCGTACTCCGGCGCCCAGCTCTCGGCGAACGCGTAGCTCGTCCCCAGCGCCGCCGCCAGCTCCGACAGCGGCTTCATCTCCCTCTCCTCCTTCGCCTTCACGTCCTGCAGCGCCACTATGTCCGCGTCCAGCTCCCGCAGCACCTCCACCACCGTCCTCGTGCTCCTGTACGCCTGCCGGCCGCCGCGGGGGTCGCCGCTGCTACCGCTGTTCTCGAGGCTCCCCCTCGCCGTCGCCGGAGCCTTCCCTTTGAAGATTCGACTGATCGACGCTGAGGCCAAGGACCGAGGAGTGGGGAGGTGGAGAAGGAGAAGTCGGAGGTTCGGCGGCGGCGGCGGCGGACGATTCGCTGAAGTTCAGGTTCCGCCAGCTGCGGAGGAGGGAGATTTCGTTGTCCGGCAGGTTGATGGAGACCCGGAGCTTCGATCTCGCGAACTTCTGTTGCTTCGTCAGGTGATCCTGGCCGTTGATCGGGTGCAGGGGAGACTGCTTGATTGTGCCCCTGGCATCCATGTCTTCTGGCTTGATGTTCGGGAAGGTTACAAGAGAACTAACCGCCATCTCCTAAAAGCTGCACAGCAGAAACTATAGAGTTATCCTCAGCTTGACCTCTGGCTCTCTCCTTCTTATCTGAATCATATAAAGAACCTCCACCATCCTTCTCTGCCTCAGTGATCTCGCAATGGGAAAACTCAAATGAATGATCGGCTGAATTCATCACATGAAGACTTTCAGCATTCATACTGGCAGAAGAATCATAAAATTCGAAAGGAAATACAGACTCAGCCTTGCTTGATGATTGTGAATTGGCAGATGGTGTGCTCTTTCAAATGACAAAGTATTGTAGGACAAGAATGGAAGCAAGCAAAAAGACAAGTGCTGGCCATAATTTCCAAATGACATTGCGATTTAGAAGTATGCAGGCAGCGAGAAGTGCAATATATAGCATTGGAATGGCATTTAACAAAGCAAAGGAGGCAAGGAGCAAGGCCACCATGTTTATTTCGAGGCCAAAGAGATTAAACATGTTCTCCATCCAAAAATTTATATAGATTGTCTTCTGCGTTTCAAATCTCTCCCTTCTCATGGTGATAATCCTTTTCTTGTTCCATTCGTGGCTTTCGTTGGTGCTTCCCCAAATATATCCGAAGGAATATTTTCTAGCACTGCCACCCCCAGAGCCTCCAACTTTGGGTACATTATTTGAAGCTTGAGAAAAACCAGAGGCTGAGGAAGACAAATTGTTTCTCACGCCCTCTGCTTCACAAGAAATTGCAGGAGAATCTGCAGGTGGCTTGCTTTCCCCATTAGAAGTAGAAAAATCCCTAAAAACTTCTTCTGCTGATACAAACAGAGGACAAGGTTCTTCGGTGTAATCTTTGCTCAAAATGTGAGTTGGTACTTTCTGCAACCAACGGAAGACATTGTATTGAAGGGTACAAGCAGATATCACCAGCACTTTTCCCCCTTAAACCCAATTCTAGACCCCAAAAGCCTGAGTGAAATAACTCAAAACCCAAGAACTTGGCTAAACTAAAGTCATTCTGTCCAGAAAACACTCCTGCCTGGGCACCCCGCATCTGAAAGAGATACTCTGTCATCACCAGAATCCCTCTATAAAGAAGGAATAACTTTGATGGGATTCGAGATGCTTTAGGTAAAAGGGAACAAATGACGAGACCAAGCAGACAAAGGAAACCAAAGAGACTAATTGGTGACAATGATGCATAAAACACTGCTATACACACTATCTTGTCACTGTGTCGAACGAGGAAACTCTTTATAAATCCAAGTACTCCAAATTCCATAAGTTTGGAGTCATCAGATTAGATATACTTGCTCTGTCTCCTCTCGTAGCTGTAAAGCTGCATCACAATCAGTATTGCAATAGACTGCCATATATTCTGCAATAGCAAAGCTTCTGAGTTGTAGGCCAAGTAAAACTGAAGATCAATCAACCCTGACAACCACATCTCAAGGGTGGAGATATTGCTCAAGCTGTATATGAAGATAAACACAGTGATTGCATATACTTTTAATGGAAACTAAAAATGTCTTCTCGTCATTTCAACGAGTTGTCTTCCCATGATCCAACATGGGAGGAGCAAAATGTAGCCAAATGATATGTGATTGGGTGTCATCAAGTAAACTGTTAGGAGGATTGTCAAAAAATCACAGATAGAAACTTCAGCCCAGTTGCACCAAGAAACAATGCGATCCTTCTCTCTGGAAATTGAAAGGAAATTACATTTTAGAAATGCAAATTATAAATACCTGTCGTATAATTTAGAAAAACAGTGAACAAAATCTTCCTCTAGAAACCTCTACAAATGAATCTGGCATTCTGAACAGCGCATAACTAGTCAAAAGTCCGCCACCATATCTAAATAGATAAGGTCCAGTCATTATTCGCATGCTATTAAACCAGTGAATAATCAATTTTCATGCGGAAACTCCAGGGGGAAATTTAAAGGGTGTGTTCCTGAAACGAAAGGGAGGAGTCTTGAGCATACTCAAGCAGCCATCAACAGAGAATGAAAATGGCAGCACTCCAAGTCATTTACTCAAAAGAAAGCAGCAAGTGACGACCCAGACTCGACAAAAGGGACGGCTCGTTCAAACCGAGCATGCTGGTGGACTAGGGAAAACGAGGCCCAGCTATCATTTCGGTTCCGTCGTAAATAAAACCAAGCAACGGAGTTCCCAGAGAGAAGTGTTTGACCACGAATATCCCTACTCGGCTCAGCGACGACGGCCAGAAGGTGAGCCTGAAGCGAAACGAGCTATGGTCAGCCGCCTCGACGTTGCAACGAGCCAGGATCATCGAGATAAAAGTGGATCGAACCCAAAGAAAACTCACCACGTGCTCGAGGGTGTTGGCTGGAGATCGCCGGTTTATGTTGGGGATGGCCGGGGAACGCTTGTCCGAGAACGAAGTTCGGCTCCTGGGTCTCGCTTTCTCTCAGTCCATCCCTCCGCTCACTCTCGGTTCTCTCTCCGCTTCACCCTTTGCTCACTCTCTCGGATCTCACTCTCTGTGTTGCTCTCGCTGTCTCCAGCCTCCCCGAAAGAACTCGAGAACACAGTCGCCTCTCTTTCCTCTCTTATCTGGCTCGCTCCTTCTCTCTCTTGAGCTCGCTTTCTCACTCTCACCAGCTCTCTCTCTCTCTCTCTCTCTCTCTCTCTCTCTTTCTCTCTCTCTCTCTTCCTCGGCCGAACAAACCCAAAAAAACCAGAGAGACCCCCTTCCCTTTGCCGCCTTTCTCTCCCTTTTATCTCGTTTCTGTCCCTTTCTTCAAGGACGAGACCAGCTGGCTTCGTACCGCACGACATTCCTGGGCGAACGTTGCGCGCAGCCTCGCGTCCTTGCGTCCTTCGGCCAGCGACCCGCTCTCTGTTTTGTCCTGAAGCTAACGTCCAAGCGAGGGAAGGAGGAGGAAGGAGGAAGAAGAGCGAGCTGGGCCGCGGAAGAAGAAAGGTCGGCCGCGCGGGGGGAATACAAGGAACAGAAGCGGGCTGGGCCACAAGGGGGAAAAAGAAAGAGGAAAGGAGGGGCCGGGCAAAGGGTGGCCCCAGCCCGGCCAGGCTGCGTTTTTATTTTTTGTTAATTTTTTTCTAACCTTAATTTAAAAAGTTATTTTTTTAATTTTTTTAATGCTAGTAATGCAAATGTTCCTGATATCTATATGCGATGCAAAAGTCCTAAATAAAAAAGGCAAAATTTAGATGTCAAAAACAAACAAGAACATTTTTTTTTTCATTTGATAGAACGATAGTAATCGATCAGTTCATTTATTAAGTAGTTCTACTATGGGAAAGAGATAACAATATTGCGCACAGATCTAACATAATTACGGGATAGTGATTGTAATATTGAAGTTGATAGTAAATAAGTGAAAATTGCTTCTTCTTTCTTTTTTTTTCTTTTCTTTTTTGTGATATCAAATATTGAATGCTGCGCAAGGACAAAGTCATTGAGGTTCTAGTCAATGCATGTCGGTCCCATTGCTATAATTTATCAGATTGTTTTCTTTCTTTCATAACGTGTTACACCATCCAAGAAGCACAAACTCCTATTTTTCCTTTTATTTTTTTCAAAAGTGACATTATACAAGTTAATATTCCCTTTAATAGTCTATCTTTGTTACCAATTATGTTTTTTGTCAGTAGTGACAAAGCTTATATGGTGAAATACGACATCTTTTTTCCTTTTTGTCTTTACAATTTATAAAAGCAACACTCGTGGAATATTAGCCTTGAAAATAAAATTGAATGCCAATGCCTCACTTGAAAGGATTTTGATTCAATTTAGAGTACATAACATTCAGATCGATTCTTTTTTCAGCAAACTAAAATTGATTCCTAAAGAGTCAATTTGCCAAGAAAAGTCAAATCTGGAAACTGCAAGGAAGTTTCTTTTCTAATCAACGTGAAAGCTGCGCCATACATAATTCCAACACCGTGTTTTTGTCGCCTTGACTGCAAGGGTTGCAATTTCCACGTGAGACCCACTTTTTCTTCGCTAGACTTTGTGTTCATGGTTGACTTGGAAATTTGCATCTATAGTCTTTGGATGACAATGAAGTTAGCTAGGTTCTAGTCAAGATGCGTCGGTCCATTGCTAGAAACTATCATATTGCTTTCTTTTTTTCATAACATGTTACACCATCCAAGAAGCACTTATTTCTTATTTTCCTTTTACTTTTGCCAAAGGCGGCATTACACAAGTTAATATTCTTGTCAATAGTCTATTTTTGTTACCAATTTCTATTTTTTTGTCAAAAAAAAAAAAAAAAAAAAAAAAGCTTAGACGATGAAATACAACATCTTTTTCCTTTTCGTCTTCACAACTTAGCGAAGTGACACTTATGAAATATTAGTCTCGAAAAAGAAAATAGAACGGCAATCCCTCACTCCAAAGGATTTTGATTCAATCTGGAAAATTTAGAGAAGTTTCTTTTTTAATCAATGTGAAAGCTATGCATAAATAATACCAACAGTGTTTTGACACCTTGATTGCAAGGACTGCAATTTCCACGCGATACCCACTTTTTCTTTGCTGGACTTTGCTTTATTGGTTGACTTGGACATTTGTCTGACCAGTGACTCCCAGCTCTTTTCATTCACATTACTGGGCCTCCATCACGTTACCAATTAGCAAAAACTTTCATTGCATCAAATCAAATGATAGAGAGACGATTAAGTCTCTGAGCTCCATAAGCCTGTTTAGTGTTTTGCTTTTCATATCGTATGTTCTGCTGCTATTAGGGACGAGTTATGGTGTGAAGAAGGATCATTTGTGCACCGCTTCATCTTGCAACAAATTTTGCGACATACACAATCACTTTCGATTGAAAAGCAATCCAAAAGGATGTGGCCACTCTGAACATAAGCTAGCTTATGAAAATAACCGCATTGTTCTATATCTATATGCCAGCCAATCATCCCTCCCTCACTCATTAGCGACCTCCAACTTTAGTGATCATGATCCATACTGTTCGTTAGCTGTGCCGGTGGTCTTCATGAAGTGCTCACAGCCCCTTGCTTCTATTTCGTAAGTCAACACTGAACCATGTATTGAGGGAGCATATCATTCCGATATGCCCCCTATTTTTTCCCAAATGAAGGTGTACTCATACGCTGTACATGGGTTTGATCTCCGAGTAGGGGACATCAAGGATACTTACACCATAGCCATTAAGGCTTTAATACCGCATTATATCCCAAGGTGGAAAAAGGATCGGTATAATCGTGCGAGCTCACCGTATAAGGACCTCCACGACATGATGGTCGAGGCATTCACTATCTCCTATTATAAATTCTTGCCACCAACAAGTTTCGAGTTTTGCTACTTAGGTTTCGGATACCAAAGGGAGAGGTGCAGACACCATGATTCCCGGAAGCTGACTTTCCCAGTTCTTTCTTTGTTTCTTTCTTCATCCTCATCCTTTTATTAAATGTTAGCTCTACCGAGGGATCGTATAAAAATTTACTTACTGAGTGATGTGGCTCATTTCAATTGGATATTGTAATAGGTCGATTGGATTTATTGTGAGAAAAATATGAGATTATTTTACAGGCGAGTGATTGACTAATCCACAAGAATAATATTTCAATTAACAGTGAATAAGTACATATTAGTTTATTTTTGTGCATGTGAATATTACACCTATAGTCTTTGTGCATGTCAAGAATGACGAAGGAAGTGAATTTCTAATCGAGACCCACATCAATTGATCGTTGGTTGAGAAATGATCGTATTGCTTTTTTCGTTGAGATCAGTATGTTCATTCATTAAGTGATTCAATTATAGAAAAGAGACAACGGTCATATTCATAATTATAGCACAATTACAAGAGAGTCATTTTAAAATTTAAGCATAGTGAATAAGTAAACATCGCATTATTTTTGTGAATTCAAATGTTGCATCTATAGTCCTTGCGTGTGTCGATCCACGACGACACAAGTAAGTTTCTAATAAGGTGTGTCGGTCCCATCACTAGTTGAGAATTTACTATATTGCTATCTTTCACATCATCCATAAGCAAGAAGCGCCCATTCCTTATTTTCTTTCTATTTTTGCGGAAAGCGACATTATAAAAGTTAAAATCTATATACCCGTTATTTAACATTATCCTCTATCTTGGTCACTAATTTTTTTTTTTCTCAAAAATGAAAAAAATTTATATGATGAAATACATCATCCTTTTCCTTTTCGTCTTCAAAATTTAACGAAGCGACACTTATGAAATATTGGCCTTGAAAATAAAATAGAACACCAGATGCCTCATTTGAAAGGATTTTGATTGAGTTTAGGGTACAAAACATTAAAACCGATTCTTTTTTACGATACTAAAATAAATTTCTAGAGAGAATTAATTTGCCAAGAAAAATCAAATCTGGAAAATGCAGAGAAATTTCCTCCCTAATGAATGTGAAAGCTATCCATCACTAATTCCGATATCGTGTTTTTGCTGGGCCATACTTTTTAAGTTTTTCTTCGCTAGACTTTGTTTTAGGGTTGACTTGGACATTTCGATGACCGATGACTCCCAACCCTTTATTAAGCATCCCTCGCATCACCAAGTGAGCTAAAACCTCCATTGCATCAGACCAAACGATAAAGAGATGATTATTTCTCGCAGCTCGATATTTATGCTCCGTGTTTTACTTCTCATATTGCATGTTCTGCTATTGTTAGGGACGAGCTGCGATGCGAAGAAGAATTACTTGTGTGCCCCTTCATCTTGCGGTGAGATCCATAACATAAGTTATCCTTTTCGATTGAAAGGCGATCTAAAAGACTGCGGTCACTCTCGGTATGAGTTAGCTTGTGAAAATAACCGCACTGTTCTATATTTAAATGCTGGCCGATATTATGTGAAGTCGATTCATTACTTCTCTATTCACCAAAATGACTTCTCTGGTGAGATCACAGTGGTTGATGAAGGACTGCAGAAGGGTAATTGCTCATCCCTTCCTCGTTACCCATTGTTGATGTACTTCAATTGGTCTAGTCCATTTGGTGATTTATATGGATTGCCATATGACAATGCCACTGTGGCCTTCATGAAGTGCTCACAACCTGTTACTTCTACTTCTTATATTGATGCCAAACCATGTATTGAGGGCGCATACTCTGCCGACACAACTCCTTATTTTTCCCAAATGAAGGTGTACTCATACGCTGTACTACGGGAATTACAAGTAGGGGATATCAAGGACTCTTGCGCCGTAACCATGATGGCATTCACATCGGATCAAATCTCATGGCGGAAAGGGGATCAGTATGGGAGCTTACCATACAAGGACCTCCACAACAAGATGGTCGAGGGATTCACTCTCTCCTATCCGATCCGCTTTACTGTGCAAAGCCCCTTTCCATGTCACTTCTTAAGTTTTATTAACCGAAGGGGGGATTGCGGCTATTATTTACGTAAGCGACGTTCCCTTAAGCTGTTCTTTCTTTTTCTCTTCTTCCTCCTCCTCCTTTCCTTAAATGCTAGCTTCCCTAAGAGATCTGATCAAAATTTACTTACGAAGTGACGTGGCAGGTTTTAATTGGGTATTTTTAATAAAAACCACACATTAAGACACTAGTTTCTTTAAAAACATAATAGAAAAAATTGCCACTTAAGTAGAAAAGTTTAAATAGATTTCTTAGTAGGGTCGGCATGCACTGCTCTCGTTTATTTTACGAATCTTGGAGCTTTTCTGGATTTGACATTGTTACTTCATTTTTGTTTGGGGAAAAATGGTTGATTTAATTGTTGCTCGTGTCCCTTGCACGGCTGTTATTGTTATGCGGTTGAATAAACTGCACGCGTATTGAATGACGTTTGTAAATTAGAATTACGCGGAGCGAGACGTGAACTTATGAATCATTTTGTATATATAGGTGAACGATAGCAAAATCGCTTTTCTTAAAGAGAAACTATCATGCTACGATGGCATGGATTCCCTAGGTGAATTGAATTAACTGTGATCTGAGCGCTGTTAAGGAGAGTAAATTATATTTATGTTTAACTGCTAAAATGATAAATTTAATTCTTCATTGATTGATCACCGACTCTAATTAAGCTGTTGCAGGCACCATTAATTCTGCGTGGGCCAAGCATTGGTACGCGGAAATTGTAGGTTGGCGCCTCGCCTTTTTCTTGGGTATGACTGCTGGGCCTTTTCTCCTCACACTATGATGATCTCAAGAAGAACTCTGATTAAAAACAATTATGTTTACCAAAACTTTATTGCACTGCGCTAATCTATGGACAATTTCTATGTAGCCAACTACGTCCCAGCAAAATTCGTACTCGGAGCTCCATGTGTGTTGATACTTCTAATCTATAAGTGGATGAGAAGGCACCGGGCGATCGACGCAAACATCGAAGAATTCCTACAAGCTCACAACAACTTTTTGCCCATAAGGTATTCTTACTCAGATATCAAGAAGATTACAAAAAATTTCAAATGCAAATTAGGTGAGGGGGGATATGGCTCTGTGTATAGAGGAATCCTTAAAAGTGGCAATGAAGTTGCGGTTAAGATTTTGAACAAACCAGAATCTAATGGCCAAGATTTTATTAGCGAAGTGGCCACAATTGGAAGGATCCACCACGTCAATGTGGTGCAACTTGTTGGTTTTTGCTTCGATTACTCCAAACAAGCTCTAGTCTATGATTTCATGCCGAATGGCTCCCTGGATAAACACATTTCAAATAAGGATGGTGATGATCCTCTTGATTATAAGAAAATGTATGAGATCTCTCTTGGCATAGCTAGAGGGATAGAGTATCTACATCGGGGATGTGATATGCAAATTCTACACTTTGATATCAAGCCGCACAACATTCTCCTAGACCAAAGTTTCACTCCAAAAATTTCTGACTTTGGACTTGCAAGACTTTATCCCACCGGTCACAGCATAGTATCGTTGACTGCAGCTAGACCCGTTAAACGGGTGGGTCGGGTCGGGTTTGGGTCGGGTCATAAATGGTCCGACCCAAATCGACCCATTTAACTCGTTTATGACCCATTTATTGCAGTACAAAATTTTTGACCCATACCCGATCCGACCCGTACCCGACCCATACCCGACCCATTTAACGAAACCTAAAAAGTTTATATATATATTTTAAAAATGATATTGCTAAAATGGTTTTATACAACACAAATTTAATGGACAATTTTTATAATTTTTAAAATAATTATTTTTAAAAAATCGAATTTTAATTATTTTTTATTTTTAAAAATTAAATTTTTAATTTTTTTATTTTTTATTTTTAAGAATATAATATTTCTTTTTCTTTTTCTTCTTGGTCAGCCGCCGGCCACAAGCGAGCCTCGAGCTTGCCCGGCTTGCCGATGTCGATGAGCTCGAGGATCGCCAAATCCGGCGAGCTCGAGCCTCGCCGCCCGGATCGGCGAGGCTCCAAATCCGGCGAGCTTGAGGCTCGGCGGCATCGGGCAAGCTCGAGCTCGCCCCTCACCGAATTTGGCGAGGTTTGAGCCTCGCTCGATGCCAGCGAGTTCGAGCCTTGCCGAGTGTCGGCGAGGCCTCCGCCTCGCCAAATCCGGTGAGCTCGAGCTTGCGACGCCGCTCGCCGTCGGCAAGCTCGAGGCTCACCCGGGCTGGTCGCCAACCATTGCCGTGCCGACAATCGAGAGGAAGAAGAAAGAAAAAAAAAGAAAAGAAAAAAGAAAAAATAATAAAAATAAAAATAAAAAATAATTATAATTATAATTTCGGTTTTTATAAAAAAAAAATTGTAAAGTTAAAGAGAGGAGAGAGATTGTGAAGTTTTGAGTGAAAATAAATGGGTTCATTTTTAATAGGTTGATAAATGGATCATAAATGGGTCAGCTCTCTAACCCATTTAAAACCCATATATCTTAGTATTGACCCATTAAAACCCATTATGGGTGCTTCATGAAAGAAATCTTGACCCATTAATGACCCATTTAACCATAAATGAGTCCATAAATGGGTTGTGCAACCCATTTAACACCTCTAACTGCAGCAAGAGGAACCTTAGGTTATATGGCACCTGAGCTATTCTACAGAGACATTGGTGGCATTTCTTATAAAGCCGATGTTTACAGTTTTGGGATGATGTTAATGGAAATGGCCGGTAGAAGGAGAAATATAAATGCACATGCAGGGCATTCAAGTCAAATTTACTTTCCTTTGTGGGTTTATGATCAACTCAGCAAAGAAAATGAGGTTGAGAGGGTAGAAGTCATAGAAGAGCAAAGAGAAACGAGGAAGATGATAATCGTTGCGCTATGGTGCGTAGAGCTGAGCCCTAATGATCGGCCGTCGATGAGGAAAGTTCTAGATATGCTTGAAGGAGATATCGATAAACTGCAACTACCTCCAAAACCGCTTTTGTATCCGACAGAGGCACCAATTGATGATGACAACAATGAGATAGAACTTGAAATGGTCTCATCTTCATCAAGTGCTCCGATAATTTCTGGCAGTTACCAATCGACCACGACAATGAGTTTACGAAATCATGTATTGTGTGATTGTTCTCCTCTCGTAGAAATGAGATGCGAAATATAATTAACACTATCAGCATGTACCATCATTGATAATGTAATCTATGAAGCTTTTACATGTTTTTCATATAGCATCGGTGTTTTCTATTAGACTCATTATGTCCATGTTTTATAAATGACAATGAATGTCGTATCGCATTCGTTATAATTTTTGTTTCGTGTCAATCCTCTTGGCATAACAATGTAATTTTTTCTTCATGTTCATGTTTGCATTTTGAGCAACGAACTCTCTCGTTTCCATCAAAAGCTCTCACCCCCACCCTTCAACCCCCGCTCGATCAACCAGCTTGACATCAGCTACCTGCTCAAGCAATCTCCAACTTCGACCTCTTGTTTCTAGATGGGTCCTAGCCTAACCGATGAACGATTGTGGCTATCAATTTTTGCCTTTACGATGAATAGAAATTGAACACGTGATGTCATGTTAGAGGATGTGATGTATTACAAAAGCACAATATCTCAATGCAGTAAGAATTTGTGCATTCACTCGATGATAAGCCATGAGATGGTGCCTTACATTCTTCCGAACAAGTACTATATTCCTCACTGTTGTCCCCTGCACATGAGTTTTCTTGCTTAGCAAACATTCCTCCAGACACCGATGTTGATAAGGAACGCGCGATATCCACTTCACTCGGATATTGCAGACAGAGAACCCTGACCTGATGCCGAATTAGCAAGGTACTCCTGAATGGAAGCTACAAACAACGCCATTCATCAGGAGTAAGAATAAATAGAGAAGTGGCAAAAGCGCATGCTGCTACTTAAACTTGGGTCACCTCGCCAAGTACAACAGCAATTAACTTTTTCCGCATGGCCTTTTCAATTACTTTAGATGGTTTTTAAAGTATCTAGAAACAGATAAAGCAGAAAGTACCTTCCTAGTACAAGGTCAGAAATTGAAGGCTTTCAATGACTCTGAACAAGTCTCGGTTTAGAGAACACGAAATTGTTCGAGATCACTGCTGAAAGCTGACTCTCAAATAGCATATTAAAAGCTTTTTTCAGATTTGTTGCACCACGAGTCGAATGCACTGATGGGTAAAAGAACAGAACCGCCATGTCTATGCAACTATGCTGACAAGTAATATTCCAAGCCAAACCTTTACATGAAGAGATTCGCCAGTAGGTAGTCCAAACCAAGTAAGATCGACGACGCAGAATGTCCAGCTAAGTGTTAAATATCATAAATACCTTCAGAGAAAGTAAGGGATAGGGTATGAATCCAAGTGGCTCAAGCTTCGAGCCATTAAAAGTCTGATGGTTGGAAAGGTCCCCTGAAGTTTGCAGCCCAGTGGCCGTCGGCAATGAGGTTCGAGAGATGAGAAATTGGTGCATGTGCAGCGTCTAATGCAGCATTTATTCTCATTCCTTGTTCTTCCAATGAAGGACAAGCAAGATTACCGCCAGGTACAAGATGTGGAGCAGACCTTACCACCTCTTCTGATCCAACAAAACCGACAGGAATGGCTAGTAGCTTGTCAGATTCAGCTCTGTTCATCAACATTTTAGAACCACGAGTGCGAGCACAGTTAGCATCACAACTCAAAGTTGAAACTACGTTGTTCGACTAGAATGCACACCGCAACTATCATGTTGTTATTGGTAGTATGTTCTACCAATGGTAGCAATTATGATCATCTAAACAGACGATTCCTATCAAAAGAATATTCAGGTCCTCTGAAGCATCACTTTCAAAGAATATCCAGGTCCTCTGAAGCAACACTTTTGACGAGGCAAAAAAACAATTACGCCATGCCTCAGGCCATAAGCCATCAAAGGCACTTGCGCTCTCGAATGATGCATGTATTTAAACTAGTGCAGATGACAGAATTCACCAAGTAAGATAGTGTGCACAAGCAGGTGATTTATATTAAGAATCCTATAAATGTAGGTGAATAGCTTTCAGATTGAAATGAAAAGTTAAGCTAATCACTAGAGTAGGTACTATGTTCAACGCAATGGAGAAAAAGTAAACGATATGAGACAGAAACATCTCAAGAATCGAGTTTCTTACTTATTCCTGCAGTTCATCACGCTCATTGGAGAATCATCCTGATGAGAAAGACCATTCATTGTGACAGGAGGCTGTGGAACTGTCTCTTCCAATTCCTTTGACATTTGTTGCTCTGCTGCACCATGAAAGGAAGGCGAGAACAATTGAAACCTCACATAAGTGTTCGCAGTACGACAACATGACCCGTCTAGTGCACAGCAAAATTCATAGGCTGAACTTCAAGGTCTCCATAAACCGATTTCCAGAAGCAAACGATCATATACAGATGGCCTCACTTAGAAGAGCCCTCAATAACAGGCTCGAGGAGCTGGAAGAGATTCATGGAAAACCGTCCCCAAGTGAAAGGTGAATAGAGGACAATTCGGGCATAAATTGCGTATCAATTCCACTTGTGGAAGAACAGATTATTTATACGGCGATGTATTTAAGTTGAGGTCATGTGGTGCGGATTGCTCCCGGCCATCGTGAACTTCATAAAGGTGCAAACTCTATGCAATGTCCCTTTGTTTCACTCTATATCGAGCAAGCTTACAGTGCTAGATACGAAGAATCTTTGCTTATTCTTTAATTCTGCAACATTTTCACATCTACTCCGAGGACGAAAAACCAGCTCTCGGTGGGGTTTACATGGTCATGCCATGTCTAGAGCTCCGGGATTCTCTTCTTGTTCCTTGTGTTTTCTTACATAGTTCTGTAGCTATTCGAGTAAAGACAGTGTTAAATTGATGTTGATTCGACATTTTCCATGTTTAGCGTACTAACAGGCGAAGAACTACACAAGTGCTTTTAAATATCGTTGCTCATCCTGACCGTTTACTCATGATCATTACAATTTTCAGTTTGCCAGTGAGCCGAGATGAAAACTTTTCTCTACAAATGCCACTTGAGAATTTATTGAAAGATGATGGAACGACATGCTTGGCAAACGATAAAAAATGGTTACTAACTAACCTTCTTAGTGGTTTGTTTATGATATCATGTTTAGCATGTAAGAAGACCAGCTGAAACATGTCTCCAAACTATCTGTTGCAGCAACGCCATGTGATTGGACACAAGTCATAAAGTGTGAACTTTATACTAGAAATTACATCTCTTTTGGAGATTTAAGTTCTTTAGATAAGTTTGGGACTTTGCCCTGTTTAAACTATGATCAGAATCAGTTCTACAAAAAAAAAAAAAACTATGATCAGAATCAGGATGGAAGAGAGATGCTAGTTAGTCATGGGAAAATTACCAGAAAAAACTCATTGTACTTTTACCAATTCGGTCATTAATCTTTCAGTCATGCCAATTAAATTTTAAACATTTTCACATTTTTCCAATTGAGTTCATCTAGCCAATTTTATTAGGAAATCACTGATGTGGACTCTGGTTATCTTACGTGGCACAACCAACACTAATGTGAAGAATTTTTAAAATATTTTAAACATTTTTTTGAATTTTTATGAACCTTTTTCTCTTCTTTTTCTATCTTTTCTTTTCTTCTCTTTTCCTCCTTTACTTTTTTTCGCCATGTCCGGCGAGGGTCACTGAGTCTTCACTAGTAGCTGCAAGGACCCGACGACTCTCACAAGCCACGATAAAATAAAAAAGAAAAAAATTAAAAATTTTCATTTTTTTTAATATAAGAATTTGCCAACATTAGTATCGACCATCCTATGTAAGACGGCTGGTGTTCACATCAGTGATTTTTTTCTTAAAATTGGCTCAATAAACTCAGTTGGCAAAATATGAAAATGTTTAGGATTCAATTGACATGATTAAAAGATTTATGACTTAATTGGCTAAAGTGCAATAAATTTAGTACTTTTTTGGAAATTTTCTCATTATTCATGATATCTACAAACAATACCTCTAATTTAACACAATTCCAGTGATTAAAAGACTAATTCTTTTTAAGTGTTCACTTAAGAGGGCTTGATCGATGATGGTTCCTCCTGGTCATTGCCGATTTTAAAGTCGAACAGTTACAAAAAGAATTACCATCCAAAGGCAATAGGACACTTACAAAATCAGTGACAAAGAGAGAGCCAACTTGTACCCTAAAATACAATCATGTATGTCTAGATCTTCGGCATACGCGAGCGAGATATTTCTGTTTAGATTTGTCCAATCATCACTTAATATTTTATTCACGATATAGAAAGCAATTAAAGGTATTAGCACGTGCTAAATAAACCAATTATTTCAACGAAAAAAATTTTGTGCACGTGTTCGTGTTCATGATTTATAGAAGGGGAAATTCGCAACAAAAAGGGAAAAAATACAACTTTTTAATAAGTGACTACATCACTATAGAAAAAAAAATGAACGTGTGCAGTGAAAACGTCATTGGATGTGTCATGTGACCTACTAGCATAGCCCTTAAACAAACGGTAGAAGTATCAAGTATTAATGATTAATTGTCTTTTTGTCTCATTAAAAAAAATTAAATTTATCTTTATTTTTAATGTCATGTGTTAGTGATTTCCCGAGTAGCAGAGCTGCAAGGTCGCAAGTACCGGTATTCTTACCGGTCAACGATATTGACGCAGTGTCTTAACCGTTTCTTTTTTTTTTTTTTTGTTAATTCCTCTTGTTATCTGAGCTTTAGATCCCATGATTTTCTAAATTGAGATCCCAAGAAAAATCGAAATAAATAATTCAATCGATATAAATTACATCAAGGAGGATCAATTGAAGAGTATAGGCCAACGGAGAGATACTTGCATCCTCTACTATGCTGATGCAAGGGGCGTAGTTTGCCAACCATTATAAGGGAGATGCGGTTTTTTATTCATAAGCTAATTAGCATGATACATTAGCCAACAATGTCTATTATAAAGAAAATCTATTTCTTTCTCTTTTCATTACACTTTTACTTATAATGCTCATTAAGGCTCCATTTAGAGATCACAGAAGGTATTTGTTAAGATGTCGAAGTAGATTGCACTAACTTACCATTTTTCTTCTTTCCAATGCTAATTTCAAAACCGGAGAAAAAAGAATGAAGACATTGACTACTGTCACAAATGTTTAGAATTCATAATTACCAGACTTCGCAGTTTTTTTTTTTTTTTTTTTTCCTTATTTGCTTTTTAAAGGTATCTCATTTGAAATCTTTGGGTCTTTTATCAATCACTTGATGTCCAACTTAACAAAAAAAATTCAATTTTGGAAATTTGCAATTTTATTCCATTTTCGAAATTTGCAATTTTATTCCAAGGACTTTTAATCTAAAACGTTTCAACTTTCAGTTAAATCTAAAGATACAAGATTGCATTATCTAACCTCAACCTCAGCAAAGTCAACTTGAGATGTCGCCCTCGACAAAACTAATCTGAATCTTGCAGTTAAGATTACAAGCTGAAAGAAAAGGCATAAAATACTGAAAAAGAACTTGGCAGAACCGCTTAGAATGCCTAGTTGAAACGTAAGAATTCACTTCTGTCGTGTCGAAATCTATACAAATGTGAGGAAGCCATCACACCAGAACCCTCCCCTCTTCAACTCTAAACTGAAGACAAAAAAAAAAAAAAAAAAAACAGAGAAGACAAGATACACAAAACAATCGAAGATTTACACAGAGATTGACGAAGCCAGCATGCCCAAGATCACTCAACAGCAGCAACAGGAGCAGCAGCTGAGAAAAGAGTGGAAAGAAAAGGGAGATATAAATGTAATGTCATTCGACTTTGCTTAATGTGTTCGTTGTCCATATACCCTTTGAAGGAGGAGCTGTGCCTGAGATCTTTACAACGGCCTGGTGCTTGCGCTGTCGTCGCCTTTTCTTGGTAATTTTATTGTTGTTGCCATTGCTTTCATGGGGAGGGTTGTTTTCGCATTTCGTTACGTCGACCTTTACGATGTGGTGATCCG
The DNA here is from genome assembly GCA_014182515.1 of Eucalyptus microcorys. Taxonomy (NCBI): domain Eukaryota; kingdom Viridiplantae; phylum Streptophyta; class Magnoliopsida; order Myrtales; family Myrtaceae; genus Eucalyptus; species Eucalyptus microcorys. The sequence goes on from CM024569.1 coordinate 11,868,445, forward strand.
ATGTCCCTTTCGATGACAGGACCGAATACGACCTCGGAATGAACTTGTATGGGCAATCTGGTGATGCCAATAGGTAGTCCACCCTCGTTCCATATTTGCACGTCCCTTGCACACCTGCAATAGAATAAACAGTTTCCAAACTACATATTCAGACAATAATCACTTGAAAAAAAGATTTTAGACTTCAATTTTTATACCACGGATTTTCACATCAAAGGTTGATATCGACAAAGTGATGACAACAACGGATGTATATATTCAACATGATCATCATGCTTCAAATGTTATGAACTTCCGTCCATTCAAGCTAATCATGTGATCATCGAGCGAGAAAGCACCTTAGATTAGCCATTTGATAGAGCGAAAAAGAAAAATCGAAAGATGGGAAAGCAACCAAGTGAGTTCTTACTTTGTCCTTTGGCAATGACGACCACGGACTCGCATTCTCCAGCAAAGTCCTTAGCATCCGTGTACTGCTTGCTCTTCAGAAACCTCATGACTTCAACCTTTGGGGTCGGTTTTCCCATCTCTTCATAGTACTGTTACACACAGGTGCCCATGATTACAAAATCGCCGTAGCTTAACCTATTTAGTAATTGAGTTTGACGTGCTAATGAATATCACATCAAACATGACAGAAATGTACATACCTTGACGATGTCGGTCCACCGCTCTTGCGAGTAATCGGTCTCGTCGAGAGAGTTGAGGCCACCAGCCAGGATGTGGGGAGAGGCACTCGACTGGATGATGGCGCCGACTTGCTTCATCCGCCAGTTCTCGTCGAGATGATCCAGGTGGGTGCACTGGAAGTTCACTTCCCCAACATGGGGCACTTCTATTGTTGCCTTCAGAACGTTCCTGTGTAATAAAACATATCGAGTTCACAGCCAGTTCAATTCCTGGTCGATTTAATATGTCGATCAATTCAATCCACCCTTTTCTTCTTTTTCTGAATTTTCGCGCAACCAAAGCACATAATCCCTTCACTATCTAAGGCATAGCTCAATTAATTGAACGCAAAAGTCTCGGAAATTGACTCCATGACGAGCAATTGCTTGCTGTCTCAAACAAGTTAATTCTATCTGGTCTGTCTCGCTTGAGAGAAATGTAGTTTTCCTTGAAGATGAGTAGTCCTTGTACATTCTTCAGGTCAAGCATCTGATTTGGCAAATACATAAAATAAAGCAAAAGCAAAATCCTCCCCACGTTACTGTCCTACCTACATACACCTTACCCTGCCCTCATTTAATGTACGCCATAGATCTTATCCTTCGTTTATCTTCCCAACTCCTTATTTCAATACTAAAGAGCAAAAAAATATATATGTAATTTAGCAGGTTCCTAAGCATTCTCTTGACTATATCAGCAATTAATACAGAATGATCTTCAACGCTGACTCTCATCAACACACTAGATGCAACCAGAAATGAAAAAAAGAGGAATGAAAGAAGTCCAAGACAGTCTTTCATCACACACACTCGCACGAATTTCGAATAGTTATAACCGAAAATATTATTATTATTATTATTATTATTATTATTATTATTATTATTATTATTATTATTATTATTGATAAATGAAAATTCTCTGGAGAACCCATATCTAAAATCATAGAAAGAAAAAAATGGTTTTTTAAAAAAATTAATTTATATTTTAATTCTGACTGGCATTGCTCACAGCTGGTGCTGGGATCCTTGGAAAGGCCCACCATTGTTGTTGCAGATAGCTTTCCGTAAGTTGTACAAAGGCAAACAGGCTGTGGGAGAAAAGCCTTGGGGAATTCTTGAATTTTTGGTGGTAGGGTTCTCGTGAATAATATTCCAATTCTTCCCAGATCAGTTCCTGGACAACTCCATTCATATAATTCCAAATAGAACAGTTTAAAAAAGGAGGAAAAAAAAAAAAGACAAAATATAAACCAAGTGACAGCAAGATTTTCATCCACAAATTCTGATGGCCAGCAAAAGCTTATGTTTTTGGTTTTATTTTTTGGTCTTGTGAATTTTTATTACGTCCACCTTACCTTAATTTCAACGAAAATTTCAACGAAAATTTCAACTGTTCGAAGTGAATTTGCACTGTTGTAGATGGGTATGCGAAATTAATCTTTTCACTTGGAAAAATGTAAGAAAAAATTATATAATATGTCCAGTGGGAATATTAATTTATGATATATTATCAAACTTCGCTTTCAATGGTGGACGCCTCAATAAATAAATGAAGATATCCTTTAAATTTCGAAATTGCCTAGAAAGACCACTTGCTCAATGAGAAAGAGAGAATATCATCGTCACCATAATTACGAAAATGATAGCAAGAATAACAGGTAAAAAATATATGGAAATTAATAAATAAATAAAATAAAATAAAACAAATTGACGGACCTGAAATCGGTGTCGTCGAATATCTTTTGGACCTTCCAGTGCTTGATCAGCCACCGGGAGAGGACGGCGTTGCCGTACTCCGGCGCCCAGCTCTCGGCGAACGCGTAGCTCATCCCCAGCGCCGCCGCCAGCTCCGACAGCGGCTTCATCTCCCTCTCCTCCTCCGCCTTCACGTCCTGCAGCGCCACTATGTCCGCGTCCAGCTCCCGCAGCACCTCCACCACCGTCCTCGTGCTCCTGTACGCCTGCCGCCCCCCACGGGGGTCGCCGCCGCTACCGCCGTTCTCGAGGCTCCCCCTCGCCGTCGCCGGAGCCTTCCCTTTGAAGATTCGACCGATCGACGCTGAGGCCAAGGACGAGGAGTGGGGAGATGGAGAAGGAGAAGTCAGAGGTTCGGCGGCGGAGGCGGCGGCGGCGGACGATTCGCTGAAGCTCAGGTTCCGCCGGCTGCGGAGGAGGGAGATTTCGTTGTCCGGCAGGTTGATGGAGACCCGGAGCTTCGATCTTGCGAACTGCTGCTGCTTCGTCAGGTGATCCTGGCCGTTGATCGGGTGCAGGGGAGACTGCTTGAGTATGCCCCTGGCATCCATGTCTTCTGGCTTGATGTTAGGGAAGGTTACAAGAGAACTAACCGCCATCTCCTAAAAGCTGCACAGCAGAAACTATAGAGTTGTCCTCAGCTTGACCTCTGGCTCTCTCTTTCTTATCTTAATCATGGTATTTGTGGAGCAAATGAAGATTTATCATGTACCTCAAGATAGCTCTACCGCACTGACTGATAAGTAATTGTAGGTACGTTCTTTCCTTTCACATCATGCATTTGCATTAGCATTTCCATGCATCATCTAAATTGCATTGCAAAATGGAATTCATTTTTCAACAAAAATCATTAATTGCATGCGCATGATCAAAATTAAGGTCTCAATTTGTCTTTGAAGGCAACCTCTACGAGCTCACCTTCAAAGAGGGGCACCTGTTGACACCTAAATTTTGGCAATTCATTTAGTTATTTATCGCATTAAAAAATTAGGGATTAATTTTAACCCCTAAACAAAATTATTTAAATTAAATTGCTTAGCATATAGATATTAGGGGCATATTTCATTTAAGTATACATTTGTCGAGCCTTGGAGGGTATGCACCTGTGTAGAATGAGAAGTTTGAAGCCGATGAAGATGATGAAGACTACAATGAAGAAGGCTAAGTCAGCATGGTGTTATTTGTTGATGCAAAACCATTAGATGTGTTTGGATAGAGGCGTAGACAGCTCACATGCTAAACTTTGGAAACATCGTCAAGACAGGGTCGAAACAGACTAGTTCCAAGTTACTTTAGGAAGTTCATAGTTCAATGTGTCAGATTGCATACATGTACAAAAGCTCGTGATGATTGTCACATGGTGTTATCATCAGAAAGCTCACTATTATCACTAACTTTTCATTCCTTCTAGGTTTGGAATTTGCCGACGCCCTCGAGTCTATTTTATGTTTCAATGCATGAGTGCCGAGTGTTATATTTGTGTAGCCATCTTTCCTTGTACTCCTGTATCAGGAAAAATAGGAAAGCCCAATTTTGCAAGGAAGTCACGAGGGAGCTTCTAATAGTAGGCCCTGATCTTTGCATGATCGAGAACAAAGGTGGCTGGATACCGTTCCACTACGCGGCCATCAAGCGTAGGGTCAAGTGAAGAATGATCAGTCCGATGCGCTCAAGAAGCTGTCGAAGATGCTCAAGAAGCTGTCGAAGACGGAGATGCAGACGACCTTGTGACCGCCAAAGATAACGATGGGAACAAAATCTCACAGCTGGCTGCGGCTTCGAAACATCTCTAGTCCACTGGACGGCAAATGGGGTCAAGCTCATTGAAAGGTTATGATGACCGCACCCTTTAAATGCCGGAGTTTTAATTCTATTAAGTGAAAGTTTTGACCCATTGACCCATGCAGAAATTCTTTCAATTTTGTGTGGGCACAAGATCTTCAGTAATTAGGGAAAGAAAACAATAGAGTATGGTTGATTTGGTGAGTCACAAGGAAACAAAATAAAAAGGGCCGATTGGCAAAGAGCAGGAGGCGTGCGCATCATGAAATAAAATAAAAACGAAACTCGATTCTCACCATTCGAAGTTGGAGCATTATTCAGTTAATAAAAGAAACAGGAAATAAAGAGGAATCGGCTTATATATGCATAATATGCAAGGATCAGAAGAAGGAAAGTGGATTTTGGGCTTTCCTTTTACCAGCCCTAGCCGTTCCCTATAAAAGGAGAAGACCCTTTTGATCAGACGCGGGGCAGGGGGGGGGATTTCGAATTTCAAAGAGACACACGTGAGAGAGAGCAGAGCAGACACGAGGAATCTCAACCAGCTCTTGGCCGAGACGCTCCTTCCACGCAGACGCTCCTTCCACGGCCAGACCTGTGGTCGTGCTTCTGTCTCCATCACTGCTGCATCATGCTGCTGCCCTGTTGAGCCGTCGACGACTGAGCTAGCTGCTCCCCTGCATGCGAGGCACCTGGGAAGTCAGTCGCGTCCGAGCTACTGGACCCAACGACGCTACTGCTTTGCCCCCGTTGTTGCCGCGTGCTGGTGTCATTGCTCCCTGGCCCACTTCCGCTGATCCTCCAATGATGAACTCTGCTTGATGCTACCCCCCTGCGAAGAAATCGCTGCCTCATCGAGTCGGCAATCTTATTGTGTTTCTGTTTTGCAGCAACTCTCCCTTTTGCTGTTCTAGTCTTCTTGTGGCTGCCCCCCTTCTGTGCTGGTCATCCTCGTTGACTTTGCTAAGCCGAATCAACGAAGCACTAGTCACCACTCGAAATTTGCTATTGCTTACTGAGCGAGACACCATCTTTGAGCAGCACGTCATCTTGAACTGCCGCCCGTGAGTCATCCCGCCATCCGTCGTTCGACTGAACTTGACAACGTGGTTCACGTGACGCCAAATATTAGATAAGAATATCTTTTAATTCGATTTTTATATATCCTTATTGCCTAATTTGTGGGATTATCTCATTTGAATATTTGAATGATAACATCATATCCACAAAATATCGATTAGCCTTTTAAATTGGGAAATCTTCCTAATTTCGCAACGTACATATGATTGACGGTCCGATTTCATGCTCGAAATACGACCCGCAATCGTACGGAAAAATCACCAATCCAATCTCACGCTCGAGATACGATTTGTGATTTTATTTAAAAATTGGTCAATCCGTTCTCATGCGTGAGATACGATTCATCAATTTATTTCCCAAAATTAAATGGACATGGATGATATCTTGCTTGATTTGGTGCCGTGCTATTCTTGATGCCATGCTATTCTTGATGCCTTTATTTGATTGCTCCCTCTCTCTCTCACAGAAGGAAAAAAGTGACTTTTTCCTCCCACAGGCCCTAAATTTTTTTTCTCTCTTTGGTTTAATTTTTCCTTTTCCGAGAAAAAAACCCAAAAAGAACCCCCCAACCTCTCATACGCATATGGCTTTTATAGGTGAAGGACTAGGACTTTAATTTCTTATTCGAATCCACATCCGCAAAATTTCTTCACCAAATTATCCCATATTGATAAGGATCCAAGATTACGATGGAATTTTTCTTTAAATCCAAATCTTGCAAAGATAAATCGCAACATTTTATCACATATGCCCTATCCAAAAAAAATTCATAATATCTCAGGAAAACTTCAAATTTCAAATTTCTCACAAGATAATTTTCGATCAAAAACCATGGGCTTGGGCCAACTTGCTCGCTTCGTAGGCTTGGTCCAACTAATTTGAACTCATCTGCCACCAGTCCAATAAAATGTAAACAAAAAATGCAAATTAAAAATAAATGCACCTAAACCTATATGTTATGCAATTAAATTTTTTCAGGAATAAAATTAACCACTAATTTTCTATGCAATTAAATAAATAACTGGACCGTCAAAATTTAGGTGTCAACACTCCCGTAAAAGAAAAACCCAAAAATATATTTGAGTTAAATTAGGTTCATGTTAGAATATTACTTGTTTTAGGGTTATTTTGCATGTTTAGAATAGGAAATTTATTTATTTCGAATTCCTTAAATAAAAATCCAAAAAAGATGCATTTATTTTTTTTTTTTTTAAATTTAAATTGCACGTTTAATTATTTGGTAATTTTAATTTCGAATTTTATAAAAAAAAAAAAAAAAAACCTTAAAATCATCATGCATATGTCATGTAGAATTATGGCATTCTTTGCATGTCATTGCATATTAGGATAATATTGCGTTTTTTTATTAATTACGTTTAGATTGATTTTTAGATAAATTGCTTCTTAGGTTAGAGATTGCTAAGTTAAGATAATATCTTGGTTAAATTAGAGTTTAGCCTGACTTAATCCTTAATATAAGTTGGATAGAATCTTAATCTTGCTAGATAATTTTCACATTTTTCTAATTTCGAAATTTCATGGAAAATACCAAAAATAATCTTAGAATAAGTCAATTTCATTCTTTAGGACAGACTGCATTTTATTTATGTCATGTAGTTTAAGTCATATTACCGTATCATATTATTTCATGTTAGATTAGTAGCATGCATTACATATTGCATGATCTTCATTAAATAAGTGAAAAAGAAAAATAAAAATTGCGTGTTAATTAGAGATCATATCTAGGACTGTCGACGTGAATTCTGATTTAACATTGCGGATGTTTTCGTTGCTTTGAAGTAAGTTCCTACAATTTATTCATTTTTTTTCTTGGTTGTTAAATTGGTGGTTTGCGCACCCGCATGATCGCCTCACATGTTAGAGAAATAGCTTAAAATTAATTCAAGCTACTTGCCAAACATTTTTTCAAAATAAAAGAGAAATGTACCGAAAAGGTGTTAGAGAAATTTAGCATAACCAAGTCTCCGAACTCATAAATCTCTGGTTCGTAGGAGTAAAGTAAATCTCCCGTTACTTTACTTGGGTTTCTAATCGACTTACCAAAAATAGATTAGTGGTGACTCCTAATTGAAAATTAATTGCATGTTAAGAACTTGAACCTAAGTTGCAAATTGATATGGGCTTGGGAGAGCCCGAATTAAGTGTAGGCTTAACAATCCATTAGCCAAACACTAGGTGGTTTACACCCGAAAATTTGGTCGCGATAAGTTTCTTTTCGAATCAACATGAAAGCCACACCATAAATAATTCCAACACCCTTTTTTTGTCGCCTTGACTGCAAGGGCTGCAATTTCCACATGAGACCCACTTTTTCTTCACTAGACTTTGTGTTGTTGATGGTTCACTTGGAAATTTGCATCTATAATCTTTGCGTGGCGATGAAGTTAGTGAGGTTCTGGTCAAGATGCGTCAGTCCCCCGCTAGAAATTATCGTATTGTTTTGTTTCTTTCATAACATGTTACACCATCCAAGGAGCACTTACTTCTTATTTTCCTTTTACTTCTGCCAAAAGCGACATTATACAAGTTAATATTCTTGTTCATAGTCTATTTTTGTTACCAATTTCTGTTTTTTGTCAAAAATAAAAAGCTTAAATGATGAAATACGACATCGTTTTCCTTTTCGTCTTCACAATTTAACGAAGAGACACTTATGGAATATTAATCTTGAAAAGAAAATATAACGTCAATGCCTCACTCGAAAGGATTTTGATTCAATCTGAAAACTACTGAGAAGTTTCTTTTTTAATCAATGTGAAAGCTAAGCATAAATAATTCCAACACAGTGTTTTGACACCTTGACTGCAAGGACTACAATTTCGACGTGATACCCACTTCCTCTTTCCTTCAGTAGACTTGCCTTTATTGGTTGACTTGGACATTTGTATGACCGACGACTCCCGACGCTTTTCATTCATATAACTAGGCCTCCATTGGATTACCAATTAGCAAAAACTTTCATTGCATCAGATCAAACGATAGAGAGACGATTAAGTCTCTGAGCTCGATGAGCATGTTCCGTGTTTTGCTTTTCATATTGCATGTTCTGCTGCTACTGGGGACGAGTTGCGGTGTGAAGAATAATTACTCGTGCCCCCCTTCATCTTGTGGCGATGTTCGTGACATATACTTTCCTTTTCGATTGAAAGACGACCCGAAAGACTGCGGCCGCTCGGAGTATGAGCTAACTTGTGAAAATAATCGCACCATTCTATATTTGTATGCCAATCGATATTATGTGAAGTCGATTTACTATAAGAAAAATTTCGGAGATGATTTCTCTGGTAAAATCACAGTTGTTGACGATGGACTGCAAAAAGGTAATTGCTCATCCCTCCCTCATTTCTCATTGGCGAGCTCCAGCTTGAGTGATCATGGTTATCTTTCATCTTCTGCGACGGTGGCCTTCATGAAGTGCTCACAGCCCGTTGCTTCTCCTTCGTATATCAATACTGAACCATGTATTGAGGGAGCATACCCTTCCGATACGCCCCCTAATATTTCCCAAATGAAGTGGTACTCATACGCTGTGTATTGGTCTTCTAAAAAAGCTCTACAAGTAAGGGACATCAAGGATTCTTGCAACATAACCATGATGACTTTCTTCTCGGATACGTGGGAAATGGACTCTGATAATCGTGTGAGACCAACGTATAAGGACCTCCACAACATGATGGTTGAAGGATTCGATCTCTATTATCTTGGACCTGCTTTTTCGCGGTCTTCGCGGTCTTCACCGTCTTCGCGGTCTTCGCTGTCTTTGCTGTCTTGGCGGTCTTCACTGTCTCCGTCATTTCCTGCCATCTCCGTTGTCTCCGCCGTCTTCACCTTCTCCGTCATCTACATCATCTGCGCCCTCTTCGCCATCTGCACCGCCTCCGCCGTCTCCGCCGTCACCGCCGCCGCTGTCTTCGCCATCTCCGCCGTTTGCATCGTCTTCGCTGTCTTCGCCGTCTGCATCGTCTTTGCCGTCTCCGCCGTCTGCATCGTCTTCACAGTCTCCGCCATCTTCGCCGGTAATTTTCCAGCTTTGCGTGATTATGTACCCAGAGGTGTGGTGCGAACCATATTACTCCTCTAAGCTGACTTTCTCTGAAGCTTTTCTTCCTTTAGTCTCTTACTTTCTTTCTTTCTTCTTCTTCATCCTCATCCTTTTCTCAAATGTTAGCTCTACTGAGTAAATGTGGCATGTTTCTATTGGATATTGTAATACATTGGTTCGATTTATTGAGTCATTACTTTCTTTAATACCCAATAAAAAAATTGCCACATCCATTTAGTGAAAAAGTTCAGTAAGATTTTTTAGTAGATTTGGCGTGCATTGCTCTTTTATTTTACATCTGTGGAGCTTTTTTGGACTTGACACTCTTTCTTTATTTTTATTTTTTGGGCCTTATTCACTAAAAAAACCCACCACTTTAAGTTTAGTCCCAATTCTGCTCCAAACTTTTTTTGTCTAAAAAAAACCCTAAAGTTTAGGTCTAGTCCAAATTTGCCTTGAACTTTTCTTTATCTATAAAAACCCTCAAACTTTAAGCCAAATCCTAAATCTATCTCTAACTTTTTTTTGTCTAAAAGAAAAAACACCAATTTTTACTCTAATTGCAAATCTACCCCATTAGCCCTTTGACCGAAAATTGCCGTTAGACGTCCCTAATTTTCATATCTTAGAATGGTTTCATTTTGGAAATAATTCTCCATGTCACCTTACTGAAGTGGAGTTGTTATCGATGTGGAAATGTCATGTCAAATTGGGACCGTACCATGGAGGTAAAAAAGTTGGTGATTTTTTTAAACAAAAAAAAAATCGAGGCAAATATGGGACTGTACCTAAAGTTTGGGGTTTTTTCTGAGACAAAAAAGGTTTGGGCCAAAATTGGACTAGAACTTGAGGGTTTTTTAGGGAATTAGGCCTTTTTGGGAAAAATTGTTTGATTTGGTCGTAGCTTGTGTCCCTTGAATCGATGTTATTGTTATGGGGAACTTATGAACATTTGGTACATTTAGGAGAACAAAAGCAAAAACGTGTTTCTTCAAAAGAAAAGATCATACAATGATAACATGGATTTCATGAGTGAATAGAATAAAGTCGGATCTAAGCGTTATCTAGAAAAGTGAAACTCATTCACTCTTTTTTTTATTCTAGACTTCTCCACTTGCAAATTGCAATTAACAAAAAGTGTGTCTTTGCACTTTGCAGTGACTGTATGAAGTTATCCTTCACTTGGGGTATATCTTAACGTGAATTGCTTTCATTATTTAACTGCTAAAACAATGTATCTAGTTCTTTATTGATTGGTCGTTAATTCTAATTAACCATATTTAGTAATCTCTCATGAATTCTCGTACTATCTACAGATCATTCTACGCAGCATATCGTGCAACATTTTGTTGGAATTCCCGCATGGAATCTCTTCTTTGTCTTGGGTATGATAAGTCCTTTCCTCTTCACATCTATGAAGCTCTCATTCAGCACTTTGACAAACAAAAATTGTATGTGTTAAAAAAAATTATCATACTATGCTAATCGATGGCCAAATTTCTCCACAGTCCACTTCCTAGCAGCAAAATTCATACTCGGAGCTCCGTGTGTGTTGATATTTCTAATCTTGAAGTGGATGAGAAGGCATCAAGCGACCGATGCAAACATCGAAGAATTCCTACGAGCTCGCAATAACTTTTCGCCCATAAGGTACTCTTACTCGAATATCAAGAGGATCACAAAAAATTTCAATTGCAAATTAGGTGAGGGGGGATATGGCTCTGTGTATAGAGGAATCCTTAGAAGTGGCAATGAAGTTGCGGTTAAGATTTTGAACAAACCAAAATCTAATGGCCAAGATTTTATTAGTGAAGTGGCCACAATTGGAAGGATCCACCACGTCAATGTAGTGCAACTTGTTGGTTTTTGCTTCGATTACTCCAAACAAGCTCTGGTCTACGATTTCATGCCGAATGGATCTTTGGATAAACACATTTCGAATAAGGATGGTGATGATCCTCTTGATTATAAGAAAATGCATGAGATCTCTCTTGGCATAGCTAGAGGGATAGAGTATCTACATCGGGGATGTGATATGCAAATTCTACACTTTGATATCAAGCCTCACAACATTCTCCTAGACCAAAGTTTTACTCCGAAAATTTCTGACTTTGGACTTGCAAGACTTTATCCCATTGGTCATAGCATAGTATCGTTGACTGCAGCAAGAGGAACCTTGGGTTATATGGCGCCTGAGCTATTCTACAGAGACATTGGTGGCATTTCTTATAAAGCCGATGTTTACAGTTTTGGGATGATGTTAATGGAAATGGCCGGTAGAAGGAGAAATATAAATGCACATGCTGGGCATTCAAGTCAAATTTACTTTCCTTTGTGGGTTTATGATCAACTCAACAAAGAAAAGGAGGTTGAGAGGGTAGAAGTCATAGAAGAGGAAAGAGACACAAGGAAGATGATAATCGTTGCGCTATGGTGCATACAGCTGAGCCCTAATGATCGGCCGTCAATGAGGAAAGTTCTAGATATGCTTGAAGGAGATATCGATAAACTGCAACTACCTCCAAAACCGCTATTGTATCCGATAGAGGCACCAGTTGATGATGACAACAATGAGATAGAACTTGAAATAGTCTCATCTTCGTCAAGTGTTTGGCAGTTACCAATTTGACCACGACAATGAGCTTACAAAATCATGTATTGTGTGATTGTTCTCCTATTGTAGAAATGAGATGCGAAATATAATTAACACTATCAACATGTACCATCATTGATAATGTAATCTGTGAAGCTTTTACATGTTTTTCAAATAGCATTGGTGTTTTCTATTAGACTCATTTTGTCCATATTTTATAAATGACAATGAATGTCGTATGGCATTCATTATAATTTTTATTCGTGTGAATCCTCTTGGCATAACAATGTAATTTTTTCTTCATGTTAATGTTTGCATTTTGAGCAATGAATCTGTCTCATTTCCAACAAAAGCTCTCACCCCCACCCTTCAACCCCCACTCAATCAACCAGCTCGACATCAGCTACCTGCTCAAGCAATCTCTGACTTCGACCTCTTGTTTCTAGATGGGTCCTAGCCTAACCGATGAACGATTGTGGCTATCAATTTTGCCTTTAGGATGAATAGAAATTGAACACGTGATGTCATGTTAGAGGATGTGATGTATTACAAAAGCACAGTATCTCAATGCAGTAAGAATTTGTGCATTCACTCGATGATAAGTCATGAGATGGTGCCTTACATTCTTCCGAACAAGTACTATATTCCTCACTGTTGTCCCCTGCACATGAGCTTTCTTGCTTAGCAAACATTCCTCCAGATACCGATGTTGATAAGGAATGCGCAATATCCACTTCACTCAGATATTGCAGACAGAGAACCCTGACCTGATGCCGAATTAGGAAGGTAGTCCTGAATGGAAGCTACAAACAACACCATTCATCAGGAGTAAGAATACATAGAGAAGTAGCAAAAGCGCATGCTGCTACTTAAACTTGAGTTGCCTCGCCAAGTACAACAGCAATTAACATTTTCCGCATGGTCTTTTCAATTACTTTAGATGGTTTTTAAAGTATCTAGAAACAGATAAAGCAGGAAGTACCTTCCTAGTACAAGGTCAGAAATTGAAGGCTTTCAATGACTCTGAACAAGTCTCGGTTTGGAGAACACGAAATTGTTCGAGATCACTGCTGAAAGCTGACTCTCAAATAGCATATTAGAAGCTTTTTTTCAGATTGTTGAACCACGAGTTGAATGCACTGATGGGTAAAAGAACAGAACCGCCATGTCTATGCAACTATGCTGACAAGTAATATTCCAAGCCAAACCTTTACATGAAGAGATTCGCCAGTAGGTAGTCCAAACCAAGTAAGATCAACGACGCAGAATGTTCCAGCTAAGTGTTAAATATCATAAATACCTTCAGAGAAAGTAAGGGATAAGGTATGAATCCAAGTGGCTCAAGCTTCGAGCCATTAAACGTCTGATGGCTGGAAAGGTCCCCTGAAGTTTGCAGCCCAGTGGCCGTTGGCAATGAGGTTCGAGAGATGAGAAATTGGTGCATGTGCAGCGTCTAATGCAGCATTTATTCTCATTCCTTGTTCTTCCAATGAAGGACAAGCAAGATTACCACCAGGTACAAGATGTGGAGCAGACCCTACCACCTCTTCTGATCCAACAAAACCGACAGGAATGGCTAGTAGCTTGTCAGATTCAGCTCTGTTCATCAACATTTTAGAACCACAAGTGCGAGCACAGTTAGGATCACAACTCAAAGTTGAAACTACGTTGTTCAACTAGAATGCACACCGCAACTATCATGTTGTTATTGGTAGTATGTTCTACCAATGGTAGCAATTATGATCATCTAAAGAGACGATTCTATCAAAAGAATATTCAGACGAGCATCACTTTCAAAGAATATTCAGGTCCTCTGAAGCAACACTTTTGACGAGGCTAAAAAACAATTACGCCATGCCTCAGGCCATAAGCCATCAAAGGCACTTGCGCTCTCGAATGATGCATGTACTTAAACTAGTGCAGATGACAGAATTTGCCAAGTAAGATAGTGTGCACAAGCAGGTAATTTATATTAAGGATCCTATAAATGTAGGTGAGTAGCTTTCAGATTGAAATGAAAAGTTAAGCTAATCACTAGAGTAGGTACTATGTTCGACGCAATGGAGAAAAAGTAAACGATATGAGACATAAACAACTCAAGAATTGAGTTTCTTACTTATTCCTGCAGTTCATCACGCTCATTGGAGAATCATCCTGATGAGAAAGACCATTCATTGTGACAGGAGGCTGTGGAACTCTCTTCCAATTCCTTTGACATTTGTTGCTCTGCTGCACCATGGAAGGAAGGCGAGAACAATTGAAACCTCACATAAGTGTTCGAAGTACGACAACAGGACCCATCTAGTGTACAGCAAAATTCATAGGCTGAACTTCAAGGTCTCCATAAACCGACTTCCAGAAGCAAACGATCATATACAGATGGCCTCACTTAGAAGAGCCCTCGATAACAGGCTCAAGGAGCTGGAAGAGATTCATGGAAAACCATCCCCAAGTGAAAGGTGAATAGAGGACAATTCAGGCGTAAATTGCGTTTCAATTCCACTTGTGGAAGAACTGATTATTGATACGGCGATGCACTTAAGTTGAGGTCATGTGGCGCAGATTGCTCCCGGCCATCGTGAACTTCATATAGGTGCAAACTCTATGCAATGTCCCTTTGTTTCACTCTATATCGAGCAAGCTCACAGTGCTAGATACGAAGAATCTTTGCTTATTTTTTAATTCTGCAACATTTTCGCATCTACTCCGAGGACCAAAAACCAGCTCTCGGTGGAGTTTTCATGGTCATGCCATGTCTAGAGCTTCGGGATTCTCTTCTTGTTCCTCGTGTTTTCTTACATAGTTCTGTAGCTATTTGAGTAAAGACAGTGTTAAATTGATGTTGATTCGACATTTTCCATGTTTAGCATACTAACAGGCGAAGAACTACACAAGTGCTTTTAAATATCGTTGCTCATCCTGACCGTTTACTCATGACCATTACAATTTTCAGTTTGCCAGTGAGCCGAGATGAAAATTTTCTCTACAAATGCCACTTGAGAATTTATTGAAAGATGATGGAACGACATGCTTGGCAAACGATAAAAAAAAAAAGGTTACTAACTAACCTTCTTAGTGGTTTGTTTATGATATCATGTTTAGCATATAAGAAGACCAGCTGAAACATGTCTCCAAACTATCTGTTGCAGCAACGATATGCGATTGGACACAAGTCATAAAGTGTGAACTTTATACTAGATATTGCATCTCTTTTGGAGATTTAAGTTCTTTAGATAAGTTTGGGACTTTGCCCTATTTAAACTATGATCAGAATCAGGATGGAAGAGAGATGCTAGTTAGTCATGGGAAAAATACCAGAAAAAACTCATTGTACTTTTACCAATTCGGTCATTAATCTTTCAGTCATGCCAATTGAATTTTAAACATTTTCACTTTTTGCTAATTGAGTTCATCTGGTCAATTTTGTTAGGAAATGCTGACGTGGATATTGGTTATCTTATGTGGCATAAGTGGTGCTAACATGGAGAAATTTTAAAATATTTTAACATTTTTTTTTGAATTTTTGTTAACCTTTTTCTCTTCTTTTTCCATTTTTTTTTTCTTTTCTTCTCTTTTCCTCCTTTACTTTTTTTCGCCATGTCTAGCAAGGGTCACTGAGTCTTCGCTAGTAGCTGCAAGGACCCGAGGACTCTCACAAGCCACAATAAAATTAAAAAAAAAATTAAAAATTCCATTTAAAAAACATTATAAGAATTTGCCAACATTAGTATTGATCATCCTATGTAAGACGGCTGACATTCACATAAGTGATTTTTTCTTAAAAATTGGCCCAATAAACTCAGTTGGCAAAATGTGAAAATGTTTAGGATTCAATTGACGTAATTAAAAGATTTATGACTTAATTAGCTAAAGTGCAATAGATTTAGGATCTTTTTGGAAATTTTCCCATTATTCATGATATCTACAAACAATACCTCTAATTTAACACAATTCAAGCGATTAAGAGACTAATTCTTTTTAAGTGTTCACTTAAGAGGGCTTGATCGATGATGGTTACTCGTGGTCATTGCCGATTTTAAAGTCGAACAGTTACAAAAAGAATTACCATCCAAAGGCAATAGAACACTTACAAAATCAGTGACAAAGAGAGAGCCAATCTTGTACCCTAAAATACAATAATGTATGTCTAGATCTTCAGCATACACACGCAAGATAATCTAGGATACTTTTCGTCAAGAGATTTTTCTGTTTAATGATTTGTCCAATCATCACTTAATAATTTATTCACGATATAGAAAACAATTAAAGGTGTCAGCACGTGCTGAATAGACCAATTATTTCGACAAAAAAATTTTTTGCTCATGTTTGTGTTCATGATTTATGGAAGGGGAAATTCGCAACAAAAAGGGAAAAAAAATACAACATTTTAATAACTGACTATATCACTGTAGAAAAAAAAATGGACATGTGCAGTGAAAACGTCATTGGATGTGTCATGTGACCTACTAGCATAGCCCTTAAGCAAGCGGCAGAAGTATCAAATATTAATGATCAATTATCTTTCTGTCTCATTAAAAAAAAGTTTTTAAATTTATTTTTATTTTTAATGTCATATATTAGTGAGGTCCCGAGTAGCAGACCTGCAAGGTCGCAAGTACCGGGATTCTTACCGGTCAACGATATTGACGCAATGTCTTAACTGTTTTTTTTTTTTTTTTTTTTAAATTCCTCTTGTTGTTATCTAAGTTTTAGATCCCATGATTTTCTAAATTGAGATCCCAAGCAAAATCGAAATAAATAATTCAATCGATATAAATTACATCAAGGAGGATCAATTGAAGAGCATACGCCAACTGAGAGATACTTGCGTCCTCTACTATGCTGATGCAAGGGGCGCAATTTGCCAACCATTATAAGGGAGACGCGGTTTTTTATTCATAAACTAATTAGCATGATACATCAGCCAACAATGTTTATTATATAGAAAATCTGTTTCTTTCTCTTTTCATTACACTTTTACTTATAATGCTCATTAAGGCTCCATTTAGAGATCACATAAGGTATTTCTTTCCAATGCTAATTTCAAGACCGGAGAAAAAAGAATGAAAACATTGACTACTGTCATGGATGTTTAGAATTCATAATTACCAAACTTCACAGCTTTTTTTTTTTTTTTCCTTATTTGCTTTTTAAAGGCATTTCATTTGAAATCTTTTGGCTCTTTTATCAATCACTCGATGTCCAACTTAACAAAAAAAATTCAATTTTCGAAATTTGCAATTTTATTCTCCAAGGACTTTTAATCTAAAACTTTTCAACTTTTGGTTAAATATGAAGATACATGATCGCATTCTCTAACCTCAACCTCAGCAAAGTCAACTTGAGATGTCGCCCTCGACAAAACTAATCTGAATCTTGCAGTTAAGATTACAAACGAAAAGAAAAGGCATAAAATACTGAAAAAGAACTTGCTAGAACCGCTCAGCTCCAATGCCTAGTTGAAATGTAAGAATTCACTTCTGTCGTGTTGAAATCTATACAGATGTGAGGAAGCCATTACACGAGAACCCTCCCCTCTTCAACTCTAAATTGAAAAGAAAAAAAAAACAAGAAACAAAACAAAACAAAACAAAACAAAACAAAAAAATAGAGAAGACAAGATGCACAAAACAATCGAAGATTTACACAGAGATTGACGAAGCCAGCATGCCCAAGATCAGTCAATAGCAGCAACGGGAGCAGCTGCTAAGAAAAGAGCGGAAAGAAAAAGGAGATATAAATGTAATGTCATTCGACTTTGCTTAATGTGTTCGTTGTCCATATACCCTTTGAAGGAGGAGCCGTGGCTGAGATCTTTACAACGGCCTGGTGCTTGCGCTGTCGTCGCCTTTTCTTGGTAATTTTATTGTTGTTGCCATTGCTTTCATGGGGAGGGTTGTTTTCGCATTTGGTTACATCGACCTTTATGATGTGGTGATCTGATGTCCCTTTCGATGACAGGACCGAATATGACCCTGGAATGAACTTGTATGGGCAATCTGGTGACGCCAGTAGATAGTCCACCCTCGTTCCGTATTTGCACGTCCCTTGCACACCTGCAATAGAATAAATAGTTTCAAACTACATATTTAGACAATAATCACTTGAAAAAAAGACTTGGGACTTCAATTTTTATACCACAAATTTTCACATCAAAGGTTGATATTGACAAAGTGATGACATCAACGGATGTATATATTCAACATGATCATCATGCTTCAAATGTTATGAATTTCCATCCATTCAAGCCAATCATGTGATCATCGAGCAAGAGGAGCATCGTGCTCAAAAAGCACCTTAGATTAGCCATTTGATAGAGCGAAAAAGAAAAATCGAAAGATGGGAAAGCGAACAAGTGAGTTCTTACTTTGTCCTTTGGCAATGACAACCACGGACTCGCATTCTCCAGCAAAGTCCTTAGCATCCGTGTACTGCTTACTCTTCAGAAACCTCATGACTTCAACCTTTGGGGTCGGTTTTCCCATCTCCTCATAGTACTGTAACAAACACAGGTGCCTATGATTACAAAATCGCCGTAGCTTAAGCTATTTAGTAATCGAGTTTGACGTGCTAACGAATATCACATCAAACATGACAGAAATGTACATACCTTGACGATGTCGGTCCACCGCTCTTGCGAGTAATCGGTCTCGTCGAGAGAGTTGAGGCCACCAGCCAAGATGTGGGGAGAGTCACTCGACTGGATAATGGCGCCGACTTGCTTCATCCGCCAGTTCTCGTCAAGATGATCCAGGTGGGTGCACTGGAAGTTCACTTCCCCAACATGGGGCACTTCTATTGTTGCCTTCAGAACATTCCTGTGTAATAAAACATATTGATTTCACAGCAACTTCGATTCCTGGTCAATTTAATATGTCGATCGATTATATTTCAATTCACCCTTTTCTTCTTTTTCTGAATTTTCGCACAACGAAAGCACATAATTCCTTCACTATCTAAGGCACGGCTTAATTAATCAAACGCAAAAGTCTTGGAAATTGACTCCATGACAAGCAATTGAGTGGTGTCTCAAACAAGTTGATTCTATCTGGTCTGTCTCGCTTGAGAGAAATGTAGTTTTCCTTGAAGATGAGTAGTCCTTGTATAATCTTCAGGTCAAGCATCTGATTTGGCAAATACATAAAATAAAGCAAAAGCAAAATCCTCCCCACGTTACTGTCCTACCTACATACACCTTACCCTGCCCTCATTTAATGTACGCCACAGATCTTATCCTTCGTTTATCTTCCCAACTCCTTATTTAAATACTAAAGAGCAAAAAATATATATGTAATTTAGCAGGTTCCTAAGCATTCTCTTGACTATATCAGCAATTAATACAGAATGATCTTCAACGCTGAACTCTCATCAACCCACTAAATGCAACCAGAAATGAAAAAAAGAGGAATGAAAGAAGTCCAAGACAGTCTTTCATCACACACACTCGCACGAATTTCGAATAGTTATAACCAAAGATATTATTATTATTATTATTATTATTATTATTATTATTATTATTATTATTATTATTATTATTGTTGTTGTTGTTGATAAATGACAATTCTCTGCAGAACCCATATCTAAAATCATAGAAAGAAAAAAATTGGTTTTTTTTTTTTTAATTTAATTTATATTTTAATTCTAACTGGCATTGCTCACAGCTGGTGCTGGGATCCTTGGAAAGGCCCACCATTGTTTTCCGTAAGTCGTACAAAGGCAAACAGGCTGTGGGAGAAAAGCCTTGGGGAATTCTTGAATTTTTTGTGGTAGGGTTCTCGTGAATAATATTCCAAATTCTTCCCAGATCAGTTCCTGGACAACTCCATTCAGATAATTCCAAATAGAACAGTTTAAAAAAGGGGAGGGAAAAAAAAAAAAAGAAGACAAAATATAAACCAAGTGACAGCAAGATTTTCATCCACAAATTCTGATGGTTAGGCAAAAGCTTATGTTTTTGCTTTTATTTTTTGGTCTTGTGAATTTTTATTACATCCACCTTACCTTAATTTCAACGAAAATTTCAACTGTCCGAAGTGGATTTGCAGTGTTGTAGATGGGTCTGCGAAATTAATCTTTTCACTTGGAAAAATGTAAAGAAAAATTATATAATATGTCCAGAGGGAATATTAATTTATGATATATTATCAAACTTCGCTTTCATCTGTGGACGCCTCAATAAGAATGATATTTCAATTAACAGTGAATAAGTACATATTAGTTGATTTTTGTGCATGCAAATATTACACATATAGTCTTTGTGTGTGTCGAGAATAACGAAGCAAGTGAATTTCTAATTGAGACCCGCATCAATTGATCATTGGTTGAGAAATTATCGTATTGCCTTTTTTGTTGAGATTAGTTTGTTCATTCATTAAGTGGTTCAATTATGGAAAAGAGATGACGGTCATATTCATAATTATAGCACAATTACAAAAGAGTGATTTTAAAATTTAAGCATAGTGAATAAGTAAACATCGCATTATTTTTGTGAATCAAATGTCGCGTCTATAGTCCTTGCGTGTGTCAATCCATGACGACACAAGTGAGTTTCTAATCGAGATGCGTCGGTCCCATTGCTAGTTGAAAATTTACCATATTGCTTTCTTTCTTTTATAAAGTTTCACAACATCCATGAGCAAGAAGCACCCGCTCCTTATTTTCTTTCTATATTTGTGGAAAGCCACATCATGAGTTAAAATCTATGTACCCGTTAATTAACATGATCCTCTTTCTTGGTTACTAATTTTTTTTTCCCAAAAATGAAAAACCTTATATGATGAAATACATCATCCTTTTTCTTTTTGTCTTCAAAATTTAACGAAACAACACTTACAAAATATTGGCCTTGAAAATAAAATAGAACACCAGATGCCATATTTGAAAGGATTTTGATTGAGTTTAGGGTACAAAACATTGAAACCGCTTCTTTTTTACGATACTAAAATAAAGAGAGAATTAATTTGCCAAGAAAAATCAAATTTGGAAAATGCAGAGAGGTTTCCTCCGTAATGAATGTGAAAGCTATCCATCACTTATTCCGAGACCGTGTTTTAGCTAGGCCATACTTTTTAAGACTTTCTTCGCTAGACTTTGTTTTAGGGTTGACTTGGACATTTCGATGACCGTCGACTCCCAACCCTTTATTAAGCCGCCCTCGCATTACCAAATGAGCTAAAACTTCCAATGCATCAGACCAAACGATAAACGATAAAGAGATGATTATTTCTCTCAGCTCCATATTTACGCTCCATGTTTTACTTCTCGTATCGCATGTTCTACTACTATTAGGGATGAGTTATGGTGCGAAGAACAATCATTTGTGCGTCCCTTCATCTTGCGGTGAGATCCGTAACATAAGTTATCCTTTTCGATTGAAAGACGATCCAAAACATTGCGGTAGCTCTCGGTTTGAGCTAACTTGTGAAAATAACCGCACTATTCTATATCGATATGCCAGTCGATATTATGTGAAGTCGATCCATTACGGTTTCTATTATGACCAATATGGCTTCGGTGGTAATATCACAATGGTTGACGATGGACTGCAAAAAGGTAATTGCTCGTCCCTCCCTCGTTACCCATTGACGTACTCCTTCTTCAGTGGTGTTGATGGATACACTGGTGGATACACTACGGTGTTGGCCTTCATGAAGTGTTCCCACACCATGTATTGAGGGAGCATACTCTGCCAACACGCCTCCTTATTTTTCCCAAATGAAGGTGTACTCATACGCTGCACAGAACTTAAAAGCAGGGGATTTCAAGGACTCCTGCACCGTAACCATGACGGCATTCGCATCGGATCAAATCTCGGGGCGGGAAGGGGATCAGAATGGGAGCTTAACATACAAGGACCTCCACAACAAGATGGCCGAGGGATTCAATCTCTCCTATGGGGGACTCTTTTGGGCCATGTCAAGAAGAGCTTTTCGGTGTCGCTACTTAAGTTTCGGATACCGAATGGAGAGTTGCGGGGACCTTTATTTCCGCAAGGGACTTCCCCTTAAAGGTGTTCTTTCTTTCTTTCTTTTTTTCTTCTTCTTCTTCCTTTTCTTAAATCCTAGCTTTACTAAGAGATCTTACCAAAATTTACTTACCAAGAGATGTGGCAAGTTTTAGTTGGGGATTTTTAATACAATCCACAAATTAAGACACTATTTTCTCTAAAAACACAACGGCAAAAAAAAAAAAATTGCCACATCACTTAATTTGAAAAGTCTAATAAGATTTCTTAGTAGATTAGGCATGCATTGCTCTTTTTAATTTTACAATTTATGAACCTTTTTTTTTCTGGATTTGACACTATTACTTTATATTTGTTTGGGGAAAAATGGTTGATTTAATAGTTGCTCGTGTCCATTGCATGGCTGTTACTCCTATGTAGATGAATAAATTGCACGCGTCCTGAATGATGTTTGTAAATTAGAATTGTGCTGCATTGAGATGTGAACTTATTAATTGTTTGGTACGTCTTGAGGGAACAAAAGCGAGATCGTGTTCTTTATTTTATTTTTTTAGAGAAAATATCATGCTACCGTAACATGGATTTCCCATGTGAATAGAATAAGCTGCGATATGAGCACCTATTTAGGATAGTAAATTATTTTTATGTTTAAATGCTAAAATGATAGATTTAATTCTTCATTGATTGATCGTCGATTCTAATTAGTCATTTTCGGTCACCTTAGATTATGCTACGTGGGCCAGGCATTATTATGCGCCATATGTGGGTCGGAGCCTCGCCCTCGTCTTGGGTATGACTTCCTACCCTTTTCTCCTCACAACTATGAAGATCTCAAGCAGCACTCTGATAAAAAAAAAAAAAAAAATTACGTTTAATTTTTTTTTTTATTGCACCGTGCTAATCTATGGACAATTTCTATCCAGCCAACTACGTTGCACCAAAATTCGTACTCGGAGTTCTATGTGTGTTGATACTTCTAATCTATAAGTGGATGAGAAGGCACCAAGTGATTGACGCAAACATCGAAGAATTCCTTCAAGCTCACAATAACTTTTTACCCATAAGGTACTCTTACTTGGATATTAAGAAGATTACAAAAAATTTCAAATACAAGTTAGGTGAGGGGGGATATGGTTTTGTCTATAGAGGAATCCTTCGAAGTGGCAATGAAGTTGCGGTTAAGATTTTGAACAAATCAGAATCTAACAACCAAGATTTTATTAGCGAAGTGGCCACAATTGGAAGGATCCACCACGTCAATGTGGTGCAACTTGTTGGTTTTTGCTTCGATTACTCCAAACAAGCTCTAGTCTATGATTTCATGCCGAATGGCTCCCTGGATAAACACATTTCGAATAAGGATGGTGATAATCCTCTTGATTATAAGAAAATGTATGAGATCTCTCTTGGCATAGCTAGAGGGATAGAATATCTACATCGGGGATGTGATATGCAAATTCTGCACTTTGATATCAAGCCGCACAACATTCTCCTAGACCAAAGTTTCACTCCAAAAATTTCTGACTTTGGACTTGCAAGACTTTATCCCATCGGTCACAGCATAGTATCATTGACTACAGCAAGAGGAACCTTGGGTTATATGGCGCTTGAGCTATTCTATAAAGACATTGGTGGCATTTCTTATAAAGCCGATGTTTATAGTTTTGGGATGATGTTGAAGGAGAAATCTAAATGCACATGCAGAACGTTCAAGTCAAATTTACTTTCCTTTGTGGGTTTATGATCAACTTGGCAAAGAAAAGGAGGTTGAAATGGTAGATGTCATAGAAGAGGAAAGAGAAACAATGAGGAAGATGATAATCATTGCATCATGGTGTATACAATTGAGTCCTAATGATCGGCTGTCGATGAGGAAAGTCCTAGATATGCTTGAGGGAGATATGGCTAAACTATAGCTGCCTCCAAAACCGCTTTTGTATCCAAGAGAGGCGCTGATTGATGATGTCAACACCGATATAGAACTTGAAACGGTCTCAGCTTTGTCAAGTGGTTCGATAATTTCGGGCGGTTACCAATTTTACCATGACAATGAGTTTACGAAATCATGTATTGTGTGATTGTTCCCCTATCGTAGAAATGAGGTGCAAAATTTAAATAGTACTATCAACATGTATCATCATTCACAATGTAATCCGTGAAGCTTTTACATGTTTTTCATATAGCACTAGTGTTTCCAATAGACTCATTATGTTCATATTTTATAAATGACAATGAATGTTGTATGGCATTCATTTAATTTTTTTTTCATGTGAATCTCTCTCGTTTCCATCAAAACCTCTCACCCCCACCCTTCGACCCCGCTCGATCACCCACCTCTACAACTGCTACATGCTCAAGCAATCTCCGACTTTGACCTCATGTCACAGGATGGGTTAGGGCCTAACCGATGAATGACTGGCACATGTCAAAGACGAAAGACAGAGTAGGCTGACAATTTTGCCTTTACGATGAATGGAAATTGAGCAGGTAGTGTTGTTTTAGAGCATGTGATGTATTACAAAAGCTCAATCCCTAAATGCAGTGAGAATTTATGCGTTCACTCGATGATAAGACATGAGATGGTGCCTTACGTGCTTCCAAACAAGTGTCATATTCCTCCAGACATTGATGTCGATAAGGAACCCGCCATATCCACTTCACTTAGAGATCGCAGACAGAGAGCCCTGATCTGATGCCAAATTAGCGAGGTACTCCCCCACTGAGATTCAAATAATGTCATTCATCAGGACTAAGAAAACATAGAAAAGCATCGAAAGCGCATGCTGCTGCTTAAAACTTGGGTCGTCTCGCCAAGTACAAAAGCAATTAACATTTTCTGCAAGGTCTTTTCGATTGCTTCAAATGGTTTTCAAAGTATCTACAAATAGATAAAGCAGAAAGGACCATCCTAGTACAAGGTCAAAAATTGAAGGCTTTCAATGACTGAACGAGTCTCGGTTTGGAGAATACGAAATCGTTCGAGACCACTCCCGAAAGCTAACTCTCGACTCTGGAAATGGCAAACCGTGTCTATATGTATAAAGAGATGTACTGAGTGATAAATTGATTGATAGCATATTACTAGCTTTTTTCAGATTTGATGCACCACGAATCGAATGCACTGATGAGGAAACGAACAGAACCACCATGTCTATGCAAGTATGCTGACTAGTATAATGCCAAGCCAAACCTTTACATGAAGAGATTCGCCAGTAGAAAGTCCAAAACAAGTAAGGGCGACGATGCTGAATATCGAGCTAAATAGCGTTAAATATCATGAATGCCTTCAGAGAAAGTAAAGACAGGGTTTGAATCCAAGTAGCTCAAGCTTCGAGCCATCAAAAGTCAACAGTTGGAAAGGTCCCCTGAAGTTTGCAGCCTGGGGGCCACCTGTAATGAGGTTCAGAACTAGCGAAATTGGCATATGTGCAGCGTCTAATGGAGCATTTATTCTCATTCCGTGCCTCCAGTGAAAGACAAGCAAGATTACCGTCGGTTACGAGATGTGGAGCGGACCCTGCCACCTCTCCTGATCCGACAAAGCCGATAGGAATAGCAGGTAGCTTGTCAGATTCAGCTCTGCTCATCATCATCTTAAACCACAGGCGCAAACACAATTAGCATCACAACTCGAAGTTGAAACTACGTTGTTCGACTAGAATGCACACCACGACCATCATGTTGTCATTAGCAGTGTGTTCTACCAGTGGTAGCAATTACGATCATATAAACATACAATTACTATCGAAAGAATATTCATGTCCTCTGAAGCAAGACTTGACGAGGCAAATAAAGTTTTGCCACTCCTCGTGCCGTAAGCCGACAAAGGTACCTGTGCTATCAAACGATGCATGTATTTAAACTAGTGCAGATGACAGAATTCACCAAGTAAAATAGTGTGCACAAGCAGGTAATTTATATTAAGAATCTGATCAAGTTGGTAAGTAGCTTTCAGATGGAGATGAATAGTTAAGCTCATTGCCAGAGTAGGTATATGTTCGACGCAATGGAGAAAAAGTAAACGATATGACACGGAAACATCTCAAGAATCGAGTTTCTTGATGAGAAACTAAAGGTTCCCATAGTTCGTCATGCTCACTGGAGAATCATCCTAATGAGAAAGACCGTTGTGACAGGAGACTGTGGAGCTGTCTCTTCCTGTTCATTTGACATTTGTTGCTCGGCTACACCATGAATGGAAGGCTAGAACAGTCGAAACCTCACATAATGAAGTGTTCAGAGTACGACAACAACCCAATGGCCACCCTTCCAACATGGAAGGAGGAGATAGGGGGTTCGAATCCCCACATTTTCAGGGGGTTGGGGTGGGAACGAATTAGTTTCAAGTGTGGGTTTTGACTCTCACGTCCTACAAGAAGGCATGACAAAAGTCTAAGAGTGAGTATTAGAATATGAGTAGATTATGACTGACCAAAAAAAAAAAAAAGTATGACAACAAGACTTGTATAATGGACGGCAAAATTCATAGGCTGAACATCAAGGTCTCCATAAACCGACTTCCAGAAGCAAACAATAATAAACAGATGGCCTCACTTGGAAGAGCCCTCGGTAAGTGGCTCGAGGAGCTGAAGAGATTCATGGAAAAACGTCCCCAAGTGAAAGGTGAGCAGAGGACAATTCAGGCGTAAATTGTGTATCAATTCCGCTTGTGGAGGAACTGATTGTTGACAAGGCGATGCACTTAAGTTGAGGTCAGGTGGCACGGATTGCTCCCGGCCATCTTGCACGGATTGCTCCCGGCCATCTTGAACTTCATACAGGTACAAACTCTATCTCCATATTGAGCAAGCTTACAAAGCTTTATTCATGATATAGAAAGAGATTAGAGGTATCAGCACGTGCTGAATGGACCAATTATTTGGACAAAAAAAAATTGTGCTCATGTTCGTGATTTCTAGAAGGGGAAATTCACAACAAAAAGGATTAGATACAACATTTTAATAAGTGACCATATTACTATAGGAAAGAAGAAGAAGAAGAAGAAGAAGAAGAAGAACATGTGCAGTTAAAACATCATTAGATGCTTGTGTGACTACTAGCATAGCCCTTAAACAAACGGCAGAAGTATGAAATATTAATGATTACTTATCTTTCTCACTCATTAAAAAAATCATTTATTTTTAGTTTTCATGTCATATGTTAGTGAGGCCTCGAGTAGCAAACCTTCAAGATCGCTAGCACCGGGGATTCTTACCGGTCAATGATATCGACGCTATGTCTTAACTGTTTTTTTTTTTTTATTGCTCCTCTTGTTATTTGTGCTTTAGATCCCATGATTTTCTAAATTGATCCCAAGCAAAATCAAAATAAATAATTCAATCGATATAGATATACATACATACATATATATATAGATTACATTGAGAAGGATTGAAGAGTATATGCCAACTGAGAGATACTCGCGTCCTCTACTATGCTGATGCAAGGTGTGCAATTTGACAACCATTATGAGGGAAAAGCAGTTTTTCATTCATAAGAAATTAGCATTATCCATCAGTCAACAATTATAAATATATATATACATTACATCAAGAAGGATTGAAGAGCATACACCAACTGAGAGATACTTGTGTCCTCTACTATGCTGATTAATTTGACAACCATTATAAGGGACAAGCAGTTTTTTTATTCATAAGCTAATTAGCATTATACATCAATCAACAATGCCTATTACATAGAAAATCTATTTCTTTCTCTTTTAATTACACTTTCACTTATGATGCTCATTAGGGCTCCATTTGTTTTGCTGAAAAAGAATTTCCATGAAAATATTTTTTAAAACACTTTTTGATGTTAAAAATGCTAAAGTCAACCGTCAAATATCTTTGATAGAAAAGCGCTCACCACTCGAAATCAAAAAAATAATTTCTCATTTTGAATAAGAAGAAAACATTTTCGTTAGCTGTATCACTCTATTCCATGTCATTGGGACATCAGTGGACTTCGACCATGCTTAGAGCTTCTATAAAAATCTCTCTCTCTCTCTCTCTCTCTCATCCTTGCTTGCTTCCATAATTGATTTTCTCTATTTTTCATGGATCAATCAGTAATCCTCTACTTTATTATAAAATAATTACTTCCTATACTTGATTTCCCCCTTAAAACTATATTTTACCATTGGAGAGCACAGACGATATTTTTAAAGATATCGAAGTACATTGTACTTACCACTTCACTTCTTTCCAATACTAATTTCGAAATCAGAGGAAAAAGAAAGAAGACACGAATGTTTAGAATTCATAATCACCGGACTTTATAGCTTCTTTTTTACCGTATTTGCTTTTTAAAGGTATTTCATTTGAAATCTTTGGGTCTTTTATCAATCGCCGGATGTCCAGGTTAACAAAAATCATTTCAATTTTCGAAATTTGCAATTTTATTTCAAGGACTTTTAGTTAAATCTAAGATACATCGCTTTCTCTAACCTTGACCTCAGCAAAGTCAAGTCAAGATGTCGCCCTCAACAAAAACTGATCTGAATCTTGCAGTTAAAATTACAAGCGAAAAAAAGTATATATATAATACTCAAAAAGAACTTGCCAGGACGGTTCAGCTCCAATCCCCAGCTGAAAGGTAAGAATTCACTTCTGTCATGTTGAAATCTATACGGATGTGAGGAAGCCATCACCCCAGAACACTCCTCTTCAACTCTAGACTCAAAAAAATCGAAGATTTACACAGAGATTGACGAAGACAGCATGCCCAAGATCACTCAACAGCAACAATAGCAGCAGCAGCAGCAGCCAAGAAAAGAGCGGACAGAAAAGGAAGATATACATGTAATGTCATTCGACTTTGCTTAATGTATTCGTTGTCCAGATACCCTTTGAAGGTGGAGCAGTGCCTGTGATCTTTACGACCGTCTGGTGCTTGCGCTGTTGTCGCCTTTTCTTGGTAATTTTATTGTTGTTGCCGTCGCTTTCGTGGGAAGGGTTGTTTGCACATTTCGTTACGTCAACCTTTACGATGTGGTGATCCGATGTCCCTTTCGATGACAGGACCGAATACAACCCAGGAACGAACTTATATGGGCAATCTGGTGATGCTAGTATGTAGTCCATCCTCGTACCGTATTTGCATGTCCCTTGCATGCCTGAAATAGAATAAATGGTTTTGGATTACATATTCGGACAGTAGTCTCTCGAATAATGACTTTGGACTTCAATTTTTATTCCATGGATTTTCACATCAAAGGTTGATATCAACACAATAATGACAATAACAGGCGTGTACATGTATATATTCAACGTGAGCATCATGCTTCAAATGTTATGAATTTCCGTCCATTCAAGCCAATCATGTGATCATCGAGCTAAAGGAGCATCATGCTCGAAAATCGCCTTAGATTAGCCATTTGACAAAGTGAAAAAGAAAAATTGAAAGATGGGAAAGCGAACGAGTGAGTTCTTACTTTGTCCTTTGGCAATGACGACCATGGACTCGCATTCTCCAGAGAAGTCCTTAGCATCTGTGTACTGCTTGCTCTTCAGAAACCTCATGACTTCAACCTTTGGGGTTGGTTTTCCTATCTCCTCATAGAACTATAACAAAAAGTGTCAGTGATTACACAAACGCCCTAGCTTAAGCTATCAAGTAATCGAGTTTCGCATGCTAATGATTAAAAAGGGCATGTGGCATACCTTGACGATGTCAGTCCACTGCTCTTGTGAGTAATCAGTCTCGTCAAGAGAGTTGAGGCCGCCGGCCAAGATGTGGGGGAGTCACTCGACTGGATGATGGCGCTGACCTGCTTCATCCGCCAATTCTCGTCAAGATGATCCAGGTGGGTGCACTGGAAATTCACTTCCCAACATGAGGCACTTCTATTGTCGCCTTCAGCACATTCCTGTGTAACCAAACACATCAAGTTCACAGCCACTTCGATTCCATTCAATTTAATACGTTGATTGACTATATTACTATCAACTTTTTACATCTTTTTTTTTTTGAATTTTCACGCAACAGAAATGCATAATCCCTCCACTGTTTAAGATGCGGCTTAATTAATCGAACGCAAAACTCTCAGAAATTGATCCATGACGAGCAATTGCTTGCTGTCTCAAGCAAGTTGATTCTATCTGGTCTGTCTCGCTTGAGAGAAATGTACCTTTCCTTGAAGATGAGTAGTCCTTGTACAGTCTTCAGGTCAAACATCTGATTTGGCAAATACATAAAATAAAGCAAAGGCAAAATCCTCCCCACGTTACTGTCCTGCCTACATACACCTTACCCTGCCCTCATCTAACGGACGCACAGCTCTCATCCTTCATTTATCTTCCCAACTCCTTATTTAAATACTAAAGAGCAAATATATATATATGATTTAGCAGCTTCCTAAGCATTCTCTTGACTAAGTCAGCAATTAATGGAGAATGATCTTTAAAGCTGACTCTCTACCACCCACTAAATGCAACCGGAAATGAAAAAAGAGGAACGATAGATGACAATTGTATAGAGAACCCACATCCAAAATCATAGAAAGAAAATTGGGTTTTTTTCTTTATTTTATTTTATTTTATTTTTAATTCTGACTGGCATTGCTCACAGCTGGTGCTGGGATCTTTGGACTTGTTGCAGAGAGCTCTCCGTAAGCTGTCCGAAGGCAAAAGGCTGTAGAAGAAAAGCCTTACAGCCTTGGGCAGTTCTTGAATTTGGTGGTGGGGTTCTCGTGAATAATATTCTAAATTCTTTCCAGATCAATTCTTGGACAACTCCATTCAGATAATTCCAAACAGAGAAGCTAGAAAAGGGGAGGATAAAAAAAGGCAAAATATAAACCAAGTGACGGCAAAATTTTCATCCACAAATTCTGATGGATGGCTAGGCAAAACTTACGTTTTTATTTTTAATTCTTTTTTTGGTAAAGACGTTTTTATTTTTAATTTTGGTCTTGCGAATTTTTATTATATCCAACTTCCCTTAATTTCAACGAAAATTTTGATTGTCCGAAATGGATTTGCACTGTTATAGATGGGTCTACCGAAATTAATCTTTTTCACTTAGAAAAATGTAAGAACAAAATGATATAATATGCCTAAAGGGAATATTAATTTATGACATATTATCAAACTTCACTCTCAACGATGGACGCCTTAAATAAATGAAAATATATTTAAAATTCGAAATCGCCCGGGAAGACCACTTGCTCAACGAGAAAGAGAGCATATCATCGTCACCATAATTACGAAAATGATAGCAAGAATAACAGGTAAAAAAATATATGGAAATTAATAAATAAATAAATAAATAAAATAAAACAAAATGACGGACCTGAAATCGGTGTCGTCGAATATCTTCTGGACCTTCCAGTGCTTGATCGGCCACCGGGAGAGGACGGCGTTGCCGTACTCCGGCGCCCAGCTCTCGGCAAACGCGTAGCTCATCCCCAGCGCCGCCGCCAGCTCCGACAGCGGCTTCATCTCCCTCTCCTCCTCCGCCTTCACGTCCTGCAGCGCCACTATGTCCGCGTCCAGCTCCCGCAGCACCTCCACCACCGTCCTCGTGCTCCTGTACGCCTGCCGGCCGCCGCGGGGGTCGCCGCCGCTACCGCCGTTCTCGAGGCTCACCCTCGCCGTCGCCGGAGCCTTCCCTTTGAAGATTCGACCGATCGACGCTGAGGCCAAGGACGAGGAGTGGGGAGATGGAGAAGGAGAAGTCGGAGATTCGGCGGCGGACGATTCGCTGAAGCTCAGGTTCCGCCGACTGCGGAGGAGGGAGATTTCGTTGTCCGGCAGGTTGATGGAGACCCGGAGCTTCGATCTGGCGTCTTACCGGAGCGGATTCATCCGTGACGAAGCGCGGTTTTTGATCGGCGACGCTGTCATCGCCTAAGAAGTGGGTAGAGGAAGGCCCAAACGTCCAGCGCTGCCAGGTGTGGACATTTTAAGGCACGAGGGGCAATGACCGGTTGAGGTCATTAAACAAGGCCGGGCCGAGACCCGAGATCAGGTTTAAGCAAAACACACAGGCCCACTCCATGCCTTCATTAAAATAATCGAACATAGCACTTATGGCTAGTACGAAATTTTCGGTAGTCTCCGAAAGCATCACAATAAAAAGTTCATCCATCAAAAAAATTTGCAGCTTTTCCCTGTTTGACTACATAACCAAGTGTGGGTACTAGGGCATTCTAACAAAATTGGAACGTTGGCTTTTCACCTGTGGTTTTATCATCGAGGAAGAAATTCAACAATCAAGCTCGTCATTTCACGTATTTGCAAATAGCCTAGTTAAAATAAGATTACCCGATCGATTAACAAAAACTAAGCAAAATGAATAGCTCGCTTCTCTCTAAAATTCTCGAGAAAATTTTAAATCTCTACCGGCGTTACCTTGCCTTTCTCACAGCTTCCCCATGACCTCATTTTCTTGATGGTGTGCATCTCCATCCCCAATCTCGACAGCATACGCACACCATAACCACTTGTTTTTCCTTAGTTGATGCAATTCCAAAACGTTCTTTGCTGATAGACTGATAGTTACCCTTCCATCCTCGATCAGGATTACACTTGGGATCAATCATGTCATGGCTGAATGAAACCATGCCTTACAGCTCTGACTTGGATTCAAGGTCAAGTTCCTCTACCGATGACTCATCACCCTGTGAACCCTGCGACTTATCTGAAGCCACTGCTTCTTGAAGCTCAGATTCATCTCTGAGAATTTTCGCAGTAAACGTTCTTGCCTCTAAGTCAAGATCAGGCCATTCAGAAACTATTCTCTTCGCACCCTGAGAGGACAACAAAAACAAAATTACATCACAACTATACGAATCATTTTGGCAGTGGGAAAAGAACCCAACCTAATGAACTTACCTGAAGCTTGGGTTCCTTCATCATAGGATTGTTGCAAAGATCAATGGTCTTTGCCTTGGATTTAGTGGCTGTACCACACCACGACTCACACCACAACCATTCTTGGGGTAATGAGGAGATAGGCACGGTGTGCTGAGCATAATTCGGGAGGTCCTGAAGCATGAGAGAGGGCACTTAGACAAACAACTGATATGTTTATGCTCACGGATATTTAAGCAGTGCTTTTACAAATTAACACCTTGCGAGAATCTTTTTAGAAAGTCACAGCTATAAACTCACAAAGAATATCTCATGCTGAAGAATTTGCAGTTTATTATCCAAGAACTGACCTGATCAAGATTGGACAGACTGTTTGGATGCTTGCTGAGAGATTCATAGAAAACTCTCAGGTTATCTCCTGCCGCAGTCTCTCGAAATTTCTCCAAATCAACAACGTACAGTGCACTGCAGAACGATATCATAATTAAAACCCATATATGATACCAATGGAGCCAAAAGGATCACGTGGACAGAATGGAACCGCCTAAAAAATCTACCTTATATGATATGGTCTTCCGCGTAAGTGCTCCTTCCAGAAACCCTGTTTTTGTGAGAAAATAAAAGAGCTTACTTAGGGATGTAGACAGTAATGATCTGAAAGGGCAAGAGTCTTCTATTGCTTGTCATAAAACACGAATAGATTGATCGGAAAAGGCAAAGGCATTCTATTGCTTGAAATAGAACACAAGAATAAATTGATTCAATATGTACTTGTCTCCAAAAGCGATATCCATCCATCTCCTTGTTGTTGTCACAAAAAGGAGTATATGCAAGCGGTCTTCCTTTCAGATCCATGTCATAAAGTTCTCCCATGTCTGCTTGCACCACCTGATCTGCATCAACAAATATAACCTGTTGCAAAGAGGGGTCAATAGAATTTAGAAGTCACAGAGAACTGAAAATAGCATGAGTAGACAGTCAAAGGCAAAGTCATAGATATCACATGCTTACCTTCTCTAGAGAAACGGGAAAGATAACATCTAGGAACAAAATTTTATATGCCCATATAATCCTTTGCTTTTCCTTCTGCTTATGTAGCCATGTAGGCCACTTGTAGGTGATTAATGCATAATCAAAACCATACTCATGAGCCATATGTGGGATCACATCCTGAGAAGTTCAAAGCAGAAAAGTATGCAAGTATAAATCAATACTTCTCATAGTTTTAGCAAGGGTAGAGGCTGCTAAGAGAGACACAGAACAAACCTTAAATTGTGGGGAGAGATAATTCTTTATGAACCAGAATTTTACAGGGCGCTGTGTATTCTTGAGGACACTCAAGATCATGATTTTCAAAAAACGTTCATACCTGCCATGAGATGCCATGAAAATGTTAAAGCTGGGACAACGAAGCAAAACTATTAGTCCTATTGCAAAGTACCACAAATGTTTTAACTTGCACTTGATACCGATTGTTATGTCCAATAACAATTATATGTTACGAGAAATTACTTCAGGACGTGAAGTAAGTTTACAAATAAATATTAAGTTATGCATGCAATATTCTCAACAATATAAGAAAGATCCTAATAGGAATTCTTACAGGTGTCCAGAAGCAATAGAAAAAATGTTAATCGGGTGCAGGGGAGACTGCTTGTCTTCTGGCTTGATGTTCGGGAAGGTTACAAGAGAACTAACTGCCATCTCCTAAAAGCTGCACAGCAGAAACTATAGAGTTATCCTCAGCTTGACCTCTGGCTCTCTCTTTCTTATCTGAATCATATAAAGAACCTCCACCATCCTTCTCAGCCTCAGTGATCTTGCAATGGGAAAACTCAAATGAATGATCAGCTGAATTCATCACATGAAGACTTTCAGCATTCATACTGGCAGGAGAATCATAAAATTCGAAAGGAAATACAGATTCAGCCTTGCTTGATGTTTGTGAATTGGCAGATGGTGTGCTCTTCCAAATGACAAAGTATTGTAGGACAAGAATGGAAGCAAGCAAAAAGACAAGTGCTGGCCATAATTTCTGAATGACATTGCGATTTAGAAGTATGCAGGCAGCGAGAAGTGCAATATATAGCATAGAAATGGCATTTAACAAAGCAAAGGAGGCAAGGAGCAAGGCCACCATGTTTATTTCGAGGCCAAAGAGATTAAACATGTTCTCCATCCAAAAATTTATATAGACTATGAAGATTGTCTTCTGCGTTTCAAATCTCTCCCTTCTCATGGTGATAATCCTTTCCTTGTTCCATTTGTGGCTTTTGTTGGTGCTTCCCCAAATATATCCAAAAGAATATTTTCTAGCATTGCCACCCCCAGAGCCTCCAGCTTTGGGTACATTATTTGATGCTTGAGAAAAACCAGAGGCTGAGGAAGACAAATTGTTTCTCATGCCTTCTGCTTCACAAGGAATTGCAGGCGAATCTGCAGGTGGCTTGCTTTCCCCGTTTGAATTAGAAAAATCCCTAAACACTTCTTCTGCTGATACAAACAGAGGGCAAGGTTCTTCAGTGTAATCTTTCCTCAAAATGTGAGTTGGTACTTTTTGCAACCAATGAAAGAAATTGTATTGAAGGGTACAAGCAGATATCGCCAGCACTTTTCCCCTTAAACCCAATTCTAGAGCCCAAAAGCCTGACTGTAATAACTCAAAACCCAAGAACTTGGCTAGACTTATTCTGTCCAAGAAACATTCCTGCCTTGGCACCCCACATCTGAAATAGATATTCTGTCATCACCAGAATTCCTGTATAAAGAAGGAATAACTTTGATGGGATTCGAGATGCTTTAGGTAAAAGGGAACATATGACAAGACCAAGCAGATAAAGGAAACCAAATAGACTAATTGGTGACGATGATGCATAGAACACTGCTATATACACTACGTTGTCACCATGTCAAATAAGGAAACTCTGAATAAATCCAAGTGCTCCAAATTCCATAAGTTTGGAGTCATCAGATTGGATATACTTGCTGTGTCTCCTCTCGTAGCTATAGAGCTGCATCACAATCAGGATTGCAAGAGACTGCCAAATATTCTACAATAGCGAAGCTTCTGAGCTGTAGGACTGAAGATCAATCAACCCTGACAACCACATCTCAAAGGTGGAGAAATTGCTCAAGCTGTATATGAAGATAAACACAGTGATTGCATATACTTTTAATGGAAACCGAAGGTGTCTTCTCGTCCTTTCAATGAGTTGTCTTCCTATGATCCCACATAGGAGGAGCAGAATGTAGCCAAACGATATGCAATTGGGTGTCACCAAGTAAACTGCTACGAGAATCGTCAAAAAAAGCAATATACGTGCCACACAAGCGATATACAGATAGAAACTTCTGCCCCATTGCACCAAGAAACGACGCGATCCTTCTCTCTGGAAAATCAAAAGGATATTAAATTTTAGAAATGCAAATTACAAATACCTGTCGTCTAATTTAGAAAAACAGTAAACAAAATCTTCCTCTATAAACCTCTACAAATGAATCTGGCATTCTGAACAGTGCATAACTAGTCAAAAGTCCGCCACCATATCTAAATTGATAAAGTCCAGTCATTACTCGCATGCTATTAAACCAGTGAATAATCAATTTTCATGCAGAAACTCCAGGGAGGAATTTAAAGGGTGTGTTCCTGAAACGAAAGGGAGGAGTCTTGAGCATACTCAAGCAGCCATCAACAGAGAAGAAAATGGCAGCACTCCAAGTCATTTACTCAAAAGAAAGCAGCAAGTACCGACTCAAACTCGACGAAAGGGACGGCTCGTTCAAATCGAGCATGCTGGTGGACTAGAGAAAACAAGACCCAGCTATCGTTTCGGTTCCGTCTTAAATAAAACCAAGCAACGAAGTTCCCAGAGAGAAGTGTTTGACCACGAATATCCCTACCCGGCTCAGCGACGACGGCCAGAAGGTGAGCCTGAAGCGAAACGAGCTATGGTCGGCCGCCTCGACGTTGCACCGAGCCAGGATCATCGAGATAAAAGTGGATCGAACCCAAAGAAAACTCACCACGTGCTCGAGGGTGTTGGCTGGAGATCGCTGGTTTATGTTGGGGATGGCCGCGTAACGCTTGTCCGAGAACGAAGTTCAACTCCTGGGTCTCGCTTTCTCTCAGTCCATCCCTCCGCTCACTCTCTCGGATCTCACTCTCTCTGTTGCTCTCGCTGTCTCCAGCCTCCCCCGAAGAACTCGAGAACACAGTCGCCTCTCTCTCCCGCTTTCCCTCGCTATCCACCTTCTCAGTCTCCCCTCTCGAGCGGCTCTAGTCTCTCCTTGGTTTTCAGCCGCACCCTTCCAGAAGCAGCCACCCTCGTGCTCCCTCTCTTCTCTGGCTCGCTCCTTCTCTCTCTCTCTCGAGCTCGCCTTCTCACTCTCACCAGCTCTCTCTCTCTCTCTCTCTCTCTCTCTCTCTCTCGGTTGCTCTTCCTCGGCCGAACAAACCCAAGAAAACCGGAGAGACCCCCCCTTCACTTTGCTGCCTTTCGCTCCCATTTATCTCGTTTCTGTCCCTTTCTTCAAGGACGAGACCAGCTGGCTTCGTACGGCACGACATTCCTGGGCGAACGTCGGGCGCAGCCTCGCGTCCTTGCGTCCTTCGGCCAGCGACCCGCTCTCTGTTTTGTCCTGAAGCTAACGTCCAAGCGAGGGAAGGAGGAGGAAGGAGGAAGTGAGGTCAAAGCAACAGTTCGTTGCTCAGAGAATATTCCCTGTTGCCATAAACAAATTGTTTTATGCACTCTATGTTGATATCTAGGGGAAAAAATTTAATTATAGGTGATTCACTCCTGCCCTTCTTTAAAGTAAAGAATTTATAATCTCTATTACATAGAAAGTAATACCATCTTTGGTTTCGAGCCCAAGCTCTTTTTTCTATCCAAGAAAAAAGAAAATTGTAATAATATGTTGTATCCACTAGCAAAGACGTTGATTAATAAGATAAGAACAAAAATCTCTCAAATTAAATAAAAGACGTTGTTTCATCCATATAGGCAAAATCAAAATCTCTAGATTTTTTTTCTCGAAATATATGCAATTCTTTTCTTTGTTTCTTTTATTGCGCATAAAAAGTGTATGGTATTAAAATAGTAATGGCCATGACAATTTTATTTTTTTTCATATCAAGCCTAAATAGGAATTTATAAGTAACGAAAATATATTTGTATTTTTATTTAAAAGGTGCAGATCAAATAATGAACTCAAGTTGCATTTGTCATGTCTTAATAAGTTGATCCTTTAATAGTATATTCTCTTGGATCTTCTCTAATTATACATCTTTATATGTATGGCAATCTGTCTTGTTTACTAAAATATAAGAGCAGGATGAAAGAAGAGTACCAAATGTTTCGTTTCCTTAGGCATCGTACTCTTGAAAATAGGGAATTACATGTCCTGGTGGATAAGATTGTCAACACAATCAAGATGTCTACCTAAAGAGACGAAAACCAGGCCTTATTTAGTTCTCTGGACTTGGTCGAAATCTGATTCTTGTGCATCCTTGGATGTATCCTTATGGATGAAGCCATGTTCATTGAACAGGTTGGTGAAAACTTATAGTAATGCATAATTGTATAATTATAATCCACAGTCATCAAGAAAAGAAAAAAATTCTTGTCCAAATAGAGATTTTTCATTTCATAACGTATAGCAAAAGAAATATCGAGAATTTAGACTAAGGTTATTTTACAATCGAGTTTATACATAAATTTCTTTCACAGCTCACCTCACTCACCTCACATAACCTCTCAGCTTTTTGTAAATTTCATTTTGGTAGTAATCTGTCACTTTTCACTCTTTATTATTTTTGTTTCGTCGGTGCGAGGCCGGCAGAACGATTTTTCAAGTTCCTCTTGCTGAAAGGATCATATTTTTCTACACAAATTGGAAGATTGGAGGGGAAATAAAAAAGAAAGAAAGAAAGCAAGAAAGGAGTCCAGATCTCTGAGATTAGATGCAATCATGCAAAATGAAATTGGCATATGCTCTCTGCAATTAGGATACATCTGCTCCCTCAGGCAATCCAGACCTTCTCTATCAATCAAATTCATTCCATTCCAACAAGTGGATTGACCTTATCAGAAGAGGGACCCGCAAATGACTTATATATATATACACGAGGTCAGGCAAGTTGTATCGCGTCCACCTATTTTCCCTTTAAATTAGGGAAGGCTGCTTTGTCTTTGTCCTAGGTGTTTTAATCACGCTTGCCCAGCTACCCTTCTTCAAGGTGATGATAAGAGTTCCTAAAATTTCTTATATTAAAAGGGTTGTGCTAAATAATCTTGCTGATTTTTATTGGATGCTTAAACGAGGCCACTAGCTTAAAACAATCGCTTGTTGTTCGTAGCTTTGTTTAGTAGGGGTTAAGCAAAAATGATTGGCAGCCTCTAAAACCTGAATCGGCCTGATTAATCTCTACTTAATTAGATGCTTGCAATTACGTAACATTAGCTAAAATATTTTTTTTCCGTGTGCTTTTTATTATATTTTATGGGATTTAGGGTCATGAATGGAAGAAGGATATTGAGATATTGAGATAAGGACACCACAAATATCATAACTTTCGTGCAGTGCTCACCTAAGTGCCATAACATTGTTTTTCAATTACTTGAGTGTCATGACTTAAAAAAAAAAAATCTTTACTTGAGTGCCATAACCTTTAATTGATTATTTGAGTGTTGTAACTTTTAAAGAACGTTCACGTCAGATTTCCTTATTAATGAAAAATTACAGTGCTTAAGTGGTCGATTATGACATTTAAGTGATTAAATAAAAAGTTATGGTATTTTGGTGATCATTGTACAAAAGTTATGATATTTGTTGCGTCTTTTTTCTTCTAATACATTTGAAATACAAATCCCACCATGTACTTATAAGATTAGCAAATTTGTTTTGTCTAAGTTTTTTTAGAAAAATATAATGAAATACACCTTATTCTCATCCCATGACCACTTACCTCTTCTTTTGAAAATAACAAATATCTACACTAATTCTACCATTCAAAAATCACTTTTTCAGTCTGCTCAAACCATAAGGAAGATGCTAAAATGAGTTCACATGGAGGGGCAAATTAATGTTCTCAATGGGGGGTTTTTCTTGGAAGTATGTGAATGATATTTATCAAAACGAAAATATGTGAGTGGCTATTAGATCAAGAGTAAGATATATTTTTGATATTTTCCCTTTTTCGAGCAGGCCGCAGCTATATATTCTTGCTGGATTTTGTTGGCCTATTCTGAATCGTGAAGTGAAAGAAGACGGAGATGCAGCAAATATGGACCAATATTTTTGGCCAACGTGCTCTGCAACTTTATGGTCCATTCCGTTGTGCCTGTGAATTCTTTCCCGTCGGCTGGCTTCATGGTGGCTGAATTCTTTAGATTCATGGGCAGTACATGACGTCCTTGGTAGAAAGTAATTCTGTCTACCTCTTGCCTCTATAAATTGCCATTTTCCGCAAAATTGGCCACTATGGAAAGATCAAAAACATCCCTTTTTGAAATTCCTGCTATCTAGTCTTACCATTTGAGCAGACATCAAAAGCGTCACTGACCACAAAGGAGGCTATATGCATGCTTTTTGTTCGCATATGTAGTGTTTCTTTTTAAAAAATAGAAAAGGAAGATAATGTGTCCCCAGAAGAAGGTGCGGCCGAAATTATCTTGTTCTCATCGTCCAATTGGAAAAAAAAAAAAAAAAAAAAAAGGGTTTTGGTCAAGAAAATTCCCAAAAGAAAAGTAATGTTCTAGCAGAACGGTTCTTTTTCTTGATAGTTTCTTATTGCACCAAAGAGATAAGAAAATATTAATTGAGATCTTATCTTTCTTACACGATAAACGTGGGTTAAAGGTGAAGATAACAATGCCTCCATGCAAAAGTGGACAGAACTTAATTACTTTCCAGGTTAGAAAAACACTCTGGTTTTCCTAGCCGGTGGCTGGCTCAAAAAGATAGAACTTTGTCCGTGGTTGTTACTTTGTCTTTATCCAGAGCCCTGTCATTGAGAAAGTCCAGTTCCATGTTTTACTCCTTGCCCATAAAGAGCGATGCAGCCCTTTACATCTGTGATCCTGCTGTATTCGGAGACTCTGTTCCATTAGTGATTCCAATACCATTAACGGAGGCGAGTCAGAAAAGCAAAGAGTTGCTTGCCAGTTTGCAAGACTGAGGTCCGCGAGGAATTCCTAGAAACCGCGAGTATAAACCAGTAGGAGATGGGGTTTCCATATTAGCACTTGGGGTTTCTCATTTCGAGTCATCCATATAAAGCAAGCAGACTAGCCACGTTGGAAAGAGAACTTATCTTCTCTGGAGCTTATAGATTTGCTAGTTCCTTGTACGTAGTCAGATAGAGAACGAAGGCGCATTTTTGTAAGGCGAGCTAGCATGGCGATTAACGAGGACATTGAAAATCAAGAAACTGGGGACAGAGAAGGAGTAAGAGAGCGGCTCCTCGTGCCGCAAGAGAAGGACCGAGCTGGCAAAGATGAAGGAACCGATAAGGGTCGTCCGTGGATGGTCTATTTCACCACATTCGTTGCGGTTTGCGGTTCCTATGAATTCGGGACCTGCGTAAGTAGGAAATGCAATTTCTTTTTGAAAAGTCCAGGTCCAATAGTAATGGTTAAAATGAAAAGGATGTGATTAATTGAATCTAATGAGAAATTGTTTCATTGGATTTTCAGGCAGGTTATTCATCACCAACTCAAGATGCTATAGTGGAGGAACTTAGTCTCTCTACAGCTGAGGTATGTCGAATTTACCTGCGAGTGTTAAGAAGCACATGTCGTGTTGTCTTTGTTCGTTGCTTCGATTCAATATCGGACTTATCACTGAAGGCGCCCATATACAAGAAAATTGAAGTAACGATCTGCTCATATTCCGGGTCCATAATATGGACGAGTTATATGATCAAAAACTTTATAAACAAGACTCTCACAAAAATAAGGATGTTGGCTTTGAGGTAGAGATACTTCTTTCTCTAGACATCTTATTCTTTCTGCATTGTAACGAGTGAAATGTATACCGAATTTTCGCATCGAGTTCCATTGTTGGACACCTCAGGACAAGAAAACCAAAAAATGGGGAGATTTAGATTGGGTATCGTCAGCTGAAAATTGCGACTGCATATCATTCAGGTTTCTGATCGAAGTGATAGGTTTGTTCAGAATAGCTTTCCACTGAGATTCTCGGACATTCGGTGACTTATAGCATCGTTAGCTAGATGGTAACTGAAGTTCTTGCTCTCACTGAACTCAAGCTGATTTGCAGTTACTCTTAATGTGTCTTTCAACAGTATTCAGTCTTTGGATCCATACTGACATTCGGTGCAATGATTGGTGCAATTACCGGAGGACCAATCGCTGATTTTGTTGGCCGTAAATGGGTAAGCAGCAAATGAGTGCGTCTTTCACAATGTAAAACAGAACAGTGTTGTTCAAGACTTTTTTTGAGTTTTAGCTTTGGGATTTAGTCGTATCATGGACGGAGGACGTGATAGCATAAACATTTGCCTCAAAATGCAGACAATGAGAATAGCGAGCGCTCTTTGTGTAGCAGGATGGCTTGCTATTTACTTTGCTGAGGTGTGCCCATATCCTATTTACAAGCCTTATCATACATGAAGATCGATTAGTTGCATAAGAACTTCAAGTCTCATCAACTCTCTGTTCTGTTTAATTTTGAGTAAATTAGGGAGCACTTGCTCTGGATATCGGAAGATTGGCCATGGGATATGGAATGGGAGTCTTTTCCTATGTGGTAATTCCTCACTTCGTACCACACACATTTGATGTAGCAAGTTGTTCTACGACAACATGCTGGACTCAATTCACAGTGACAACATGAGGCTCTCTCTTCGGTTTAGATTGGTTAATCTTTTTCTAATTTATGTCCAGGTACCGATATTTATAGCTGAAATTACACCCAAAAATCTCCGTGGAGCTTTGACTGCTGTCAATCA
This sequence comes from Eucalyptus microcorys, assembly GCA_014182515.1. Classification (NCBI taxonomy): domain Eukaryota; kingdom Viridiplantae; phylum Streptophyta; class Magnoliopsida; order Myrtales; family Myrtaceae; genus Eucalyptus; species Eucalyptus microcorys. Next base: position 11,911,137 of record CM024569.1, read on the forward strand.
GGCAAAGATTTTGTATGAACATTCTTTGTTAAAATTGCAAGCATGGAGCTATTGGCAAAAGGCCTTAGCTTGAAGCAAATTTTGCCCTCTTGCAAGTGCAAGATGGTGTATGTATGTACATCCTACAGAACCTACTGGGCCTAACATGTTCTCTTCTCTCCACAGCTTATGATCGTTGCTGGAGTGTCCGTTTCCTTCATAATCGGGACAGTATTAGCTTGGAGGGTTTTGGCATTAATTGGTAAAAACAGAAAAAGTAGCATAATTCAAGTTTAGTGCCAATGTTGTATAGAAAAGTCCAAGTCTGAAACCACCTTGAACATCTGCGGTTTATGCAGGTCTAATCCCCTGTGCAGTCCTACTGTTCGGCCTGTTTTTCATTCCAGAGTCTCCTAGATGGCTGGTAACAAATCAAGATGAACACCAGACTCAATTTCTCCCCGAAGCTAAATCACTAATGTATAGCCTCACAAAATGCAAATATAACGCCGAAATGATAAGTAGACAAAGAAATTTGTAGATTTAACGTGGAAAACCCGATGCGGGAAAACCACGGACCGCCCAAAAACATCCACTAATCACCAAGAATAGCAGGATACACAAAGTATTCTTCTCTAGTCACACACTAGAGATTTAACATCAACATTACAATCATCTTTTTCTCACCACATGGTAGAAAATAAGTTTGAAAGAAAAACCTTAACCGCAATGAAGAATTCGGAGACGGTTCGACAAACAAAAACCATCAACTCGTAGCCCTCGGTCTCACGAATAACATACTGAAATTTGAGCCGATTCCGTCAATATTTGGCCTTTGTATCAAAGCCGCAAAGTTGCAGCCCTCTTCCTTCTTCTTCCTTGCTTGTGCAGTTTTTGTTTTCTTTTTCTCTCTCCTCTCTTCACTTTTCGACGGACACCCCACGCACGACAACTTCCACTTCTTTTTGTTCTTTTCTTTTCTTTTCTTTTCTTTTTTAATTTTTATTTAATGCTGGCTGGGCCCCACATGAAGGTGGACCCAGCCAACAAATCTCCCCTCCACCTCATGTGGGAAGATTCGTCATGCCCGCTTTTCTTCTACAAGCATCAAGCTTCATCACGGGCAAGGCTTTGGTCATCATGTCGGACTTATTGTTGTCGGTATGAACTTTCTCAAGTAGGAAGAGCTTCTCTTCTAGCTTTTCTCGGATCCAATGATACTTCACATCAACATGCTTTGATCTTGAATGAAACACCGGATTCTTGCTAAGATGAATGGCACTCATACTATCGCAATATAGAACAAACTTCTCTTGCTTCAAGCCCAACTCTTGTAGGAATTTTTGCATCCACAAAAGTTCTTTACCTCCTTCAGTAATAGCAATATACTCCACTTCAGTTGTAGACAAAGCGGTACATTTTTGCAATCTCAATTGCCATGAAATAGCTCCCCCTGCAAAGATTATTATAAAACCCAATGTGGATTTTCGGGAATCAACATCACCGGCATAGTCCGCATCAGAGTAGCCACTCAACTCAGGCTTCGCATTTCCAGAATACAAACAAAGTGTAGAAGTGCCTCTAAGATATCTCAAAATCAATTTAACAGCGGTCCAATGCTCCTTACTCGGATTAGAGAGAAATCTACTCACAACACCAACTGCATGAGCAATATCGGGTCTTGTACAAACCATGGCGTACATCAAACTACCCACGGCCGATGCATAAGGAATTTTCATCATCTCAACCTTCTCTTTCTCACTTGAAGGACACTCATTACTACTCAACTTGAAATGGCCTGCAAGTGGAGTACTCACCGGTTTACATGTGCTCATGTTGAATCTTTCAAGCACCTTCTCAATATACTTTTCTTGAGATAACCACAGTTTCTTATTCTTCCTATCACGAGTAATTCTCATGCCTAAGATTTGCTTAGCCGGGCCTAGGTCTTTCATTGCAAAAGCTTTACTCAACTCATTTTTCAAGCTCTTGATTTTCTTGGCATCATGCCCAACAATCAACATATCATCCACATAAAGTAGAAGAATAAGAAAATCATTATCTGAAAATCTTTTCATAAAGACACAAGAATCGGAGTTTGTCTTACTGTATCCTTGTTCTTCCATGAATGATTCAAACTTCATATACCATTGCCTTGGCGCTTGCTTGAGACCATATAAGCTTTTCCTCAATCTACATACAAGGTGCTCCTTGCCTTTAACTTCAAAGCCCTCCGGTTGCTTCATATATATCTCTTCTTCTAGGTCTCCATGAAGAAAGGCTGTCTTTACATCAAGTTGTTCAATTTCTAAATTCAAACTGGCGGCCAACCCAAGAACAACTCGAATAGAAGACATCTTTACAACCGGTGAAAAAATCTCTTCAAAGTCTATGCCCTTCTTTTGACGAAAGCCCTTCACAACAAGTCTAGCCTTGTATCGTGGTTGTAAACTATTTTCTTCCGTCTTCAACTTGTACACCCACTTATTTGTGAGTGTTCTCTTATCCTGAGGCAACTTCACCAATTCAAATGTGTGGTTCTCATGCAAGGATTTAAGCTCCTCTTGCATGGCTTCATGCCACTCATTCTTTCGTTCACATGATATAGCCTCTTCATAAGTTTCGGCTCCCCGCATCGGTGAGTAACACATACTCATGTGGCAAATATTTTTGAGAAGGCCTACGCTCTCTTTCAGATCTTCTCACTTGAGGTAGGATAGATTGCTCTTGCTCAGCTATTTCACACTGCTCTCCTGAAGAATCAACATTATGTGATGATTCACCATCTTCATGATTTCCTTGCACTTCTCCCCCATGATTTCTACCGATAGTAGGACTTGGGTTGAAACTAACCGAACGTTGAGCTATATTCTTTGGTCTCTCTCGCCTTGTCAATGTCTTCAATAGTTTGATACTCACAAAACACCACATCTCGACTTCTAATAACTTTCTTTGCAACCTGGATCCCATAACCCGTAGCCAAACTCTTCATGTCCATAACCTAAGAAGATACATTGTTTAGACTTGTCATCAAGCTTGGATCTTTCATCTCTTGGCACATGCACAAATGCCCGACAACCGAACACTTTTAGATGGCTGTAGGAAACATCTTTACCACTCCAAATTCTTTGCGGAACATCCCCCTTAAGAGGAACCGATGGAGAAAGATTTATCAAGTCTACTGCTGTTCTCATTGCTTCACCCCAAAATGACTTAGGCAACTTCGCATGAGAAAGCATACACCGAATCCGATCATTAATTGTCCGGTTCATTCTCTCGCCACTCCATTATGCTGTGGTGTTTTTGGAACAGTCTTCTCAAGCTTGATACCATAATCCCTGCAATAGTATTCAAATGGGCCTCTATATTCACCACCGTTGTCAGCCCGAACACATTTCAGCTTCTTCCCGGTTTCTCTTTCCACATTGACATGAAATTGCTTGAAAGCCACAAGTACCTGATCTTTAGATTTCAAAGCAATAGCCCACACTTTTCTAGAACAATCATCAATAAATGTCACAAAGTATAATGCACCTCCAAGAGTTCTAGCATCCATGCAACAAACATCAGTGTGAACTAAATCAAGTACATTTAATTTCGTGTGTGGAGAGGAACTATGAAATGAGAATCTATGTTGCTTACCCGTAAGACAATGAGTGCATTCCTTTAGAGTTTTCTCCTTCAAAGGTAAAAGGTTCTTTCTAGCAAGAGTTTCAAGTCCTTTCTTGCTAAGATGACCCAGCCTCATATGCCATAAATCAACCGAGAAATCCTCCACTGCATTTACCTCTTCTTTAATCAAGTCAGCTTGCATAGTGTAGAGAGAGCCTGTCTTCTTACCTTTTGCCACTACCATGGAACCTTTAGTCAACTTCCATTTGCCATCAAAGAATGAATTACAATAACCATCATCATCTAAGGCACCCGTAGAGATCAAGTGAAGTCGAATATCCGGAACGTGTCTCACATTTTTCAAAAGCAAATTACATCCGACATCGGTTTCCAAATAAACATCTCCCATGCCAATAACCTTGGAAACATCACTATTTCCCATCCTAATGCAACCAAAGTCGCCGCCACGATAAGAAGCAAAGTAATCACGCCGTGAGGTGACGTGAAAAGAAGCCGCGGAATCAACAACCCACGTAGAGTCTTGGCATGTAAAATTCACATATCCATCATCACATACAAACACAATATCGCCATCGGATGCAACCGCTGTTGTAGCTTGTTTCTCTTCTTTCTTTTGATCTCCATTTCTATCATAGAATCTATCTCTCTTTGGCAACCAACACTCTTTTGCATAATGTCCCATTTTGCCGCAATTATAACACTTGACACTCCTCCTCGGTCTTGATTTCGACCTTCCTCTTGACTTGCCTCGGGTATCATTTCTTTGAAACCTTCTTGATTGACTTCTCGCCCTGTTTTCAATAACAAGAGCATCCGATGTAGAAGCATAATTCAAGCCTTTTCTTCTTGTTTCTTCATTGAACAAGCTTTCTTTAACCATGCTCATAGAAAGCACACCAAAAGGAGCCGAATTATTTAGTGCCACAACCAAGGTGTCCCAACTATCGGAAGAGTACCAAGTAATAAGCATGCTTGTAATTCATCACCAAGATCAATCTCAAGATTTGTCAATTGATTTACAACATCTTGAAATTCACTCAAGTGTTCCGCCATATTACTCCCTCCTTGTATCTCAAATTCACAAGTCGCTTAACTAGAAGAGCTTTATTTTGTGGAGTTTTTCTCTCATAAAGATCTTGTAATTTCTTCCACAAAGTGTCCGCCTTCGTTTCTTGAGCAACATGATGAAACACACTATCATCAATCCATTGTCGGATAAACCCAACCGTTTTCCGATTCATTCTCTCCCATTCTTTGTCTTCCTTATCTCCTTTAGCTTCATCACCCTCAATAGGATCAAATAAATCTTTGCAATATAACACATCTTCCATCCGAGGCTTCCAAATAGAATAATTTGAGGCATTTAACTTAAACATGGTGCTGCTGGTTTCTTCCATTTAACACTAGAATTTCGACCTTAGCTCTGATACCACTTGTTGGGGAGATGTTCGGGTACAACAATTCACCACGACCAAACGCAATCCAGGATCAATTTCTCCCCCGAAGCTAAATCACTAAAATTTTCTTAACCCCCAGCAACAACCAGCAATGTATAGCCTCACAAAATGCAAATATAACGCCGAAATGATAAGTAGACAAAGAAATAACGACACCAGCGATTTAACGCGTAAAACCCGATGCGGGAAAAACCACGGACCGCCCAAAAACATCCACTAATCACCAAGAATAGCAGGATACACAAAAGATTCTTCTACCACACACTGTAGATTTAACATCAACATTACAATCATCTTTTCTCACCACATGCGTAGACAAATAAGTTTGGAAAGCAGAAAACCTTAACCGCAATCGAAGAATTCGGAGACGGTTCTCGACAAACAAAAACCATCAACTCGTAGCCCTCGGTCTCACGAATAACATACTGAAATTTGAGCCGATTCCGTCAATATTTGGCCTTTGTATCAAAGCCGCAAAGTTGCAGCCCTCTTCCTTCTTCTTCCTTGCTTGTGCAGTTTTTGTTTTCTTTTTCTCTCTCTCTCTTCACTTTTCGACGGACACCCCACGCACGACAACTTCCACTTCTTTTTGTTCTTTTCTTTTCTTTTCTTTTCTTTTTTAATTTTTATTTAATGCTGGCTGGGCCCCACATGAAGGTGGACCCAGCCAACACAAATCAAGATGAACACCAGACTCATCTTATCTGAATTGTTGGAAGAGAGGGATTTGTAGTGTTGGAATGAATTTTAGGATTCTGCCAAATGCAGGCGAAAACGGGCCGCGAAAAGGAGTTTGAAGCTGCGCTGCAGAAACTCCGTGGAAAGGATGCGGACATTTCTGAAGAGGCTGCTGAAATACAAGTAAAAGGCTTTAAGTCTATACTCGTTTCATCGTAGTGCCTTAACTTTATAAGTACGAATAGCTGACAGAATGATTGAATTTGTTTTTCTTGACAGGACTAAATCGAAACTCTTCAACTGCTCCCGAAAGCCAGCATTCTCGATTTATTTCAGAGAAGATATCTGAGCTCTGTCATCGTAATCTTCTCTCTGTATTTACTGCTATGTATCCAATAAAGTCCCTCCTTCGTTGCTTTCTTGGAATGCCCTGTGGATCGGGAATATGCAGTGGTTGTACTTTTGGTGATATTTCCCATTGTTGTTCTTTTTGCTGACAAATTTGTTAAATTTTGGCCAGATTGGTGTTGGATTGATGGTCGTCCAGCAGTTCGGAGGGATAAATGGCGTCTGTTTCTATACAAGCAATATTATTGAGGAAGCAGGTATGCAGTTCATAGCAAGAAGCTCTTGGGCACCACAAAAATGAAAGTATGCTTTGCATTTTAAGATTCCAGAACGAAAAGCTAAATAAAAAGCAAAGCAGGGGTTCCAATTTATATAATCCAGTTAATATTCAAATGGGTTAGTAAAATTCGCAATGTCGAATGCTTTTGGTCTACTTAATTATCACTAAATGAGCTGTTCACATAATTTAGTGTTGAATCTCACAAGCAAGGTATTAGTCTCGCCTTTATAATCGCATTTGTACAATCTCCTCAGGTTTCTCCTCCAGCGTTGGAAGCATAACTTATGCAATCCTCCAGGTCTGTAATTCTTGCCCTTTCCTCTTTGCTGGGGATCTAGTTTTATACTCGTCACGCTTAAAGAGTAAATTTTTGCAGGTTATTGTCACGGCTATTGGCGCTGCACTGGTCGATAGAGCTGGAAGAAAGCCCCTTCTCTTGGTAAAATGGATGAAAGCTAAGAAATCATGTCTATAGTAACAAAGCTTTTCTGGTTCTGCCCCTTTCGCAAGTTCTGCAACTTGATCCATAACCTCTCTCTCTCTCTCTCTCTCTCTCTCTCAATCGCAGATCTCGGGGACAGGATTGGTCCTGGGATGCATAGTAACTGCCCTTTCATTCTTTCTAAAGGTAATTACTATCAGTCCTAGTATCTTCCTTCTGCTTTGCAATGTTTGTCAACCAGTAATTTTTTGAGAATCTTCCGAGCCAGGTTCATGATCTGGCAGCTGATGCTGTCCCAATACTTGCCGTCACCGGCATACTGGTAATAATCTCAACTGCCTTGATCTCTTTCTGGCTCTATCCAGTTGGCCACCGCAACAACTCCCTACTACAAATTTTTCTGTTCTGTTTTTTCCAATGCTCAGCTATACATAGCAGCATTTTCCGCTGGAATGGGCGCGGTTCCTTGGGTCGTGATGTCCGAGGTAATCCTAAGCATCCCCCGAAGTTTCATGCTTATCAAATTAAAGGGTTGTTTTCGTAACTGGTGTTATTAGTACAAGAGTTTCAAAATTCTTTTGCCAATCATGTAATGTGTGCTGGTGTTCAGATTTTCCCCATAAATATCAAAGGAGTAGCTGGAGGTTTCGCAACACTAGTGAACTGGTTCGGCGCCTGGGCAGTTTCCTACACTTTCAACTACTTAATGAGCTGGAGCTCCTACGGTACGACTCTGCTGAAAACACTCTTTGAACTGTTACTCCGGCAGGAGCTCGATAAACATTTTGTCACATTGGAACATGAGTTGTTGCGCGAATTCAACCAAACTACAGACTTGAGACTTAGCTTTTCCTGAACATTTCAATCCTATTTGGAGCATATTCAGACCATTTATTTCAATCAACGCGTTTACAGCAACTTCTACCTAGATTCGAATATCACAAAAATTGAGCCGACGTTTCATTTAAAAAAGAAAAAAGTTAAGTGGGTCTTTCTGCAGAATGATCAATAGACAGGTAGTACATACTAAAGCATTCTTCCCATGAGAAAAATGTCAGAATATGCTTCCGCAAAACTTGTCAAAAGCAAATAACTCTGCTCGCTTGCTTCACAGGTACCTTCCTTCTTTATGCGGTGATTAACGCCACAGGGATGGTGTTCGTGATCACAGTGGTCCCTGAAACGAAAGGGAGGAGTCTTGAGCAGATTCAAGTAGCTATCAACAGAGAATGAAAATGGCAGCACTCTTCCCTGTAGTGCCATTTGAGCTTACATGACACTTGCAATACCACGCATTCGGAGATGGAAAATGATTATGAAGCAGGTAACAGCATCTTTTGTTTGATAAAACGACGTTATTGTTGAGATCTGTCAGTTCATTCGGTTTTATTGTGGGAAAGAGATGGGATTATTTTACAGGAGAGTGAGTGATTGATTTACAAGAATAATACTCTCAATTGCTAGTGAAAAAGCACGTATTGCTTTATTTTTTATGAATGCGAATATTGCACCTATAGTCTTCGTGCGTGTCAGGCAATGACGAAGCAAGTGACTTTCAAATTGAGGCTCTCATCCATCTATTGCTGGTTGAGAAATTATTGAATGGCCTTTATTCTTTTCTTGTAACGTGCAACAATAGTCTCCAGTGCCGTTATTAATCCTTTCAATTACAAATTTCAGTTTTGTCAAAAATGAAAGATCCTAGTCTACGAAACAGATTATTATTTTTCTATAGTATTTTATGGCACTGAATGAATTGATAGTTGATACATCAATTTGCATAATTTATGTCCAAATCTTTTGGTGTACGTGCAAAAGATAATATAGGATACTTTCACCAAGAGATTTTCTACTTAAAAATTTGACTAATCATTGCTGAATATTTAATGATGATATAGAAAGCAACTAAGGTATCATTGCGTGTGGAACTGCTCGCAGAACAAACCAATTTCCAGAAAGGGTAATATGCAATAAAAAGAAAACTAAAAACGTAATCAGTAATAATTACTACAAAAAAATTGAACATGTGCAGTTAAAACGTCATTGGATGCGTCAGTTAAAATAAAATTTTCTGTATTATATGAAAAATCCATTTCGGTCTCTTCAATTATACTTAGGTGTACGCATTAGCTTGAAAAATATATGGTAAGTGCTAATTACAACTATTTGAAGGCATGTCTGTTTCACTGAGAAGAATTTCTATGCGAAACTCTTTGATGTTATGTTCACAATAGTAAATTGACTGATAGTCTCATTTGAGCTTACATGGCACCTTCAATATCACACATTCAGATATGGAAGATGATGATGAAGGGCAACAACATTTCTTTCATTTGACAAAATGACAGTATTATTGAAATTGATTAGTTCAATCATTAAGTGGTTCTGTTATAGGAAAGAGATGATAGTATTGTCCATAGATCTAGCACAATTGTGGGAGAGTGATTGAAATATTAAAGTTGACAGTAAATAAATAAACATCACTTTATATCTCTGAAATCAAATTTTGCATCTATAGTCTTTGCGCGACGACGAAGTTAGCGAGGTTCTAGTCAAGGCGCGTCGGTCCCTCGATAGCAATTATTGTATTGCTTTCTAGGTGCGTCGGTCCCTCGATAGCAATTATTGTATTGCTTTCTAGGTGCGTCGGTCCCTCGATAGCAATTATTGTAATGCTTTCTAGGTGCGTCGGTCCCTCGATAGCAATTATTGCATTCCTTTCTTTCTTTCATAACCTGTTCCACCATCCAAGAAGCACTTACTCCATATTTTCCTTTTACTTTTACCAAAAGCAACATTATACAAGTTAATATTCCCATCAATAAGCTATTTTTGTTACCAATTTTTGTTTTTTGTTAAAAATGAAAAAGCTCATACAATAAAATACGATATGTATTTCCTTTGCATCTAGTCCTTGCGTGTGTTGATCCACGACGACGCAAGTGAGTTTCTAATTGAGATGTGTTGGTCCCATCACTAGTTGAGAATTTACCATATTGCTTTCTTTCTTTCATAAAGTTTCACATCATCCATAAGCAAGAGGCGCCCGTTCCTTATTTTCTTTCTATTTTTGCGGAAAGCGACATTATAAAAGTTAAAATCTATGTGCCTGTTATTTAACATTATCCTCTTTCTTGGTCACTAATTTTTTTTTCTCAAAAATGAAAAAAAATTGTATGATGAAATATATCATCCTTTTCCTTTTCTTCTTCAAAATTTAATGAAGTGACACTTATGAAATATTGGCCTTGAAAATAAAATAGAACGCCAGATGCCTCGTTTGAAAGGATTTTGATTGAGTTTAGGGTACAAAACATTAAAACCGATTCTTTTTTAAGATACTAAAATAAATTTCTAGAGAGAATTAATTTGCCAAGAAAAATCAAATCTGGAAAATGCAGAGAAATTTCCTCCCTAATGAATGTGAAAGCTATCTATCACTCGAGATCGTGTTTTTGCGGGGCCATACTTTTTAAGTTTTTCTTCGCTAGACTTTGTTTTAGGGTTGACTTGGACATTTCGATGACCGATGACTCCCAACCCTTTATTAAGCATCCCTCGCATCACCAAGTGAGCTAAAACTTCCATTGCATCGGACCAAACGATAAAGAGATGATTATTTCTCGCAACTCGATATTTTTGCTCCGTGTTTTACTTCTCATATTGCATGTTCTGCTATTGTTAGGGATGAGCTGCGATGCGAAGAAGAATCACTTGTGTACCCCTTCATCTTGCGGTGAGATCCGTAACATAAGTTATCCTTTTCGATTGAAAGGCGATCCAAAAGATTGCAGTCACTCTCGGTATGAGCTAGCTTGTGAAAATAACCGCACTGTTCTATATTTATATGCTGGCCGATATTATGTGAAGTCGATTCATTACTTCTCTATTGACCAAAATGACTTCTCTGGTGAGATCACGGTGGTTGATGATGGACTGCAAAAGGGTAATTGCTCATCCCTTCCTCGTTACCCATTGATGTTCTTCAATTGGTCTAGTCCATTTTTATATGAATGGCCATATGACAATGCCACTGTGGCCTTCATGAAGTGCTCACAACCTGTTACTTCTACTTCTTATATTGATGCCAAACCATGTATTGAGGGCGCATACTCTGCCGACACAACTCCTTATTTTTCCCAAATGAAGGTGTACTCATACGCTGTACATGGAGATCTACGAGCAAGGGATATCAAGGACTCTTGCACCGTAACCACGATGGCATTCGCATCGGATCAAATCTCAGGGCGGAAAGGGGATCAGTATGGGAGCTTACCATACAAGGACCTCCACAACAAGATGGTCGAGGGATTCACTCTCTCCTATCCGGCCCTCTTTATTGAGGGAAGACCCCTTCCATGTCACTTCTTAAGTTTTATTAACCGAAGGGGGGATTGCGGCTATTATTTACGTAAGCGACGTTCCCTTAAGCTGTTCTTTCTTTTTCTCTTCTTCCTCCTCCTCCTTTCCTTAAATGCTAGCTTCCCTAAGAGATCTGATCAAAATTTACTTACCAAGTGACGTGGCAGGTTTTAATTGGGTATTTTTAATAAAATCCACACATTAAGACACTAGTTTCTTTAAAAACATAATAGAAAAAATCGCCACATCACTTAAGTAGAAAAGTTTAAATAGATTTCTTAGTAGGGTCGGCATGCACTGCTCTCGTTTATTTTACGAATCTTGGAGCTTTTCTGGATTTGACATTGTTACTTCATTTTTTTTTGTTTGGGGAAAAATGGTTGATTTAATTGTTGCTCGTGTCCCTTGCACGGCTGTTTGTTATGCGGTTGAATAAACTGCACGCGTATTGAATGACGTTTGTAAATTAGAATTACGCGGAGCGAGACGTGAACTTATGAATCATTTGGTATATATAGGTGAACAAAAGCAAAATCGCTTTTCTTCAAGAGAAAATATCATGCTACGATGACATGGATTCCCTAGGTGAATTGAATTAACTGTGAATCTGAGCGCTGTCAAGGAGAGTAAATTATATTTATGTTTAACTGCTAAAATGATAAATTTAATTCTTCATTGATTGATCACCGACTCTAATTAATCTGTTGCAGTCACCCCTAATTCTGATTGGACCAAGCATTGGTACGCGGAAATTGTAGGTTGGCGCCTCGCCTTTTTCTTGGGTATGACTGCTGGGCCTTTTCTCCTCACAACTATGATGATCTCAAGAAGCACTCTGATTAAAAACAATTATGTTTACAAAAAAAATTATTGCACTGCGCTAATCTATGGACAATTTATATGTAGCCAACTACGTCGCAGCAAAATTCATACTTGGAGCTCCATGCGTGTTGATACTTCTAATCTATAAGTGGATGAGAAGGCACCGGGCGATCGACACAAACATCGAAGAATTCCTACAAGCTCACAATAACTTTTTGCCCATAAGGTATTCTTACTCAGATATCAAGAAGATTACAAAAAATTTCAAATGCAAATTAGGTGAGGGGGGATATGGCTCTGTGTATAGAGGAATCCTTAGAAGTGGCAATGAAGTTGCGGTTAAGATTTTGAACAAACCAAAATCTAATGGCCAAGATTTTATTAGCGAAGTGGCCACAATTGGAAGGATCCACCATGTCAATGTGGTGCAACTTGTTGGTTTTTGCTTCAATTACTCCAAACAAGCTCTGGTCTATGATTTCATGCCGAATGGCTCTTTGGATAAACACATTTCGAATAAGGATGGTGATGATCCTCTTGATTATAAGAAAATGCATGAGATCTCTCTTGGCATAGCTAGAGGGATAGAGTATCTACATCGGGGATGTGATATGCAAATTCTACACTTTGATATCAAGCCGCACAACATTCTCTTAGACCAAAGTTTCACTCCGAAAATTTCTGACTTTGGACTTGCAAAACTTTATCCCATCGGTCATAGCATAGTATCGTTGACTGCAGCAAGAGGAACCTTGGGTTATATGGCACCTGAGCTATTCTACAAAGACATTGGTGGCATTTCTTATAAAGCCGATGTTTACAGTTTTGGGATGATGTTGATGGAAATGGCTGGTAGAAGGAGAAATATAAATGCACATGCAGAGCATTCAAGTCAAATTTACTTTCCTTTGTGGATTTATGATCAACTCAGCAAAGAAAAGGAGGTTGAGAGGGTAGAAGTCATAGAAGAGGAAAGAGAAACAAGGAAGATGATAATCGTTGCGCTATGGTGCATACAGCTGAGCCCTAATGATCGGCCGTCAATGAGGAAAGTTCTAGATATGCTTGAAGGAGATATCGATAAACTGCAACTACCTCCAAAACCGTTTTTGTATCCGATAGAGGCACCAATTGATGATGACAACAATGAGATAGAACTTGAAATGGTCTCATCTTCGTCAAGTGCTCCGATAATTTCTAGCAGTTACCAATTTGACCATGGCAATGAGTTTACAAAATCATGTATTGTGTGATTGTTCTCCTCTTGTAGAAATGAGATGCAAAATATAATTAATACTATCAGCATGTACCGTCATTGATAATGTAATCTATGAAGCTTTTACATGTTTTTCATATAGCATCGGTGTTTTCTATTAGACTCATTATGTCCATGTTTTATAAATGACAATGAATATTGTATGGCATTCGTTATAATTTTTGTTTTGTGTGAATCCTCTTGGCATAACAATGTAATTTTTTCTTCATGGTAATGTTTGCATTTTGAGCAATGAATCTCTCTCGTTTCCATCAAAAGCTCTCACCCCCACCCTTCAACCCCCGCTCGATCAACCAGCTCGTCATCAGCTACATGCTCAAGCAATCTCTGACTTCGACCTAACCGATGAACGATTGTGGCTATCAATTTTTGCCTTTACGATGAATAGAAATTGAACATGTGATGTCATTTTAGAGGATGTGATGTATTACAAAAGCACAATATCTCAATGCAGTAAGAATTTGTGCATTCACTCGATGATAAGTCATGAGATGGTGCCTTACATTCTTCCGAACAAGTACTATACTCCTCGCTGTTGTCCCCTGCACATGAGTTTTCTTGCTTAGCAAACATTCCTCCAGACACCGATGTTGATAAGGAACGTGCGATATCCACTTCACTCAGATATTGCAGACGGAGAACCCTGATCTGATACCGAATTAGCAAGGTACTCCTGAATGGAAGCTACAAACAACGCCATTCATCAGGAGTAAGAATACATAGAGAAGTGGCAAAAGCGCATGCTGCTACTTAAACTTGGGTCGCCTCGCCAAGTACAACAGCAATTAACTTTTTCCGCATGGTCTTTTCAATTACTTTAGATGGTTTTTAAAGTATCTAGAAACAGATAAAGCAGGAAGGACCTTCCATGTACAAGGTCAGAAATTGAAGGCTTTCAATGACTCTGAACAAGTCTCGGTTTGGAGAACAAGAAATTGTTCGAGATCACTGCTGAAAGCTGACTCTCAAATAGCATATTAAAAGCTTTTTTCAGATTTGTTGCACCACGAGTCGAATGCACTGATGGGTAAAAGAACAGAACCGCTGTGTCTATGCAACTATGCTGACAAGTAATATTCCAAGCCAAACCTTTACATGAAGAGATTCGCCAGTAGGTAGTCCAAACCAAGTAAGATCAATGACGCAGAATGTTGAGCTAAGTGTTAAATATCATAAATACCTTCAGAGAAAGTAAGGGATAGGGTATGAATCCAAGTGGCTCAAGCTTCGAGCCATTAAAAGTCTGATGGTTGGAAAGGTCCCCTGAAGTTTGCAGCCTGGTGGCCGTCGGCAATGAGGTTCGAGAGATGAGAAATTGGTGCATGTGCAGCGTCTAATGCAGCATTTATTCTCACGCCTTGTTCTTCCAACGAAGGACAAGCAAGATTACCGCCAGGTACAAGATGTGGAGCAGACCTTACCGCCTCTTCTGATCCAACAAAACCGACAGGAATGGCCAGCAGCTTGTCAGATTCAGCTCTGTTCATCAACATTTTAGAACCACAAGTGCGAGCACAGTTATCATCACAACTCGAAGTTGAAACTACGTTGTTCGACTAGAATGCACACCGCGACTATCATGTTGTTATTGGTAGTGTGTTCTACCAATGGTAGCAATTATGATAATCTAAACAGACGATTCCTATCAAAAGAATATTCAGGTCCTCTGAAGCATCACTTTCAAAAGAATATTCACGTCCTCTGAAGCAACACTTTTGACGAGGCAAAAAAACAATTACGCCATGCCTCAGGCCACAAGCCATCAAAGGCACTTGCACTCTCGAATGATGCATGTATTTAAACTAGTGCAGATGACAGAATTCGCCAAGTAAGATAGTGTGCACAAGCAGGTAATTTATATTAAGAATCCTATAAATGTAGGTAAGTAGCTTTCAGATTGAAATGAAAAGTTAAGCTAATCACTAGAGTAGGTACTATGTTCGACGCAATGGAGAAAAAGTAAACGATATGAGACAGAAACATCTCAAGAATCGAGTTTCTTACTTATTCCTGCAGTTCATCACGCTCATTGGAGAATCATCCTGATGAGAAAGACCATTCATTGTGACAGGAGGCTGTGGAACTGTCTCTTCCAATTCCTTTGACATTTGTTCCTCTGCTGCACCATGAGAGGAAGGCGAGAACATTTGAAACCTCACATAAGTGTTCGCAGTACGGCAACAGGACCCGTCTAGTGTACAGCAAAATTCATAGGCTGAACTTCAAGGTCTCCATAAACCGACTTCCAGAAGCAAACGATCATATACGGATGGCCTCACTTAGAAGAGCCCTCGATAACAGGTTCGAGGAGCTGGAAGAGATTCATGGAAAACCGTCCCCAAGTGAAAGGTGAATAGAGGACAATTTGAGCGTAAATCGCGTATCAATTCTACTTGTGGAAGAACTGATTATTGATACGGCGATGCACTTAAGTTGAGGTCATGTGGCGCGGATTGCTCCTGGCCATCGTGAACTTCATAAAGGTGCAAACTCTATGCAATGTCCCTTTGTTTCACTCTATATCGAGCAAGCTTACAGTGCTAGATACGAAGAATCTTTGCTTATTCTTTAATTCTGCAACATTTTCACATCTACTCCGAGGACAAAAACCAGCTCTCGGTGGAGTTTTCATGGTCATGCCATGTCTAGAGCTTCGGGATTCTCTTCTTGTTCCTTGTGTTTTCTTACATAGTTCTGTAGCTATTCGAGTAAAGACAGTGTTAAATTGATGTTGATTCGACATTTTCCAAGTTTAGCATACTAACAGGCGAAGAACTACACAAGTGCTTTTAAATATCGTTGCTCATCCTGACCGTTTACTCATGACCATTACAATTTTCAGTTTGCCAGTGAGCCGAGATGAAAACTTTTCTCTACAAATGCCACTTGAGAATTTATTGAAAGATGATGGAACGACATGCTTGGCAAACGATATCATGTTTAGTAAGAAAAAAAAAGGTTACTAACTAACCTTCTTAGTGGTTTGTTTATGATATCATGTTTAAACAATGATCAGAATCAGGATGGAAGAGAGATGCTAGTTAGTCATGGGAAAATTACCAGAAAAAACTCATTGTACTTTTACTAATTCGGTCATTAATCTTTCAGTCATGCCAATTGAATTTTAAATATTTTCATATTTTGTCAATTGAGTTCATCTGGCCAATTTTGTTAGGAAATCGCTAACGTGGACACCGGTTATCTTACGTGGCACAAGCGGCGCTAACGTGGAGAATTTTTAAAATATTTTAAACTTTTTTTTTTAATTTTTATGAACCTTTTTCTCTTCTTTTTCCATTTTTTCTTTTCTTCTCTTTTCCTCCTTTACTTTTTTTCGCCATGTTTGGTGAGGGTCGCTAAGTCTTCGGTAGTAGCTGCAAGGACCCGACGACTCTCACAAACCACTGTAAAATAAAATAAAAAAGAAAAAAAATTAAAAAATTCCATTCTTTAAAAAAATTATAAGAATTTGTCAACATTAGTATCGACCATCCTACATAAGATGACTGACATTCACATCAGTGATTTTTACTTAAAATTGGCCCAATAAACTCAGTTGACAAAATGTGAAAATGTTTAGGATTCAATTGACATAATTAAAAGATTTATGACTTAATTGGCTAAAGTGCAATAGATTTAGTACCTTTTTGGAAATTTTCCCATTATTCATGATATCTACAAACAATACCTCTGATTTAACACAATTCTAGCGATTAAGAGACTAATTCTTTTTAAGTGTTCACTTAAGAGGGCTTGATCGATGATGGTTACTCCTGGTCATTGCCGATTTTAAAGTCGAACAGTTACAAAAAGAATTACCATCCAAAGGCAATAGGACACTTACAAAATCAGTGACAAAGAGAGAGCCAATCTTGTACCCTAAAATACAATAATGTATGTCTAGATCTTCGGAATATGCGCACGAAATAATCTAGGATAATTTTCGTCAAGAGATTTTTCTGTTTAATGATTTATCCAATCTTCACTTAATAACTTATTCACGATATAGAAAACAATTAAAGGTATCGGCACGTGCTGAATAGACCAATTATTTAGACGAAAAAATTTTGTGCTCGTGTTCGTGTTCATGATTTATAGAAGGGAAATTCGCAACAAAAAGGGAAAAAAATACAACATTTTAATAACTGACTATATCACTATAGAAAAAAAAAAATGAACATGTGCAGTGAAAACGTCATTGGATGTGTCATGTGGCCTACTAGCTTAGCCCTAAAACAAACGGCAGAAGTATCAAATATTAATGATTAATTATCTTTCTGTCTCATTAAAAAAATTAATTTTATTTTTAATGTCATATATTAGTGAGGTCCCGAGTCGCAGACCTGCAAGGTCGCAAGTACCGGGATTCTTACTGGTCAACAATATTGACGCAATGTCTTAACTGTTTTTTTTTTTTTTTTTTTTAAATTCCTCTTGTTGTTATTTGAGTTTTAGATCCCATGATTTTCTAAATTGAGATCCCAAGCAAAATCGAAATAAATAATTCAATCGATATAAATTACATCAAGGAGGATCAATTGAAGAGTATACGCCAACTGAGAGATACTTGCGTCCTCTACTATGCTAATGCAAGGGGCGCAGTTTGCCAACCATTATAAGGGAGAGGCAGTTTTTTATTCATAAGCTAATTAGGATGATACATCAGCCAACAATGTCTATTATATAGAAAATCTGTTTCTTTCTCTTTTCATTACACTTTTACTTATAATGCTCATTAAGGCTCCATTTAGAGATCACAGAAGGTATTTGTTAAGATGTCGAAGTAGATTGCACTAACTTACCATTTTTCTTCTTTCCAATGCTAATTTCAAGACCGGAGCAAAAAGAATGAAAACATTGACTACTGTCACGGATGTTTAGAATTCATAATTACCAGACTTCACAGCTTTTTTTTTTTTTTTTTTTTTTTCCTTATTTGCTTTTTAAAGGCATTTCATTTGAAATCTTTTGGCTCTTTTATCAATCACTCGATGTCCAACTTAACAAAAAAAATTCAATTTTCGAAATTTGCAATTTTATTCTCCAAGGACTTTTAATCTAAAACTTTTCAACTTTTGGTTAAATATAAAGATACATGATCGCATTCTCTAACCTCAACCTCAACAAAGTCAACTTGAGATGTCACCCTCGACAAAACTAATTTGAATCTTGCAGTTAAGATTACAAGCGAAAAGAAAAGGCATAAAATACTGAAAAAGAACTTGCTAGAACTGCTCAACTCCAATGCCTAGTTGAAATGTAAGAATTCACTTCTGTTGTGTCGAAATCTATACAGATGTGAGGAAGCCATTACACCAGAACCCTCCCCTCTTCAACTCTAAATTGAAAAGAAAAGAAAAACAAAACAAACAAAACAAACAAACAAAAAAATAAAGAAGACAAGATGCACAAAACAATCGAAGATTTACACAGAGGTTGACGAAGCCAGCATGCCCAAGATCACTCAACAGCAACAATTGGAGCAGCAGCTGAGAAAAGAGTGGAAAGAAAAGGAGATATAAATGTAATGTCATTCGACTTTGCTTAATGTGTTCGCTGTCCATATACCCTTTGAAGGAGGAGCTGTGCCTGAGATCTTTACAATGGCCTGGTGCTTGCGCTGTCGTCGCCTTTTCTTGGTAATTTTATTGTTGTTGCCATTGCTTTCATGGGGAGGGTTGTTTTCGCATTTCGTTACATCAACCTTTACGATGTGGTGATCTGATGTCCCTTTCGATGACAGGACCGAATATGACCCTGGAATGAACTTGTATGGGCAATTTGGTGACGCCAATAGGTAGTCCACCCTCGTTCCGTATTTGCACGTCCCTTGCACACCTGCAATAGAATAAACAATTTCAAATTACATATTCAGACAATAATCACTCGAAGAAAAGACTTTGGACTTCAATTTTTATACCATGGATTTTCACACCAAAGGTTGATATCGACAAAGTGATGACAACAACGGATGTATTTATTCAACATGATCATCATGCTTCAAATGTTATGAATTTCCATCCATTCAAGCCAATCATGTGATCATCGAGCGAGAGGAGCATCGTGCTCGAAAAGCACCTTAGATTAGCCATTTGATAGAGCGAAAAAGAAAAATCGAAAGATGGGAAAGCGAACAAGTGAGTTCTTACTTTGTCCTTTGGCAATGACGACCACGGACTCGCATTCTCCAGCAAAGTCCTTAGCATCCGTGTACTGCTTGCTCTTCAGAAACCTCATGACTTCAACCTTTGGGGTCGGTTTTCCCATCTCTTCATAGTACTGTAACAAACACAGGTGCCCTTGATTACAAAATCGCCATAGCTTAAGCTATTTAGTAATCGAGTTTGATGTGCCAACGAATATCACATCAAACATGACAGAAATGTACATACCTTGACGATGTCGGTCCACCGCTCTTGCGAGTAATCGGTCTCGTCAAGAGAGTTGAGGCCACCAGCCAAGATGTGGGGAGAGTCGCTCGACTGAATGATGGCGCCGACTTGCTTCATCCGCCAGTTCTCGTCGAGATGATCCAGGTGGGTGCACTGGAAGTTCACTTCCCCAACATGGGGCACTTCTATTGTTGCCTTCAAAACATTCCTGTGTAATAAAACATATCGAGTTCACGGCCACTTCGATTCCTGGTCAATTTAATATGTCGATCGATTATATTTCAATCCACTCTTTTCTTCTTTTTCTGAATTTTCGCACAACAAAAGCACATAATCCCTTCACTATCTAAGGCGCGGCTTAATTAATCGAACGCAAAAGTCTTGGAAATTGACTCCATGACAAGCAATTGTGTCTCAAACTAGTTGATTCTATCTGGTCTGTCTCGCTTGAGAGAAATGTAGTTTTCCTTGAAGATGTGTAGTCCTTGTATAGTCTTCAGGTCAAGCATCTGATTTGGCAAATACATAAACAAAAGCAAAATCCTCCCCACGTTACTGTCCTACCTACATACACCTTACCTTGCCCTCATTTAATGTACGCCATAGATCTTATCCTTCGTTTATCTTCCCAAGTCATTTAAATACTAAAGAGCAAAAAATATATATGTAATTTAGCAGGTTCCTAAGCATTCTCTTGACTACATCAGCAATTAATACAGAATGATCTTCAACGCTGACTCTCATCAACCCACTAAATGCAACCAGAAATGAAAAAAAGCGGAATGAAAGAAGTCCAAGACAGTCTTTCATCACACACGCACGAATTTCGAATACTTATAACCGAAGATATTATTATTATTATTGATAAATGACAATTCTCTGGAGAACTCATATCTAAAATCATAGAAAGAAAAAAAATGGGTTTTTTAAAAAATTTAATTTATATTTTAATTCTGACTGGCATTGCTCACAGCTGGTGCTGGGATCCTTGGAAAGGCCCACCATAGTTGTTGCAGATAGCTTTCCGTAAGTTGTACAAAGGCAAACAGGCAGTGGGAGAAAAGCCTTGGGGAATTCTTGAATTTTTGGTGGTAGGGTTCTCGTGAATAATATTCCAAATTCTTCCCAGATCAGTTCCTGGACAACTCCATTCAGATAATTCCAAATAGAACAGTTTAAAAAAGGGGAGGGAAGAAAAAAAAAAAGACAAAATATAAACCAAGTGACAGCAAGATTTTCATCCACAAATTCTGATGGCTAGGCAAAAGCTTATGTTTTCGCTTTTATTTTTTGGTCTTGTGAATTTTTATTACATCCACCTTACCTTAATTTCAACGAAAATTTCAACTGTCCGAAGTGGATTTGCACTGTCGTAGATGGGTCTGCGAAATTAATCTTTTCACTTGGAAAACTGTAAGAAAAAATTATATAATATGTCCAGTGGGAATATTAATTTATGATATATTATCAAACTTCGCTTTCAACGGTGGACGCCTCAATAAACAAATGACAATATCTTTTAAATTTCGAAATCGCCTAGGAAGGCCACTTGCTCAATGAGAAAGAAAGCATATCATCGTCACCATAATTACGAAAATGATAGCAAGAATAACAGGTAAAAAATATGTGGAAATTAATAAATTAATAAATAAAATAAAATAAAACGAAATGACGGACCTGAAATCGGTGTCGTCGAATATCTTCTGGACCTTCCAGTGCTTGATTGGCCATCGGGAGAGGACGGCGTTGCCGTACTCCGGCGCCCAGCTCTCGGCGAACGCGTAGCTCATCCCCAGCGCCGCCGCCAGCTCCGACAGCGGCTTCATCTCCCTCTCCTCCTCCGCCTTCACGTCCTGCAGCGCCACTATGTCCGCGTCCAGCTCCCGCAGCACCTCCACCACCGTCCTCGTGCTCCTGTACGCCTGCCGGCCTCCGCGGGGGTCGCCGCCGCTACCGCCGTTCTCGAGGCTCCCCCTCACCGTCGCCGGAGCCTTCCCTTTGAAGATTCGACCGATCGACGCTGAGGCCAAGGACGAGGAGTGGGGAGATGGAGATGGAGAAGTCGGAGGTTCGGAGGTTCGGCGGCGGACGATTCGCTGAAGCTCAGGTTCCGCCGGCTGCGGAGGAGGGAGATTTCGTTGTCCGGCAGGTTGATGGAGACCCGGAGCTTCGATCTCGCGAACTTCTGCTGCTTCGTCAGGTGATCCTGGCCGTTGATCGGGTGCAGGGGAGACTGCTTGAGTATGCCCCGCGGGCGGTCCAGACTGGCCGACTTGGCGCGGAGGCCGCCGACGACGGCCCCCTGGCTGTCGAAGTCGAGGCTCGACGACTTCTCCAGCTTCGGGACGGCGGGGGCCATGGAGAAGAGCGCGGCGTTGAATGTCGCGATGCGGATCGACCCGGGCGGCCTCGAGTCGTTCGGGTGGACGGTGGACGAGGATCCGTTTGCGGCGGGCGGGTGCGGGTGCGGGCGCGGGCTCGCGGCGCCGCGGTCGGAGGGGGATTTGCCGAATTGCTTGACGACGACGACCTTGGAGTCGGAGGAGCGGCGGTGACGGAAGGGCCACCGGAGGCGGCGGCAGAGGCGGCGGAGCTTGGAGTTGAGGAGGCTCAGCATTTTTTTGGGGCGCAGGACGGGAGTCTTACATTGGCAATGCTAGAGTGATGCTGGGCATGAATGGGTAGTAGTCAAGCACTATCTTGGGGTGTCATGTGCATAAGGGCAGTGGAAAGTTTTATGCTATGGTGGTGGCCTGGTGGAGGCATTTGATGTAGGGGGAGAGAAAAAAAAGATAAAAAGTTTATATGATTTTTTATTTTTAGTCACATGTGATGTAAAAAATTAATGATAACACGAAGAAACTAATAGAGATTTGTGAGACGATTTGATTATAACGTTTTAATCATCATGGAAGAAGATAAAACCTTTGGCCTACAGTAGAGAACCGCGGGTAGATATCCTATGTGTCAACAAGCATGGTACATTACGTCAACTATTTACTTTACTCTTTTGTGAAAATACACAATCTCATTTACTTGAAATTAATCGATCCTTATCTTTTGATTCTCTCGCTCCCGCTCGATCTATCATGATCGCCGCTCAATATTCAAAATCGTTCTCTCTAAAGTCACAGCACATTTGTTAATTTCACATCAAACGTACGATTTATATATTACGAGCATTCCAGACTTAGATGGTGCGACCTTAAGATATAAAATATGGCTAATTTATTTGAAAAATATCAGCTTTGCAATTTTATTGCATCATTTCGAAAATCCTCATAATTGTAGGGGGAAGGAGAAGTGGGGAGCACCGCTGGGTCCAATGCCTTAAGTGGCGGAGAGGGAGGGGAACTTTGAAGAGAGGTTGGTCTTCCGAGAAATGGGTTCGCGACACGTGGCGGAGAGGTAGGGGGCTAGAGAGAGAGATGCCAACTACTCCACAGTCCACACAGAAAGAGAGAGAAAGAGAGAGAGAGGGAGTTTCCTGGGAGGAGAGTACAGAAATTGTCGTTTTGGGGGAAAACGCTGGGGGGAAAATAAAGAAATCGCAGAGGCGGAGACGCCTCCAACAACTCCAGTCCAGCCAATATGAATTTCTTATTTTCGACGCCACGTCACCTGAAATCCGGCGTACTTAACTCCCATGCATTGTTCCCCAATTTCAACCCCCTCCTTTTCTGACCAAAAAATAAAAACCCCTTCTTTTATTTTTTTTATTTTTTATTTTTTTTCTTTTTTTCTTTTTCAGGGCTGAGAAGATCACGCCTTTCTTTATTAGGGCCAAACTGAGATTTTCCGGTTCAAATGGCGAGTTAGGATCGATGCATTGTACGGATGATTTTGTGTTGGCATGGTCCCCCCTCATCAATCTCTTCCCAAACGGAACCAGATGATCGGGCTGATCAAATTGCCACGCGTTCGATTTGGCTTAACTTAGATCGCGACTTCTCGATCGAAAAAAACCTTTAATCGACAACAAAGTTACCACTGCTCAATTAAATTAGGCAATCTAGCCCGGTTATCAAAACGTTGGCCATGACACGGCCTTCCTCTCTTTTTTTTCTTCATGTTAGCAAAGTACAATTTTACTATGGTTCTTTGTTTTAGTAAGGTCCATGTTAAGACCATCTACTATCTAAACGAAAGGATCATGAGAGCTCACATAGAATATTATGATTTCTGCATTAATGGCTTGTGTAAAGGCGCGATCTCAAAAGAGTGATTTCCCTTTATCTTTCCTCTTGCTTTTGGCTATTCAATTGGAGATAACATTCCCTTTTACAACGCTTTTCCCTCATCCTTAAGGTAAGTTTGAGAAAACTTTCCAAATCAATTTTGGGCATGGAAGGACTTTTTGAGTGGAAGCAATTTGACCTCTCCGGTGGCCATGTTTCTTTGAGAAACCGAAAGTGCTAAGATGAGAAAAAGGATTCACGAGTTGATGATACATAAATCGTTGAATGCCTCCCGACTTGGTTTTCGTAAGCTCTTTAGCAACTTTCCCTGCCGAGTGGTTTCTCCTCCATAAGTTTTGGCAATGAAACTAGGAGAGATTAAAAAAACAAGAGACTTAAAATAATAGAAAAAGTAGAAGGGCCCAAATGACATCATGAGGTGCGTTCATTGAGTGAATAAAAAATGTTATCTTAGACGTCAAAAGGTTGACAAATCAATATATATAAATATACACATGCAAAAACCGTACATACGTCCATCAATAAGACTAGATATTAATTGATTAATTGATTAATTAAAAAAAGAAGAAAATGATAGAATAGTGAGGATTAGGTGATCTATGATTCGGCTATTATTGGCTCATGATGATGGTGGTGGCCTCTAGGGCTGTGTGTAGCTGGATTAGGCTTCTTTTTTCTTCTTCTTTTTGAGGTCTTTTTGGGCTAGATGACAGCTCTTGTACATATTTGGGGATGGTCCTACTTGGATAGTTTGATGCTGTTGGGTATTTCCCATGCATAATCTCAGTGATCTGTCTCTATTATTAATTTTTTCTTCTTTGAGGGTAACTAGCTGGAGATTATATAATTTAATTACAACAACTTGGTTGAGGGTTCCGGAATCTTTTATAATTTTATATTTTCTTGTTATGTTTCTGATTGGATAAAAGAAATGATCATTTTTTAGAAGTCGACCCACGTCATTAAAGTAGATGGATTTCTATTGAAACAGGCTATGTATATGTGGTTTTGTTAAGAAAAAAGATTGAGCTATAGATATGGTCATTGGTATTCAAGCGAGTATTATGTGCTCTTAATGTAGGATGAGCTCAACTTGCAAATCTCTTGATCACATGGGTTGTACGAAGCATCTAAGAATTTCTAGTACAATCTTGCATTGCAATTTAAAGTCCCATTTTTCACATGTCTCTCCTCAAAATGGCAATTATAAAAGAATGATTCCGATGTTTCTTAATTTGAGTGATTTCATATGTTAAAATAAAAGAAATGTGCAGTGATCTTGATCCATTAACAAGAGGGAGAAATCTCTCGGAAGAATTAGGCTTTGCCATCTTATGATTGTGAACCCACTCGAGTGGATAATCACCCAAGCTGAATTTAGAAGATAATAATCATCTTCTCTTAGGCTTCACGGAAAGTAACTCGTCGTTTACCCATAAGTTTGCAACACGTGTAGTGATTTGAATTCAGGCTCTGACTATAAAAAAGGACATGCTCACCACTCCAGAGTAAGATCTAGTGCTAGCTAATTTCTCGAAAGGAAAAAAAAAAAATACTAGAAAAATTGGAAATTACTCAACTCAAAGCGAGGGCACGTGAGTATTATGAACGTACATACATTCAACATACGTATATATACTTGCATATACACATCCGTATATACGTGTGCGTAATTTTCTTATGAACAGATAAAACAGAAATCTATAATATACAATAAATGCAAAGTTGAAGCACATTATGTCAATTAGCCGCCTTGTTCAATAAATCCTGATGAAAAAAGAATGGTGGCTAAAGCTGAATGCACCTAAAAAGGACCCCTGTTCCCTCATACCTATAGCCGCACTGCAGGGGTCGCATTCAGTGTTTTGCAATGTCGGGACACATTAATCAAATGGGCATCTACAGCCATAGTTGCATAGTTTCTCATATTGTTATTATTATTATTCCTAAAACCGATGTTGTATAAATTTCCGACGGCCATAAATAGAAAGGAGATAAAATAATTTAATTCATTGCCGGAACAGTACAATGGCTATGCACGCGCGGCGTCCAAAATCCAAAAGAAATTGTGCTGATCATTAATGGAAAAATAATTCTTGCTAGAAAAAAATGTGCAACCATCTGAATTTTGAACAAAATTGAATGCAATCGGTGTATAATGTATGCCCGTCAAAATTCTAACAGAAATTGCTTTGAAATCTACCAGTAAGCAATCGAGTGTCAAAAAAAAAAAAAAAAAAAATATATATATATATATATATATATATATATAATTAAATATCTGCGCGCGCGCACATGAATGTCAAACACGGGCGAAATTAGTATTTTGGGGGACTATAGCACGAGCGCAACCCTCTGAAAAAAAGGGGAAGTCGATTTATTTCTTCTTCGGCCATCAATTCTTTCCATTTGAATAGCTAATTTTCTTCCATAAAATAATACTAGAAATAGGGAAATCGATTCGCCAAATAAGGCGACGTGTGTCTGTTGGGTTTTGAATAGAACTTGCTTAATTAAGTAACGGTCCCAGTCGCTTACAACTTAATTTTATAAACCGGGGTTTGTATTGCCAATATAGCTCCTTTTCATTCTATTGTCAAGATGTACTTTAGGGGTTAGCCCTAAAAAAATAAAGTGTTAGCCGGGGAAGAAAAACAAGAACAAATTGAGAAACTTTCAATTATTGTACTGAATTTGAGCATTGCCCACAGCCCTAACTAGACCATGTAGCTCTAGCTATTACCTTTTGTTAAATTTGTCTACTGCCGCCACTTCATTAAAAGGGCCAACCCACAATCGGCTTGCAACACAAAAATAATAGAAATAAACGCAACTAAAACTATAACATTGAGCTTAAAATTGAAACCAGAAGGCTCTTGCTGGAAATTATTCTTTGGTCATTTATAGAAAGCATATACTTAGATTTTCTCATGTTTATGATGGGCTTGCATAACTTTTAATCTTCGCTCTTTCGAAATTATTAGAGCCCCTTTAGTGGAAGTGTATGGATTGTAGACAAGCCCAAACCCTAAAGGCAAGAGCTTTAGGGGGGCTAAGTGAATAACTTGGACATTTTAGTGGGCTAGTTATTCACTCCTCGAGAGGCCCACAATGACACCAAGAACAGATTTTTGTATCTAAATAGTCACTGTTTAATGTTTAACGTTTTATGTCGTACTTGTATTTTTCATTTGTTTAATGTGATACTTAAACTGTTTGTAAATATTCGATATAATCATTTTCTTTATCAAACAAGGGAGAAACTTCCTGTAAGTCCCTAAACTGTTGCGAAATGTGTACTTAACTCTCTATAAAAGAGTAAAAAATCAACCCTTTAGCACTATTCATGAGTTTTTCATTTTTACAATATTGTACAGGTTTTAATACACAATTTCATTTCAATCAATTTCCTAAATTGACAACAAATATACTGTCTTTTTTTTATTACTTTAAAAAAAAAAAAAAAAAAAAACCCTCTTTGGTCCTTATAAATACTATGATAGTTCACTTAAGGTATACTTTAGTTTATTATCTTTATAATAGTAAAAGTAAAACATTATTTAAAGTTTATATCGGGTTGATATTATTTTGATCAACCAGAAGATGTGTAAGGTTTGCATTTTGCGGTCGTCACTTCCAAGAGACGACAATATATCAATGTCTATAGGGATAGGAATCCATGTGGGGATTGTGGGTGATCCAGTTGGCATGTCCTTGCCAAGAAGAGTTGTAGTGTAGTCTTAACTTAGGCTAACCTAATCAGATAAATTAAGGTATAACGTACAAACCCTAAATTTAAAAAGCTAATCCTACAAATATATTTTCACCCTAATTTTTTTTTTTTTTTATAAAAGACTCTGAAATTAAAGGAGGTTCATATGTCAAGATGGGCTCACTAAACCATCAGCTAATTTTGAGAATTTCTTTGATAACGTGTTTTATACAAAGTTTATTTCGAACCCACAAATTTCCACAACGAAAGTTCAATACTTCATTAATCTCACAGGATTTCCAAAGACCTAAAATAGCAATGTCTATAGGGATAGGAATCCATGTGCAGATTGTGGGTGATCAAGTTGGCATGTCCTTGCCAAGAAGAGTTGTAGTATATTCTAAACTTTAGGCTAACCTAATCAAATAAATTAAGGTATAATGTTACAATACAAACTCTAAATCTAAAGAGGCTTAGAAATTTA
Source organism: Eucalyptus microcorys (assembly GCA_014182515.1). Classification (NCBI taxonomy): domain Eukaryota; kingdom Viridiplantae; phylum Streptophyta; class Magnoliopsida; order Myrtales; family Myrtaceae; genus Eucalyptus; species Eucalyptus microcorys. The sequence goes on from CM024569.1 coordinate 11,939,201, forward strand.
AAGAGGCTCACGTGTCGAGACAAGCGGACTAATGCACTTTGCATGTTTGAACACCTATCGGCTAGTTTCAAGAATTTATTCGATGACATGTTTTATATAAAGTTTATTTTGGAATTTCCATAACGAGAGTTTGATATCTTCATCATGGGATTTCCAAAGACCTAAAATAGCAAAATGTGCCAACAACCCATTCGACCCTTTAAGTTATTGCTAAGCTATCGAACACTTCAATAGCGAAAACGGCAAATACGACCGTCGAAAGCGACAGTATTTTCATACATGAATTTTCACGTTACGAACTTATATTATTTCTGACGTGGCACGCGCATCATCACCATCGACGAAATACGATTACGATCTTTTACATGCGTCCCGCGTCGCGTCAACCGAGAACGCAACGTGTAACAATCACGGAATATCCCCCCACGCTCGCTCGACTTACGCAGTAGAAGACGGGACGACGATCAGCCCCCCCCTGTCGCGGCTCACTGACGAGTTACGAGTCACGACCGGCCCAACCCCACGTGTCGAGCGGTGGGGGGCTCGGGAGCTCGGGGCCGCGTCCTACCGCGGGTGAGGCTATCGCCGCCCCCCCGGGCGAGCTCCGGCCCATTCGGTATTTATAGGACTGTTTTGCAAGGGAGGAGAGGAGAGGAGAAGGCGGGGGAGAGAGAGCGCGTGGAAATGAGGGCTTGAGCAGTTGCCCGGAGCAGAGGAGGAGGAGCAGCAGCAGTGATGAATCTGATGATGGTGGAGAGCCAGGAAAACCCTAAGCCCTCCGCCAAGGTAAGACCCGCCCCCCGCCCGCCGGCGATCGCCCGCCGGTCGCCCTCCCGATCGATCCCCCAAGGCGATGTTTTCCCTGCTTCGATTGCGCCCCGGTCGTCCCCGTCGCGCCGCCGGCGACCGCCCGGCGCGTCGGCGCGGCGGGGATTCGGGGGAAGTACGTGAATTCTTCTGTTGTTGTGTTTTTGACTTTTTTTGGTGGGATTGGGAGTGTGGTGTCCGTTTTGTTTTGTTTTTTTTTTTTTTTTTTTTTTGGCTTTTGTCTGCTTGCAATTATGGGGAGGTGGGATTGATTGAGGCGAATGTGGCTAATTGCTTGGGAAAGTTGAAGCTTTTCGGTTTTCGTTTGAGCTCCGGAGGATGATTTTGGCTGGGTCTAGCGGTTTTTATCGTTGCGGTTTCCGGTTTTATTAGGGCGGCGTTCGCGAGCGCGGTGATTCCCGCCGGGGGTTTTGATTGGTGGGGAAGAGGGAGATTGGGGTTAGCTGAGTGAAGGAAAAGTTTAGTTGTGGAAATCGGAATGTGGGGTTGGCATCACGGTCTTCTTGCCTTGTTTTTTCCGTGTTGAGTTCGGTTGTTATGTAATGGTGTTGCAGGATGCGTGGAGGTGATGCGGTGATATTATCTGCGAGCTTAGTAAAGAAACTTTTGGTACGGGTCCATACTGTGTTCGTTGATTGGAGCTTTACGGGGAAAGCAAGATAACTTTGCACGTAGGTCCATGTGGGATTGGATTGTTGTGTGAGTAGGCGAACGGTCTTGTGCTTCGCGTCTGCTGTTTCGAGGTCAATCTGTAGCGCATTTGCTGTTCTGTCAGTGTCTGTGTGTTGAGTGTTGATGATATTTGCTTTAGTGGGAGAAGGAATCGATTACTTACCTAGACTAGACATATCGTTTCTACCATCTCCATTTTGCTTATGTGAGGCAAAGTTACTATTGATATCACATTGCCCGCGAGGGAAGGATATATCTTGTTGCGTGGGTTGAATATCGTGGCTGATTGAATGCTGAGTTAATTTTCTGTTTCTCTGTTTTTTGTTACTTTAAGAAATCTGGGAGTGGCTCAATCGACATATATGCCGTGCAATGTGGGAAGTGCCACAAATGGAGGGTGATCGACTCACAAGAAGAGTACGAAGAGATCAGAAGTAACTTCTCGGGGAACCCCTTCTATTGCAGCAGGAAACCTGGCATTTCATGCAACGATGCGGCGGATATAGAGTACAATGCGTCTAGAACATGGGTCATTGACAAGCCAAACTTACCGAAAACTCCGGAAGGTTTCAAGAGGAGCCTGGTTCTGCGAAAAGATTTCACCAAGTTAGATGCTTACTACATCACTCCTTCCGGGAAGAAAATGAGGACCCGCAATGAAATAGCAGCTTTCTTGGAAGCAAATCCTGAATACAAAGGTGTGTCCATCTCGGAATTCAGTTTTCACTGCCCCAAGATAGTGGAGGACACCATTCCGGAGCATGTCGAGAAGAGAGTTTCCGGCAGTGGCAGTGGGAGTAATAAGAAATCTAAAACAATGAAAGATCAAGAATAAGCAGTTGCTGGTGATGGGTGCTCGGTTCTACTTAGGAAAGCTGTTGTTTAACGTAGTATGTTCGTGTGCTTAGCATGATGGGGTAAAATTTTGGGGGATCTCCAGGCTTGGCTCTCTGTTTGTTCCCTGGCATGCACTTGAATCTAATTTTACATATGCACGTCGTGAGAGCAAGTGCTTTGTGTGTTCCTGTGGGTTAATATTTTCTTCTGAAATGCGATTAGAGGTACTCCAGGAAAGGAAGCTTTGTTAATTCCAAGCCAAAACTGAGAAATTTGGCTTAAAGTTTTAGCAGGAGTATTCCTGCAAGCGTGTTGCTTGACAGAATTTGGAGTGCGTCTTGCAGATACCAACTAATGCGAGAGTTTTAATTTTGGAATGGCTATCGAGCGCACTCTTGAGATGTTCTAGTTCGACACGATACGAAGAATTTTTTTTCAAGTGTTGTATGTTGAAAGTTCATTATTGTCTTTATATAAGAAATGGGCCCGAAAGCTGGCTATTGTTTGCCATTTGCAGTTTGGAACATTATTGATAGCAATGACCGTTTGCGTTTGGAGTTGCTTCGAACTTTTGTCTTCTTCATGTTGGAAAGCGCCCCTCTTGTCTGAATTTCTCAGGGACTTAAGAGGCTTAATTCCGAGAACAAAAGCCTTATCACGTATTAAAAAAACGTTTGGTAAAGATCCTTGACCTCTGGTCTTTCTATGCACCTCTTTTTTCTGCTGTTGTCAGGTCCTTTCTTATGGATGGAAAGAAAGGTGCTTCCGAATCAGTTTTTGAGTACTTGGTTTGCTAGTTTCCACACCATGGGACAAGCATGTAACATGCCAAAAGGTATGACATAGCGAGAGGCAATAAAAGAGTGACATTGTCAATACGCTCAATCTGGCAATTGTCTCATAAGCATTTCTGATCGTCAATGAGAAAATGAAACCTCGCCACAAGCAGCAGTAGCAGCGACGTCAAGATGGTAACATTTTCCAGGATGTGATTGTTTATATGAATCTTCGTATATCATGGCCCTCGATTCTCTATTAAGGACTCTGAAAGATCTAAGTAGTTAACTCTTAGGAGCTTTACTACGTTTTGTCTCCTTCGAAGTTGTTTTTCCCGTCTCTCTACCCTTTCACCCCCACCGACCATCTCATAATCACAAGCATCCAGCGGCCTTCTATTTCCTACAGGCAGTACATGAGAGAGTTCTGTGTCTACTTCTCCATCATCTTGCAAAATGAATCCAAGAAAGAGAGTTTCACTCTTTGGAACTTCCTGATCTGCAAATTCCCTACAGCGTATGCAAACCCCTGGTGTTACCGAGCTCACACTCCTTGTGCTCCATCTTTGCCCGGCTTAAACCGAAAAAAAAAAAAAAAAAAAAAAAATCATGCTTCAATCTCAGTAAGGAAATGAAACCTCATCTTCCATTACATTTCAATTTAGATTTATTAGATGACACTGCAGCTTACTGGATTTGCTGCCATTGAAATCCGAAACAGAAAACTCAAAACAAAACTCTCATGGAAGGGAAAAGATCTTGTTATTGAGATGCAGTCTATATCTCACATAGTAAATATTAAGGCCATATTTGCAAGAACTGGTGATACCTTTTGGCCAGAGCACAAACTGACTAAAACGAATTGAAGACCTAACAGCGCCAAATTGAGAATTCAAAGCACAATCCATCTGTCAATTTCATTATTGAAGCAGGTATTGGTCTTTCAAACAAATTAAGCTACCAATCCAAAAAACGACTAATTGGATGGAAACTTCTCATGTTTCAATTGTGAGGAATGACTGGACCAAAGGTGATCATGTGGATAATATTAATCCGTCTACCTTTGCTATGAAGAAGGAAAGTTTAGTTGACAAAATGTCTTTATAGGGTCGAACTTCCATTCCCTCTTTTATTCATGATAGTAAGCATATGAAAAGCTCTTGTTTCTTCCCAGTGCATGGTGCTGATCTTACCTCCCCATTTTCCCACTTGTGTCTTTCTTGAGAAAATATCACAAAAGCCTGTGTTTCCACCAATGTAGGTATCGCAAGTTCTTCCTCAAAGCACAGCACAAAGCTCCAATCTGCAAGATAAGTAGATGAAAGTCCTTGGGACAGTCACAGATATTCCATTTCACAAACTTGCTTTAGATTGGAGAAACTATTTTTTCCCAACTTGTTCCAAAGTATTTACAAACAAAAGAATGTTATCAAGGGTTCACCAAATATCACCTTCTAGGAACCTAACATTTCTCTTCTAATATCAAAAACTCAGCAACTTACATGGGGCAGTAACAGGGTATGTACATCTAAGCCTAGAGGCAAAAGAAGGTCACCTTCAGTTGCTTGGAAAAACCTGTGATTTGGCCATTAGAATACCCAGTGGGAGAACTAGCATTACAAGCACAATCCTCGATGAACACAGACCAATGTGAATCAGAAGAGCAAGGCCTATTTCTTATCAAGAAACAGACTAAGTCCTCTGAATCCTCTGAATAAGGAGCACAGGTCCTGCAGCTCATTAGCTCCAATCCATGAAGCATGTTGTCAGCTTCTCGACTGAAAGCTAGCCAAACTCCCAAGTTGGATCAGATCAAGATTCGGATCCTGTTTTGCATGACCTAGTCGGGTTTGGTATACTCAAGAAGCATGTGTGGGGACCGGTAAATCTTAACTAGTGTCCAGTAAAGGACCTCCTCCACTCCAAGTTCACCTTCTGCTCTTGCAGCATATATATCCTCGCAAATTGCCATCAACCTATCACAAGACAAATATCTGCTGCTTAATATGTGTTGTAAACTATACCAGTAGATGCTTTATCCAACATCTTTTATGAAACTTTTCTGTAGTGAAGTTAGATTATCCAGAAAAGTAGTAATTCCAGATTTGGATAAATGAGAACTGAAAGTAATCTTGAGTGAAGGTAACACAAGCATAATGTTGCCAGTTATTACAATACCAGAGTTTCATTACCAAGAGAACTACTATGACAGTTGAAATTTGGTGCAACTTTTGCTTTTAGCTTGTCTTTTTCTTTAGCATTTAGAGTTGATTTTATTCAAGCTCCGTTTGCTTCTTGGAAAATGAATGATTTGGAAAATATTTTCCTAAAGCTGACTGCTTGTATCATCTACAAAAATGAATGAAAAACTATAAATATTTTCATAGCCTATGAAAATGTTTAAAAATAAATTATTTTCGATAATAAAAATATTTTCCATTGACTAATTATTTTAAACCATACAAGTGATCGTTTTTAGAGAAATGTCTTCTAAATCATTTATTTTCCGTGAAGCAAACGGAGTCTTAATGTTAAACACCTCAAATATATAAAAATATATGAATGTCGTAATAATGTAAAGTCACCCTAAAGTTCTTCATAACGTTTAAAAGTTAAATTATAATTTGGGTGTGGGCTTTTTTCATGCCCTTTACGGTTTGAACACATTATTTTAAAATTGACCAACCAAGTTACCCTCTAAATAAATCAAATATTTATTATATCTGTCTCACATATAATAATTATCTTCTGATGTAATCATGTAATCCATACCGAATGATCATTTTAATGTCATTGGCACTATCACGGAGAATCAGATCTCCACCTTCTCCATTGTATTCAGATTCAGGTTATTTAGCTTTACTTCTTGTACACATGACTCAACCAAAGTCAAACTGGAAACACGAAAAAAGGAAGAACAAAAATCTGCTAGATCTGAAAAATGACTTCTTTTTCATCTTCAAATCGATTCATTTGCACCAAATCTCAAGCATTTTTTAACCTCACAGGTGGCACTATGATTTCAAGATTACACAACAACAAAATATTTAAATGTCGAATTTGGTTTCTCTCCATATATTCTTCTTTCGATGGGTGGTTCCTACTTTCGGTGAAAAAATAAAATTTCCTTTTGTTCTGGGTTCAAAGAGTACAAAAGGAAAACCTTTTAAGTAAACTAAAATAGTAAAGTGATAATCAATCATTTTGAATTTGCACTAGAAAAAGTAAGTATGAAAAGTAATTGCTGTTTAAAAGGTAATTTGGTCAGTTAACTAGAAAGGGTATATTTTACCCAAAAATGGTGTGGAAATAGCCCCGCCCTTAATATATTGATTTTGGAAAATTTAGACAAAGCCTTTTGCTTTGGCTCAAGGAAACAACAACTCATCCATCTTTTTGCTTTCTTCAGGGACAATAGATAGAGAAAAGAAGAAAGTATATACATATGGAACTGGCACTCCACCAAATACCACATTGCTTGAAAAGCCGATAAAAGATTAAACTTGGACCCGTATTTCCATGTCTCAAACAAAAATAAACCTCAACTAAGACGGACTGTAAATATGTGAAACCTCCAATACATAAGTATTCTTCCAAAGTAAAACTCGATTTGTCCTCGCACATTATTCTCAAGAACAGTGCACTCTTCAAGCAATTACTTTATTGGCTATTCAGAAAACAAAATTCTTCTAAACTTTAGACCATTGCTCTTAAAGCTGACATTCACAATGCAAGGGACAACAATTTACATCTGGACCCTAGTTATGCAATAGTAGCATTATTTTATTAAGGAGTTTCATTTCAAACTTATTCACAGTTTTATTGAGAAAAATAAAATACTCTTAACGAATTGTTCCTGGCAAGCAAGCTTGACAAAAAAATGACAACCAACATCCACCATATACCGCATAATGTTATCAGCATATATGAGAATCAAGGTGATGAGAAAATAGAGAGAAGGCAATATGGAAGTCTACTACCTGTCACAGGAAGGAAGATTTTCATAGGGTATTCTCATTCTCAAGTCAGCACACTGGAGTCTGATAAAGCGACCGACGGCCAGCACAAAAGTAATATAGAGGCCCCAGATGCTGAACTTGCTAAGCGTGTCACCGAGGATGCCCTCTAAAACATACATTCAAAAAATTAGTCAACTGCAATTGTCACGCAATATCATGATAGTTCTCTAATTCACTAGAAAAAACAATCTGTACTTCCATGACTTACGGGGGGGTGTTTCTTCAGACACTATAATTGCCATTGGTCCCTTCAATCCTCCACATCCACTGACATCTGATGAATTTATATCATGGAAGGACCACCACCGCTGTTCTGCACGATTCATGACAAGGTCTGCACTAACTGCATTAACCTGATAATTTATGGTGGATCAGTTGTCCTCGAAATTCATATCAGTATGCAAGTACAGGTACAAGCCCAATAAGGAGAGTAAAGATCTAAAAGCTTTCCCAGATGCCATGTATCATATCATTGAATTTAATCCTAACAGAACCACCATTGGAAACAAACAGTTGAGGCTGCAACTATGTCAGCAAATTACTGCAGGAATTGAGTCCACTACCTTGTTAAAATTCAAGAAGGGATGGGCTTACCTCTTCCATGTCATCTAACTCCATGATATGATTAAGGACATCATTGTCAATTTGTTAATTAGATCCTGATGAGTTCGGTTCTTTTATTTCAAGCAATATGAAGTGGAGACATCATAACCTACACATGTCAACTACATTGGTTCCATGTTTCTCCCACCATTGCTTGGGAAAGACTCAAGCCAAAAAAATTTGGTGGATTCTCTAAAGAAAAATGAGAAAATGTAATGAAAAAAACTCTTTGGAGCACATATCCCAATCAAGTGATTAATGTGAGATTTTTAAGCCGTCATTCTTTTCATAAAGAATTTGCCATTGCCCACTCCCAGAAGTGAGAGAGAAAAAGGCTGCCATGACCCAATATTCTTTTAAAAGAAATTCAAGCTACATCATGTGGAATTCACTTTGAGATTTCCAGAGTTCTCATATATAAAAACCGTGCATTTATCAATCAGCAAAAGATTGTATATACAATGGCGGGTGTCCCGTGAATCTTAGCATCATATCATAGAGGGATGTAATTACATATATACCCCTATATTTCCTCGCTATTCTAGAACTACTTCCACATTTTTCAGCTAAAACCAATATGTTAGTCCATGGATGATCACGCCTCTCTCTCATAACTCAAGCTTTTGAATATAGAACAATGCAAGAACAGAATGGCATCTGAACCATCAAAAGTAGCAGTTTACATGCAATTTTCACTTTAAGCTTGAGTCTCCTGCACCATTCTCATATTCAATTGCCGTACTACAGTAAAATTGCACAATCAACTTGCATAAAGCCATAAGGAATATGCTTTTGTATGAATATTCTCAAATTACACTAGCAGTATAAGTTTCTTACATGTATCTAATTTATTGAGTTAATCAGAATATAAATTGTCACCTGTATATTCACCGATTTAGTTTATTAAGTAATAGTTGGAAAGATATCATATAAGGAGTGCAGATGAACCACACATAGTGTACTAAAAAATGAGCACAAATGCACTCTTGAAACATTCAGTGATGGCCTGATTGCACAAAGATATAGGCATGTAATGCATGGGCTTCTTTGCAGTTTGTGTGTGATATGTGTGTGTATGTGTGAGAGAGAGAGAGAGAAAAAGAGACAGAGACAGAGACAGAGAGACAGAGAGAGAAACAGAAAGTATGTAGGTAAACAAACTGACCAATGACTCACTAACCAACTTACCTCCTGTTCAAGAGGTCTGACTTCACCGGAACCTGTGACACGGAAGTACCTGGGATAGATATTATGTATCCTAAAGCTGTTGCTGGAGCCATTGAGGACCTTTTGGATATTTACTCTATTTGGAAGATCCTGAGAATCGACAGGCCTCTCATACTTCACAAGTTCCTTTCCTTTGGGTCGGTTCCTTGTAAGTACCCAGGTAAACGATATGCCCATGTCCATATCATGTTCAAGGGACTTTGAAAATCCAGACTGAACCACATTGGGGACAAGCCACAACTCGCTTGCATCAGCTTGGCAGCATATCAATTGGATATCATTCTTATCAAAAGTATTCAAGTAACCTTCAGGATCTAGATCAACATCAGTGTTGAGCTCGTACCATGGGAGCTTCTCACATAAAGTGGTTTGATACAAAGTTAACCTTCCACGGATGGTCTTGATATCAATCTGAACGCTGGCATCTTTGATGGGATTTGCAATATTAGTCGGGTTACCACTACTGTACATCTGACAAAGTCAAGGGGGAAAAGTCACTTGAGAGTACTTCATCTATAACAGTCTAATGAGCCTTCTACTGACAAGTTCTAAATGCATATTACAAGAACTGAAAGATAAATAACGTCATGTAGAGTTAACAAGATCCTGATGTCTTACCAGCATTGGGGCCCAGATAACACATATCAATATGAAAAATAGACAGATGCCACTGCAACATTTGGTCATTTTGGTCTGCTTCTCTCCTTGTTTGTGCTTGGCTCTATTTAAGACTGCATCACACTTGACCAGGTATAGGCTCGCATAAATGTCTTCCAACTAAGAGAGAAGGCATTGAATCAGTCTATGCACCATACAGACATGCAAAGTCCATTGAATAGCCTAAGAGGTAAGTAGGTTAATCATTCTTAGATCGTGAAACAAATATACTTGCGTACTCTATTGAAAGATAAGAACTAAAATCACAGAGCAATAATTGTCTGTCAATAATAACAAGGTGCCCAGATTATAATGCAGCAAGAGGCACCGGATAAAATCAACTCCCTGAAGAAAGAAATATATCCAATACAACAATTATCACAATTAGCACATTTATTCTGTTTGAAATCCTTGAGTGGGTCCACAGATGATTTCATGGTGGTTATCCTTGAGATATTTCCCACTTTACTACAGTCACATAAATAAATGTTGGTAGAATAAGTCCAGAAGATAACATAATTAACAGCAAAGGCCTCATGATTACATTCCTTTTATGTTATTCTCACTTCTCAACTATGTGGAAGATGGAAAATTGGTAAAAGAAGAGAAAAAGATAAAGGGTCATCCTATGGCAGCAGATCTTTAAGGATCGTCTAGAACACTACCAGGTATGGCAAAACTAGGGCAGGGCGGGAAAAGTACTTGAGTTAGACATCAGGAATGAGATAAAATGTGAATCAAAGAGTCTGAGTTCAACCTCGAGGCCTTGGGAAGAGAAAGAAGGTGACAAAGGAATAAATGCTTCACATTCCACTCTCGCATTCTCTATAGCAATCAGGGCTCTTACAGATCCAACTAAGACACATAAAAGGTGTTCATGGGGCCTCTAAAACTGTTCCAAAGCTAAATATTAGCTTAATCATCCTTAAACTGGAGGTTCTATAAGGATGGAAGAACTAAAATATGCTGAAGCAAGAGTATACATGATTCATCAACTTGTCAAGGGATATCTCGTTCATCTCAAGAAATGGCCACTCAAGTGAATTCCAAGCTACGTAGTTGTACCTCAAATCCTAGAACCAATAACCACTGTTGAAAGAAAATAATAGAGACTACTGAAAACTGGCATTAGTGAAAAAGGACAGCAAAAGTCATCATGTTATTCCAGTATCTAAAGTCAACTGCCATTAGAAGTTCGCTACACCACATTCTGAGGTATCGCAACATGATTAGCCAAGTAATGAGATTCTCTAGCTATGTAAAACGTCTTGCAACAGAGTAAAAATGGTAAGGATGATGATCAAGCAGCCAGGAATTGTAATTATAAAATATCTTCATTCTGAAGAACAATTAGGTGCTTATTCCTTTTCTTTCCTATATCATTGAGTGAGCTTAATTTGATAGAAGTACCTGAGACTAAAATAGAGCATGGAATTTATCCACGTCACTACTCCCAAAACAAAAGAAATTTGTTCAAGAAACAAGATCAGAATCAGGACACACTCAGGTGCCCTTTTATTTCTCAGGAAAAGGGAGGGGGTGGGGGTGCAAAGGGAGAGAAATTCACCTTTAGCCAGTCGTACATAGTCAAGGATGTGGTTGTGCATGACCAGTCCAGCACACACCGTAGCTCATAAAGGAATGGCAAAGCTCGATACAACCTATAGCCTAAGTAATTGACCCGAGAGACGCGACTGGTCAAAAACTGTCGATACAAGGTGCTTTGATGAGGAATGCCATAGCGTACTTGTATGGCTTGTAATGACAAAGAAACAGCTTTTGCTACATATATAGCACGAAGAGCTAAAACTCCAGCTTGTTGCTGGGAAGGCCCCAACCGCCAGGCATACTCAGTTACTGAGTATGTGAAAAGAATGAGACTAAAAAGATAAAAAATCACTTTCCCCAGCGCATATGAACATAGGTAAATTATGCGGTCAACCACGATCATGAAGAAGATTATCTGCAAGAAAGAACTTAATGCGGTAAGAAGTAAATTGACATGTCATGCTAGCCCAGAAGAATACTAGAAATAAGACTGAAGTGTCACAGCTTCAACAGACTGCGCTAAGTAGGCAAAGAATACTCAACTGATGTCATATACCAGTAAATAACATTATTAGCCCCATAACTAGCCGATAATTGAAAAAAAAATTCAAGCATTCTAGGGCACAAAACTTCAGATTTTAGCTATATTTTTAGTCTTCAAATCTCCAATTTAAAAAAGGCATTCACGAACAACCAAACAAATTGGTGAGTGTACGGTTGATACATTCAAGCTGAGTAAAACCATCTGCTTGGATTCCTTTGGAATAGACGCAATCGTCACCAGAAAGAAAAGCAACAGAGTGGTTGAAGAATGACTTACCATTAGTATAAAGACAAATTCCTTTGGAAATTGATCTTCGAGCTGAGATACATCAAGAAACTCACTTTTGTTCTTTATAACAGATTGATAGAAAATAGCCACCAAAAAGAAAACAGTCAAATCTGCACCAAAAATGTAGGCATACAGATCAATTTCTCTTTTGCCACCTCCTATTACAGAAAGTATGATATAAGGAAATCCCATTTCTTCAACAAATCCAGATTGCTGTGCAATACTGATCTCTTTTGCTACGTCACTTGTAGGAGTCAATGACCTGTACCATTCCGCAGAAGTACACTCTGTTGGAGGTGAGGCATATATCACCTCAAAAACTGCCAAAGCTATATTCGTCTTTTCTTCGCTTCTTTCAATGCTTTGAACATGAACCCTACTAGAAAATGGGCAAAGATGAGGATTTCTATCCGTGCATCTCTCACCGTGAACTTTTCTCAGCAATTGGTTGATTCCAGATTCTATTCTCTCTGGCTGAATCCCATCATCAGGCCATGAACCAACATCCATGGACACCTGAACAAAGTAAGGTGGAGATTCTGCCCCCCGTATCAGTGACTTCCAGTACCAAAAGAAGTTTCTGATCGTCATTTTAACCATGTTTATCATGTGGCACAGCAGCTCTTCAGCTTTCTTGCTCAAGCTATCCCTGACAAGGACCTCTTTTCTGCACAGAGCATTCACCCTACGGCAATTTATCTCAGTGTACGACGTCCATTCACCATCCTTTGCAGTTATTGAGCTCTGTATGAGGGTAAATAGGTAGACTAGAAATAGCGGCAGTATCCCAATAACAAAGAAAGATGTCATTTTATGTTCAGGAAATCCCAACTCGTGAAGGAGGCCCGAATCAGCAGTCCATATATGGTGGTGGACAATAATTTGGTAAAGATATTGAAGTAGAATATAAACTTCCGTGTAGATCAACACAATAACCCAGAAAATATAAGTAGGACCAGTATTTACACAAAGGGCATACAAAAAGAGTGCAGCAAGATACGCCATTGACAGCAGGCTGAAGTTCCACAGGAAGACCAGAACAAAGCAACAGTAACACACAATGTCATTATTGGACTGCATCTGGGACCATATATGATATAATATCCTCCCTAGTTGGAAACTTGCAGCATCAGCACTCTTATCAGATTGCAGAGATGAAGAACGATTCAAATCTGTAAATCCCATGTTCTGGCTTTCCATCTCTTCATACTTCCCATCATCTTGTAATGCGGGTTCATTGGCATCCATATCTTCTGGCTTGATGTTCAGGAAGGTTACAAGAGAACTAACTGCCTGGTTTCCGATAGATTGGACCTGGGAAACACCATCTCCTAAAAGCTGTACAGCAGAAACTATAGGGTTATCCTTAGCTTGACCTCTGACTTTCTCTTTCTTATCTGAATCGTATAAAGAACCTCCACCATCCTCCTCAGCCTCAGTGATCTCGCAATGAGAAAACTCAAATGAATGATCAGCTGAATTCATCACAGGAAGACTTTCAGCGTTCATACTGGCAGGAGAATCATAAAATTCGAAAGGAAATACAGACTCCTCGCCAGCAGCATGATCTTGTCTTCTCAGCAATTTATTCTCTTTATCCCACATCCCAGCATCTTTATTTGAAATTAAAGAGCTCCTTCTCCTCCGAAGCCCTTCACTACCTGGAGAAGTGCTGTCACAGTTTGCAGTGGGGATTCCACTATGAAGTTGAATTTGCAGGTTGAGCATCTCAGATTTCATTTTCTCCACTTGCGTGTTCCTCTGACGTTTCTTTTCCTCACATTCACGAATGTGCTGTAACTGAGCAGTCTTCCATGCAGCTTTCTTCTCTTGTTCACTTACAATGGTACCAATTTGCTCTGCCTCAAGATATCGGAAGACATAGTCGAATTCTGAGGAAGAAAACATATAGGATTGCACTGACACGAGAATGAAGATAATGATCTCAACCAGTGCAGATCTTGCAGTGATGCGGAAACCATAATCATACTTGTGAAAACCAATCACCTCAAATATATAATTTACTGTCATGCATTTTTTGGCACAAAAATCCCCAACAAAAGGAGATTGATATGCAAGAGATAGAACAATAACTGCAAAGTTGTACATCCGCAAGAACTTAAAAATCCTATTTCTCTTCTTCAATATAGTGAGTCTCATTCGAAAGAAAACCAGAGCAAAGGCAAGATATCCAAGATGCAATATATCGTACTCCAGGGTCCCAGTAATTAAAACTAAAGCAAGCACGAGATCCAACAGATGGCAATAACAATATAGCCTCAGGTAGTCAAGAACTGTCCACATGCTTTTAGTTTCAAACGAGAGGTCTCTCCATACAAATATGTTTTTGCGCTGAGATATCACTTCTCTGTAAGTATATGACCCTGAAAAGCTGGACCTGTGATCGGCACGAAGTTTTAAACAAGCAAGCATGAAGATGATGAAGTAACTGATCAGGACAAGAGGATCATCAATGGTAAGACCTGCATCAAAGTGGCACAAGTACTGCAGATTTTGAGAAAACACTCCCATGGAAATAATGAACACAGACGAAATAAGTGAAATGTACTGATAAACATGTAAGCAAAGGGACATCCAAAAAAGATCAAGAACGATATAAACTATTCAAGAACGATATAAACTATGATGAGTTGATGTGCCTCTAACATGCTATGTTCGGTATTAGGAGTGCCCTCATGCAATAATGGAGAGAAACTCTCAACTGGCAAAAGTATTAAACTACTAGGCGGCCTTACCTAACCAACAACTTTCACAGTAACGTAAATGCGAGCTTGAACTTTGCCAGCAATCATTGCAATGTACCTCAGCCTTGCTTGATGTCTGCGAATTGGCAGACAGTGTGCTCTTCCAAATGACAAAGTATTCTAGGACAAGAATGGAAGCAAGCAAAAAGACAAGTGCTGGCCATAATTTCCGAATGACATTGCGATTTAGAAGTACGCAAGCAGCAAGAAGTGCAATATAGAGCATAGAAATGGCATTCAACAAAGCAAAGCAGGCAAGGAGCAAGGCCACCATGTTTATTTCGAGGCCAAAGAGATTAAACATGTTCTCCATCCAAAACTTTATATAGACTATGAAGATTGTCTTCTGCGTTTCAAATCTCTCCCTTCTCATGGTGATAATCCTTTTCTTGTTCCATTTGTGGCTTTCGCTGGTGCTTCCCCAAATATATCCAAATGAATATTTTCTAGCACTGCCAGCTGCAGAGCCTCCAGCTTTGGGTACATTATTTGATGCTTGAGAAAAACCAGAGGCTGAGGAAGACAAACTGTTTCTCATGCCTTCTGCTTCACAAGGAATTGCAGGAGAATCTGCAGGTGGCTTGCTTTCCCCATTTGAATTAGAGAAATCCCTAAACACTTCTTCTGCTGATACAAACAGAGGGCAAGGTTCTTCGGTGTAATCTTTGCTCAAAATGTGAGTTGGTACTTTTTGCAACCAACGGAAGACATTGTATTGAAGGGTACAAGCAGATATCACCAGCACTTTTCCCCTTAAACCCAATTCTAGACCCCAAAAGCCTGACTGAAATAACTCAAAACCCAAGAAATTGGCTAAACTAAAGTTATTCTGTCCAGGAAACATTCCAGCCAGGGCACCCCACATCTGAAAGAGATATTCTGTCATCACCAGAATTCCTGTATAAAGAAGGAATAACTTTGATGGGATTCGAGATCCTTTAGGTAAAAGGGAACATATGACAAGACCAAGCAGATAAAAGAAACCAAAGAGACTAATTGGTGACAATGATGCGTAGAACACTGCTATATACACTATCTTGTCACTGTGCCAAATGAGGAGCCTCTTAATAAATCCAAGTACTCCAAATTCCATAAGTTTGGTGTCATCAGATTGGATATACTTGCTCTGTCTCCTCTCATAGCTGTAAAGCTGCATCACAATCAGGATTGCAAGAGACTGCCAAATATTCTGCAATAGCGAAGCTTCTGAGTTGTAGGCCAAGTAAAACTGAAGATCAATCAACCCCGACAACCACATCTCAAAGGTGGAGAAATTGCTCAAGCTGTATATGAAGATAAACACAGTGATTGCATAAACTTTTAATGGAAACCAAAGGTGTCTTCTCGTCCTTTCAACAAGTTGTCTTCCTATGATCCAACATAGGAGGAGCAAAATGTAGCCAAACGATATGCAATTGGGTGTCACCAAGTAAACCGTTAGAAGGATTGTCAAAAAAGCAATATATGTGCCACATGAGCGATATACAGATAGGAACTTCTGCCCAATTGCACCGAGGAACGACGCGATCCTTCTCTCTGGAAATTGAAAGGAAATTACATTTTAGAAATGCAAATTATAAATACCTGTCATATAATTTAGAAAAACAGTAAACAAAACCCTTCCTCTATAAACCTCTACAAGCGAATCTGGCATCCTGAACAGTGCATCACTAGTCAAAAGTCCACCACCATATCTAAATAGATGAAGCCCAGTCATTACTCGCATGCTATCAAACCAGTGGATAATCAATTTTCATGCAGAAACTCCATGGGGGAATTTAACGGGTGTACTGGGGTTTGAAAGATTTTGGCAGAGGATGGTGGGCTTGGTATTATATCCAGAGTTAAATTATCCCCATTCATCTTCGTTTTGACAGTGCACAAGAAAGTTTGCTGTTCAACTGCTCTACACGTAGTACAACTGTGTGGTCACCAGAAGTCTACATAAGAATAAACTCAAGGAGAAATACAATATACAGTAGCACTGCACTCGAAAAAATTACTGCATAGATTTAACAGTTGTCCAGACAATTTCTAAAGGAGACTACACTTTCAAAGTGCTATTTAATGTGCCAAAATGTAAAGTTTAACCCCATTCTCGCTGGGTGAAAATGAATAACAAACTATACCAGAGGAAGCGTTTCCTTGGGTGCATCTAGTGTTTGGAGAAGCATACACAGACAGCAAAACTGATTTGCTCAGACCAGCTTTCAAAATGCCAAATCCAATTGGGGTGCTAGGTGAATGTTGCACAACCGCCGAGAAGGAAAATAGCATATCAAAACCATGATTGTGGATCGCACAGAAGCAAGCAAGCAGAGCAATTTCAAGGAAGTCCCAGGAACTGTCACGATCCAGAAGACCTGCAGCAATTTACCCAGCAACCCCACCAAAACAAAAGAACAACAAAATTCAGACTCTTGCAACAGAATATAGACCAACCAATTAGTGGCAATTTAGAAGAAAGAATAGGTGTAAAAGTGAAGCATGAAAGGTTTGGCATACCTAACTGGGACAGAATTTGCATACTCAATGAGGATGTATCTTCTAAAGTTCTAGAAATCAAACTAATCCGAAGAATGTAAAGCAGTGCAAAATGAGCCTCACAAAGGAGGATCAGGGATTGTCGTATCTGTCTGCCGATCTCATGGCCCAATAGATACACCAGAAAAAATATCACTGAGGCAAAGATCAGAAGGATGCAGGAATTAGTGAAATTCTGTTATCTCACATAATAAGCATTACAAGAGACTGAGGAATGAAATAAATTTAGATGCTGTGAGAACTCAATTAAATTGAATATGAAATCACACAGCAGTTACTTACTATATACAGCATGGATGAAGCCAGGTTTCATTGCTATGAGAAATATCAAAGCCAACATAATAGGCCTTGAACATTTTCGTAGTCCCCAAGCAACAGTAGCAACAATCAATACTTTGGTATCCTCTACTGCATTCAAAAGACAAAACCTCAGAAGACAAACTGGAGATATGCCTATTTCAGGATGTTAAATAGCAAGACATGACTTAAACAAGAAAAGTCTAAAAAATCGAAATGTGCAGCTAAGTATGACATGACAAAATAAAAACAGGGACATTGAGAAACCTGTATCCAACATGGAGGAGTAATAAAAAGCATACATGATGATGTCAGCTTCATTTAATGCACAATGTCCCACTAAACACATGCATCAATGGTGCCATAATATCATAAGACAAGATACTTTTTGAGGCAAAAGGGAGGGACCGCCAAAATACTGAAGTAGATCACTGAACTTCAATGTAGGAGAAATGAACCAGCAATCCTCAAAATTACCCCATTTTTTGTTATCCCATAGAGTTTAAAAGTCAATGTCTCACTTCTTGAGGTATTCTTGCTTCCAAATCAGTCTTAAAGCACTAATTTTGACCCATCATCATCATTTTAGGTGAATCAGGATCATATTTCTAGCAAGCAGTATTCTCAGCCAGAATGCCGACCCAAAAGTTTGTGGATAAGCTGTATCAAGTTCCTTATCAAGGGGGGGAGGTATGACTGGCAGCAAGAATTTCATTAAAACAGTGCCACAACATCAAAAACTAGTTTTCCCGAAATCATGACCTGGCAATTGTCAACAAGATTCCATTTTAACCGCACTCGGATATAATGCTATGCAATACGAACAACACATGACTCAAAAACATTTTTCATGCAAGTAGCGCCAACAAATGAGAACATGACAGATAGATAAACATGCCCATCATTCATCAACTTGAAGTCTCCTCAACATCAAATAAGGACCTTTTTCTCTTCCTGGAGTGGGGTAAATGAATCATCTTACAAGGATAGGCAATATTCAACGCCATTTGTTCTGTAAGATACTTCTAATAATGTTCATTTTAGAGGGTTCATCTTCATATCCTTTCGACATATCTCCTCCTATAAAGTCATGTCTTCTCATTGAAGAATCTTGAGGTCATCCTCGCACGTCTAAGCGTCGATTTGTGTTTCCCTCATCCTATCCTCAATTTTGGACCCCACAAATGTTTCTGGATAAACTCTCATATTTTAAACAATCACAATCGAGGATACATTGATTCATGTGCATCTTCTTACTAAGTTAAGTGTACTCTTTCCAAACACATAATATCAACACAATATTTAGCAGAGGAAATTTTCTATGAACTACTTACCTAGAGGTTTATTAACATTCAGCAACATACTTCCCTGACTGAAAATAAATATGCCATACAACTGCAGGTATTCCTCTCTAGAATTTAATGAACTTGTCTTGTCATTGACTTAGAGCATTAATATCCAATACATCCGTATTTTGCAACACATGACAAACAAAGTCCACCTTTTACAGTCTTTTCAATTGCCTTGGCATCTAATTCAAATTGATCCCTGTTGCTAGCAAAAAATTATTTGCAGAATGTTCAAAACAAAATTGGCTACACCAGGAAGAAAAGCAATGCATAAGGTCCATGCACGCAAATGAAAAGTAAACTATCAAGCTAAAGCAATTACATTACACCATGATCATATGGCAAGGATGACTAGCCAATCCCCATGATGAAATAAATAACAGTACTCCTCCACCTCTTCCCAAAATTACCTTCTCCATAAGAGTCATCATTTGGATGTCGCCCATACTCATCAGATAAGCTGAGGAAAACAGAGTTGTTCACAAGATTTCCCAAGGCAACTAAAACACCGAGACAGAATTGAGCAAGAAGAAAGAATCCGGGAACTGGATAATGCCATAAACCAACCATCTCCCAGATTTCCGTGTCCTGAACATGCATCAATAATTAACATCTCTAGTAGTTTCTAAGAAGAGGATGTAAAACTTAATGCAAGATAGGGAGATACCTTCCCAAGCTTCCATTTGAAGAAGGCAAATGCTACATTGAATACATATGTAGCCACAGCCCACAAGAGAATGAAGACCAGCAGAAGCCCATTTAATCGATGCAATCGAAACAAAGAAGGAAACGCATAAACAATGTACCCAACATATGCAAGTAAGCCAAAGGCACATATGCTGGCAAAATGGAAACTCCAAAATGAGAGGGCAAACAAGGAGACCTGTCATGTTCAATACAAAATTTTAGAGACATACAACTAGATTACTGAGAAACAAGTGCACAAGCACCTGAGTGCTTAACCCTCGTGCTCATATCTCGAAAATGAAAAACTGTAGGCAGGGTATGGACTTCAGAGAAAATCACACATGGCACACCTCAGACAAGCAAAACCTTTTCAGTGAAAAGTAAACCCTGAATAATGATATCACAGTTCTGAAGTTAAGGCTTTAATAATCAAATGAGAACTTTGAGTACTTTCAGTTTTGGACAGGCGCCATATGGAGCATAAGTGGCGCAGTCCTGTCTTATTCCAAAGACAACTGGCCATCAGAAGTGTCTGTTGAATCAACCAAATGATTATCACATTTACTTCTGGAAAAAAAAAAATCCATAATCAATCACAGAGATGGCTGATGTAGATCTGGAATAGCCTCACTTGGTGACATGCCACCTGCTTTTTGTTTAAATTCTTATTTAGCTGAATTTACTAACCATCATGTAGATGAAGCCTCTAATGGCTATCAGTTGAAAGCTAGTTTGTTGAACATCAGTTGAATGCCAGGTGTTCGACTTTATCACTTTAAAGCATTTTAACTAATATTTCCTTCCTAGCAAATTTTAATCTTCCCAAACCACTTGGCATGTGAGTTATAGGGATTGAGATTCAAGCCAGCGTAAGAAGTTAGGACCATACATAACTAGAATGGGAAAAGCATGAAATTTTTCATTCAATTTGCTCAATTTAATGACAGAAAAGGTTAGCTAGATCGACGGCACATGTATTGCATCCATTTAATGGAAGAAGAGGTGCAATAAGTCAGGAATTATTTTGCCTGCTAAAGATTAAGGTCAGAGCATAGTGACTGATTAGCTCCATCTTATCCGCAACAAATACATCACACAGAATGCTGAATTGGTCGGTATTATTGAAGGCATAACCTTTAAAAAGATTGACAGCAAGATGAAAGCAAATTAGTCTAGGAAAAAGCAAAAAGAACTCATCCATTATAATCTAGATTTAACTGGTATCATATTTCCCATCTGAAAGAAAGCAGAGAACAGCTAATTATAAACATTATGTTAAATACGAAACACTATTGTGCAGGACAAAACAAAGACTTTTCCTTAAAAGAGGATTCAGCCAACGCTAAGAATCAGGATTATGCTCTAAAGTTTAAAAAAAAAAAAAAAAAAAAAAGAAGAAGAAGGAATGAAGACAATTATCACACGTATTATCACAAGAGATAAATTGCGAGCATGATAAAATAGGAGTTTTAGCAATGTGTACCGGGAAACCATATGTGAAAAAATTGATACTGAAGGTTCGAAAAACTGATCCCCTCAATAGCACATTGGTATGTCTTACGCCAGATCTGTAATTAGACAATGTAATTCATCAATTATAGAGGTATTTCAAGCCAAACGTGGCATAAGAATATTCTAAAGTTCAAACTGTCTGCTCCTTTAAAGACAGTTAGACAAACAGTAGCAGCTAGACTTTGATCCCAGGTAAAGGAGGTAGAGACGAAGTCATTCAAGAGACTATATATGCAAATACAAAAATTTAATTTACAACTATCACTTCTAGTTAGCTACTGTCCTCCCACAGCTCAATTATAAAGAATAAGCAACCACTTTCAATGACATGTATGTTTTCAATCTCCACTTCACATTCCACTTAGTAGACACAGGGATCATGTTAGAATGCCTTTTCCAATATCTTTTGGATGCAGTTAAAGGTTAGATGTTATCCAACATAAAAAGTAGACATGAGATGTGAAATTACGCTACTGTAAATATTATTTGATGTCGATTTTAGGTGCAAAGCCTCCCTTGGGAATCATGGATCTGGGCAGGTGATAATAACTCAAAGTTCACCTATCTAAACTTGACAGCAAACACATGCTGCAACAATACATAATATGCTTTATCCATATAGTGATTTCATGTCGGAACCTCTGGAGTTTAACAATAAACTAAGATAGATGCCACACTCTCGGATTGAACGGATGCAAAATTGACAGACCTTGTGATAAGACCAAAATTAATTAAATTAGAAATATATTAGGCATGACCCATTATTCAGGTTGCTTACATATAATTTGCCATTATCTCATGGAACATCCATCCCATGTAAAAACTTACACTTACTTGGAAAGACAAAAAAGAGAACAACAGAGAACATATAATGCAACTGCAAGAAAAGCCGCTCATATTAAGCAGTAGGAACTGTTAAGGAGTATTAAGAGGGAAAATATATTGTGGAGTGTCAAATTTCATCATACACTATAACCCACACCAACCCCAACCCCCCCCACCCAAAAAAAAAGAAGAAGAATATCACAGTTGCATGATTAAGAGCTCAGGCAATATATGTAGATGCAGATATTGTTCTATCTTGTTTATTATACCAGTAAAAAACAGAAATTATCACTTAAAATACAGAGCTTTGACTGGGGAGAAAACTAATAAGGAACTGTACCTCGACTCACGAATGAAAAATGAATTGGAAGGAAGAAGGTGCTCTGTCAAACTACTCTCGTTTGTTGATAGAATGAGATCCATCTCCTCTAAATTACATTTGACATGGGATAGCTGCAGTAAAAAGAAAAGTACTTATAACCACATGAAAGCAACAAATGCACTCACCCAGCCAAAAACAATCAGGGGTTTTATAAACGATTCAAATAAAAATGGTTTAACTGTCAACCTAACAGTTTCCAATCATGAGAAAGAAAGCAAAGTTGGACCAGATCTTGACTTAAGTGAATTCTTGTTGTGAGTGAATATATACTGTCCACATGATGCTCTTATATATTCACAGCATCAATTATGTTTTGACCTCTTACTGCAATTTTAATTTTGTAATAGGTTCTATTTCCTATCCAATGTGCATGACTGCGGTGTACCCACATTTTTGGGTAAACATTGATGAATCATAGGAAATGTCGCAGGTATCCATTCTATGCTAGTTAAAGAGCTGAAACATGAGATCAATGTCCAAATGCAACTTTAAGGTCAACAAAAAACCACTGAAGGATTACAATTTGTCATTGGCTAGATGATTTAACATTTCTCCAATTAAACGACTAAATGAAAGTGCTTCCGTTCCAAGAGGTCCAATAACTTGAGAAAAGTAACCCTTGTAATTGCATAATACTCCATAAAAAAAACCCAGCAAACAGGCTGTTGATAAAGTTTTTTCTAGAAAAAGATATAGTTGAACACAGAATGAGATAAAAATGCAACACATGACAGAGATCACAACAATCAAGTTGTCTCAACAAGGATCTATGTTACTGATCTCAACCAGGAGTCATTTGATCAAAGAACTCGAAGCTACGTACCATCATATAGAAAAGAACGAGGGAAAGACCAGAACAAATCTTTGGCCACTCAGTAGTAGTAGATATTTTATATAAACCAATGAAGTCAGCTATCCAATTTGATATCTCAGGGAAGTCTACGGGAAGCTGATACACATAAAGCAGAACAATGTTGAAGCCCGCATAAAGCTGAAGTGCCCTCCACCACCTTCAAAACCGTATAATTGCAAAGCACTAGATTCATTAAGAGCAGGCATGTTGTGCAAATGGAATGAGCAAAAGAAGAGAAACTCTAGATGCCACTGAATAAGTCACCTGAATAAACCAAGAAAGTTGCTACTTAGAGACCAATCTACAAGGCCAACACAGCTGCCCACAAAAAATGGCAGAGAAATCCACGAAGGGTAGCTGATTCCCACAACAAGCTGGATGGCAGGCAACACCAAACAGAAAGCAATCCTCAGTCGGGAACCTATGATATTGTAAGACAGACAGGTAAAAGAAAATTCAAGCAAAATTGTCAGTTGGAGGGCAAAAAACAAACTTAAAGACTATTAACTCTTCTTACAAAAGCTTATCCCTCGTGTAGAACATTACTTCACCAAAGAAGACGAATATACTCTTCTTA
Organism: Eucalyptus microcorys; assembly: GCA_014182515.1. NCBI lineage: Eukaryota > Viridiplantae > Streptophyta > Magnoliopsida > Myrtales > Myrtaceae > Eucalyptus > Eucalyptus microcorys. The sequence goes on from CM024569.1 coordinate 11,962,991, forward strand.
CAACCAAAGTCAAAGTCACGAACCCATTATCAAGAGGGAGAAACCAAATTCACAATAACATTCTGCTAGCTTAACAACTGATGCTGCCAATGCACCAAAGATTATTTTTAATCAGATAGAAGCCCACTTGATGCAAGATGATCTGTACAGCTTTGCATGAATAGCAGAGTTGCAGTATACCATATGTATCATCTAACATCTGGACTTCCTCAGAAGCACTTGATGGCTGTGAATTGACAAGTACCTAAAACCATAGGGCAATGCAAGTGTGGATTTCAGCTAGGCATCTGAGTGATGAAGGCAAAGCAAGATTGCGCAAAACTTTCTTGGTTTCACTTTTGTTGAACCTCTTAACATAAACCCTAGGATATTTGACGAACCAAGAAAGTCCTAAGCAACCTCTTCTTGACGCTGTCTCACTCTTGCAAAGCCATTAAGACAGACCTAAGTAAAGTGTATATCAATAATTAACAGTTAACAGCACCAACCCACATTAGCACGACAAACAGATTTGTCACTAACTTTCTATTACCTCAGCTCTTTAATGGTCTACCTCCTATAAGGCATTAACACTGGACTTAAAATTGCACCTTCTTACATATGCATGACATTAGAATACAAAGTTCGTGAAAAAAACCACAGTCAAGGTTTTTATTGCAGAGTTTACTCATCTATGGCTAGTAAGAATAATTATCAACAGATTGCATTTCAATTCTTAGGTCTTTATCTTTCTTGACCAAGCCACCTAAAATAGGTAACATAACAGAGGCCTCTCCAAACTTGTAGCATTGACTGATAAAAGCCTCAGCCATAAACATGAGGACATAATGGGATGAAATTCATCCTTATAAGCCATGGCAAATTAGAGTTTTCCAGTAGAACTGAATTCACTGTTACTCATTTTCTCCATATATTAGATCAGCCGCATAATTTTCAAGATGTCTCAGATAACATTTACAGATAGTAAGTTACGAACTTGATATGACATGCTAATTAATTAAAGAAGTTAAGAAGACATACTAAATTGTCTCCTACAATTACTCACCCAAATGTTGAATAACAGACACAAAGCTCCCCCAACATGAATCTGGTGATATAATTGGACCAAACCTATTCCAGTTGATTTGGAGAAAAGCAACAGTAACTGCTAAAAGGTGTAATGCCAAAAAGTAAATTGCTGAGGGTTTTTTCCAGGAGTGGACTCTGCATACATACCAAACGTGAAGAATTTCAGAAAAACCAGACATGATTCATTAAAAAGAACAACAGACACTAAAAAATAAACTCTCACGTCAGGAATCCAAAAAGCTTAGCCCATGAAGCATCTGCTTCGCTCCATCTTCCCCCATAGATAGCCCATATGATAAGAAATAGTGATTCACAGAGCATTACTAGTATTGAAAACATGATGATGGACCACAGCAACCAGGGAGGCCTCTGACGACGAAAGCCTACAAGTAAAACAAATGCCATGTTTGTAAATGTAAAAATTCCAAAGAAAGTAACAGGTGGAAACTATTGCAACAAACCCGTTGAGTTAGACAGGATAACTTTAAAGCAACAAAATTACTGAGAAACAAACATGACAATAGCATTAAGATGCAAAAGATTTGCTTAGAAGTGGAAAATCACTAAGGGAGACTATAAGAAATCAATTTCCATTAGCATGATGTATGAAATTTATGCACCATATGGATTTTGCAGCTGTGGTTTCTCATTCAGGAGCATCTCTTTCCTTCAAATGTCCAATTCATAACATATACCCATTAAACATGGAAGAGGAAGGAGGAGAAGATTGCTCAATCAGGAACAAGGACTCACATCATAAGAGACAGGAAAAATGTAGCTTACCCAATTTCGACACGTTAAACTGAAATACGAGGAATGCAATCAAATCTGCCAGACATATCAAACTCCAGTTGATTAAAGCAGCTGCACCACATGAAGTTGATAATATTAATATGGCATAAAAAAATAAAATAAAAAGCAACCATGCCATACTGTAAGCTTCAAAAGGGAGAGTAATCATGAACAACTTTGCAAAAGATAGAAAAGGAAAAACAGGAAAGAAAAGGACAACCTATTTCTCTATTAGCAACCAATGAAAACAACCAGGGTCCTTAATCAGCAAATTGATTAGGGAAAAGTCCACCATTAGTCCAAAAGAGAGAGATAGAGAAGGAGGGGGAAATCCTAAAATTCACATGCATATGTAAGCAGGTATCCTCGAAAGTGAACTTCTTTCATTTGTACCTGACAAAGTGGCACCAGAAAAACAAATACCTATTCCAGAAAACACTAACGTTTAACCTACATCCAGTCCACAAAGCTACACTGGAATTACAGCAAACACATGACAAGCCTACTTTAGAGAGAAAAATAGAATGTTGTACAGAAAAGCCAACAGCAATGGCCCTACACAAGAAGTTGCATAAAAGCTCACTATAACCCTGCATTAAGATTCTACAAAACAGCTTGCCAAAACATAAAGCACGACGAAACAACAACATGCACAATATCTCCGACCTTCCCCAATGTTCTAGCTAGTATATACAAGAAACAAAATCACACTGAAGACAGAGGACAAGTCCTACCTGCCAAAAGCAGCAGAGGCAACAAGACTCCAGAAATGAAGTGCCCCATTGTGAAATTTTCCTTCCCTTTCTCAACTCGCGATGAAACTCCTTCTATAGATAGCGTTCTGCGAATTTTAACAACTTGGGTTTTCGATCTCAACCTATATCACGAAAACCCATGTCACGGAAACTCCCCCTCGTAATCCAGCAACCACCAATTCGACTCCCGGAAAGTGGATCCTCCCTCGCCCTCTGCCCGGACGGGAACAATAATCCAAGAAAAGGGGAGAACGGAAACAAGAACCGGCTCCCGTTAGTTTCCCAAATAAATGGTCGTGGCAAAAAAAAAGGAGAAAAAAATAAAACTGGAACTCGACGTTGATTATGGTCGGAATGCAACCCCCGAAGAGAATTCCTACGGGGGAAACGAACACACGCAACCACCAGTCTCAACCGCACGTCTTATCCCATCTGCTCGTTCTTACATTCGAGCGTGCGCGACGATTTAGTGCCGTAGCGACAGAGATTTGCAAGGAAATCTGCGTACCGGGAGCTCTAAAGCATCAAGATTTCGACTGAATTCTTGATCTTTCGTCCCGCGCTTGTGATCTGATGCATGTGGGGCTTTTCGAGACAAATGGGTTGTAAGAAATTAGATTAAAATAAGGAAAAAAGGAAAAAAGGAACGATTTTTTTTGCTGTAAAGCTGAGTTTTTTCGGCCCCAACGCATGGGATTTGTTGGTCGGAGTTGCTCTGCTGGGGAGGTGCCTTTGCGTTGGGATGTTAAACTGGAATATTCTTGCTGAGGGAGGTTAAAAATAAAGCCGCGCAGTCTAAGGGAGGGCATTATCGTCAACTTTAAAGTTTGCATTTTTATTTTATTTATATGTTTTATATTTGAATGAGATCTATTGAGTGTGGCAATGGCAATCCCCCAAGCCAAACGTGCCAAGAAAGTACTTAGGTGATAAGCAAGAGTCTTGAGAAATGGCCTCAAGTAAAAGATGCATCCGTGACAATGAGGAGGAGTGTGCATGTGTCCCTGTTTGATCGGGAAATTAGCTTAGATCGGCCAATCTCAAGACAGCTCATGGAAATAAAGTCAATAATTAATGTAGACCAATCCGTATCCATATTTAATGCGATTAACCCCAATTTTCAATCGACACTATTTTCTTGCTATATGAGCTATTGTTCAAAGGAAGGAAAAAAATTTGTTTTGATCCATTGTGGAGGCTCGATTAGATATTTTATACAAATAGAATGACATATTTAGAAAAACTAAAGTACATGAAGTAAAATCATAAAAAGCACAAAAATGAATGTTAAAAATTTTCCCAAACCAAAGCCTCCATTTCCTTGTGGAGTGAGAAGGTCAGATATATAGAACGCCTCTCATTGTATCTTTCTACTCATGCTCGTCCGCCATTTGTCTTTTTCCATAAATTCTTATCCCCTCTCCTCTCTCGTGGGTCCATTCAGGAATTTGTTAAGTTCCAAACTGGTTTCAAGAGGACTCAATTATTAGGTTCATGGTTCCACACATTTAAATTCAATCCTAACCGGATTAACAACTTGTTAGATTAAAGTGTCAAGAACCAAAGAGGTCATTAAGTTAAGGAACAAATTTGGTGTTATTTACACTCTCTTAAAGAAACAGATCGTCATCATCTCTCTAGTGTTTGAATTTCGGCTACTTTTGCTTTACTTCTTGAATTGAACCAAAGTGAAACTAGATGCAAAAGGAGAGGGAAAAAAGTCCTCCAATTCATTTCTATTAAATTTAGAGTTTTTGTGAAAACCACATAGTTTTACCATGTCCTTTTAAAGATTGCAAAAAAAATAAAAAAAATAAAATTCTAGTCACAATTCATACAATTTAACAGATTATTGATTTATCTAAAGTGATGCATAATTGAAAAATTGTATATTTTTATCGTTGATCAATAATAATTAATATCTTAGGTGAATCCGTCATACATTATGTGTCATTTGATTAGTTAACCAAAAGGGATTATGTTTTATAACAAAAAAAAAAAAAAAAATAGAGCAGAAAAGTAGCCAGCCCAACTTAATTAGAGCATCCTGCGATATTTTTATATTCCACAGTGAAATGTCATATTGGTCCACTTGGACGGATCTCACAGGAAATTCTTTCTGGATCCGAATCACCGGATCGGGTGGGCCGCAAACCGGTCGATTTCGATAGGTCCTTAGGTGGGGTCCCACGCGTAGGTCCTTACGTGGGCTCCACACGTGGGACCCATAAATGTTAACGGTCGCGACAAAACCGGTCCAGCGGAACCTGCGTATAACTGAAAAGAAAATGAAAGTTCGAGAACCGTCTCCAGAAAAAGAAAAGATCCTTCCTTTGCTACTCCAAAAATCCGACCTTGGATTCGCAAGCTTGCTGCGGAGTTGCTCCGAGAATCGAGAAGAGACCGCCGTCGGACGATGGCCGGAGTCCGGCCCCATTTCGCCGCCGCCGCCGCCGCCGCCGCCCTCCACCTCCTCCTCGCCGCCGTCTCCGGCGCTTCTCACTGCTCGTCGTCGCCTCAAGGTTCGGCTTTTCGCGCCTTCTGCTCATCGGGATGCTTTCCGTCGTTTCTTTCTTAGTTCGATGTTTTCCATCGTCCCCTGGAGATTAGCTCCTTTTTTGTCTGTGGTTGACAACGTTGTTTCAGAGGGGCTGCTTGGATGTAGGCTGGTTTTCTTTTTCAGTGGGGGTTACTTTTCTTTTTCTCTCGCTGGGAATCGATGGCTCGAGGACTTGGAGGCACAAGGGTGTGGTCATTTGGGGATGTTCAAGTTACTTCCTTTACGTTCCTGATGTTGCGGAAACCCGTCCTGATTTATGTGGCAGTGTACGGTTTCCCGGTTGGGGAGATTGACTCTTGGGCGTCGGTTTCTTCTTTCTTGATTAATCATGGGTCTCATTCGACTGATGCGGGCTTCATAGTTAGTAGTGTGTCTTGGGTTAGCAGTAGAGTGACAGTGTTGAGAACTGTGTTTGATGTAGTGTAGAATGTTAAGTATTTTGCTGCGGTTCTTTTTACTACCCGAGGAGTCAGAGACTAATGCGACAAAGGGATGCGCACCATAGTTCACTGCTCAATGGAATTTACCAAAGAGAGTTTTGGTGATATTTTAATCCAAGAGATTGTATCTGAAATGTCATTAATCAAAACACTCTAACCCTCAAGAAAGCGTCAGAGGGGTTTATATAAACTCAACTTGGAACATCCTTCCTAGTAGACAATTCCAAGACACCTTATCTTTTATTTGCCCAGACAAGACCAACAATCCCCTCACAAAACATAAATAAGAAGATTAATTTTTGACTCAAGAAGACTCCAGGAACTAAATAATATGCATAGCACCCAAGAAATTCATTGAATTACTAAGACTCATTGTCGGGGTAAATCAAGCAGCACATAGAAATTTGAGCATAACTTTTTCTGGAATACTCCAAATTGCATGGAACTTGATGCATTAAAAACTAGTCATATAGGGCTTTCCGACCATATACTGTGGGACCAGTTTGGAGCAAGAAATTCTCATTAAATGTACAAGAAAGTGACTCTTAATATTCTGCCAGCAGAATTGAACATAGCAGCCTTCAAGCACTTTTGTATTAAGGGTTGGATGAGGCTTAAAAACTCTTGAGGTGATTCTTCATCACTATTCTTCTACCCGACATTGTAGTAATTGGTATGAACCATGAAATCATTTTTCTGTATCGTCATTTCGCTTCTATTGCAAAGTTGCTGGCAAATTTTTAAGTCAAATTCAACATTTTTTGTCAAGTATGAGTGCACTGGCCACCTATTTTCTAGTACTTCCTTCCTTCAATACTTGAATTTTTCTTTTACAAGAATATCAAAGTGGTGATTCGTTTTTGGTGCAGATTTATCACTAGTGAAGAACATCAGTGAGCTACCACAAGACAACTATGGAAGAGGAGGTTTATCTCACATAACTGTTGCAGGTTCGTTCATGCATGGGATGAAAGAGGTACCCTTTTTGAGGGTTTTATTCTTTGTTGATATCTTCTGGATGCAGTTTCTTGTTCCCCCATTTATTTTATGCCAGTGAAGGGCTTTAGAAGACTGTGACCACACTGCAAGAGCTTAATGACTTGGCTAGTGTTAGCTTAGTGAAAAGCAGGGAATGAGGTTAAATAGACAGGTTTCAATATGTAATTCCTTCTGAAACTTCATTGGAGCATGCTCACATCTTTGTACAGAATAAAAACATATTGCCACTAGATGATGGGGGCATACTTGCCCGACTGCCATCGTATGATACTATGCTTTGATATGAACAGCTTTTTGAAATTGACAATACAATGGAATGGCCTGACTAGTCCTCAGAGATTTTTCTGTCTTTCAAAATTTCATAAAATGTTTCATTTTGTCATTTATATATTTAAACCATTAACGCAAATTACCGTTCCATCCAATGAGTGTGCATTTTTTACAGGCTTCACTTCATCTTGATCCATCTTCAATATATTCTTGAACCTACTTTTGTGCTCCATCAGTGGATATGTTTCAGATGAGGGACAGTTTCTCAGCATCATGTATTTGTAATTTTATGTGCTTCAACAGGTTGAGGTGTGGCTACAAACCTTTTCTCCGGGGACTCGCACACCAATACATCGGCATTCTTGTGAAGAAATTTTTGTTGTCCTCAAAGGGAGTGGTACTCTTTATCTTGCTTCAGATACTCATGGAAAGTACCCTGGAACACCTCAAGAGTTCTCTATCTTTTCAAACAGCACATTTCACATTCCGGTTAATGATGCTCACCAGGTAAAGATTCCTATTTATCTTCAGTTTTGTTGATATGTGGAGTTCTTGGCCCACTATATATGCACTTTCTTGAGGTGTCTTCTGAGAGAATTTGCTAGTTTTAAATGAGGTATTAGGGGTCTTGGTCTTCAAGCGCATCTCCCCGTCACATAATGAGGACCAGAAACTAGCTTTATAATCTGATTCATTCAATAAAACGACTAAAGATTACAATTACTCACCTATTTAGCAGGTTGTCTCAGATTAGTTTGTGTGATGGGTCTGGCAGCTAAAGAAGGCATTACTTGCATCCTCTTTTTTTCTTATTTTGAGAAGGAGAGGAGGTTTTTTTTTTTTTTTTGGGGGGGGGGGGGGAGTGGAGGTGTTTGGTTGAGGGGAGACAGGGTGTTTCATTTCAGGCAATTTGAAAAGCTGCTGAAGCTCTGATTCAATGTCTTTAATCTTTCTACGGAATAAATGGTTCACGGTCTTTGCTAATTGAGATTGCAATGTCATGCTTTTCGTCTTAGATTTTTTTTGTTAAATAATGTTATCAGTTTTCTTTTGCATCTGATAGGCACTTCGAAAGTTATGTCAAACTTCAAGTGTTCTAGACTTAGCTATACATTTGCAGGTATGGAATACAAACAAACATGAGGATTTGCAAGTTCTTGTCATCATATCTCGTCCACCAGTGAAAGTGTAAGCAAATTATATTTCTTTGCTGAGACTCATTACTTCTTATTGTTCATTCTCTGTTTGTATTCTTTTCACACTTCTGGCTTTACAGTATCTTGGCCCTACTGGCTTTTCTTTTTTAGCCTGTTAATTGCCTAATAAATCTCTTCGATAGACTTCAAGTGTATTGGTCCAATCTGTGGCAGAAGTTAGTTTTGACAATTTTCGAGATCAAGAGAAAACACGACTTTCAATGCCATTGATATGGATGACACTGAGAGAAAAGAGTATGCTAGAAAGAATCAAAACAACTGCAGAACTGCTTTGGCCCTCAAAAGTGTAGTGATAGAAATGCATGGACCTGATGACCATCTTCCACTAAGAATGAATTTATTGCTGTGATTGGCAAGGCCTACTTGAACTTGCAACTTATAGTTATAATTTTTGACCTCGTTGGGATGTTTTAGAATCCCTCTTTTACCATCTTACACTGCTTTGGCAGAGATGATGTCAGGTGTAATGTGATATTTGGTAAACCTCTAGCTTGAACTAGATTTTCTTTTGTGTGATGATTCTGCACTTTCAATTACTTCGTTACTCACTTAAGAAAATACTCTACAAGCTCTGCAAGTTTTTTGAAAATTGATGGGTGTCATTACTGTATGGATGAAAATTTCATTTTCCTGCACTCCGTTTGCTGTTCCTGAGCCTCATCACATTTTCTCGGTCCTTTTACTTTTAGTTAGCAGACTAATCTTATATTGAGCAACCTTCATTTTTCAGGTTCATATATGAAGACTGGTTCATGCCTCATACTGCTGCAAAACTGAAGTATCCTTACTACTGGGATGAGGAATGTTTCCAAGCTTCTAGGAAGGATGAGCTTTGATGTCCTTGCAGCCACTTTCTGACTGATAATGTCCCATGGGGTGTTAAGGGGACATAAATGAGGGATGGAGGGAACTTGGAAATGCATTGTGTCCTTGTCCGATAACAGAACTTTGCCAGACTTGTAAATATAAATTTTAGCAACCGCCTACCCCGGTGTTCGATCAGTCAGTTTGATGTATATGATTGCATATAGAGGAACCATCTTTTGGTTCACCTTCATCTACAGTCTGGAGACAGTTATACATTTTTATTGCATCTGAAGTGCGCAAAGCAAAACATTCAGATATTTTTTATTTTGTGTTCGGAGGTGTGGAATGTGGATCATCTTTCTGGAAGCTGCGAAATTGAGGCTGAAAAGCAGACAGATTAAGCATTACTTTTGTTTAGGTGCCAAACATGAATTACTTCATTAAGTTACAAATTTTCGTGCGTATGGTCATGATGCTGGTGACCAAGGCAGAATCTTAAACTATGAGTAGCACATAAACTGAGAAACTCAAACCATGAGTCTGGAAGTTCATTCATATGAGAAATCTGATGTGGCTGTCCGCTTCATGATTCATAAACTCACATATGCATAGGCATTAACTGTGAAGGACCATAAGATCTTTCTATATACCCCTAGCTCGATAACGTCATGGGACTACTCAGGCATGCAATGCTAATAGGAAGAGCAACCTCCCCAGCCAAATTGCTTGCACTGAAGGTAAAGTAATTCATCCCACAGAATACACTGGTGTAACTAGTGTTATAGAACTGCGTTCCCGGAGGTTTTACATGGCATACAGTCAATTGAATCACAAGTATGATAGAAGATGTCACTCTCTAAGGACTTACCCTGGATAGGCAACCTGTTTTGTTTTTCCCTATATCAACTAATAAATTGCACTCAGCTAACATGGGAGAATGTTTAAACATGTCGCTGTTGCTTCTGTCTGTGAAAGTTCCTCTGCCATCAGCCAACTGAAAAAGCCCAACCATAACTGAGTTGACATCATCATCTGGAACTCCAACATTGACATGCCATTTTGATGGCACGAGAAGTTTTTTGACAGCAAACACTTTCAATGGGACGGAGGGACCGGCGACAAGTGCTCGTGATTGGACAATGATTGGACTCTAACTTTCTTTTATTTTTTATCTTCACCTTCCTCATCTCTGCAATTGTTGATTCTTGGCGCTCAAGTCAAGGTCTGCTTCTGCACTTTCGCCACAACAGCAGTGCACGCTTCTCTTGTTTTTTACGCATTCCTTTGCACTATGGAATTCACACGGTCGGTCTCAGCTGAAATGAAAAGAATTGACTTCTATTTACGTACTTGACACATCACTTGGATCAGCAAAGTGAGTGTTGAGAAGTGTATATGATAGGATATATGGGATTGTTGAGAATCCTGCTAGGTGTAGCCCAAAGGAAAAGAAAGTCTCTTCCAAAGTCCTTTTCCTCCTACGTTCGTCAAAATGCTGCATTAGCAGTCATTCTGTTTTATTTTTCTGCTTCTTTCTAATTAGTATCTCGCTGGCAAATTCAGACCCACATTCAACGATTTATCCACTGTTAGAAGACGGTGACATTCGGTTTCTGGCGCAAGTTTACCACTAGTGAGGAATATCGGTGAGCTACCACAAGATAACTATGGAATAGGAGGTTCTTCTCACATAACGGAGGCAGGCTCACTCTTGCACGGGACAAATGCGGTGCCATCCTTTTTTTGCTTTCAACAAAGTTTCAGAGCATCATATTTTTTATCATTTTTCATGTATCAACGATTTGACGTATGGCTACATACATATTCTCCTGTGGCTTGCACACCAATTCACCTGCATTCCTGTGAAGATATGTTTGTGGTCCTCAAGGAGAGCAGTCCTCTTTTTCTTGCCTCAAGTTCTCATGAGAAGAACCTGGGAACACCTCAGAAGTTCTGCGTCCTTTCGAACAGCACATTCCATATCCCTTTTGATGATGCTCATCAGGTAATGGTTCTTATGGTGCACTACAATTTCGGTAATATCCAGAGTTGTTGATCAATGATCATGATTCCTCTTCTGAGGAGCCTTAGATACAGCAAAAGGTTCAGACAACTTTTCCTTGCAAGATTTTGACATGTCTAGCAATTCTTTCTGTGGCCTTTTGAACTTTCTTTAAAGATCTCATATCAGTCATCTAGCATTCTCGAACTTTAGTAGTACACTTGCAGGTACGGGATACAAAAGATACAAGGATTTGCAAGTTACTGTCATCATATCTCGTCTGCCAAGGAAAGGGTAAGCATATTTACTTCCTATTTGCCTGCATTATTTGCTTCTTATCATTAATTCAACATTCATACCTTCTCATTAAGGTTTTCTCGATTTTTTATTGGGGATGCTGTTTTATTTATCACTTTAACTTTTCCCTCTCAATTTGTTAATTAAGTCTCTGGGATAGGGTAAAGTGTATCCCGGAAACTTAGGTCACCTGTAGTTGACATTTGTGGGCAGAAGTCATTGTTTACGGGGTGACGGAGGTCAGAGAGAATCTGCTGAATCTGTATACAATCATGTGCATGAAAGTACGGCTAAGAATACAGGACGGAGGAGAAAAAAAACTGGAATACCACTTCAGCTCGCAAAACTCTAGGGAAATAAATATGCAGAAAAATCTGGATGCACCTCACAACCATCTTCAACTGCGGTACAACTCATTGTACTGATTGAGAGCTGCACTTGACCATTTAGCTGTCATTTTCTTTATTTTTTGGTAGTGAGAAGTTTATTCTTGCTATGGTCTCACCAGTGGTTGATTGTGTTTACAAATCTTGCATATCATCTGGAGACATAATTTTAGATGTATCAGCAGATTAGCCGAACCATCAAACTTGGAGACAGGCCTTTGTCTTCTGGATGTCTTCAGACATTATCGATCTGTCCTGCTTGTAAAAGTTCTTCAGAACACCACAGCTCTCTGCATACAAAAATAAAAAGTTTCCCTCCTGTATTTCATTTCTGGAAGGCAAACTGGCTCAAAAGGTTGTCATTCAGTGGCCTTGGCTTTTACAGGTTCGTATATGAAGACTGGTTCATGCCATGTACCGCTGCTAAACTGAATTTTCCTATCTTCCAGGGCAAGGAGTGTCAACAAGAATCTAGGGAGGGCAAACTTTAATGTCTAGACTCATGCGATATCAGAGACGGCTCTTGATTTTCATATCAATGGGAAAATAGGAAGGGGAATTTGTAAATCTAATGGTATCAACCACAACTGTAATGATGATCAGAAATGTTTTCTCTTCCGTGATTGAGCATAGAACTATTTCTAGATATCCTCAGACATCATCTTCACTCATCCAGATTGATTTCTTTTCTGTTTATTGTTTCATTGTCACTCAACAAATGGCTGGCTCGAATTAATAAACACCACAGCGGTCCAAGACAATGAACGAAAGTGAAAACTCCAATGAAGAAACTGAAGTGCCATTTCTACATTTATCTTTTTCCACGAAAGGTTTCTAATTTCTTAGGAATTTGCAGATTATTCCGATTATTTGAAATGTCAATGACAATTCAATCCAAAAATCTAAATTTTAGTTGACAAAGGGAAAAAGAAAAAAAGAAGATCGCTCGCCTCTGGATCAGAAGCAAGGAATCAATGAACAAACGTACATGGATGATACACAATTCACTGGAAAAAGAAAACCAATCCCTATCATCTTACAATGCCACTTTCAGAATTTTTTTTAATCCTTTGAACTTCATTAGCTTACCCAGTCGCTCTCTAGGCAACATTAGAAACATCTAACTCATTGAACAGACACCTAGTTATCCCTTGTTCTTTTTCTGGCTCCGCCGTTCAGCCTCCCTTTCTGCAACCAATACACAAAATTCCGATCCTAGCATCTCATGTGTGTCCATGTTCTGGGAGACACCCAAATTGACTACTTCCATGACCACTTCTATTGTGACGACAAATCCTAACATAGATAAGACACGTATGGCATTTGCAATTCTGCATATGTTCTGCCTTGTCTCCAATGGGGTGTGTGTCTGCTCTTGCCCTTCAAGACTCATGGAGTGATCATTTGTTTTTGAAGTTTGTGAATCAGGCTTGTCCGCTTGATCCACCAACATTTCATCCTTGGTTTCCACATGCTCGCCGACCCAGACAAATCCATTGCAACCGAGTATTAGGTCAATCCCGTACTCATCTAGGTAGTGCCAGTGCTGCTTTCGTCTCTTCACAAGATAAGAAGGGATTGAGAGAAGTTGTCCCCGCTGAAGCTGCAAGAGTACAATTGAGAAGGTTAACACAAGTGTGTTCTATCAACAGCATAAAGAAATGATGTGCAATGAGCAAGTCCAAATGCATGAAGATGAGCATATTAACAGAAACTGCAGCTCAACTGCGGCTTTCAATCAGTCATGGCGTTCACAAAGAATACACAAAAACACTTTCTTATATATATTATTTCATCCTAAGCATGGTTCTCAATCCCCTCAGTTTATTCCCTTTGCAAAAGTTCAAGCACTAAAATCAGTCTTTCCCTGACACTACTTAAGTGGAACAACAGAAAAGCAGAAGAAACATGCATAAAAGAAAGAAGAGAATGATAGAATAACCATTCAACAGATAACCCCAGTAAAAGGCTTTGTATTCTCTAGATACAGGTTTACAAAAACATAAATCTTCAGGCCTCTGCATCTAAAGCACAAAATGCAAACCTTTCCATATTTCTGACTTCTTGCTTGGAGGTGCAGACCATCATACTGAAAGCCACGAACTTCTGCCTGAAAGGGAAAAAAAATACCCTTACATTAAGCTGAAGATCTGCTAGTCAATTCATAGACCAGGTTCACCATTGTAAGAGACACAAAGATAGTAAATTTGACTTACACATATGACATCATTCTCTTCGAAAATACTGCGCATGTTAAGCTCATCCTCTGCAGTTCGTCGCCTCTAACAATCAAAGCAGGAGAAAACAGAGAAAGTTCAACAATGAACTTTAAAAGCTTATCTGTATGAAAGCGAGCTTATCTACTTCATGACTCCAAGAAATATGGATGCAGCATGTTTGTAAAGGATTATAAAATCTGGTAGTTGCTCAATAATGCGATATGACTGATAAGTATCAACGGAACTGCAAGTAGGAAAACGAAAGAAAATCCTTCTAAGCCAAATTGCTCGTTCTAGAATCACTATCATACCAACCATTAGAATTATATGTCCCCTAAGAATCTACATAGGCCCCATATCAATCAAGTTATATCTGCCCATCAGACAATCATTGAGCCTCAGGAGTGATTAGAAGACATCACTCTCCAAGGACTAAGAAAAAGATGAGTGCTTCACAATGTGCATAATCATGTATTCTACAAAAACAGATCTTGAAAACTATGGTGTAACTAACTTATGCACACTATAAGTTTCTGGTAGAGTTGGCAACACATATGAAACATTGTCTATAGAGAACTTTTTTCCTTTGTATGTTGGCTTTTCTGTTTCAAGGTTATTCCAGCATTCTAAGATTCATTGAACAGAATAAAGACTACAGAACTAGTAGCTCTCATCATTCCACTTTATCACAAATCCAATCATTCTCAATCTGTGTGATAACTATTAATACAAAAAAAAAAAAAAAAACCAAACAACAGAAAACATAGAGAAGCTGTAAGACTGCATATCGCCTGTGAAAACATACAAAAGCCAAAGCATCTAAAAGAAAAAGAAAAAAAGAAAAAAATAAAAAGAACATGCTACATAGTTACCTGAATTCCATCAGGCAAATTAATTGAAGAAAGCATTAACACAGCATCTTGACTATAATTTATATCCAGTCGCCAACGCTTTGGAGCTACCTGAAATATACAAACTGGGAAAATTGAATGAAAACTCCTCACATTAAGTCCTAAAGGTAAGACAATGTTACAATAAGATAGATAAACAGAATATGCAGGTTTCACATAGTTTCAGCAGATATGCAAGAGAGACATTGCAGCCTGGCAAATTGTCAACGCCAAGGTCACTAACAAGAGAAAATAATTTGCATTTTCGCTGCAAAGTTACAAACAGATATTAAATATTGGGTGACATGGGATATCAAACTTCATTTATCTGGTGAACAAAATAGAGAGCCCTTTCCTGGCAAGCTAAATGAATCAACTCTACATTTTTATCATGCATATCTTTGCCAGCAATATAAGTGAATCAACTCTACATTTTTATCATGCCTAGGCAATTATCTACATCCATCTTCTGCCATCATATAGAGTGGAATAATATCCTATGCTACCTTGCAGTTAAGCTTTGCAAAACAAAAACCAATAATGGTAATTATTGATGAAAAGGAATTGAAATAAAGCATGCATGGTTGAGGCTATGTCGACATTCACATGCACATATTGACAGGAGTTATTGACATAAGGTTCAAGTACACTGAAGTTCACTTGATTATTCGTATGCAGCAACTAATTATGAAATTGCATAGAGTATTTCACCTCAATAACGCGTCCAACAATGATGTCTCCAACCTCTGGCTTGTATCTACACTCATTGTGATGTTAATGGAAGAAGAAGAAGCAGAAGACTTGTTTCAGAAGGTCTAAAGAAAATAAGAAAAGAAACAAATAGCATCTTCGCGTCCAGAAAAAATTCTGACATTTTGCTACCTGGCTCGCAGAGTACGAACATAGACCAGCTTGTTGACTCGCTCAACTACTCCACAAACCGTAGCAACAATTTCGCCATTGAGCTCGGTGGTTCCATGGCCCCTGGTTTCCAACACAATAAACACAACCCGGTTAAAAAGATGTAAAAGAAGACAATTGATTATGCGTGCCCTTGCAAAGATAACCCTGCAATATGCTGAGGCCAGTTTCAAAATTTGCAGAATCAAGTCCTTTTAAAACTAGGTGAACTTAGCAAAACCGAACGTCTAGGTAAAAGTATCATATACCATGTCAAAACACATAATTTATGAGGTATATTAATATAAAAACTGAATCAAGTCAGCATCAGTACTTGAGAAAGCCGTCCTCGTAGTTCACAGGGATCGTGTCGGCAACAGTGACGGAGGCATTGGAGTTGGCCTTCGTCGACAAAGCCTCGAGCTTTTCGAGCGCTCTCTGCAGCCTCACCTTCTGGGTTTGAGTCAGCGGGAGCTGCAATCCTCTCATCTCTCACCTTTTTTCTGCTCCCCCTCCCTCACTGCCCGCCGCAGAATCCTCCGCCGTGTCTTCCTTCTAATCCAAATAAACTGAAACCGATTTCCCGAGAATCGGAACGTCACTAAACATCGATATCATGAATGTGCTACAGAATATCATGAGAAGTACCATAATCCAACATAGAAGAAACCACAAGAACAGAGCATCACGGCCTAAAGCACTTGAACAGAAACAAACGCCGGAGCAAAATGACACGAAGCTACGGAAGAACGAATCAATCGGTTTACTCAGCCATGAACGGAGCAAACATAAAAAGGGCTGAACGAAGCAGCACCGCGGGACGGGGATCGCGAGGCTGAGCGGGCGAACTCACCTGTGCAAGCGGCAGCTCCGGCGGCGGTATCGGCGGCGGCGGCAAGTCTGATCCTCGGTCGATGGTGGAGACCGGAGAGGTCGGAGCAGTCTGAGGTTTAAGGGAGGGTTTGTCGGATCGATCCGACCCGCGCCGTCTCAGGTCTTAAACGACAAGCCCAAGCCTCCGTTTTCTATTTTTTCCTTTCCTATTTTCTCCTTTTTTTTTTTTTTTTTTTGAGTCGAAATTAAAATCGATCGAGATATTGGGTAATATAATTAATTAATTACCATCGCAATAGTTCTTGAGCTAATAAATAAAAAATTTATATTCCGTTTGTCGATAGAGAACCTTCTTTGAAGGGGCCCCAATGTTGGTAGTCGATCCATTGCGGAGGGATCAATTCCTGGTATTGGAAATTAGACCAAAAGGGTCAATTTTCAATTTTCAGAACTGGGGATTGGACCGAAGGTTCATGGAACTAGACAGTTGGTTTCAGTCAAACTGGTCAAGTTGAAAGGAGAAATTGTCGGGAAGACTCAAAGAAAGGGAAAGACTTGAAAGAGGAGAGTAGTTAGGAGTGCTGTGAGATAAAAGGAAAAGATCAAAAGAGAAAAGAAGGTGTGCATGAGATATTTAAAAAATAAATAAAAAATTAAAAAATCGGTCCAATTTGAGAATTGGGAACTAAATCGACACTTTTTGAAATCAAACCCAACTGGCCGATTTGATCCAATCTAGACGGTTCCTTATTCAAACGGTCCATTTTGCTTGCCCCTAATTCATTCCAGTTCCTTCATTTTGGTATTGGGCCAAATTTCATATTCAAGCTCCAAGCCCACACCCACTAGAATTAATTTATATTAATAAATGTAATTTGAAAAGTAGCTAGTAATTATTGATACTCTCAAGTAGTTAGTTCTTATGCTAATCAAAAGCAAAAGCCTAACACAAAAACAAATACATGGCGCGAGATGTTGGATTCAGAAAGTGCGTGAATCTATGCTTTTGAATGACAAAATTTAAGGTGCATTCAAGAACTATCATGTTGATTTTTTTATGATAATGTATTTTGGTTTAAGTACATTATTTTGTTGGACTGAGTAAGTCCTAAAATTGCTTCATGGACCTCAACATCCTTTGATGTAAAACACTTAGAGGGTAGAGAAATGTACAGGGCTTGATAAAATATACTGTGCTAAATATGGGGTCTAAGGCGTGCGGATATCAATACACTAAAACAAAAAAAAAAACACAGTCCATTGGATAGGCCCACACCATCGAAATTAATTTGGATTAATGAACATATTTTGAAAATTAGTAAGTAATTATTGATACTCTTAAGTAGTTAGCCCTTAAGCAAATCAAAAGCAGAAGCTTAACACAAAAAACAAATACATGGTGCGAGGTGTCAGATTCAAAAAGTGGTGAATCTATACTTTTGAATGACAAATTTTAAGGTGCATTCAAGAACTATCGTGCTGATTATTTATGATAATATATTTTGGTTTAAGTACATTATTTGTTGAAAAAGGAGTACAAGGCTAGGCCAAAAACATTAATGTCTTTAATGTAAGCCCAATACCCTAAAAATCTTCAACTTTAGCTCTTATCCCAATTTCACATTTTATCTCATAAAAATCTCAACCTTGGGAGAAAATATTCACCGGTTGCTAATCACCACGTCATCGTCCTACGTGGCATGCGTAAGCCTAGCTGGCCCACTAACAAGTCGACACGTGTCCGTTAATGTGGATTAAAAAAAAAAACCGAAAGCCTGTTTTTTCTCTCTCCTCTGCTTGCTGCATTTTCTCTCTCCTTTTTTCAACGAGGTGCGCTTCTTCTTCCCACTTCTTTCTTCCTCAAGCACTCTTCTTTGTTCACCCAATGAAGCGCGCGCTTGCTTCTTCCCGGGAACCGCCCGCTAAGAACCTTGAAAAATTGGAACCGGGATCCACTCTCTTCCTCAAGCATTCCTCTCGATCTCAAAATAATTTTGGTTTTCGATCGAAATTGCTAGTTCTTCGCCCGACCTATTCTTCTTCTCCTCCTCCTGTAGCCCCGCTTCTTCACATGCTTACTTTTTGCCCACTCACTGCTCGCGTTTTCTCGAGGACTCAAGATGCACTTTGGACTTTTTAGCTTATGGATCTCTCCATTTGGTTTGACTAGAGATTACCCAGCCCTGCTTCTTCGCGATCTTGACTTAATTTTTTTAATTATTTGATTTGGGTTTATTAATTAGTAATTTCATTTTTAATTGGTGTCTCGGAGCCCGGTACCCATCGGTTCTCATAACTCACCCTAAGCGCTTCCCTCCTCACCTTTGTCCTCGTCGCCGTCGTTGACTTTCTAGCCGTGGCTCCAGAAATCACCGGCTACCGACTAGCCTCTGGAGCTTCTTTGTCTTCTACACCTAATTTGGTCCCAATTTCGGGCTCGAGTACGTAGCCAAGGATTTTGAAGCAAAAGAGGTTTGTGAGGCTAGAAATACTAGTGGCGGTGCTAAGTTTTTGGGGTTTCGGCGACACTGTGACAGCTGTGAGGGATATTGTGGTGGAGGAGAGAAAGGTGTATGGGTACCGTAAGACCTCTCTTTCTCCTTTGCCTTTTTTTTTTTCTTTTCTATCACCTCTATTTCCGGAGGCATGGGGGCTTGGTGATAGTGGCTGCTTTGACTTCTCGGTCGAGCCAGAGTCAAAAAGCTTATGAGGAGGCTGAGAGGGAGAGTTCTCCATTGGCCCTTTTGACTCCTGAAGCAAGTCATGTCCTGCAATTCCCACCGGAGTATTTGTTATCGTGACCTTTGGTATGAAAGTTTTAACCTTATTATTGTTATTGTGAGGAAGAGCGCATGAGTGATAATTGTCCATGTTCTACACTTGCTCCAATCAAGAGGCAGGAGGGACAACTTAAAGCAAGAAAAACATTACTGTTTTGGGACTAAGTATGTCCATTTATAGGCCCTTCTTTTGGGCTTTGACTAAGTGCAAACATTCTAATGTTTTTCTTGCTTTTAGATTTTACAAAGGGCTTCCACTGAGTGCGCTGAGGGAGAGAATGATTTGCTCAGTTCAATGAAGGTGGGGTATCTTGCTTAAATGCTTGAGTTTTGAACACCTTTATATGGATGTTTTGTTGGTTGTAACTTTATGAACCTGATTCCTTTATGTACCTCTTTCATGCAAAAGTAATAACTAGTAAATTAAAATTCTGCCATTTTAAAACTTATGGTGTGACACCTTTTTGGAGAATGGCACAATTTTCTCTTAGATAAACTTGGGTCTAATGGCTTTTATTTTCTTTTTTTTTTTTTTTTTGAGGGGGGGGTAGAGAAAGATTATCTCTTAGTGATTTGTAGTGTGAATCCTCTAATAGGTAAGAAGTTGATTTAAAACATAATTGCGTAGTTTGTGATTTGATATAAAACATAAGTGGGAATGATGAATAACTACATCAAGAATTTGCAATGAAAAATGTTTCTCCACACATTGATGAATTTTGTCTTGATTTGGGTGCTCTTTTAATGTATTTCACTTCAATAAGTTTAATGGAATTTTCGCTCAAATAATATTGATTTTTCAAGATAATTTTCTCCATGTTTACATATTAGTCCCTTGAATGGAATGATGAGCTGATGGAAGAGCGCGGGGGAGGCGAATCACCTCCTGTTTTGAGTGATGATATATGTGTTGCAAACCCTATGAAGAAAGAGGATAGTATTATTATTGTTCCAGAAGAAATGAATGGGATAGACTTCTCTGAGTGAGGTAATATAGGTTAATTTTCAATTTTTTTCCTTCCTTACCCGTTTTTTTTTTGCCTCTAATACTGTCTAATTCTTCAAAGAAAGGTGGCATGATTGTTGAGCTTAGTTTTTTTCATTGGGACAAACTAATTTTTTATTCTTTTTAACTATATAGGAATGTATATATTTGGGAACCAAAATGTTTGGACCATGTCACAAATGAAAGTGAGGCATCTCTCCCCTTGTCTTGTAGAGGTCTTTGACTTTCTTTGAGCTCCATTTAATCAACTATTGCTTCTATCTCATGGTTTATTTCTTCATCCTTCTGGTAAGGGTGTTTCTTCAATTACAAGGAATAATTATAATTCTCACTCTCCGTGAAATTACAATTGGTGATAAAGTGATCATTCTTTAGTGCCAAGATTGTTGTTGATGTAAATATTATATTGCTCTTGTAACCTTTTGCACTTTGAATCCTTTTCACATATGTCTTGCGCTCACATTATGTCAATTATAACTTGATCTTTGCTCTATGCAACTGCATTAATTTTGTGATGTCACTAAACTTTATCATGGTGATAGGAATGGCTTGAAATTGGTGGTGATAGCTGTTACCTTTCTGGTTGCTTTGAAGAAATAATCCCATAATTTAGATTATCAATACTTATCATTTGAAAAAAAAAGAAGGAATGGATCCTTTCTCATTTTCTTTGGTAGGAGGAATAAATCCTTTATCAGAATGATTATTCTGTAACTATAAGTAAGGAGAAAATATGGGCCTCCATCTTTCAAGATTCTTGCTCTTAATGCTTTTTATGATCACTTGTGTTTTATAGATGTGAGAAATATCAAAGTGAGGAGGAAGTGACTCTTGGTTGGGGAAAGCATATCATAAAAGCTGTTTCTTACAGAGAAGCATATGCAGCACATCCAAGTGAAATGGCCAACAAGGTATTTTATCTTAATTGCCTTCTCTTATGCTGTTAGGGCTAGAAAATTTAGAATAAGAGAAGCGTATGTCGATTGTTCATTTGGTTAAAAGTCACTTTTATTTATGTACTTCTTCCTAATAATTTCAGCTTTGAGCAATAACTGTTGTTTTGGACAATGCTGTTCGATATGATGCAGATTTTGTGAGAAGTTTTAAAAGGTAAACTCTCTCTCTTGGGTAATAATTTTCATAATGGCTTGTGTGCAAGACACCTAAATTTCTACCACAAAGGATTCAATCCAAAAGAACAATTGCATGATTAGCTCATTTTTGTGGCAGCAACACAATCATTATAAGAGTGCGTTCTTTGTTTTCCATTGTCCTTTTGAATTCCTTCTATGGTTTTTTTTTCTTTGATGCTTCCCTATAAAGTTCGTTTTGGCGAATGTCATGCTTTCAAATTCATGAAGTTGATGTATGATTACCTTTTTGAGTTTACGTTCTTCTCGAAATTACTTTTACATTCCCATATGATCCGAGTATTGGCATTGGGTAGCATCACTTCTAGAAGTCTTAGATAAGATAGCAAACTCTCATCAAAGCAGGTTGGATTATCTTTAATTCTAAGCTTTTACATTTTCATGCTTTAGCATTTACATTGGTTTTTAAGCTTGGGATTACTTTGGTTTGTGTCAACATTAACCAGAATGATGGATTTGATTCATACTTTCATATCAATATCCATCTTAAGTTTTCATGTGATGATTATTGCTAACAGTTCCTTTCTCTTTCCTCATTGTCTTGTTAGTTTTCTTTTTTCCCTTCCCTCGGAAGTCTTTGATGGGTTTTGACAAAGTTGGGCTATTTGTCTAGATTTTTTTTTTTCCTGCTGAATTGTTCAATGTGGGGCTTCATTTATTTGCTTTTGGAACTATTGACCATTCATGCGTAAGCTACTTCAATTGTGTGAAACTAATTATGAATTTTTTTTTTTATTGTGGGCTGTATCTTTGGAAACTCTTCTGCTGAATTCATTATGTAACGGCAAGCTTGTTCATGGTGGTATGTTGAGCTTGTAGTTGGAGGAAGTAAAGTTCATGCTAGCTGCAAAACCAAGAGTAAGAACAAAAACCGGAGTGCCTCGTAGATAAGTGGGTATGGTATTTTTTACTATGACTAAAATATGCACAATTTACAATCTTTTGAAGTCACTAACTTACATTTATACAAATTTTGACAGATTATTTTAAGTACTCTGCTGCTAGCTTGATTTTTCTAAGGATAAATGAGTATGATCCATATTTTTAGAATTAAAGTTAATTTTCCCTTTATTTGCCTTCTTTAAATGATTGGATTTTTTCTTTCAAAATTTGTAAAAGCCACAGAGGATAATATCATTATGTATAATGTTGATAAATAATTTCAATTTAGAATTGGCATGACATTTGTTAATGAGGATGAAGCATATAAGATATACAATACATATGCAATTTCCAAGGGATTTGGAGGGAGAAAAGGACAAAAGGCTAACAATAGTAAATGAATATTACGAACATGCACATTTATTTATAATTGTGAATGACACTCTCCACCAATCCCACCTCATGAACGAAGAGATGTTTATAAGATTGTGAAGAGAACTAAATATCAAGCTCGTATAAAATTCAAAATTGAAAATAGAATATGGATAGTGGATAAGTTTAAGAATGTTCATAATCATCTTTTCATCGATGATAAATAGAAACAACTCATACGATCATGCCAACACATGATGAATACTAATAAAAGTATTTTGACTTCTATGGTTGGAGCTAGTATAAATGGTTATAAAACCGTATTCCTACCTTAGTGGTGAAACATGAGGATATGAGAATATTGGCTTTACTTTATGTGATTATCAAAATTTTTAGAATTAAAGAGAAGGAACTTGATTAGTATAGGTGATTGTCAAAGTCTCATTAACCATTTTAATTGCTTACAATCAAATGAAAACAATTTTTCTTATACATTTCAACTTGATGAGGAATAGATATTAACCAACTTTTCTAGTTTGATGGTGTATCCAAGTTGGACTATAAAAGTTTTGGAGATGTGGTGGTATTTGATACAAATTATCGTATAAATAAGCATAATATGATATGTGCTCCTTTCATTGGCTTGAATCTTATTTGGTTGAACATTTTTATTGGATGAAACAATTGCTTTTTCGTTTGGGCATTTCAATCTTTTTTAAAGGTAATGGGTAACAAAGAACTTAAAACTATTTTCACCGATCAAGATCATACCATGGTGAATGCCATTAAGACTGTTATTCAAAATACTAATCACCATTTACGTGTATGGCATATTGGGAAAAATATTACGCATCATATTGGGCATCTTCTTGGAAAGTCGGGTTTTCACAATAAATACTGGCATAAGCATTTATATCATTGTGAATCTGAATTGAAAATTGAGAATGTTTGGAAAGATATGTGTCAAGAATGGAGTTTGGGGGACCATAAGTGGTTGGACAACATGTACCGGTTGCATCATAAATGGTGTCCCATGTTTGGTCAAGATACTTTTTCTGTAGGAATCATATCTACATAAAGAAGTGAGAGCACAAATAATGTCTTTCAAGATATGGCATGCAAGACTATGACTTTGTCTGAATTTGTTAGTTATTATGAGAAACAAGCAGAAAAAATGCGCAACTCTAAAGTTGTTGATGATTTTGAGTACACTCGAGGAAAGCCGTAGATTGCAGTTGGAGATAGTGGAATTTTGAAACATGCTGCAGATGTATACTTATAGGAAATTTCCAGGATAAGTTCTTGCATTTTTTGTTCGTGTTTATTTATAGATCATAAACTGATGGGCCATTGCACACTTATATCATGGCAACTAAAAGTAGTGAAGAGAGGCATATTGTTCATTTTACTCCGAGTGATATAACCATTACATGTAATTACAAGTTATTTGAAATGCGAGAATGGTTGTGTAGGTATACTTTATGTATTTTGATAAATGTTGTAAATGTTAGAGGTATTTCTTCACAATACATTCTGAATAGGTAGACAAAAGCAGCAAAATAAAGGGTTTATTGTGATGTTGGACAAATCTCTTATATTGTGGTAAAGTAAAAAATATTGCGCTTGAAGAGGTTGATGTAATTATCTTTCAATGTTATGAATATTAATGCAAATCATGATGTTATGGAGGAGCTTGTAACTACAACCTTGCTGCATCTTCACTTCCATATCACAAAACAAATGCAATCTTTGATGGGTAATGATCATTTTATTAATTTTTTAATTAAAAGCATGAAGTTTCTAAAGATGTATTGAAAACTATGATTATTGCATCTTACTTGATCTCATTTTTTTGGAGAAGACCAAAATTTATTACCAAATATCTTATTTTGGGAGAATTGCATTGGAAGTCCTAAAAATTGTCATGAAAATGCAATTAAGTCCTAAAACTTTCAAAAAGTGTAATTAAGTCCTAAAAACAAAAGAGAAAAGTGTCTTTAAAAAGTGCAATCAAGGTAAAACTTGTCAAAGTGGTTCATAAGGTATGATGTTTGTTTAATTTTATGAATGATTTCATTAATTAAAAGCATGGAGTTTATGATACTTTATGAACATTTTGAAAGTTTTAGGATTGACCTTCGTGACAGTCATTTTAGAACTTTGCATCTTCCTTCAGTTTCAAACAATTGCATTTTTTGCTAAGTTTTACACAATCTCTATTACTAGTTATATATTATTTTTTGTTAGATTTTATTGAGGAATCTACCTTCTTTTGCCCTTAAGTTATTGATTATGGTTTGGAATATGCATGAGTACACTGTGAAACAATTGGGTTTAGAGAAGGGACAATTGGTAGAAATGGGAGCAATATATGTTGAAAATTTTATGGTAAAAGATCTTATTTATGCTTGTTTATGTTTTTCCGTCTAGATCTATATAATCTCTCTCTCTCTCTCTCTCTCTCTCTCTCTCTTGTAGTCTCTGACATTGAGATTCATTTGATCTTAAAGAGGCATTATTATTCCAATGTTGGGATAAACAACCAAGCTGCTTAAGCTGCTCAAAGGTTTTTTTTGTATCCTGTAGTAACATTTTGATGCTTGTCTGTCTACTTGTTTTTGGATATCATTGTAATATATTCTTCAATATTCAAAGAACGTAATCAGATAAAGTAAGTGCAAACTTTCTTTCATCTGTGTGCTAGACATAAAATGATAGTTTCAACTATTAAGAAGTAAAATTTGTTTGTCTCTTGGATAACAATCAGCAGAGTTGTTGAAGAAAAACTCAACCTTGGAGGTTCAAGAGTAGTTTCAAAGAAGGTAATGAGTTTCGTTCTTATATATTTGATGTTGCGAGACTAGGTGATACTACAATGGACCTGATGCAATCTCACTTTTTGATGATTTAGTCGAGATGTAATGCTATTACCCACCTTGAAGTGCTTTGTTAGTGATTATTATCCAATTTCGGGTTTTGTATATGGATAGTCGAGAGTAAGTAGGATGATGAAAATCTATAATGGACGGACTTGGGTTGAAATGGTTGGTTTTGAACTGAATGGATTTTGTTGTAGTTTTCATCCGAATAATTTGTCCTTGATACCCATCTTGTGCCAGTATTTGTATCTTTTGTGCAGGGAATTATTTTGCTTGTCTTTTTGTTGTCATTAGATTAGATTATATTCGGTCATTCTTTTATCTAATCAATTTTATCATGCATTTCTATGTTTTAGTCTTGTTCGTAAAATGTTGTAATACTTCTCATCCCATCTTACCTACTAAAGGATTCACACTACAAATCACTGAGAGATAACCTTTTGTTCCACCCACCCCCACCCCCCAAAAAAAAAAAAAAAAAAAGAAAATAAAAGCCATTAGACCTAAGTTCATTCAAAGAGAAAATTATGCCATTCTCCAAAAAGGTGTCACACCATAAATTCTGAAACGGCAAATGAAAGAGGTACATAAAAGAATTAGTTCATAAAGTTGCAACCAATGAAATATCCATATAAATGATTCAAAACTCAAGCAATTAAGTAAAATACCCCACCTTCATTGAACCGAGCAAATCATTCTCTCCCTCAGCACACTCAAAGGAAGCTCTCTGTAAAATCTAAAAGCAAGAAAAGCATTAAAATGTCCCTCCTACCTCTAACACAAGTAAACAATACTAAGGCCACAAAAAATTACACTAGAAGGCCATTTTGATGCATATACTTTAAGGAAGCCATCAACCAAGGCTTTTGTAAAGTGGGGCTGTGTTTGAACTCGGATTTTAATGGCTTGAAAAGGGCAAAGTCCCACATTTGCAAATGCTTCCGCAGAAGCACTGTTGAGAAAAAAAAATCAAGCTCCTGTTGCTGCCAACCAAGGCATCAAAGTAAACCCGTTTGAAGTACTCATAGAGACCGAATTTGCACCCACCTTGAGCACCATATCCAAAGAACTTGATAGCCCAACCTCTCCAAAAGGTAGAAGGGCCTTGCTCTCTCAATAGAGTAGTGAAACATGAATATATGCTGTTATACTTGATTGGATTAACCTACAAGATAACAAGGATTCACATATATAGAAAACTTCCAAGTGAAACAAGTCTATGCAGAAATATTAAATACATGCAAAAAAAGGACAATCATGAATAAAGCCACATTGCAGAAGCATCCAATTCTCGTCGAAAATTGGACTTTTCACATTTAGTTGAATTTGACCATATTAGCAGTTCCATGTCAAATGGCGACCAGAAAAATATGTAAACAAGTTATATAAGGAATCTTGTAAATTCATCCAGTTATAGTTCAATGATTGCCAAAACACATATCAAGAGTCCACAAAAACACCACATCTTTTATTCAATCTATCAAGTCTACATCATCAA
Source organism: Eucalyptus microcorys (assembly GCA_014182515.1). Taxonomy (NCBI): domain Eukaryota; kingdom Viridiplantae; phylum Streptophyta; class Magnoliopsida; order Myrtales; family Myrtaceae; genus Eucalyptus; species Eucalyptus microcorys. The sequence continues at coordinate 11,989,995 of CM024569.1, forward strand.
TAAAACTAGTACCCAAGCTGAAAATGATTTGGGGTGTTACCTCTGATACACTGATGAAGAAACCAATCAAGTGACTCAATTTATTCACTGAGCTCAACTAAAGAACAGAACATGTTCCTCCAATGTATAGAATTTACACTAACGGCATTGAACAAGAAGAATGCAAACAAAAATATAACATCCCTTTCACTATGACACAACAAATATAAATAAAGCTCGAGCTGAAAAAAAAAAAAAAAAAAGGAGAGAGAGACTATGACTTTAGAACAAAGTGGAAAATGTATTTTACATTGAAATGCCTAATTGCGAGTAGACAAAGCAAGGCTTGACTAGCTTATTATGCTTCCTCAATACTATAAGCAAAGAGCCATTTTTTTTTAATTAAGTAGGACAAATAAATTGACAAGATCTTCCAACTTAAAAACACAAATCTAGCTAGCTTTAACCATTAATGGCCGTAGTCAAGGCATAAGCTCATCCGACCATCAGGAAGTACAAACAAGGTTATGAATTTGAACACCAAATTTTTTGAATATAGATATTAAACGATGTTGAAGAGCATGATAATACTACATGCATAATCTTAAGATCAAAGGCTTCAGTCAATGCGAATTAAGCTCAATTGTTGTCCATACAATAGTTCGATTTTACATGACTTCACCCTCCTTCAATATTCTTGTTGTTGAAAGACCAAATTAACAAAATAATTGGAAATTTCCTCTTCCCACAACAAAATCTATCTTTAGCACAAACCAAATGAAAGATCTAACCATCTTTTCAATGCGAGTGCACTTCGAAGATATGTTAAAAACTTCATAATCTTTGGATAATAAATAAATCGGAATGCAAGAGTTTCTTAAGCAATGTCACTTTGCGCCATGGCTCTTTAAAAATCACCCATAGAACACAAACCCAATCCCTAAGAGGCTACTCCCCTATCCATTCTTGAGCATTGAATAAGCAATCTCAACCCAATTCATAATTCACTCATCTTAATTTTTGCAGGCAAGTGAGCAATTGGCTCAACCTTGGCAACCATTTCCACATCCCAAAGGCGCAAGACCAAATCGAAGATTGGAATCTAATGCAGAAGGAACCTAATAGCTTATCTTAATGTTGCTTTCACATTAATCAACTCATCAGAGCACAAATTCCAACCACATTTCCAAAAACAAAGCATCAGGAAGAGAATCAAAACAAAACTAGATCGCGAAAAAGTAAAATGCAGCTAGATTCATGACACAATCACACTAAAATAGGAGTCCACAACTTTCTCAGCGTCATTCCAGAAGAATCGAACAAAAACTCAGATCACACACACATGGAGACGAACCTTTCCCTTCGTTCGTGGCTCCAACATGTACACGGTCGACATCTTCTTCCCAAATTCTACAAGGACTCTGGGTGCAATGAACTCGACAAAGAGGAATCTCCAATTTCGGAGAATCCTCACCTACTATGATGTTCTAGGTTTTTTGTAGCTCGGTTGAGGAAGAAGAACACCCAAACAACGCCATCAACCGCTAATATCCGAAATGTTCCCAGATGACGAGATTGTGGACATGGTGAGGCATGATGACAAGCTCGTCGGAGGGACGCAATCGAACGGGGGCCCAGAAGTTGCCAAGGCTAAGAGAGATGGTGAAACCAAAGTAAACATTGCTAGGGTTCCCAAAAATCAGCGCGATGAGGCTCCAAAGGTGACAGCAGAGGCCAAGGGGGCTCAAGACCCAGCAACTACGATCGAGCGAGGCTCTTGGGGGAGGCGACATGCCAAAGGTATATTTGAGCAATAGTAGCGATCGACGGTGGCTTTGGGGGAGGGGAAGACGAAGGCAAAGAGGGAGACAAAGGCGGAGGCGAAGGGGCATGTTGGAGAAAAGAGAGAGAAGGCATCATTGTTTCTCTTCTTGACACTTGAAAATTGAAAAGAGAAGAGGGTGTTTTAAGCAGCAACTGAAATGTTTTCTATCCTTGCTTAGTCGAGCTGGTAGAAAAGAAGAGAGATGACAAAAAAACTTAACAATTTAGACTTTTCTATTTTCCAAGTCAATCCAAGTCAACGGAACACATGTTCACATTTTAGTAGAGCCACCTAGATTCACGCGTGCCACATAGGATGATGACGTGGCGATTGTGAACCACTGAATATTTTCTCCCTCCTTGGGGTCACGTCCCACTTAATATTATTTAATGATAATTTATTTTGGTTTAAGTACATTATTTGTTGAAAAAGGAGTACAGGGCTAGGCCAAAAACATTAATGTCTTTAATGTAAGCCCAATACCCTAAAAAATCTTCAACTTTAGCTCTTATCCCAATTTTATATTTTGTCTCATAAAAAATCTCCACCTTGGGGTCATGTCCCAAGTTTACCCTAGATTTTTTTGTCTCATAAAAAACCCCAAATTTTAAGTCAAATCCCAATTCTACTCTATTTTTTTTTTTTATTTCATAAAAACACATCAACTTTGATTCAATACCAATGCTACTATAAAATTTTTGTCTCATAAAAGTCTTGGCTTTAGGCCCAATTTCAATTTCACTCTAATTTTTTTTTTTTGTCTCTTAAAAGATCATCAAATTTTATTTGAGTCTTAAATCTGCTCTCCATTAACCATAGGCCAAAATCGCCTTTAGTGATTTTACGTTCGATCTTCAAACTTTCATGCTTGTAAATATTCCATTTCTCATGGTCGGAAAGCTCGCGCTTGGGACTCTCAAACAGCTCGTGCTCGGGAGTTTTCCATCTCTTGGTTGTCAATAAGAAATTTTGAATGAAGGGTCAATTGGAGCAAATTTGTGACTCTAGTAAAACTTTGTGGTTTTTTATGAAACAATAAAAAAAAATAATTAGGATTGGATGGTAATATTGAGATAAGATATAAAGTTAGGTTTCCATCTCTTGGTTGTCAACAAGAAATTTTGAATGAAGGGTCAATGGAGCAAAGATATAAAAAGAAACAATAAAAAATTGGAGGTTTTTAATATTGAGATAAGATAAAAATAGTCTTTCAAAGGACAAAAATAGTTGAATGGTAGAATTGGGACATGACTTAAAGTTAAGGGCTTTTTATGGGACAAAAAAAAAGTTTATTGTATAATTGAGACAAGACCTAAAGTTTGAGGTTTTTTATAAAACAAAATGTATGATTAGGACAAAAACTAAAGTTAGAGATTTTTTAGGGTATTAAGCTCTTTATTATAGGAAGGGTTAATACTGCAAAATAATCAAATTGGTATACATGTGACAAATTTACCCAAAAACAAATTTTTTGACCACTAAAAACCTCAAACTAGTATATTTGTGACAAATTTATCCTTTGTTAGTTTTCCTTAAATTATATTAATACCATGAAAGATTACAAATTGATAAACCCATGAGAAATGAAAGTATAATTAATAGCCATTTGTTATTCTATTTAGCAATTTGATGGCAAAATTTAATTTGTCATGAGGGTATTGGTTTATAATTTTTTGTAGTAGTAATCCTTACATAGAGGCTTGAAATTGCCAATAATGAGCCCAATTCTGACAAGTCTAATAAAGAGAACACTAATCACAAATTGGCATGTAGATCCATTTGTAAGTTTTTCATCATTTTTTTTTTCAATTTTTTTGTCCAATTTTTTTTTTTCAAATTTAAATTAGTAATTTTATGAGAAAGCTAACAAACTACTTTTTTTCTACTAAAAGTCCCCAAATAAATGCACCTTAGAATAACATTTGAAACCAAGATTAACTTATTTGACGATGATGTTTCATTAGGGTTGGGCAACCGAATTGGTTCTACCAAGGAATCAAACTAGACCTGTCTTGAAAACCAATTGAACTAAGACTGTTTCCGATTCCAAATGAAGAGCCACTTGGGAATTAAATCAATCGGACCAAATTTGAGACCATATTTATAAAGCCTAAAAATCCTAATTTTTCTCTATTGTCTCCAACCTTATTTAGATATTTCATGACTCTCTCCCCCCCCTCCCTCCCTCCCCCTCTCTCTCTCTCTCTCTCTCTCTCTTGACCACCCTCCTTGCCTGTTTGCGACTTGCCCCCTCAACTAAGCCCCACAACTCTCACTCGTTCCCAACTAGCCTTTGCTCATTTGTCCTTATTCATCTTTTAATTTGACTCATTTTGTTACTCATTTTATTTTGCCAAAAAAAAAAATAAAACTAAAAAAAGGAACAAAAAAAATATAAAGCAAGTTTTGGGGTAAACCCTAGAACCGAATCGGAAAAACAAGGTAGGCTTTAGGTTTTAATAGGAATTGGTTTTAACAAGTTAGATTATTATCTACCCATCTTGAAACCGATTATCCATATGTTTCATTATCTATTGGATGAAGAAGTGAGCCAAGATTTATTTATTCTGAGGCAATGAAGAATATTTCGAGGTTAGAGGCAAACCCTAACGGATGGATTGGCGGGTGTGGTCGTCTCCTCTAACCGCCTAGTGTTTAGTGTAATTCCCATACTTTTTCTATAGGCAGACGAGATTGCTCGACAAAGATATTCGACAGCGACTGGCTTCGACCATGGGCAAAGACACTGGACTTGGTCCAGAGCGATGGAGATGAGGGAGAGATTCTCTCGGCCTGCGTGTGCTCTTGCTTGCTTCGCTCGGTTCCTCATTTGCTCACGTACGCTCCAAGCTTCGGAGAGTTTGTTGTGGTTGTCGTTGTAAATTCTCTGGTGGTGATGAGTGCCGATGCTCCGCTCCGTCGCAGCCGAGGCTGTGGTGGCTGGCGAGGGAGAGTTGACGGCGGCTGTTGCTGGTCGGAGATGGTAGACGATCGACTGATGGCGATGGAACTGAAAGGAAGAGGCAAATAGCTCCGGCCATTCGACTGCCCATGTTAGATTGGTTGGGCTTATCTAATAAGCTGATGGGAATGGATTTGGACCAAACCTGGGCCGCGAGATCTTGGGCCACGTGGGTCAGTTTCAGGGCCGAATTGAATTCTCGAAATGGACCGAAGCTCTGAAATTTTTGGCTCATGATTTGTATATCTTTTTGCTCTTTGCACTATTTTTTTTTTTAATTAAAATGGCGCTTGGTCACCGACAAAAAAAAAAAAAAATTTGGGTGTCAACACCGACTGACTTGCTAATTGATAAGTATTGCTTGGGTACTTTTGCACAACCCTCCTGTACTTTGCCACCATTTCAAATTTAACATGATATTTCAAATGTTCCCAAAAACAATTACATAACTTTGTACCGTCGTTTTAATTTTCAAATTCAATACGGTCTTTTGAACATCCTTAAAAAATGTACAATTCTTTTCCATATTTTGGCATCTGTTAGTATACTATTCATCCTTGCCATCACTTCCTCACGTGTCAGATGACGTGGCCCTTAGTGTGCCAACATTCAAAAGCGACGATGTTAGCCCCCTCAAAATCACGTGGTTTTAGCACCCGGACCCCACCAAAGATCACTCAAAGCTCAAGTTAACTCTGTATTCAGCTCAAACTTAACCTCAAAATTGACTTTGGGAACCTTTGCCCAAGAAAATTAATAACATTAGTCTGCTTCATATGTGCATGGCAATTCATGAAAAAATTTGAGTTCTGTCAAGTTAGAACTTGAATTCATTCCATACTTGAGCAGAGCACCTTCACTGAATGAGAATTGACTCGAGTTGAAATACTTAATAATACCCTTTAAAAGACACGCAAAACTCAATCTCAATTGGGAAATGAATTAATCGAAATTTAGCTCCAATAAGACGCCATGATTGAATGCTCCATTTGAAAGTTTGAATTATTTGGTCGAGAAGAGTAACGTGTACATAACAACTTAGACAAATTTCGAAGACAAACGACTCCGCATCATTCAGCCGGATTCTCTTTCCCGTTGATGACTTTGTCTCAATGATGTGAACCTTTTGAGGGTGGTTTTCTTTAGCAAGGAAGGAATCTATTTCAAAATAAAGGGAAAAGGAGAAGAAAAAAGAGAACTTCGTGGGATAAAATGTCCACTTTTCCTCCAAAACAACGTTTTGAATTCCCTATTTCCTTCCAACTCCTCTCGTAGACGTTGGAGACATGACCTTTTCTAAATTAGGGGAAAATCTATTTACGTTCCACTGCTTATATTATAACCATAAGATTACCTTTTAAATTTATATTTTACAACCATGTACAATTTACCATGGAATATGCTAAGTCAGGACAGGATCCATATCCGTGACAAAGTCTTATAACTTACCGTGTACTTGATTAAACACGACGCTCCCGAGTCAAGTTCGTTGACGTCTCTTTCACCTTTGTTTGCCCTAACATGCATGCGAGAAAATCAAGATTGACAGAAACAGAAGGCGTATTCAAGTGCAAGTGCAACCAGCTTTGATACTAGCTTTTTGACTCGCACGGTCTTTTGTCATATATTAAATAATCAGCCAATGCGGGCCCTCTTTCTCCTGAAATCTATGTGAAGACGCCCGTTCTTTCCCGCCCGCCGGACACGAATAAAAGTTTTTCTCCTCTTTTACGAGAAGTTAAACAGCAGGAAAGATTCTGTTTTCGAACAAAAGTGAAATGAGCTCTTACTTTTGAATTATAGCATTTTTTTTCCCTACAAAATTGAGGCGAAAAAGAAGGAACATCAAGAACATAATTCTCTGGTTTGCCACGGCTTTTGAGAGGGCCAACCATTCTGCGATGCATGATAACCTTGTCGTTATCATTGAATAGTGTCAAGATAAAGACAACCTTGATCCAAGAACCCTTCTTTTACTCTTCGGTTTATCATCTATCATATTTATGTTTGTCCCCAAAGCGCGTAAGACTTCCTTTTTGACCTAATGCATTGGTAAATGCCAATAAATTGCTCCATCTTATATTTGACCACTCATTTCGGGCCGCATGTCCATGATTTTTTGTCCCATTTTTATTACAATTTTTCGAACCTTATCCTACGTCTAACGAGCTGGCACCCTTCAAGGACCATGTCCTAAAGCTAAAGTCATGCTGTCATTATCTGCTAATGATCGATGTGCACTGGTTGGGAAAAGAAGAGAAAAGGGTCATTTTTCCAATAAAGAACATCAAGCCCTTAACTTTATCAAACCCTAAGAATTCACTTTACTGCACAAATTCTTCGGCCATCCCCTGCATATCATATATGTAAAATGTTAGGCAGAGCTTTTTGTTTACCTATAAAAGCTCAAGATCCTTGGAGGAATCCCCCTCAAGGTCCATAGATTGATCCTGAGTTTCAAAAACGCAGAGCGACAGGAAGGGAGAGATGGGTTCAGAGTCCGAGAAAGAGGATCAACGGAGATCTACTCCGAAACTCTCCTTGCTATCGCTTCCGAACCACCGGCGAGATCCATCGGACATGCCCGACCCGCCACTCCAAACCACGATCTCCGTACCGTTCGAGTGGGAGGAAGTGCCGGGGAAGCCTAAACAGGCCAGTGACAAGCCCAAGCCCAGCGCAGTGGCGGGCCCGCCGTGTCTTGAGCCGCCTCCAAGGCTGTGGGACGAGGGCAGGTTTACCAATACGCCCTCCCCTTCAAGTGTGCTCGATGGGCCTTACATGGGTCGGCGCTCGGGTCATACATTCTCGTTCCGGAAGATAGGAGGGTCTTTCCGGAGCCCCGAGAAGAGGAGCAAGGGAGAGGGGAAGGAGAGGGTGTCGATTTTTGGGTCGATGAGGTGGGGGATACTAAGGGAGAAAATAGACGACGTGGAGGATATTTCTGGGTTTTCATCCTCATTCCGTGGAGCTAGAAGTGGTGATAGCGATGGCGACAGCACCGGCGCCGGCGCTGGCGCCGGCACAGATTGTTTTTCACATGCCGACACAAGGAGGAGGAGAGGGGGTTTCGTAGGTCTATCTCAATCGAAGTCACATTTGTGGGTAAGCAAAAATTAACTTGTTTAATTTTATCAAAAGAATTGATTGCTTTTATTATATGCTCTTTCACTTTGGTTAAATCTTTTTCTACTCATTTAGTTTCAAGATCTGTATTTTATTTTCTGCCTCTAAGTCAAGCTTAGACCCATTAGCACATCGGCACAGTAGATGGAGTACAGTATGCAATGCGAGGAGTAGATTGTTATTCTATTCAATATGCAATGTTTTAAAACAGCACAAGGTTTAACATTCAAATTCTTTGAAATTCTCCTCACATTTTGACATTTGGCATAAATTCAAAGCATAAATATGACTGATATGATAGATGGGAGAACAGGAAAAAATCAAAGTGTGACTCACGACACATACATATCCCGTGGAAATTGTGAGATCCTTACCGACTTACTTAATAAGCTTGGGTTTTATAAGCACGTGGATTGATATTCAAATACTCTAAACTAGCAATATCTTTATTTATAAATCGGTTTATTATGTATTTGATGTAACTTTTTCTTCTATTGAGTCCCATCACAAGTTACATGTTCCTTGGTTTTTTGGAGCGCAGGCAACGCTTTGTGAAAACTTTAAGCAAGTGGTTCCATGGAGGCGAAAGCAAGACAATTATGAGAGAGTGTAAAATGTCAAACCGTCCTCATCTTTCCACTCACCAGATCGGATGGTCATCCTTCGTGGCGATGCTTTGTTCTTTTTAGATTATCGTGGAACTTGTATAGATATAAAATTCTTATGTTACAATATGGGATTGTTGAAAGATAAGTATTAAATATTTCTTTCTTTTTTTCTTGTCCCCAATTATTCATTACAATTTACAATCCCCATCAACATGTGTATATTTGCTAAATTACAATTATCAACCGAAGCTATATGTCTATCGAGCCATATCCCGATCGAAAGACATGATAACCGAGCAACATTACTGCAATATTACTGCAATATTACATGTCATATACAACTACATAGAAGCAGTCTTTTATTGTTTTGAATGGTCAATGCGTGCTTGCAAAGGCCGTTGTTAAGCGGACATGAAACAGAAACGCATAACAAGGTTACATCTCTCTCTCTCTCTCTCTCTCTGCTACGAGCACTCAAGCGCATACACCGGAAAGGAGGAGGTCACTCGTGCTGTCTTTTCGAAATCTCTCTCTATTAGGAGCACAGAAGTGAATAATATACCGCGAAAAAGAAGGTCATTTGTGCTGTCTTTTCAAAAACTCTGCCGATGTAGTGCTTCGCTTTTCTACTGTATCGTTTAGCGTTAGTTACATGTTTACATGTTTCTTTTAAGAGGAATTTTTACTGGCTCCAAAGTGTTTTAATTTAACCATGAAGGCCGTGAGATTTTATAGGGTTGTTGTCAAATGTTCTTTTTGCCTAATACTAAACATGGATATATTTAATTGGGGAGGCAATTAGAGCCTTGAAAAATTTAAACTTAAGACATCTAGCCATGATACCATGTGAAATTTTGTAGGATCACTATTAATTATTCTTATAACTTAAACTATTAAATAAATGTATGATTTATTATTTAAACATTCTAATAGAGGTGAAAGCAAGAAAATCATGAGAAAGTGTAAAATGTTAGACCCTCCTCAAATTTCCACTCACCAAATTGAACAATCATCTTTCCAAGGCTATGCTTTTGTCCTTTGTAGCCCATCATGTAATTTGCGAAAAATTTCAAATAAATGTCTCAAGTGGAGCCATTTCCTTAAAAGATATACTAAAGTGGATTTTATCTTAAATAAGAATCAAAAGTGACCAACCTTGTCTATTGGCCTTGAGCTCCTCAACCGGCCAAATTGTTGCCAGCCGGCAAGCCGTGTACCTCTCATTGAATATGGGAATGGTCTCATAAATACTTGGGAGACGGTAGAAATTTCCTTCAAGAGCTAAAATGCAAACATAGACCGACTAGAATCACACAATTTGAAAAGCAAAACTAGTTAGACTTTAGAGAAATATTTTGTCTCCAGCTCTGATATACTTAACAATGATCGCAAATATAGTTTCTTCTAAAATAATACTTAAGTTTGATTCCATGAGACAAGTTGATCTAAGGAGCAATCTCGTTGAGAAGTTATTACATAGTTTATAAATAATGCAGGCTTATATCATTTCAATCATTAATTTTGTGCGTCCTATTGTGTGGCTCACAAAATCAAAGTTCGAGATGAACTTAGTTTACATTATATTTTATATAAAGAATATACAATATTTTCTTTTTCAACGTCTTTAGCTGGTCGTGGTTATCAAGAAGTTACTTTGAAAAAACAACTGTGCTTAAATTTCTCAGTCGAACAGGTATTAGGAGATGAGCATATGAGGCAAATATTCTATCTAAACGAGAAAGGTATTTTGCCATCATCGTGGTGATCAAGTATGAGTTCTGAAGGAGAGGCAAACAAAGAAAAACAAACAAGAAACTCGGTTGATTCGAAGAATCAGCGGCAAAACTTATAATGTGATCTTTGGAAGTAGCCACAACATTGAAGGAAAAAAAATTAATATCATAATTCACCACCTATACATAGAGCAAATCAATTGATTGGGTCTCTAATTACCAAGGTGGCTCTGAACTAGTAGGATAAAAACTAAAAGGATCGATGGCCAAGCTCCAGAGAGCCGAGGCAGTAATTTTAATAGGTCTTTTGTCCGTTCTCGACGTTGTGAGAGGTGATCCGGACACGACCCTGATATCCTCAGTGTGCAATGGAATCTCCTATAATCCCGGCGATGATTTTGGGTCCGTCTGCAATGCGGCTCTGGCCAGCGTATGTCCCGATACACAGAGCTACAATTACGATTTCTATGTGACAACTACGCACCTCGGTACGACATGCTATGCCCATGGAGCTTGCGATCGGGCGCTCTCGGGTGGGGATTGCACTACTTGCCTGGTTTCGGCTAGAAATGAGTTGGCTCTTATCTGTAACATGAGAATCGGGGGGCAAGTGCAGCTCCAAGATTGTAGAATTAGGTACGAGAATTATCCTTTCACCGAGTGATTCTTTTCTTGCCACCTTGAGAAATCTAGTACTGGTTATGGACCTAAGAAATCCGTGCACTTACTTGCGTTTGTCCTAATTGGGGTCATTTTATCAAGAGAGAGCAAAGTACATGATGTATGTTTTGAAATGGACGGGGCTAACGGACCTCTAAGCCGTCGTGCCGCCTCTAGCCATGTAGCCTCTCTCTCGCTCTCTCGTTGTCGTTCTCTGCGGCTCCTCCATTGCCATTGAGATCTCGGCTTCGTCATCGAGTCTTGAGGCCATGGAGGAGCCGTCCCATTAAATCTGCAGTAGCCTATTAAAATGTCAACCCCTACAATGATATGTATACCCACCCAAATTAAACCTCTACGCAGCAAAGCAGCCAAAAATAAAATAAAATAAAAATAAACAAGAATCTCAAGAGATAATTACTACATTCTTGGGAGTTATCGTAGGGATTGTGCTTGTGTTGTTCCATGTTCGCGCCGATGTAAGAATTTTTCTAGACGTAAACTACATTAATTAATATTGTAATTTACCTTTTTAACTCATCCCCTATTCCATGTTTGACTTGTAATGAGAGGGCATGACTGAAAACTTTATAAATAGTACTCAAGTCTCTTTTTTAACCCTATGTCACGCCCTAACCTTCAGACGTGCGACAATCCTCCTTCTCTTTAGTCATTTAATTGCGACATCCTAGGAGGCATCATCAATCCATTAGTTTAATCTTTTGAATTTACGCAAGTGGAAGCAAAATTAACATTGCCTAATGATTCATATCAACAATGATGGTATAGAACACATATCAAAACACAAGTTCATATGTATTAACCTTTATAAATAAGCTTAAACATTGGAAGTTCACATTTACATGTCTGCCTTGCGGATCATTTTTGATTCATCTAAAAAGGGGTTGGGAGTTAGCCTAGCACCTCTATATTACAAAGATGACTTCAAAAGGGTGATATCCCCTGTGCATCCAGTATGTGTTTAGGTTATAATACCACAGCTTAGGCTCAGGGTCTGACTCTAGATTCGGGTCCACCTCCAGGTTAGTGACATCGCCATCGGGGTTATCCACAACCATGGGGTCCCAAGCAACATCCCTTGATTTCCTACCTGAGAGTGCTAGTATGAACACCTAGAGGGGGGTGAATAGGTGTTTAAACTAAACCTTGGCAAATATATGCGGAATAAAATAAAATTCGAGTAAAACAAAAGAGTTAGGGAAGAGAATAAGAACACAAGATTTATAGTGGTTCGGCTTAATCCAAGCCTACGTCCACTCTCCCACGCTAACAGCCTTCTTGGCTGGATTCCACTATGCAATCAACAAGAGATTACAACTTCGAGTGCAAACACTTAGGAGATCACACTATTTCACTAAGTCACTATTTTGGTATTTCTCTCACGATCACAAGCGTTTAAGCTCTCCAAAGACAAGTGTATGATCGAAGTCGCTCAGACTTTGGAATTATAAATTCTACGCTCTATCTCTTACTTGCTCATCGGTCATTCATCTCCTTAAATACTCCTCCACTTCCAAACTAGCCGTTGGACAGTATCCCGGAGAATCGTCTTCCAATATACCCATTGGATAGCTTTGTATCTAGAAGATTTGGTAGCCGTTGAGTGACAAAGGTAGAATCCCAAATTGATTCTGATCGCCCATACAAACGGAATCTTGGTTTCCATAAGTAAAGCTTCTTCGTATAGAAAGTTCTTGTCTTCAAGATCCAATCGTCAATCAATTAGATTGAATCAATCAAATCAATCTTGATGTGGAATCCAAATCAGATCACTAGCCGTTATATGATTGGGCTTGAGTTACGTTCGTCGAACTGGATGTAAAGTCCGAGAGCAATAGACTTTACAATCTGAGTTTGAGTGCGATAGACTTTACAATCCGAGTCTGAACATATTCTCGCTTCAGCATAGAGTTTGTCTTCTGGTTCAGCTTCAAAGATAGAGTCTGTCTTCCGGTTCTTCCAAGAATAGACTTTGATAATATCTTTTATACGTTCTATCATCTGCATAGTCTATTACTCAACCAGCAAATACATTAGTAGCCTTTGATTTATTTTGTCATCTTCAAAACATCATAAGGGATTTCCCTAACACTACCTAGCAATCTATCAAATCCTAAAGAGGGCCCTAGAGCTCCCCTCTAAACCAAAAGAATCAGGCCACGAACCTATGGAGCACTAGGTTAGGCAGCCTCTCATTAACTCAAATGGTGGTAACAATCGTCTCGTATCTGGTGCCAGTCCCCTCCCTCGGATAGGAGGTCACCTTGGTGTCCTGGTCCATAGGCACCCCAAAACGTATGTGGCGGAAAGAGCTAGATATGCTTAAGGCCTGAAACATTTAACAATAATGAAGGAGTTATACTCAATAAGTAAACTTCCTAAACCTCGCATAGGAAGGTGCTTCACCTCAAAGACGCCTTAGACATGTAACGTAATTGTCGATGTCAGATCAATAGTAAAGCTTTTGCTTTGCCTTAACTTTAATATGAAGGGATTTACCCTCAACCTAAATTCTTCTCAGTTTATAGATAGGATTAATCATGCATGCACGTGCCACCGAAGTCATTAAAATAATAATAAAATCACGGATGTGTCTCATGCAACTCCTATAGATCCATGCCATAAATATGCAAGCCATAATATATTTTGCACATTCTTGGTTACTTTTATGTAGTAAGTTCAATTTCTTTCTTGTTATGCTATGATTATGCAATTCTGCCGTGGAATCATCAAATTTCGTACTTCTGTAAAAGAAAAAGAATTGTTCCGTATATATGTACATAAAATAAATTGGGAGGAAAAAAAAAAACAAAACGAAATGAATTGGAGGCTTTCACGGTGCTTTTTTTATTTTTATTTTTCTTTGATTCATAAAATTTTTGTTATCTTGATTAAAAAGCGTCATTAACAGATCTTCGATTATCACCTAGGTACTCGATGTGAACTAACCGGCGACTTCGCTTTCCTATGATTCCACACAAATTCAGTGAGTCATGGAGTAGTGGATTACCGTTAAGGACTTGCTTTAGATCAAGCAGCATCTATTCTGATCCTACTGCTTATGGTTAGAGTCCACCTTGGTGGCTCAAGCTTTGTGCCAGTCTCTTGCTCCCCGACCCCAACAGATAAAAGTGAAGGAAAAAAGAATGAGATAATTGGTTCACAAAGATAGTGAAAATCTTTGTTATGTACATTTTTTGCAGATGAAATTCTTAAAATTTATGAAGGGTGGTTGCTTTGGGGCAGGGGATGAGTTAAAAAGCTCTTGCTAGGTGTAGCTGGGTTTGCTGTCCCTGTGTGTAGCTTCGTACAAAGGCATGCTGTACAGGTAATTGGGTTTGAACAGGTGTTCTTTTGCAATCTGTATAATCATGTATTGCCTTCTTGCAATGATGGAAAGGAATGACATCCAAGTGGAAAAAGATATTGTGATCAACCTTGTTTTCTCATTTCTTTTGATTTGATGTTGAGAATAACAATTGGTAAAACCTGAAAGTTCTGATACCCTTTGTTAAAAATGAAAAGTATCCAGTGGTGGCCCCAACATAGCGCAGAATGTTTCCTCCAGCCTTTAATTTCAGGCATGCTTGTTAAGCTCTTTACTTAGTACAGGTTCCGATACCTTTGCCAATTGAAATCTGATGATTAAGGGTTTATCCTCTCAATGTAAGGATGGCCATACTAATTCTAAGCGGCATTACTCCTTGCCCGGCAGATCATCACCCTCCCGACGATTAATGCATCCTCAATAAAGCGAGTTTAAGGACTTTTTTTGGCCCCCTAAGATCAGTGAGTGTTTGGCCGGAGGGCAGCATAAAGCAATTGTGTGAGAGTCGAGACATGGTGATTCAAAATTTGCATGTAAGATAGCCCGCCTATTAGTCGAAACACATCGTGGGAGACTAGATCATTTTCCTAGTGCTTTCTTTCTCTAGACTTTACTACATGAAAAAAAGAATCAATAGCCGAAAAAATTCATGTCAAATATGTCTCAGAATAATCCTTTCAAGTTGAACTTCGTTGAAATAAAAAAGCTTAAAACTTGTGCAAAACACGTGCAATGTGCGGGTAGATTAATCTCGCAGCTCTCCTTATAAACCCGATTAGTGGGATTAATTGTCAAGCACACCGAGGGACAGGAAATTATGAATATAATTCACTTAAAACGAACCCAAAAAACTGAAGTAGAAAGTATAATTTGTATTATGGGTTTGTATTTTAGGCAGCTTGTTTTCTTTACATTCCATTATCACATTTTTGTTGGAAAGTCCTCTTTTGTTTAATTTATGAATGAGTTCACATTACCAACCTGGTGACAACAAAGACAAGAGGTTGGGCTCGCAGATATGGGATGAGACCGAATCCAGTATCATGTTGGATTTTGACCCCTCTTGCGCATGAAATATATGCTAGTTCTAATCTAGGTTCTTTTTATTTGAAATGCTTCGTATTGCTCACTGTTCCTCTCTCATGTAGATAATCATCCACATTAATCTACAAACTCACCATATATTAAGAGCACATAAATCCAATCCTTAAAAGAAGTTCTCTCAGTCCTGAACACCAAGACTTGAGACAGCAAACCCCTTGCCTAGAAATCAAACCAAAATGAAACCCTTAGAGTTGCCGTCTGGTGATCATGAAGAGGACTAGACGCCCGAGGCCCATTGGAAAGTCGAGGAGTGGTGGAGACTCGTTTGCGTGCAGTAGCGGCCAGAAGAGGCTCGTGGGAGTAACGCTGAGTCGGTCAGGGAAATGGGTAGCAAGAATTCAAGATAAGAAGCGACATCGAATCTTGGACAACTACAACACGGCTGAGGAGGTAGCGATGGCCTATGACAAGGTGGTGAGAAAGCTATGAGGAAAGTGCGCCATCACCAACTTCCACGAGCACCCTATATTGGATTCGCTACCGCCATAGCTGCCGAGTGAGTTGTTTGATTTCCGGTGCTCTAGATCGGATTTTTTCACCAATGTCAATAAAATCGGGCTCATGTTTTTGCATAGGACATTAAAAGATGTTTCTGCTGACGTTGAGGAGGTATTGGAGTCGTTTCAGTGAAGAAAGTTGACCGTGTTTTCATTTCTATTACTAATTTCTGATTCTTAGTATAGTGATAGCTTAGTAATTTAGTTAATGACGTGTGACCATTTGAAATTTGCAGACTTGGTAATGAGCAAAAAATCATACTCAAAACGATACACTCAAAAGAATGCTCAGGAGCTCAAGTCAAGAAATTTTACTACAATTTTGACTCGGTATGTCTCAGAATAATACTTGCAAGTTCGACTTCATTGAAATAAAAAAGATTATAACTCTTGCAAAACACGTGCAATGTGCGGGTAGATTAATCCCACAGCTCTCCTCAACCGATTGTCACCTCTTCCTTCAATTCATAAACCTGATTAGCGAGACTAATAGCTTAGCACCAAGGGATAGACCCCTAAATATGAATACAATTCACTTAAAATGAACCCAAAAAACTGTAAGTAGAAAAGTTTAATTTGTATATTAGGTAGCTTGTTTTCCTTACACTACATTATTACATTTTTGTTGGAAAGTCCTCTTTTGTTCAATTTATGAATGAGTTCACATTACCAACCTGGTGACAACAAAGATAAGATGATAGGCTCGCACATTTGAGATTAGACTGAATCGAGTATTATGTTGAATTTTACCCCTTTTGAACCTGAAATATGTGCTAGTTGCGATCCAAGGTTATTTTCATTTGAAATGCTCAGTATTGCTCATTGTTCCTCTCATGTGAATATTAAGAGCACAAAAATCAAGCCTCATAATTTCCATTTATCTCCTCTAGTGGAGCACTTGTATGGTTTTTAATTAACAAGAACCTAGGGCTCACCCACGTATGTGTGTCTATATATATATTTATATTTATATTCTCGCACTTGATAAACAGAGGAGCGTACATAGCTCTATCTAAATCAGAAATATATACACATAAAATAAAGGAATCTGTAAACCAAAAAAAGTTAGGGATTTGACAAATATGTTCTCAAATGCAACCATGATCATGCAATTCTGCCGTGGAATAATCAAATTTCGTACTTCTGCAAAAGAAAAATAATTGTTCCATATATCTACATAAATAAATAAGGAGGAAAAAAAAAAAAACAAAATGAATTGTAGGTTTTCACGGTGCTTTTTTTTTTTATTTTTCTTCGATTGCTAACATCTTTGTTATCTTCATTAAAATGTGTCATTAATAGACCTAGGTACTTGAGGTGAACTAATCGGGTGCTTGAAGAATCTTAGACATCTCATCAATATCTAGAAATAATAATAATAAATAACAAAGAGCAAAGTCCTTGAAGAAATAAATTACCTACCTAGACTAGAAGTGAAATAATGTATAAGCTAAAAGTATACATTCATAATGTGTACACCTCACAAGAAAGGAAACAAAGTTATTATTAATACTCTTTTGCCAAACCTCATTGAGCTAAGTACGGTAACCCATCTAATGTGATTACTGGATATCATCACTTCCAATTGTTCTTGCCTTAAAAATTATTGTCGAATGAATCCATAAATATGCAAATCAACCCCGTTTTCTATCAACCACTTCATATCCCTTCCAAGTTAAACTTATTTCCATCTCATATATCTATACAATACACTCAGAGAACGCACATGAAGCTGAAGGTAATTAACGTGATGTTTCAATTATTTGTTTGACATATGTTATTGTTTATGGGAAAGAATAATGGGAAAGAAAAGAGCTATCATGTTGGATGACTGCTAATTTATATGCTGGGGCCTTGGTGCAGCAAAAGATGATTATAAGGATGCCAATGAACAGCGACAAATGCAGATCAAGAGCCTTACGGATTGTTGCTCGTGCACAGGGTTAGTAATTTCATAATTCACTTTTGTTTGTCTCAAGTGTTACCCTTTTTTGAAAAATGTTTTTCATTATTTTCTTGTTGGACAGGGACTATAATCTCCGTGTCGATAGGAGGGTTGAATGAGGACGAGCTGGTTGTGACGGGAGAAGGAGTAGACCCGGCCACACTGGTTCAGTCGCTTAGGAAGAAATTCCGGCAAGTGACCATATTGAGCGTGCAACAAATTAGTGATGATGAAGGAAGCAGCCGTCGGCGGTGCGGCCAAGATTATTGTCCAATTCATGATCATGGTTACACATGGCCGAGGCAATATTCGCGGGCCTATTATACTGAGTACCCGCAATACCCGGTCTACGATGTAGCGCAATATTCACCGGACTCACCGAGCATATGCAACATCGTGTGATAATGATTGACAACCTATCGAACAACTTCCTTTGTTTTATATATATATCAGTCTCTTTGGAAGGCATTCTTCTGTTTCCTTCCAAGAATGTTCGTGTCAGTTGGTACATTTCTGGTTAAAATTTTTGGGTCATTTCTAATAAATCTGTTTGTTTTCAATTAAGTCCAATCACAAATTACATTAATAGGAATGTTAAATGGATCCAAAGTATTTAATCTAAGCGTATATTTATGCATTTTCTTAAGTGTGAGCAACGCTTTGTGAAAGATTTGAGCAGGTGGTCCCATGGAGGCCTAAGCAAGAAATTTACAAGAAAGTGTAAAATGTTAAACCATTCTCATCTTCCCCCTCGCCAACTCACTTTTCTGTTTAATTCTGAGTAAATTAGGTGGCACTTGCTCTGGATATGGGAAGGTTGGCGATAGGATAGGGAATGTGGTAATTCCTCGCTTCGTTATCACATAAATTCGACATAGCTACTTGTTCTACGATAACATTCTGGATTCGCTTCATAGTGACAACATGAAATGCTTGTCCACGATCCGTTTGTACTAGAAACCTATCCGTTCATTGATTGTGTTGATGTCAGGCGTCTTATGTTTCGGTTCCATCACCTATGTATCAGGTCATCCGCCCGCACTTCGATTGGGATTTCTATTCGTTCATAACCAGCTGATGTGCTCACTGCGTTGTGTTTGTACCAATGCGTTGAGCTGCTGATGTGCTCACATAGATATATTAATTGTCAAATTCGTCATTGCCAATTGCTAAAAGTGCGGCCATTTATATTTATACCTTCACATGCGTACCTTAACATATCTCCGCTCGCGTCGCGTGTGAGCTTCCCTCTTGTTTGGCTCTCTGTTGCTGGTGGCACACGATCACGAGAAAGTGTTGCCACAACACCATTTTGGCTACACTAGCGGTCTCTTATGCTAGACTGAATTGCGATGGCAATTCTCAACTACCTAATAATTATAATTCACGGAATTCCTTCATATAGAAATTCACGAAATATCTATACATATGGTATCTCTTCTTTAGGATATTGCCAACAGAAACATTGGGTCCGGACAATGTCAATATATCTAGTAGAACCCATGTTTATTAAGAAGTGCAAAGACCAGAGTGATTGACCTACTAGAGATACTAACTGCTCAAGCCCTCATCCCTTGCAAATGTTGGATTCCTTGTCATCAAAATTTCCCAACGTGCATCTCGATAGAAACTAGTTACATGGTAAATAAGTTCCAGAACCATGAATACTCCACTTACCTCGTAAACCATGTACATGTGTCTACTTGTCTCACATAAAAATGAATGTTTGCATGAAATATTTTCCAAGTTATTTTCAAGTAAATGATTCAATCATCCCATGTTCATGCGCGTTTTCAATTGAATGAGAAATCATTTTCAATTTGTCTCTGAAGAACGTTAAAACTTGTTTTCGAAAATTGAGAACGACTATAGAACTTCGACCCTGGCATCCAAGCCCCCACGGACCAAACCCTGGACTCTAGGGGTCAAACTAGGATACCCAAAATTAGGGTCTAGCACGGGTCTTGGCGTATGGATCACTAGGCTTAACCCACCCCTAGGTCCCGTGCCCGAGGGCCGACGCCCTGGGTCCAGCCCTTGAGATCCTTGGTAGTTGGTAGGGTGACGAGACTTGTGTTAAGGTCCCAAGATTTGGGTATTGAGATCCAAGACATGGGGTCAGAGCCTCCGGTCTTGCCTCGGTGGGGTCCTAGGTCAGGCGGTGGGACATCTAGTCTTGAGTTTAGAGGACTGGATCTTAGGTCCCAAGGGTTTACTCTCTCCTAAAGGATGCCAAATGACAAAAAATGACGAAAACATCTTTCATGAAAATTGTCCATTCAGTTCTAAATATATGATATTAGATACCAATTTAGTTTTAAACTTTTCAATTTTGTCACTTTTGTCTTAAAATTTTGCACAAATTTTCAATATAGTTGTTTATGCTGGCAATGACTAAATCACCATGTAACGATTTCCTTTGAAAAATTACTAGAATGACTACATTGGAATTTCACACAAAGGTTTAGGAATAAATTAACATAATTGAAAAGTCTACGACTGAATTGACATATGTATAATAAGTTTATGATTAATTGGATAATTTTCCTAACATCTTTCAATAGTTGGTCGACCTGAATTAAAACGGTGACTGAATCCTAGGTGAGTGACCTAGACCTGAATAGCTTGTACTCAGCGACCTAAACAATTAAACATGGTTATGTTTTCTCATACTGGTAAAGTAAAAAGAGCATGACATATAAGAATGTTAGGCAAACTAAACGAAATAAGAACCGCAAACATGTAATGTAACAGTGCGAACGTGACTTAACTTTGGACGGCTCCTCCATGTGAGACGAGAAGGAGCTGACTGGAACGCCTTCTAAGACTTTCGGGCAAACTATAAAAAAATGTTCCTCCGACCAGAATTAGATGCATCCGACGTCGGACGTGCGTTCGTAAGCTTGATCACGTGCTGCAAGTTCCGATAATCATCAAGTAGAATAAACAAAGACTCAGCCTTGCGAGTGAGGAAACGCCTTCCTCATGGGTCTCGATTCTTTGTGTTTCACGTGGAGCAAGCTAGTCAAAGCGCGTGGGCGCCGGGGGGCGTCCTCTGGATAACTTTGAAATCGGTCGAAAGGATTAAATCGATCATTTAATCTTGACAAAAGCCGCTCTATGTCGTAATCTATCTATATAAGGTTGGTACGTTCCTTTCCACTTCTCTTCATATAGCTTGAAACCATTACCTTCTACATTAACTAATTGAAAGCCCGTGCATCGCGAGGAGACGTAGCAAAACGTGCGATATTGGTTTTCTTATTTGATTCGCATCGTATTGAACTTTTCAAGTGTTGCCAATTTTCATCTTAAGAAAGCGACATTCAATATAGGAACATGCCCTTAGTCCCTCATATTCGGATATAGCATTCGCTGAATTGTAACTGCAAATGCACGAGAAAGATTGCTCGAATTTGGTAAATAACCGGTTTTGCTTTCCTATAAGTGCAATAATTTTGACAAAAAGTCGGGTTGATGAGAGATGATTTTTTAATCACTCAAGGAATTTTTGTATCTAAAATTCGAAATTTGCAACGATTTTGTGAAATTGCGGTTATCTCAAAGTTCTGGCGATCTACTTCCGAGAATCTTCTCCAAACTCTTGCTCGATTTGTAATTTAACGGAAAATGGTAGAGCTATTTGGACAATAGCGGTAGGATTGATATCTATTTAAAAACGACCCCGAGGGATGCCAATTGTTATTCATCGTGATTTGACCCGTGAGTACTTAAAAACTAATTTGTATAATGAGGAAGAGCTCCGTTATATGGACTACATAAGAATATATTTTCTTCTTAAGGAAAAGCTCATTGACAACAATGGACTAGCACATTTTTTTTCTCTTTCGTCCCGGGTTTGAAAATCCCACATTAACCTTCAATTATTCTAATTTGTTTCACGGCCTCTCTTTAATTAACGGAACGATTTATGTCTACATGAATTCATGTCTCGAGTTTGGACCCATGAATAAACCTGACCCCAGTTGAGGCATGTGGAAATCCAGCACGGTATATGACTCTCGGATGTGGCATGGTAGAAGAAAGTCCAAATCAAATTAAGTTTACTAACAAAACAAGGATATCGACTTTCCTAATTTGGGTTGGAGTCGGCCAAGTCAATATTCTTGCTGCTGGTGCGGTTTGTGGATTCGTCGAAGCTGGGGGCTGCATCCGGTTCTTCAGAGGTTGTTGATGTGAGGGTCGCCGCCGTCTTCCTCGTCCTTCTTTTGGTGCCGCTGGTTGGCTCCTTGTTGCTGCTGCTAGGCTGTTGCGGTTACACCAAGAAATAGGAGCTCCTTTTCCTTTTTGTTGGTGGCCGCTGTTTCGGCTGTTGTCTTGCCGCTGTTTTGGCTGTTTACTTACTGCTCTTTCGCTGGTTGTGTTCCTTTTCTCGAAACCCTTCCACTCGTTATGACTTGTTTTGTCATCATGAGTGTAAGTTCTTGGTGTTAAGTCTTTACTGTATAACTGTATAGCTTTTTGGTTAAAAGTCAATATATCTCTTACCTCTAAAAAAAAAACAATATTTTATGGGCTGTTTTAAGTGTGGCATGTGTGTGCTTTGCTTGGGCGCTGTTTCTGTGCAGAGGGATAGTGTCGCGGGTTTTGTTGGGTCATTTCGCTTCTTTGGTATTTAGGTTGGTTGGTGAGAGGGGCTTTCGTCAAATTGGGCAAGCAGCTTTCACGAATTATGTCCTAAAAGAATGTGTTTGCAGTCATGGAGTCTTGTGAGGATGTGTATTTCGTTGTGAGGTTGAGAGGTTGTGATAGTACAGTAATCGATATTGAAAGTGCTTGCTGCACGGTGAAGTCTTTAGAACCAATAGTTGTTATAACTACTAAGTTTGATAAGTTGTGAGTTCCATCTCTTGACATATAGCGATGCAATATTAGCATTGCTTCATCTATGCTAAAGAAGGTTTTGTCCGAGTCCTTGGGGATTAGATAAAGGGCGAGTGGAGTTGGCGTTTGTCAAGATTCATAATTATGGCGTAGTTCAAGTGTGGCTTTGACTTATATTCCATTGCGAGATTCAGAGGTTGTCTCATGAAAATTTTGGGTATGAACGCTATATGAGTTATTGGATAAGAGCGATAAAATAACGAGAATGCTTGAATGATTTGAGCGTGATTGTAATCTCCATTGTATTGGTCGATTTAAAATAGAATATTGCATTCTCCTCCTCGTGGAATGGGTTATACTAACCAAACCATGTAAATCTAATATCCGATTAATTCTTCGATCCATTTACTATTATATTCAATCCCTTGTTTCCGCAATAATGTAAAAACTGATCAATTCATTAAATTTTTCTACGCTTATTTTATCAGTAATGATGCCTAACCCATCTTTTTTCTTTGTATTTACCAACGAAATACATATGCATGGACAGCACTATCTACTAGATAACAAGACGACACATACTATACATATCAAAAAGGTCATTCAAACATTGACTTGTCATTACCTTCTTCCATAAGAAGACACTTCGAGAACCAGTAATTGAAAGATGACATTTTCCATAAACTATGTATACCCAAAAAATCAGTTTTTCTAGCTCCATGTGAACAAGTGGGGAGATGTCTGTGTATCTGCCGACGGACTACTTGGTACTTTACGATCCTTAATAAATCCACAGGAGGCATCTTCGACGTAAGCGATGATCGTACGCATAGGCCACGAGAGAAGATGCTCGAGGGGGGGGGGCGGCGCCAAAAAGAAAGAAAAAGACCGCTTGTTTTGGAGAAAACATCAAAGACCCATCCATGCATGTCTCTCGGTTTAACTTAGGACGAAGCCTGTTATGGTCAACTGTATAATAATGAACGAAACCAGGATGAAACTTCTCCACGGCGCTTCTTCTTGTCGCAAGCAACAATAAGATAGAGATGGCCAAGGGTGTTTGGGATGATGTTCACGCAAAAGGTTGCCCCATAATTTTTATTATCACTTCAATTACGCACGACTCCTTTGTCTCAATGGGTACAGATTAGGTCTCCAAAGCCTTCCAAAGGTCTATATAATGAGATGCTTTTGGTCCTATTGTTGTCACTGATCATACAAAAACCCCACTCGCTGATAGCTAGCTAGAGCCATCTTTGCTATCCATCTTTGAACCATGGCCGCCAGAACCCTCCTCTCCCTGGCAGCGCGAAGGTAAGCAGCACAAGTGTGTTTTCACGAGTCCGGTAACGAAAAGAGCAAGCACCACATCGCTCATTCGTGTTGCCTTTTTGCAATATGCGCACGATCTAAAGTCGTGAAGATTGCATTTAAGGGTGGAGTTTGTGCTCGTCGAGGCGAGAAGTTACTTCCGTTTGAATTTCTATTATTCGTGGTGAACTAGATAGTGGGATTTACTAGCGTATTGTGTGCAGGCTAGAGGGAAAGGTGGCGGTGATCACTGGTGGGGCGTGCGGCATCGGAGAATCTACCGCGAGGCTCTTCTCGAAGCATGGGGCTAAGGTCATTATAGCCGACATCAACGACGACTTGGGCAAGTCGGTGTGCAAGAACTTGGGGCCGGAGACCGCATCCTTTGTGCATTGCGACGTATCAAGCGAACCCGACGTTGAAAATGCCGTTGCCACCGCAGTTGACAAGCATGGGAAGCTGGACATAATGGTGAACAATGCTGCGATCGGGGACCCGACCAAAGTCAACATCTTGGACAATGACAAGGCTGACTTCGAGAAAGTGATCAGCGTGAACCTGACGGGCGTTTTCCTAGGGACCAAGCACGCAGCTCGAGCTATGATCCCATCGCAAAGGGGAAGCATCATCAATGTCGGGAGAGTCAGCTCGAGCGTGGGCGGGGTGGCGTCCCACGCGTACGCCAGCTCCAAGCACGCCATCGTGGGGCTCTCGAGGAACGCGGCCGCCGAGCTCGGGCGATACGGGATCCGCGTGAACTGCCTCTCGCCTTATTTCATCCGAACGCCATTGACAGAGGAGATGTTCAAGCTGGACGAGAATCCGGAATTCCGAGTGTATTCCAACTTGGATGGGGTGACTCTTCAGGAAGAAGATGTAGCGGAGGCTGCTCTCTTCCTGGGGAGCGACGAGTCCAAGTACATCAGCGGCCACAATCTGGCGGTGGATGGGGGCTTCACCACCATCAATCCCGCCTTCGGCGTGTTTGCTCGTGCTTAACGAGAAACGCTTCTTCGTGCCTATTGGGGAGAGCTCGGGTACAATAATTCACCACGGCCAAACGCAATCCAGGATCAATTTCTCCCCCAAAGCTAAATCAACTAAAATTTTCTTAACCCCCAGCAACAACCAGCAATATATAGCCTCACAAAATGCAAATATAACGCCAAAATGATAAGTAGACAAAGCAAATAACGACACCAAGGATTTAACGTGGAAAACCCGATGCGGGAAAAACCACGGACCGCCCAAAAACATCCACTAATCACCAAGAATAGCAGGATACACAAAGTATTTTTCTCTAGTCACACACTAGAGATTTAACATCAACATTACAATCATCTTTTTCTCACCACATAGGTAGACAAACAAGTTTGGAGCAAGAAAACCTTAACCGCAACTGGAGAATTCGGAGACAGTTCTCGACAAACAAAAACCATCAACTTGTAGCCCTCGGTCTCACGAATAACATACTGAAATTTGAGCCGATTCCGTCAATATTTGGCCTTCGAATCAAAGCCGCAAAGTTGCAGCCCTCTTCCTTCTTCTTCCTTGCTTGTGCAGTTTTTGTTTTCTTTTTCTCTCTCCTCTCTTCACTTTTCGACGGACACACCACGCACGACAACTTCCACTTCTTTTTGTTCTTTTCTTTTCTTTTTTTTAATTTTTATTTAATGCTGGCTGGGCCCCACATGAAGGTGGACCCAGCCAACAAATCTCCCCCTCCACCTCATGTGGGAAGATTCGTCATGCCCGCTTTTCTTCTACAAGCATCAAGCTTCATCACGGGCAAGGCTTTGGTCATCATGTCGGACTTATTGTTGTCGGTATGAACTTTCTCAAGTAGGAAGAGCTTCTCTTCTAGCTTTTCTCGGATCCAATGATACTTCACATCAACATGCTTCGATCTTGAATGAAACACCGGATTCTTGCTAAGATGAATGGCACTCATACTATCGCAATATAGAACAAACTTCTCTTGCTTCAAGCCCAACTCTTGTAGGAATTTTTGCATCCACAAAAGTTCTTTACCTCCTTCGGTAATAGCAATATACTCCGCTTCAGTTGTAGACAAAGCGGTACATTTTTGCAATCTCGATTGCCATGAAACAGCTCCCCTTGCAAAGATTATTATAAAAACGATGTGGATTTTCGAGAATCAACATCACCGGCATAGTCTGCATCCGAGAAGCCACTCAACTCAGGCTTCGCATTTCCATAACACAAACAAAGTGTAGAAGTGCCTCTAAGATATCTCAAAATCCATTTAACAGCGATCCAATGCTCCTTACCTGGATTAGAGAGAAATCTACTCACAACACCAACTGCATGAGCAATATCGGGTCTTGTACAAACCATGGCGTACATCAAACTACCCACGGCCGATGCATAAGGAATTTTCATCATCTCAACCTTCTCTTTCTCACTTGAAGGACACTCATTACTACTCAACTTGAAATGGCCTGCAAGTGGAGTACTCACCGGTTTACATGTGCTCATGTTGAATCTTTCAAGCACCTTCTCAATATACTTTTCTTGAGATAACCACAGTTTCTTATTCTTCCTATCACGAGTAATTCTCATGCCTAAGATTTGCTTAGCCGGGCCTAGGTCTTTCATTGCAAAAGCTTTACTCAACTCATTTTTCAAGCTCTTGATTTTCTTGGCATCATGCCCAACAATCAACATATCATCCACATAAAGTAGAAGAATAAGAAAATCATTATCTGAAAATCTTTTCATAAAGACACAAGAATCGGAGTTTGTCTTACCGTATCCTTGTTCTTCCATGAATGATTCAAACTTCATATACCATTGCCTTGGCGCTTGCTTGAGACCATATAAGCTTTTCCTCAATCTACAAACAAGGTGCTCCTTGCCTTTAACTTCAAAGCCCTCCGGTTGCTTCATATATATCTCTTCTTCTAGGTCTCCATGAAGAAAGGCTGTCTTTACATCAAGTTGTTCAATTTCTAAATTCAAACTGGCGGCCAACCCAAGAACAACTCGAATAGAAGACATCTTTACAACCGGTGAAAAAATCTCTTCAAAGTCTATGCCATTCTTTTGACGAAAGCCCTTCACAACAAGTCTAGCCTTGTATCGTGGTTGTAAACTATTTTCTTCCGTCTTCAACTTGTACACCCACTTATTTGTGAGTGTTCTCTTATCCCGAGGCAACTTCACCAATTCAAATGTGTGGTTCTCATGCAAGGATTTAAGCTCCTCTTGCATGGCTTCATGCCACTCATTCTTTCGTTCACATGATATAGCCTCTTCATAAGTTTCTGGCTCCCCTGCATCAATGAGTAACACATACTCATGTGGCAAATATTTTTGAGAAGGCCTACGCTCTCTTTCAGATCTTCTCACTTGAGGTAGGATAGATTACTCTTGCTCAGCTATTTCACCTGTCTCAGCTGAAGAATCAACATTATGTGATGATTCACCATCTTCATGATTTCCTTGCACTTCTCCCCCATGATTTCTACCGATAGTAGGACTTGGGTTGAAACTAACCGAACGTTGAGCTATATTCTTTGGTCTCTCTGCCTTGTCAATGTCTTCAATAGTTTGATACTCACAAAACACCACATCTCGACTTCTAATAACTTTCTTTGCAACTGGATCCCATAACCTGTAGCCAAACTCTTCATGTCCATAACCTAAGAAGATACACTGTTTAGACTTGTCATCAAGCTTGGATCTTTCATCTCTTGGCACATGCACAAATGCCCGACAACCGAACACTTTTAGATGGCTGTAGGAAACATCTTTACCACTCCAAACTCTTTGCGGAACATCCCCTTAAGAGGAACCGATGGAGAAAGATTTATCAAGTCTACTGCTGTTCTCATCGCTTCACCCCAAAATGACTTAGGCAACTTCGCATGAGAAAGCATACACCGAATCCGATCATTAATTGTCCGGTTCATTCTCTCTCGCCACTCCATTATGCTGTGGTGTTTTTGGAACAGTCTTCTCAAGCTTGATACCATAATCCCTGCAATAGTATTCAAATGGGCCTCTATATTCACCACCGTTGTCAGCCCGAACACATTTAAGCTTCTTCTCGATTTCTCTTTCCACATTGACATGAAATTGCTTGAAAGCCGCAAGTACCTGATCTTTAGATTTCAAAGCAATAGCCCACACTTTTCTAGAACAGTCATCAATAAATGTCACAAAGTATAATGCACCTCCAAGAGTTCTAGCATCCATGCAACAAACATCAGTGTGAACTAAATCAAGTACATTTAATTTCGTGTGTGGAGAGAAACTATGAAATGAGAATC
Source organism: Eucalyptus microcorys (assembly GCA_014182515.1). Classification (NCBI taxonomy): domain Eukaryota; kingdom Viridiplantae; phylum Streptophyta; class Magnoliopsida; order Myrtales; family Myrtaceae; genus Eucalyptus; species Eucalyptus microcorys. The sequence continues at coordinate 12,018,234 of CM024569.1, forward strand.
TATGTTGCTTACCCGTAAGACAATGAGTGCATTCCTTTAGAGTTTTCTCCTTCAAAGGTAAAAGGTTCTTTCTAGCAAGAGTTTCAAGTCCTTTCTTACTAAGATGACCCAGCCTCATATGCCATAAATCAACCGAGAAATCCTCCACTGCATTTACCTCTTCTTTAATCAAGTCAGCTTGCATGGTGTAGAGAGAGCCTGTCTTCTTACCTTTTGCCACTACCATGGAACCTTTAGTCAACTTCCATTTGCCATCAAAGAATGAATTACAATAACCATCATCATCTAAGGCACCCGTAGAGATCAAGTGAAGTCGAATATCCGGAACGTGTCTCACATTTTTCAAAAGCAAATTACATCCGACATCGGTTTCCAAATAAACATCTCCCATGCCAATAACCTTGGAAACATCACTATTTCCCATCCTAATGCAACCAAAGTCGCCGCCACGATAAGAAGCAAAGTAATCACGCCGTGAGGTGACGTGAAAAGAAGCCGCGGAATCAACAACCCACGTAGAGTCTTGGCATGTAAAATTCACATATCCATCATCACATACAAACACAATATCACCATCGGATGCAACCGCTGTTGTAGCTTGTTTCTCTTCTTTCTTTTGATCTCCATTTCTATCATAGAATCTATCTCTCTTTGGCAACCAACATTCTTTTGCATAATGTCCCATTTTGCCGCAATTATAACACTTGACACTCCTCCTCGGTCTTGATTTCGACCTTCCTCTTGACTTGCCTCGGGTATCATTTCTTTGAAACCTTCTTGATTGACTTCTCGCCCTGTTTTCTATAACAAGAGCATCCGATGTAGAAGCATAATTCAAGCCTTTTCTTCTTGTTTCTTCATTGAACAAGCTTTCTTTAACCATGCTCATAGAAAGCACACCAAAAGGAGCCGAATTATTTAGTGCCACAACCAAGGTGTCCCAACTATCAGGAAGAGTACCAAGTAATAAGCATGCTTGCAATTCATCACCAAGATCAATCTCAAGATTTGTCAATTGATTTACAACATCTTGAAATTCACTCAAGTGTTCCGCCATATTACTCCCCTCCTTGTATCTCAAATTCACAAGTCGCTTAACTAGAAGAGCTTTATTTTGTGGAGTTTTTCTCTCATAAAGATCTTGTAATTTCTTCCACAAAGTGTCCGCCTTCGTTTCTTGAGCAACATGATGAAACACACTATCATCAATCCATTGTCGGATAAACCCAACCGTTTTCCGATTCATTCTCTCCCATTCTTTGTCTTCCTTATCTCCTTTAGCTTCATCACCCTCAATAGGATCAAATAAATCTTTGCAATATAACACATCTTCCATCCGAGGCTTCCAAATAGAATAATTTGAGGCATTTAACTTAAACATGGTGCTGCTGGTTTCTTCCATTTAACACTAGAATTTCGACCTTAGCTCTGATACCACTTGTTGGGGAGAGCTCGGGTACAATAATTCACCACGGCCAAACGCAATCCAGGATCAATTTCTCCCCCGAAGCTAAATCAACTAAAATTTTCTTAACCTCCAGCAACAACCAGCAATATATAGCCTCACAAAATGCAAATATAACGCTGAAATGATAAGTAGACAAAGCAAATAACGACACCAAGGATTTAACGTGGAAAACCCAATGCGGGAAAAACCACGGACCGCCCAAAAACATCCACTAATCACCAAGAATAGCAGGATACACAAAGTATTTTTCTCTAGTCACACACTAGAGATTTAACATCAACATTACAATCATCTTTTCTCACCACATAGGTAGACAAATAAGTTTGGAGCAAGAAAACCTTAACCGCAACTGGAGAATTCGGAGACGGTTCTCGACAAAAAAAACCATCAACTCGTAGCCCTCGGTCTCACGAATAACATACTGAAATTTGAGCCGATTCCGTCAATATTTGGCCTTCGAATCAAAGCCGCAAAGTTGCAGCCCTCTTCCTTCTTCTTCCTTGCTTGTGCAGTTTTTATTTTCTTTTTCTCTCTCCTCTCTTCACTTTTCGACGGACACCCCACGCACGACAACTTCCACTTCTTTTTGTTCTTTTCTTTTTTTTTTTTTTTTTTTAATTTTTATTTAATGCTGGCTGGGCCCCACATGAAGGTGGACCCAGCCAACAGTGCCATTACTATTGTACCCTGCATGTTTTCCCACTTTGTACCTTGTGTCGAATAAAAAGTCTGGTGAACAATTGATGCTGTAGCATTCCTAAAAGTCATTGATTCTACAAAGGAATTGTCGATTTAATGGGCAAGTCATCAATCGCATTGTTATCAATAACCACCTAGTCGTCGATCGATGAGACAATTATCAATTCCAAGACTACTTCAATCACTTCGCATTTGGAGAGTGTCTACATTCCTAGAAGGTCATTAACTCAGTAACATTCAAACACAAATCTTGGATACATGCACCCAACAAAAATTATTTCTTATATATTTAAGGTCTAGTAAATGTCATTGAAAGTTTTTAGAGTCATTATTTAATTGTCGTCGTTTTCTAGTAAGACTAATTGTCTTGCCCATGAGTCCTTTTGTCTTTCCAAGGAGTCTTAGTAATTATTCATGCTTGGAAGGTTGTTCCAAGTTCGTCTATATAAGCATGCTATGATGAATAAGAGGGTAGACTTGTTTTGAGTGATAAATTTTTTAGCCCTTAGCATGAGAACGAGAAGGATTTCTTGTTTTGTGATTATCTCTCAGGTGGATTTCTACGAGCGATGAGCGACCTATCTATCTAAGTTCTTACTTATGTTACCTTCTACTTCCCTACACTTTCTCCAGTGTCAAGAATCATACAGAAATTGAAAGCAAACCAGAAGGTTTCAAATTTTGAAGAAGCTCAAATCTAGAAAATGAGATGAGACCTACTCTGGAAGTTGCACCATTTTTTTCTGTTTAGATAAATTAATGTAGTATAGATAATCACCATTAACCCTAAGTCTTGGACATATTCTACCATCATGTTGCTTATTATATAGACTTATAATATTGGCCTGGGAGAAATGCCATATTTTCAATTTAGATACACTTGTTAAATTTAAAATCATCTTATTTAATTAAGCTGAACCAAATTCTTGAAATTAATATCTTTATATCTCAAACCAAGTTCTTGACATTGATATCTATATATCATTATAGCTATTACTTTTTTCCTCATAATGTAACTTCTAAGGAGCATAGATTAGCTCCCAGAATACCCAAGGCATAAAAATCAGATAATTTCCCTCTTTTACATGTGTATGAAATTATCTAGGGATTTAATAGGTGTACTTATATGACAATTGTGTAAAAAAGAAAAACCAATATGGATTTAATAGATGTACCATACTTTCATGTTATGAAAGATTGAGGAATGACATCTATATGACTTCATTTATAATTTCTTAATATTATTTATGTTAGTTTTTTCATCTTGTCAAGATTTCATTTAATTTATCATGAGGATTTAAAAATAATAATAATAATAATAAGACGTTTCAGGCTAGGAAAGTGGTTGACGGGTTCATCACTTTGGAAAAAGAAACTTTTTCTCTATCTTTTGTTGAAGCCAAATTTTTTTATTTCAGAGTTAGATGAAATCAATTAAGGATTTATATAAAATACACCATCAGTGTAAAGTATTTTTTGCACGAGCAGTCATGAAACGGAACCCTCACTTATCGGTGGAATTAAGTAGACGTTAATTAAAATTAAAAACCCCACATATGTCAAAGTTTGAACCAAACGCTTCTGGCCGACTCTTCTCAATGCATTGCATCATTACACACGAGCTTACTTATAAACTAATATTTCATCTGGTCTTCATTATTATAAGTTGCCAAGAAAAGTGACGGTCTACTTCTGTCTCATTTCAACCAAGATAATTATATAGTATTTACAAGTTGGCCGTACATGACCAAGAGCCGATTTTAAAGCAAAACACAACTGGTCAACCTTTTGAACCGATTCCTTGATAGTAACTTCCCATCTATTCTAAGACTTTACAACCCTAGAAGTCTTCTATAAGATCATAATTTGTTGATTCATAAGGGCAGACAATCTACCATTAGTTATTACATTTGATTACCGATACTAATGTGAACATATACTATCAACATATTTGTATGCAGATTAGGTAGCTATAGCTTTTATCGTGCAACAGAGTCAACCTATAAATTTCTCGAGAAGTTACTATCAAGATCCGACTGCATTTTGTCCACATATTGGGCTACTAAAACATTACAATAAACATTACCAAGCCTTCATAGTTTGAAAGACATATACTATTGGTGATAGTAAATTCATTATTTAATATAAGAGCTCAATACCATGACATTATTCAAATTACCACCGTAACGGTCAACTTACCAAATCGTTTGCGATACTACTGGTGATTTGTTGCAAAAAAAATAATATTAATTCATATGAAATTTTGTGGGACCATTGTCAACTGTTATAAAAGCTTAAGTTATTAGATTAATGTGTGATTTAGTATTTAAATATTCTAACACTCTCTTTTATGCTTGGACTGAACTTTGGCATAGCATTAAGCATGGAAATATGTAATGGGGAGGCAACTAAGGGGCCTGCCTAGAAAGATTTAAACTTAGGTTCTCATATTCTAATACTATGTGAATTTTGTGGGACCATTGCCAACCATTCTAAAACTTGAACTATTAAATGAAGGAGCAGTGTGATACGTAAATATTCTAATAACCTATATAAGAGAGTTACAAACTCATTGCAATAAGTAGCACCATTGGTATGGGTTGAAACTTTTTATCAATGACACTAGTTACTTAGATTACCCTCGTACTATTGTTAACTTACCAAACTTTTAAAACTTGCCGGCAGATTTTCAATCACATGTATTAATTCACATGACAATTATTAACTTCTTCGTAAATTATGTTACATATGATCCTTTGAATAGCATGTACTTGGCTTTTGTAGATTTGACATGTAGAATATATCCAAAAGTCTTAAAATGGTCACCATATAATAAGTTTAAAACTTTTTGTACAGTTATCTTTAAAATCTACTTGTGTCTATGATAGAACAAGAGGGTATGGAAATAATAAAGGTTTATGATTGTACCCATTTAACCAATCACATATAAGATGATAATAGTGCCTGACTTTCAGAAATATCAAAAAAGACGTATGTCGAGATCTTATGCCTTTGATATCACCAACCAAAATAAAGAGGCCTCCAAGGAACTTCAATCTTGAAGAATTGATGCCTTTTCAACTTCCTTGAAGGCCTAAAAGTGAATTTAGCATCTATTCCATGCATGGACGTGGTGACATTGGCGTTACCCAAATTTTTTACTTTTAAAGTTCCAAATTCACTATTGATGTGTTTCCATGAAAGTCATTGACTAATGTCTCATAAAAAATTCTTGTTTACACTATCAACATATCCTATTGATGTGGATCTGACCAATCACGTATTAGGTCAATCGGGCATGAATCACCCGTATGATCCGGTGAACTATGACAACGAACAGCGGATTCAAGCTGTCATTTGATTGAGAGATAGAGAGATAAGATTAGGATCGATGAACATACAAAGTCTTGAGCACCCACATCTAGGCACACGCACTTTGCCACTTTTTTCTTTCTTCAAAATTTCCAGGGAAAATACCAAAAGCATACCTCACAGTTGATCTAGCGATCACTTCTATTCCATATGCATGCGTAAGTTTTGCCTTCTGTGGTGATCATTTTGCACTTTTACATCGATTATCATGGTGTCCCATTTTACGAAAAATGTCATTTTATTTTCAAAATGTTCATTTCCGAATCCTAACTATTCGCACTAGTGCATAGCAATTGGAATCTTTTCTTTTCAAAAATGTCCATTTACATATCATAAATTTTCACACCAGTGCATAGCACTTCAAGTGTTCACTTCAAGTGTGTGCTGGCAAAATCCAAAATGGGAGAGTGGACACACACGAAGAGTGATCGGATCTTCGAACTTGTCGGTGAAAAACTGTTGATTTTCATGTATTATCAACAGTGCATATAGCCACACATTCTCGACGCACACATCATCTGCACATAGCCATGCGTTGAAGTATTCCCTCAAAGTCAGATGATTTCGATAATCAAAGCTGCACAATTGTAGTATCCCATCTCCATAGCAAAACCGCAAAAATCAATTTTCATTTTTCCTTTCCTTTTCGGATTTTTATGTTAATGCCATTTGCGACTTTTGCAGACTTTCTTGTGCTGACTCTCAATGCACCTGTGGCCCAAGGCAGGAAGATGCTTTCAAAGAAGAAGAGAAGGCCTAACATAAACATGAGGAGCACGTCAAATAAGCCAGGATGACTTGCTTGGTAATCATGCAATCGTGTGCATAAATGGACAAGAATGGCGTTCATAATCGAAGCCTCTTGCACGAAGCAGGAAAGTCATCCATGGCTAACAAACCAGACTCGTCATGTCATGTAAGGCCTCTCTTCCTTAAAAAAAAAACATTCCAGTGTCTCTCATTGTGTGATGTGATGAAGAAAAAGAACAAACAAATTTGTACCTTCAAGGAGTAGTTGCTTTCAGAAGGAAGAAGAAGCCTGACATGAAAGATTAGAGGCTTTCTGACTAGCCAAGGAGACTGCCTGATACCGGGACGAACTACTCGAACACTTAGTTCAGCTCGAATAGAGCAACTTCGGAGTAGGCAAGTCATCCTTGGCTACCAAATGAGACTCTTATCTTCATGTTAGCCTCTCTTCTTCTTCTCCTACTCAAGTCCAATGCTTCAATTTTTTGTTTGCATTCATATCTCTATTTATAGGAAATGAAAGAGAATATGAGATCAAATCAAAGCCAATTCAACTTTTATTAGTGGGATATTTCGAATGTCAATATTTGTAGGACCTCCTTTAGTCAATTTGCCCCATACAAATCTTCTCTTTTAAATTTGTCCTTTTTTTTCTTTTTTCTTTTTTGTAAACGCATGTAACAATAGTTATCACACTCGTAGGTATAATCAAGCTCTCCATATTAGAATATCATCGTTTTATATGTGGAGGGCTTATAGGCGTGCAACTGCACAAAAGAGCCAGTTGAAAATTTATGAGATGATATCGATGGATGGCTCTTAATCAGTCATTTATCAGCTTCATCCTGTTACATATTCCTTGCGGTAACTTGGGTTGAAGTCAATATTCCGGGGCTTTAGTTTGCATTTCGGTGATAAGTTTGATTTGTACCATTCTTTATCGCATTGCATTTCATGGACCAGCTTGGCAATGAACTATATCAGATGATTTTTTGCCATGTTATCCTGAAAAAGATGATCAAATGAGGTCCTTTATGATGCAGAGTTTGAACTAAATATATATTTCTTAGTGAGAACCGCTTGCCAACGCTAGATATGAGCGGCTGAAAAATAAAATTGACATTTTTCCAAAATAGGGGTACTACTTTGGTCCAAAAAGCAAAGCTAGCCTTACAGCTTTTAGCTTGAATTAAAAGATAATTTAATTCTCTATACCCACGACTCTTATCGTCAACACTGCATAGGTGTCTCTGTTCCCGACCTTCATAATGCCTCCACATGGAATGTTTCTGACCTTTCTCCATCAAAAGCACGACAATAGGATTCTTGACCAGAGTTGAATTCTATTTTAAGCTATCTTCCTTTGGCTCGAGCATTTTTGGCAAGCAGACTATTAAACCTTTTATCCTTCGATTCTTTCTTTTCTTCTTTTGTGTACGTACAAGATCCAAATGGCATGGAGACATCAACTTTTAAATGATGCCCTCCCGGGCAAAAGTTGATGACTGCCACTAAACAGAGGGTTCTTTTTTCTGTGTGCTGCTTGACTTTATGCACTTGGCTACCATCTTGCGCTTTTCTATGGAATTGATATTCCATTTGTTGCAATCCGTCCAAAAAATACCCTGAGGGGACCAGTTGAATTACATGTCATGGACTGATAATATGATCATCAATCGAGGGAGAATATCACCAAAAGAAAAAGAACGCAATGCTTTCTACAGTTGTGATTCTCATTCCCTTATGAAATCTTCATTTTCGGAAAGCACGGGGACATTTCCATGCGTAGCTCCACAAGAAGCCGAAGTTTAAACCAATTTTTTGAATTAAAGGTTGCCAGAGATGTGTGTATGGCTTCCAAACGGAGAGAGAAAGAGAAATGCTTGAAGCAGCGTAGTTCAGGGTTGTGATTTGAAGGTGTGCATTATGTTAGGATTTCGACGGACAATCATAAAGAAATAGAAAATAAAAGCAAAAAATAAAATAAAATAAAGACACAAGGATTTTTATCTTGATTCTACCTTAACCTAGAGTTATGTCCAACAAAGGAATCCATTATAATTAGCACATCACATCTTTCTATTACATCACCCTCAATTACAAGCAAAAGAGATTATATATAGGCAACATAGTAGTTATTCATGGGTGTAAACCCAAAATACCAATAAGAAATGGGTTCAAACTATAAAGGCCCTCCGTCGTCACATGGGCATTGCCCTTAAGACCCCCATTAGGGTAGCCCCCCATCCCCATGCCTTTTTGTTGATATGGACTACGAACCATGCCCCAACATTCTCCCACTTTGTGAGTACTTCATGAGTTAAAACAATTGTACACCATTCAAATTTTTCTACACTTACTGTCTCGGTAAAAAAAATCTGCATTATTCACCGGTGTTAACTTTCTCCAACACTACAATATTTTGTTCCACTTTGTTTCAAATGAAGTGATATTGTGTGCTGATGTACTTTGTTTTTACATAAAATCCGAGATTATTAGCCAAGAATATAGTGCTTTGGCTATCACACCCAATCTTTACTCCTCCTTGTGTAAAACTAAGCTATTTACACAATCTACGCAGCTAGATCATTTCCTTAGCAATATGAGTGAGAGCCATATCCTCTGCCTCAATAATAAATAAAGCAACAGAGTTCTCTATCTTACTCATTCAACTCACAACTTTGCCGAATAAGGAAACAACATACTTATTGGTTGATCTCCTGCTATCAATGTCACCTTCCCAATTAGCATCCACAAAGCACTTTAGTTATAGTGCTTGCTATCCCTTTGAACTTTTCATGCCTTCATAACATAACTCAAAGTTAGATGTACCATGAAAATATCAAAGTACTCACTTTACTGCCATCCAATACTTTTCCCCAAATTGGACATATATCTACTCAATATTTTCACTACTTAGGCAATATTTGGACAAGTGCACATCGTGGCATATGTCAAGCTCCCAACTGTGCTTGCATATGGGACTATTGCCATCTCTTCAGCTTGCTCTTCAATCTCGAAATATTGGAGCGCTAATAAATTAGGGGTTTCTACTTGGTTTATAGCCTGCCATGTTTAACTTCTTTAGCACACTTTCAACATATTTTTTCTAACTTAGCCACGACTTTTATTCTCACGCTCCCTTTTTATCAACATACCTAAGATGAAATTTGTTAGGTCTAGATCTTTCATTTCAAATTGTTTTGTTAACGGTCCTTTCACAATGCTGATCATTCTCAAAATATTTCCTACTAGTAGCATATCATTAACAAATAAGGTTAAAATAACCAAATCATCCATTTTCACATAGATACAATGATTAACATCACAAAGAACAAAATGAAGCTTCAAAACAAAAAAGAGTTGAACTTCTAGTAACACATTCTTGGAGATTGTTTCAAGCCATACAAATACTTATTCAATTTGCAAACAAAATCTTCTATCCCTTTGACCACATACCCCTTTGGTTGCTCATATAAATATCCTTCTCCAAGTCACCATTGAAGAATGTTGTTTTCACATCAAGCTGCTCTACCTCCAGATTGTATGCAGCTACTACAAATAAAACAAGTCTTACGGAATCAATTTAGCAACGAGAGTAAAAATCTCACCATAATTGACTTCTTTTATCTACAAGTATTCATTTGCAACCAAATTAACTATGTATCTTCTTATCTCTCCATTTGCAAAAATCTTCTTCTTGAGCACTCACTTGCATCCAATTCCTTTTCGATCTGTAGTTAGTTTTACTAGACTTCAAGTTTTGTTTTTATCTAGTGAGTCAATCTCATCTTTCATTACTTTCTCCCACTATTTGGCATCCTCCGCGCTCTCTGCTTCCTTGATAGTACTCGGATCATTACCTGTGACAGTTAGAAAACAATCCTCCTTACCAATTTACAGGGTGTTCCTCTCAAGCGATCTTTTCAGCCATATGAACCTTCTTAAGATTGGTTCAGGTGTTGCTTCAACTTCAAACTTAGATTCAAAATCTACTATATCATCCACCCTGTCAAGCTCATCAACTTTAAAATCTGAATTTCCTCATCCAGCTTGTGGAACATCTCTCTCTTTTTTCAAACCAACATCTAACTCAACCTTCTGTGATTTTTTTAGAGCTTGTTGAACAGTCTGATTTATCGGTAGATTCCTTGAACACCACAATTCTATTGTAGATAATAATTTCAGTATCAAGATTCCACAACTTATACCCTTTGACACCATTCTTTTACCTAATGAAAATGCACTTCTCTGACTTGCTCTAGAGCTTGCTCCTCTTTTTCTTTGGCACATGTACATACGTTTCACAACCAAACACTTTAACATGGGATAAGTCTGGCTTCTTCTCGAACAATGCTTCAAATGATGTTTGATCCTTCAAGGCTGATGTGGAAGACTTTTTCTTCAAGTAGCATGCGGTGGCCACTGCTTCTATCCAAAATTCAACTACTAAGCCTACACTACTTAGCATACTCCTTGCCTTCTCCATGAAAGACCGATTAAGTGTCCGTGCCACCCCATTTTACAGAGGTGAATAGGGCGTTGTCTTCTACCTTGCAATGTCACCGGTCGCATAAAATTGATCAAATTTCGCTGAGGAGAATTCTCCTCCATTGTCAATCCGCAAAATTTATATTTTTCTATCAAACTAATTTTTCACCATAGCTTTAAACTCGCGAAACTTTTCAAACACATCATGTTTCCTTTGCAAAAATTATATCCACACATATCTAGAATAATCATCAATAGAAGAAACATAACACATTAATTTGTCAAACAATGCTATAGGTGTAGGACCGAAGATGTCATTGTAGATTAGATTTAGAATCCCTTTCACTCTTCCTCCTATGAATTCAAAAGATACCCGATTTTTTTTCCCATGTAGACAATGTTTACAAAATCCGAAACCCATAGAATAACTTGGGATTATATCCACCATCTTCTTTAAGGTAAGGGTCATCAACCCTTTTTCACCGTCATGACCCAATCTCTGATGTCATAACATCGAAGAATCTTCTTCCACCTACTTTAAAATGTTAAACTCACCATTGATCATTGTGCTTCCCAATAACTCTTATAGTTTTCCATATCGTTTTCCTTTGGCGATTGCCATAGATCTACATTTTAACTTGCATGAATACTTGTCGTTGATAAAAGTAATGTCAGCATTTGCCATAGTTCTCAGAAAAATAAGATTCTTAGTAAAAGTAGGAATATGCATCACGGCTAGAAGATTCTTGATCCTCTCATCTTTCATCTTCAACTTCACTTTTCCATGACCAACAATATCAAGCGTTATGCCATCTCTCATTCGCATTTTACCTCCCTAACGTGGCTCATAATAGCATAACCAATCTCTATGAGGCATCGTGTGGAAAGATGCTCTAGTATCAATTAGCCATGCACTATGGTCACCCACAATTGAGTTGTAGACAAGATACATGTCTCCTGTGGTACTGTCATCATCCTTCATTGTACTAGAGAAAGGTGCCTCATCTCGCTTCTTTAACCTACACTTTTGCTTTTGCAATCCTTCTTCCAACACATTATTACTAATTGATCTCTACTTTATTCTTACCAACAAATCTAGATTTGGATCGTTTACTATTCCTTCCTCTTATGAAAAAAAGCCTCATATGTTGCACTATCAGAATTTGCTCCTCATCTCCTCAAACAATAGAGCATCTACAACACCCTCAAATGATAATACACTAACACTAGTGTCAATCAAAACAATCATATATTTTCATGAATTTGACAATGAACACAACAAACTGAGATTCGAGCGTCTGGAGTCTCGGTTTGCTTTAGGGCATGTTTGGTTTAAGAGAAATGGTCCAGTTTTCTGAATAATTCCAAAGAGGCATATGGTTACAAACTGAAAACCGCTTCTGAATGACAACAAGGGAAGCTGTTTTTGCTTTGATAATTGCTAGTTAAAAGCTTCAAAAGGAGTTGTCAATATTGTCATTTGGATGGAACATGATCATGCAGTTTACCTATAAAATGATCATACAACTGAATATGTTTTAAAAGACATTTGTTCGAGTTGAGAACTACATTGGCAAGAACCAAACACATTTCCGAGAAATTCACTGAAAATGAAAACCAAAAGCAATTTTGCAAACCAAACGAACCCTTAGAATCTATGTTTACAAACTGGACAGTGCCAAATTGAATCACTGTAGAAGCTTGCTACTTAAATGCTAAATGATAACAACTTCTCCTTTTATGCCATACTCCTAAATGGTAATTAAGTAGGTGAATAATCAGCTTTCAAGTGGATTGTTACCATGTCAATAGCAGTTGGATAAAAAAAAAAAAAAAATAGCAGTTGGATAGAGTTTTTTGCACTCGGAAATAAAAAAATTAGAGAACTTCGGCAAAAATCCAAGTAGTGTCAGGCACGTAAAGAATGGAGTAGCACCTTCCATATTCAACATATTTTCCTAAACATCTACATTTACATTTCCGGCTAAACACGCAAATACAAAACTAGTAAATAAATCAACTCTGACAGGTCTTGCTTTGCAGATGTAAAAGCCATGAAAAACCTAATGCAACGGCAAGGCACCTCTTAAATCATCATAAACATCAACACATCAACAAACACTAGATTGACAAACTAAAAATCAAAAATTGCTTTTGTGTTAAACCTAATGTAAGAAATTAAGGTAAGTAAGCATGATATAAACATTTTCTTCTCTTCGCTTCAAGTTCATTGCAAGCATTTTACCATTCAAAAACAGAAGAAATTGAGGACAATCATAGAAATTTCGACGAATTTTGACAGAGCAAAAGAAGAAAGAGTTTCCTTTCTGAAACGTCAGAAAGCACCTTTCAATGAAACAAGTCTAAATGTTATCCTCAAGACTTTCCCGGGTATATCCTCAATGATAAGCTCATGAGCTCTTTATGTTGACTCCTCTTTAAGAACTATTTATGTTGACTCCTCTTTGAGAACTATCTTCATGAACTTATATACTAAGTAACTTATAGCAGCTGAAGGCAAAACCTGAAAATTGCAAAGAATGCCCAAAATAAAAACACATTAACAAACTGACCATCAGCATACAAGGTCAACATTTTCTTGAAACTAGGGAAATTACCAAAACAGTCACTGTATTATTGGAATGGAAAATGCTAACCAAGCATCGGACATGAACAAGCAACACCAGCACGAAATAAAAAAAATATAACAAAAAAAGTTGGAGGAGAAATTGCAAAGACAGTCCACTTTCCATTTTGGTTCTCGTACTTTATTTAGTGACATATTTGGTTCCTAAAGTAATTTTTTAGCTTGATACCAAGGTAAATTTTATTTCAATGAACACAAATAAAACTTGTTGGTTCAATTGTCAAAGAACCTATGTGGTGTCAAGGTGGATAAAACTGTTAGAAAAAATGACCTTACCCTAGAGTTGTAATTATCTCATCCGATCCTCATGGGCCAAATTCCTCAAAAGCAATACTCAAGTATTGATCATTCATGGAAAACTGCTATGAGGTTTCCAGTTTTGTACTAGTTACAACATGTGACCCAACTGTCAGTCTTTAGCATTTAATCAGCGTCCCAAAAAAAAAGCAGGATCGAAGATCAACTAGCTCAGCGAAAATAAAATAAAATAAAATAAAGATACATGGACCAAAAATTGAACGGAGGCAATAGTACATGGACCGTTATTGTAATTTCCTCTACACTAAAATTTTTTTATTCCGCATCAGTGTCACGTGTGCATCTCTGGTACTTATACAGCATTTTCTGATGATTTTCAGACAGAAAATATGGAATATGTCCCAAAATTGTGACTGGAGATTAGTTTAGGATCAAATTTGTCACGAAATAAAATACAAGGATCAAAGTCGGACAAGAGTGATAGAAGAAGGACCACTAATTTCCACAAAAAAAGTTCAAATCTAATTGACATATTGACATGATATTAACGACAGCTATGCAGAAAGATGGCATTATAATGCAATTGTGTTCTTTCATTGCTGGTAAAGACTAAAATACTGATCTAAGATAAAGCACGAACCTCAAACAGCCAGAGTTCATAAGTGGCAAAGAAATTGCTGATGTCAGACTCATATGCTTCTTTAAAGGCAATGGAGATGAACGTCACTCTGAGCTCTCACAATCCACATTATCTAATATAGACTTCAACAGATGACAGACAAATGGAGCGGTTCAATGCCTATTGCAAACCACACTTTCTCTTCTTTCTTTTCCCTATTCATTTTTTCGTCGTTTTTGGTTATATTTAAATGTAATATGCATAAGGAATTTCCCCACAAGCACATTAGTCAAAGAATTTGATGTATTAAGATCAGATTCATACCTGCAGTAAACTGGGAATTAAACCAGCATAGAGGGCAGGAACACCACCTTGCTCAACGATCTTGACGCAACTCGCAAGTGGACTTAATCTTGTTGTCCATAATTGCATTTGAAGTTGTCTCCGCACTACTTCAAATGGGTAAGTTGCTACTTCAGAACATGCACCAGTGATTGCTCCATAGAGCAAGGTCCTAATGGGACCAAGTTCCAGTTGTTCCATGGCATTCAATTCCTGGCCTTCTTGCTTCATATGTTTGAGTCTCTTCCTCCCCTCAGGTGTATGCAGATAAGCGATTTCAGTATATCGCAAACACCATAGAAAACAGCACCTGAAGGCGCCATGGCTATGATTGCAGGCATCAGACCCTTGTAGAGAGAGAAGAATCCTTCAGTTTGCACCATGTGTCCTGAAGTGCCAATTATGCCACCCAAAGCCTCCCCTCCTGGTGCCACCATCTTTGTCCTTATCTGACAGGAAAAACAGGAAAATATCACTTTTTGGTATACTATCCAGGGATGATGTGAACCAATTTGATGCATAAGCAGCACACCAAACGAACATGCAAGGCTTCAATTCTGTAGTGTGTGACAGTTGACACAACAATCACTACATAAAACGAATGTTATATTTACAATCTTGATTTATGTGGAGTCCAAAAAATTTGGACCGTAATTTAAGTACAGATCATGTAGTTTTAAGGCTCTTAATTGCTTTTAGAAGCTAAACAATCAAATCACTACGATAGCAACTTCGCTGCAGTTTCATTGCTGTACACGTTCTGCTGACTTGTTCAGTCTATGCAGTTATCCTGTTTTAAACATACTTCAATTTGCAGTTATGCAGCTAGTGATTCAGCTATACAACAAAGTATGGGTTATCTTACAATATACAGCACAGAGGTAAAGCTCCTTATGAGGCATGAAAAGAGAAAACAAGAATAAATTTCACATACTGTGTCCATTGGCAGGCACAGCAAAGCAGAAGTAATCCCAGCCACGGCACCAGCAACAAACCTCTCAAAGTTTGTAGCTTACTCATTTCCAAGACAACTTCAGCAATTTATTTCTGTATGTGTCATGGGCATAGAAGTTGATGGCCTTAAATGGAGCCATACAAAGTTTATTGACAAAAAAAGTTTTCCAAAAACCTTTCAGACCTTGGGTAGCTGAAATTGTCTTGATGAGATCAAAAAGATTCTCTCTCAAGAGGGGCAACAACAGTTATGGTGGAAAAAATAGAATTTTATATGCAATTCAAGCAGGTTTTGTCTCGGTAGATACAGGGAAACAGTTTGAAAAACAAGCTAAGCATCATCCAACAACTTCTTTTTTTTTTTTTTTTTTTTAATTTCACTTCTGCAGAGGGCAATTTATTGGCAGAAAAAGCACTTCTCTGCTTCTGAAAAGGAAAATCCACGATTACATGATGCAACTTGCCTATTTACTGTTCTTTGGAAGGCATGAGGAGGTTTCTAAGTACTCTCTTAGCACAAAATTTGAATTTATGCTAAACCAATTAGATTAACACATGTTTATCTTTTAATCCATAATCACTTCTCAACAGACCTAACACGTCCTTTGTAAAGCCAAATCCATAATCTTCCATAGTAAAATTCCCTTAAAACTTTATCCCAACAGGCATGTAGACAGTTAAATCCTAACACCAAAAGAAAACATATTAAATTCTACACACTGACCACAACTCAAAACAATGTTGGATTCAATTCAAATGCAGTTTAGCCAAGTGTGGGTTTAGAAGTAAAAGTCTCTTGACCACATTTCATTTTTATCTTGAGCTACTTCTAAGTTTGCAATGTACAGATGAAGTGACACTTGATCTGTGCTAACTGCAAGGAATGAACAAAGCGGAACAGAGATGGAAGCATGATGAATATTAACAACTTAGGTGATAAACAACAAGAGTAAAATCCAAGATGCAATAATCCCAGATATGACAAAAGATGTACAACTAAGTGACAAGAAAACGATTAGATCTAGTTAGCTATATACCAGGGAAGATCAGATCAACAAAAAATGGCCTGTCAAGTTATCTGAACATATAAAAGGGTCGCTGTTCAGATGGTGTTTTTTGCATGACCTTGCCAGCACAGCCAAAGAAAGTGACGAGATCCTAACTGCAATAATCAAAACTAACCATCCTAATCGAACTAGAAACATCGAAACTGTATATACATAACCCCACCTCCCCCCCCCCAAAAAAAAAAAAAAAAAAAGAAAAAAACAATAGCACAATGAAACCAAAGATGATAGATATCTAGGAGGGGGGGGGGAGGGAGGGAGAAGCTTGGATGAAGCCTAAACCATCCTCCACACTTCATCAAGACAAAATAGCCAGTACTAAACTGCAGTGACCAGCCAAAACCATCCAGAGAGAACCAGTGTTTCTCCTAAATCCATCAGGTTCCACACGTAGGGAGAAGAAAGCAAAATCAAGTAACATCTCAGCCGCATAACATGCTAAATTGCTATGAGAAAATAAGAGAGGCCCTTTTGAAGCTAAACATCCCCAATGCAGAGAAACAACTTTCATCTATAGGCTTTCCAACAAGCTTCACATACAATCGGACAACAAAGAATCATGGCAAGAGCCAACAAAACATGAATTCAACCATCTTATCCGCTCTCCAATGCCATCCCAGAGTTTACATCGCAAAATGTAGACGCCGCAAGAATAATTCCACATAACCATTTATAATATATTCTTCCAGCAATATCCGAAGCCAAAGATATTCATCGACTTTCCACGACAAAATCTCGGACTTTGCCCGTGGTTACTCCAGAACTACTACCTATGGATTCACAGTCACCGGGGGAAAGAAGAGTTGGCAACAATGATTCAAAACATACCATTGAATGGTAGAACATGTTATTAATGAGAAGTACCAAATGCCACCAAGTCATGTTGTAAACTGATGGTTACACCACTAACCACAACACCAGAAAAACTCCCAACAAATCCCCTACGCCCCCTACCCAAAAAAAAAAAAACTCTACCTACCAGGCTTCATGAAACTCCAAGGGAACTTGGCACCACTCCCTCCTCTGACCCTCTCGCCAAACTCCTTCTCCCGCTTCCTCCTCTCCCCATCCTCCCCCTCCAGCCAATGCCTCCTCCTCTCCCCTTCCTCGACCATGCTCGACCCGCCCTTCTTGTTGGCGCTCCGCCTGTCCTCCTCGACGACCCGGATGGGGAACAGGTCCGGGGAGACCGAGAGTGGGCTCCGGAGCGTGACGTAGGCCTTCTTGTAGTCGGGCTTCGCGACCAGCAGCCCGCCCCGCTTCTTCTTCTTGCCCTCCATGTTGAGCGTCCGCACCTTGTCGACCTCAAAGCCGTAGAGGGACTCCAGCACGCGCTTGATCTCGATCTTGGATGCCGACGGGACGGTCTTGAGGGCGATCTCGGTGATGTTGGTGAAGGAGGTCGGCATCAGGAGCTTGATGGGCAGGTTCGCGAAGTGGACGACCCGTCGCCCCAGTCTGCTCCCCATTCTTTCTTGGGTCGGTCTTGGTTTGGCCGCTCGAGCTTCGCAGCTGCTGGGCAGAGTGGATTTTGAGGGTGGAACGAGTTCTTGTTCTTCGGTCTTCGAAATTCTGCAAGAGAAAGAGGAGCAGCCGAGGGCTTTCCCAGTATGACGAAGACGACGACGATGACGTGGAGGGGATAGGTGGGCCGGGCTTGTACCGCATTGGGCCGTGAGTCTTGGAGCCCACGATTTTCTTTCGGTTGAAGCATTCTCATTTCGGTGGAGATTGTTTACTCTGCTTTCGGATTGGAATCTCTGGGATGTCATTAGAAGTTTTCTTGACTAAGGATCTGTTTGGTAATATTTCAAACATTTTAGCTGTCTCTAAAATGTGTCTGTTCTTCCGCCCCACTAATCCATTATGCTCTGGTGTCTGAGAACATAATGTTTCATGTAGTAGGCCATATTCCTGAAAATATTCTTTAAGTTGGGCATTAGTGTACTCTCCACCATAATCACTTCTCAAAATTTGTAACTTCCCACCAAATTGTATTTGCACCATTTTATGAAACACTTGAAAAACATTAGCCACCTCATCATTATGTTTCAAAAAATAAAGCCAAGTCATCTGGTGCAATCATCCACAAATATAACAAACCAATGATTTCTCGAAACTGTAGTAATGGGAGAAGGTCCCCAAACATCATAATGGACTTAGGAAAATGCAACACTACTTTAATTTAAACTAATTAGAAAGTGGCACACGATGGCTTTTAGCCAAACTATAAGTCTAACATTGAAAAACTACATTTGGTAAAATGGAAAATAATGCAGGAAGTAAATGTCTCATATAGCCAAATGAAGAATGCCACAATTGGCGATGCCATAGCCAAATTTGCTTCTCCTTGCTACTAGATAAGCCCTCGCACCTGGTGCACCCTCCCAAAACTGAAGTCATCCAAACAAAAGAGCCCCTTCTTAGTACCATGCCCAATTATCTCCTTCGTGAAGATATCCTAAAAAAGACAAAATTGTGGATACTAATAACACAATTAAGATCTTTAGCCGCCTACCCCACTGATATCAATTTTGTGGATAGAGATGGCGCAAATAAAGTATTCAATAAAGATATAGAAAGGGAAATAGCAATAGTTCTAGCTCCCCATCACTAGATATACAATCCCATTAGCATTTTAAATATTTTGCCGCCTTGGTTTGGCAAGACTAACAAAATCAATTGTTGTGAATGTCATATGATATGTAGTACCCGAATCAATAATCCATTGACTACATGTATCCTGAGAGTTATTAATAAAAGCATGACCATAATTACCTTCACCTCTAGTGACTTACGGTTCAATTTTACCTGTGGCATCAGTGATAGCTGAACCTCTTCGGTCATAAGTGACACCTTCCCTTTTTCCATCATTCATTGCACTCTCTGCTTGTTTGCGTGCCTTTAGCTCCTTCCACCAATTATACCTAATTAATTTGAAACACATCTCCTGGGTATGCTTCGCACTCCCATAATTGGAGTAGCCACCAACTGCTGTTGAGGAAGATTTGCTTCGCAATGCTTCACCCCATCGACCTCCTCCAGTCAAATCACCCGGCTTTGTCATTTGTAAAGCCGGCATTTCCCAAGTTTGATCAAAGATCTGTGGTCCTATTTTGCCTCCTCGAGACACCATAGTTGCATATGGGTGTGTGGTATCTCCGTGTGCTAGCATCACACTTTGTTGTATGTCCTTTCGTTGAACATGAGCATAGGCTTGCTCAATTGTGGGAAAAGGCTACATCTGAAGCATGTCTACTCAAACTTTCCAAGAGATCATCCAACCTATCAAGGAAGATGTATACCCCATCTTCCTGAATAGCTTAATTATATCGCTTGATATCAATAGGGCAAACCATTGGATTCAAGCAATGAAAGTCAATCTCTCTCCACAAATGCATATCGTTATAATAGGTCTCAATAGTTCCTCCAGATTGTCTCATCCTAGTCACATGCCGTTTTAGATCATAAACTTAGGATGCATCAATTCCATCAAAAAAGGTGGTAGAGACCAAATCCCAAACTGCCTTTGCGGTTGGGAATCGGATAAATTCCCAATCAAGACGGGTTCCATCGAGTTTATCAACCATCCCTTTACTGTGGAGTTTGCTGTTTTCCATTTGCAAAATTTAGGATTGGTAGGTTCAGGCAGCGGATTGATGTACCCCAATTTATCTTTCCCGGAGATGTACATCTCCATGAACTGGGACCATAAACCATAATTAGTCCCATCCAACTTTATTAAAATTTGTGGAGTAAATGACTCATTCAGCGGTGTCTGATTCTAGCTCAAAATGTCCTTCATTCGATTCGCCAAATCCTCCAAAATAGTAGTCGCAAGATTGGATGTCTCTCCTGGCCTCTAATGAGGCACCACATCACCTTAGCCTGACATAGCTTTGGATCACTCTCCTGGGCGGTTCTCCAATGGAATCAAGTTACTATTGTCGGCGTTGGTGAATGGGTAGCTTGCAGATGAGTTGGCAGCAATTCGAACGGCTATACACAGAGCAGCGCCAATCTAGGTCACGACGCATTGGGCAGAGATGTTGCTGCCTATGATACGTTAGAGTAGCGTTAATCTAACATGGTATCAGTGCAAGGATCGGAGAGACGCCAAACTGACTTCCCTCATATTGGCATTGGTCAAATTGTGGCACAAGAAATCTCACAATAGTGATGCGACTCAAAAGTAAGTCGGGTGAATCTGGTCGGTAATGGAGCAGCAGCGGCATGGTAATCGAAACAGCGCGGTGGCGGAGGTAACAGCAATGAAACCCCTGTAGTTAGGTCTGGTCTGGTCTATTTGATCAGATCTGGTTTGGGTCGATTTTAGAGTCCCTGATTTGACTCTGTTGTGATACCATATTAAAACATAAACTAAGAACCATAAGGAAGAAGAAAGGAAGTGAAAGAACGATAATGATGAAGACATAATTTTAGGGCAAATCTTCTTCTTCTTCTTCTTTCCATCCTTGTACATGTATAAATTTGTAATACAAAATATAAGAATAATGGAAAGAATAAACAGAATCACAATACGATTACAATTTCCTACTTTTTCTCCAAGTATCTTTGATTAAATCAATTAAGATCAAGGTCAAGGATAAAATCGTATCTTTCTCCAACATGTCCACACACTTAAGTCCTAAATCTTCTACTCTCTGCATATGAGTTCTAAATTTGCAACTTCAATGCACTTTAGTCTTTAGTTAACTCTATGGATGGAAAGTATCATGTGACTTTTTCATTATTTTTCAAATCTCAGGAGTCCGTTAAATTTATGGCAGAGGTCCCTCAACATGGAAAATGACATAAAATGACAATGGATGTCATATCTATAAGAATTTTTAAATATGAAATTAAAATTGAACTAAAAAATTTTAAGAAAAATAGTTTATAGATTTAAACGAATCAAGTATCAAAATTAAAAAAAAAAAAAAATGAACCTATAAGTAATCAAACTGGTAGTTAAAAAGGCAAAAAAACAAAAAAACAAAAATCGTGCCAGCACCCCCTTTACCAGCGAACCTCGTTGGGGAATGGTCCACCCTCGCTAAAGCTTGACTAAAGCAAGCACCCTTGCCGGTGCGATGATGGTTCCACGATAGCCCTCATTAGGTAAGGGTGGGTAGCCCCTCACAATCTAAGTGGCATCAACACCAACTCGCGATACGCGATATAACATGCCGATATGTCATCTATCAAAATATAGAGAATTCCGATATATTAATACACGTTATATATTAATTGTATATTTTTATATATACATGATAAATTATTATTTTTATGATTATTTTAATCAAAATAATTTGATTTAAATTCACGAATAAATAAATGATAATAAAATAGTCTAGAATGAATTTATACTAAAAATGTTAATCATTTATTTGTTAATATAATTAATTATTTCAATTTGACAAATTCAACTCTATTTCAATTATTCATAAAACTTAAAGAAAAAAATAAACAATCTAGATTCTGGACTCACGTGACAAAGCGTATTGGAAAAGAAGAGAAAAAACAAACTTGGGGGTGAATTTTGTGTCGTAGAAAGTGAGAGTTATGAAATAAAAGAAGATTAGATATTTCTTATTTTCCCATTTATTATTTATATTATTTTTTTACATATTTACATTTTGAGCCATTTTTATTGAAAATTTTTAAAATTAACTCCGCGTGTGTTGGAATCACGTGTCGAAATTTCGAACTCACATATTGGAATTCCTGACTCCGTGTTGGAGAGTGTCGGAAGAGATGACTAGGTGTCGGATTTTTGACATGTGTTGACCAAGTGTCGAAAAGTGTTGAAACCTATTGGAGAGTGTCGAACACATGTTAAAATATTTGACACAACACAAAAGCTACTAGAGAGTGTCGATACTTCCTTTTTCACGATTGCCAGTTCGCCTACCCATGGCGAGGGCAACTCTTGCCAGTGTTCAAGTGAGCATCGTCAACCCTCTTTAGCTAACTACCACACCATGCAACCCCCACCCCTCAGCCAATCCTTCAGCCATATCTCTCTCTACCATCCTTTTTTTCCCTTACTTTTGGTTGGTTTTTAAATTTTGAGACAATATTTGCATTTTTAGTTTTTAAATTTTGTTTATTCTTAGGTTCTTTTTGGCAGCGTCACAAAACCATGTCAATTTGTGTCGGAGAACTAAAAAAATGATGGCTATTCCATGCATAGATCGAAAAATTAAAGGCGCATTTGGTAACCATTTTGCTCTCGAGAACAATTTCTAATTAAAAATGATTCTTTTTTATTATGTTTTTCTAAAATAATTTTTAAGTATTTTAACCCTTTTGGTAACTATCCAAAATTTTTATTCTCATAATAAAATTGCATTTGGTACTGTTCTGAAATTTTTTAATCCAAATCATTTTCTTTTAATTTTTAAATAATTTTATTATTAATTTTTTTTCTTTTTTTCTTTTCTTTCTCTTCTTCATCTTCAAGGGTTGCCGGTTGCTATCCTTGGAATGATCGGCGACCTCGCCAGAGTGTTGCCAACCCTCAATGAGGCCGCACCTCGTTGGTCAAGCCTCGTTGGCAGCTAGGCGAGGCTCGACCTGGCCCAGATTTGGCTAGGCCAAGCTTGCCCAGCCGCCATCACTACTTGACCTCGCTGGCCAACATGAGGTCGGTCTCGCCTTGGCCAAGCGAGGCGGACCTCACAGTGACTCGGCAAAGTCGAGCCGCACTAGTGTCCAAGGGAGGCCCGAGTGGCCACCGGCGAGGCTCGGCCTCACTAGATTTGGCAAGGCCAAGCCTCACCAGTGGTTGAGCATGCCTCCAACGAGCTCGCTGGACCTCCCCCTAGCCTGGCAAGCTTGCCGTACAGTCAATGGCGATCGGCAGTGGTGGACGGTGGCGATTGGTAGTGGTGGACGGTGGCGGTAGTTGAAGAAGAAGAGAAAGGGAAGAAGAAAGAAGAGAAAATAGAAAAAATGGGTTAGCTTGATTCTGGAATTGTTCCTGGAAACAAAGAATCAATTTTTTTTTTACTTCTCGATTCTATTCCAAATCTACTTTCGAGAACAAAAAAATAGAAATTTATTCTCGGGAATAAAAAATTTTACGAAACGAATTTTTCTTCCAAATCTACTTCTGGAAACAAAAAAACAAAAAACAAAAATTATTACTATTTGGCAAGTTACCAAACGTAGCCTAATTTAACGAACGGATAACATTTTCCGCCAACTAAAAAATGGCAGAGTTAATAAAAGGATCATCAAAATTATGAATTTTAAACTCAAATGTACACGGCCAACAAAAAAAGAACTTAAGTGTATGAGTAAAAGTTTTAAAATCCTAATGCAATAAAATGACAAGTTTTAAGACTTATCTAAATATTCTCATTTCAAAATCTTGGAGCGTGAAGCACGAAGATCTCCGATCGCCAATGACATTGGTGACTCCAGACATGACTTTTTTTTTATAAAAAAATCTCTGAAGGAGAGAAGCGCCAGCGGTCTGATAGCTCGACAGGCTGATAATCTGTCTTTTGCTTAAGGATAGTTCCTGTCTCTATGCTAAAAAGGCTGTGTCAAAGCAAACATAGGCTGTGGAAATATCCCCTTCTTACATACGATCAGGACATGTGGAGACAAAGATTCAGCGCATGTTGTGAGCAAGTTCCCTATTCGAAGTAACTTTGAGTACAAGATTCTGAAAGATTGATCGACGCAAGAAAAGATTTGGATAACAAAACACGATGATGAATTTAACTATTATGAAGGCCGGCCATACTAATTAAACTTTACTCTAAATCGTGTGAGGATCGGCAATGGAGAGTTCCATCAAGGCCTTTAAATAGCCTGCGAAACTCAGCTTTAGAGAGTAGCATGCTAAAGAAGAAAAGGAGAAAGAACGACATATTACATGGCTATTTCGGCTAAAATCTTGGTTATATCTGTCATCGGGCTAAACTTCATCTGTCGTGCGGTAGGTGACCCGAACACGAGTGTAGTGGACAAGATCTGCAATGGAGGACATTTCGGACCGGATGACGCATTTGGAACCGACTTAGTTTCGGTTCTCAATGACATAAGTAGGAACACGGCGAGCAAAGGTTATAGCTACTCCAGCTCGCGAGGATTGTGCTACGGCTATGGAGCTTGCAATGGGGGGGGCCCTCGACAATCCAGATTGTACGAATTACTTGAATTCCAAGACAGAGCAGATAAACCTCGAGTGTTGGTTTAGCATCGGGGCTCAGCTCAAGCTTCAGGACTGTAGAATCAGACACGAGAACTATCCATTCTCTGGGTGGTGACTCGCTTCGTTTCCCTTTATCGGAGGGGCTCGAGCTTTTCTGCAAAGCGTTCAAAGAGGGTTATGAGTATGACTTCGTTTGGGTCTATCTTGTGGGACATGGATCTGAAATGAAAGATGATGTTGACGAATGCAGAGCGACGAAAATTGAGTCTATTGCAATATAAAATATACAATTTGAAGAATATGCAGTTAAGATTCATGTGAGGATATTCAGTTTATTGATATTAATAAAATGCATGATTTGGAGTATCTTGAGCTCTCTCATTTGTTGCTTTTACTTGAGCTAACCTCTTATTAGAGATTGTGACAATTCATTAATTCAATTTGACATGTAGAATATATCCAAAAGTCCTAAAATGGTCGCCGTATAATAGGATGAAAACTTTTTGGACAGTTGTCTTTAGAATTTGCTAGTGTCTATGATGGAACAAGAGGTATGGTAATAATAAAGGTTTATGACTGTACCCGTTTAACCAATCATGAATAAGATGATAATACGTGCCTTTGACTTTTGGAAATATCAAAAAAAGACATATGTCGAGATCTTATGCCTTTGATATCGCTAACAAAAATAGATAGGTCCCATGCATAAATATATAAATTGATAGATACATAGATGACGGTCCCTCTGCTTTCATAACGAAAAACTACAGATATGTTCTTTCAAAGCTTCGATCTCGTATGGTCAAGCAAGTCGAATGACCGTGCGGGGAGCTGCAGACAATTCCAATCATCATCATCCTCTAATGCTTTGAATACCATATCCACCGTCTCTGCTCGGACTAACTCTAACTTTCGCGGGTCCCACTGTTTTCATCAAACTAAAATCAGTCTCATACTCAACCACGCTAACTGATGCATCCAATTTGTTAGATAAATTTTTTATCTTAAAAGGTTAAGTTATTACGAAACGGATTAATAATATATATATAGCATATGATTTCACAGAATTCTAACTTGCTTGGTACTTACGGATGATTATAGGATGTCAAATCTATTAGTTAAGTGAAACAAATGATTTGGACCGTCTTAGTTTAGGCAACATACTACCAATGACACATAAAGCCAAGCCTCAATCAAAGGATTTGGCATTAAAGAAAACAGATATCTAAAGCATGGTGTCTAAAGCATGATCTTATGACCATATTATATGTCAAATAAAGGGTTATGTCGTTGCTCTTACTGAATAAAGTTTCTAGATCCACCTCGACAAGTCAAATAGTAGGGTAATAGCTCATATGTTTGCACCTTAGGCTTTTTGTCTTTATCGAATAACATTGCCCTTGAACCCTGCACCAAAACGGATTCAACAATGCATTACACAGATTGATAAGGAGAACAATAAGTGTGGAAAATGACATAAATGCTCGCCGACTAGTGTGGTTACATGAATATTATATGATCTGTAGGTCATTTAGACCAAGGTCATCTCCACAGCAGATGATATAGGCCTCATAGTTGGACCCATATAATCAATGATTGAGATGATATTGATTTATGCGGTATATAGTCCATTTAATAACTTCTTGTGAAGTTGCCTGAAAAGGTCAAGTGATGAATTAAAACTCTCATTAGGTACTTGAGTATGTCTTTCGTATTGAGAAATGTCCATTTAGAGTTTGTGACATCATTTTATAAATGAAGTTTCACATGTTGTTTGTATTTCATCGTATTCACTACTCTTTCTTGGAGTACCTCGTAGAAGTCATTGGTGATCTTCCTCCGGATAATGTTGCTGTGGATGGTGTACTCACGAGCGAGACATTGTTCAATCGTCTGACCACGCCCTTCTCTTATCTAATAATCAAAATCAACGAGCTCTTTTGGTTGTTCGAACGGAGTGCTCCTCGTAATGTTGCACACTAATGACAGTCGATGTCATGCATGCAATCATGTGTACCATGTACTCTACAACTAAAGAAATAAACATATACATACGCATACGGTAATGTTACTAATTGCTGAATATTTTCTACTCTCAAGATCCCATCTGCGCACACACTTTAAGAGCAGTTTTGAAAAGCGGGAACTATTTGTTAAATTTCCCTATCGTTTAGAAGTGTTAATTAGTAATATTTTCGCAGATAGTATACTCATTCTTCTTGCATATTACCGATCTCAGAAAAATCTTTAGGCTGGTCGGACTAGCAGACTTCATGTTGTTCACTGCATCGGCGATCCATTTCTCTGTCGAGTTATCTACCAACTCCTTTTCCTGCACCGTATAATTTCTCTCAGGCATGTCGCTATTGCGATTGCTGCTTTGCAGATAAAATAGAAGAAAGAAAAAGGAAGAATCACCATAATATATGCTTACAAGAGAATGCAATATGCCCTCCACAGTCTGTCTTGAGAAGCATTTGTTTATGCTCTTCAATCTATTCCAACAATGAAGACTGGTTGGAATTTTTCTTACTGGCTCTGGTGAAGAGATTATATTTGACAGGAAGAGAGTGAAATGCTAGAATGGAATATCAGTAACCTTTTGTGGAAATCTTCCTCTTTCGTATTGGTTTTGTGAGCAAATTTGTCGATGACAGATAAAATTTCTGATGCATTTGATGAATCCACCGAAGACAGAGCATGTTCTAAAGAAGGAAGATCCTATTGAGAAAATAGAGGGTTACCCGCATAAATAAAATCATGTTGATTAATAAATACATCTATTGTGCCTTGATTTTTCCTTCTAGAATCTCTACTAACTAGTAGTTACCTTTGAAAAGACAAAATGAGTTGCGAGGCCACATGCAAGCATCGTTTCTCCATTCAGACGTGCTCCCGTTAGCCCTACATATTCACCTGCTCGACGTAATGCCACTCGTAAAATCAAAATGATAGTAAAATCCACTCCACACATAAGGTAGATTGATTAATGGACAATTGGAAAACTTGGTACAATATACGCACACTGACTGATCAATTAGAAATTGCCAATAAGGCAAAAACACAAAGACGACAAATGGGAAAGTTTGATTCAACGTAATTCTCTGCCACTTTAATTCCCTTCCCACAAAGGACAATATATGTTTTCCGTGTCATCGAGAAGGACAAAAGAAGAAGAAAAGGCTGTAGAAAATTACCAAAATAACCGGGAAGCTTGGATAGGAAATGAGATGCACCCACATCCGGAAAAAGTCCGACTGATGCTTCAGGCATTGCAAATACCTGCAACAATCTTCAAAAGATCAATTTTCTGTGGTAAGAAGAGAACTTTTAGCAGATGTCTCGGCAGACACATCGCAATGAACAAAGATCATACGCAATCTGCATTCATGAACATTGAGTTCAGTTTTCGAATATCGAATAAAACCATAGACGAAGATCATTTACCATATTATCTGTCACGACTCGAAAGCTCCCATACATGGAGATTCCGGCTCCACTGCCCATTACAATTCCGTCGATGAGGCATCCCTTTTGATCATGTTCAAGTTGATTTAGAAGGTGATGATTAACTTAATTACAGATGCTGAATCATTTAATTTTTCAGCCACGTATAGTATTGTATAAGAAGAAAAGCCCGCAGATCTCACCAAAGGCTTTTTATAGGAAGCTATCAAGTAACTCAAGGTGAGCAGTTTCTTGTAAGCGATTGCTCCGAAGCTCCAATGTCCTGAAGAGCTTAAGTGATACTAGAAATTACTTGGAAAATAAGATTAAGACTTCTAATCTTAATGCAATAGGTGGAAATTGTGAAAATAATACCTGAAAAATAATCAATTACAATGTCTACCTGAACTTAGGTATATGTAATTATAAAGGTTGATTCAACGGTTCTATTGAAAAACAAAAACATTTTTTTTTTTGAGTTGGTCGATTTTCAAAAAAGTTGCTAGGTGTAAAAAAAAAAAAAAAAAGAACCGTTGTCATTTGATTTTCGATAATTTATTGGTCGCTTACTAACACTTTTTTTTTTAAATTACCATCTTTTTAACAATTCACACATCATCAATTTTTCTTATCTTTTACCAACTTTTATTTGTCTTTTATATCAATGCCTTAAATCCATCGACTCTCTATGAATTACAAATCTTTATATGAAAGACTTACCAACCTTTTCCACTTGAACTATCAATTAGTTTTGGATTATTAACTCTCATTCAAGTTAACCACAAACATTTATATGGTTTTTCATAATTTATCAACTTTTGTTATTGTTTAACAAATTTTATTTGTCATTTTTACGAGCATTTTAAATTTTTCTTTAACTCTTATGTGAATTCACTAAGCTTTATCAGTGTGACTTCCCAATTTCTCTCCTATCAAATTACAATTAATTTTGTTTTACCAATTCTCATTTCAGTTAGTTACTGACATATAGTAGGTTTTTTTAAAAGTGACCAACTTTTCTATTAAGTTCCTTACTTTTATTCCCCTTCCTTACTAACTATTTAAAATTATCAATTCTTTCTAGATATCACCAACATTAATTAAAGTGTAATCAACCTTTTTCTGATGAATCACCAACGAACTTTGCATTCTCAACTCTTATTTGAGTTAGTAGTTACCCACTGGTTTTTTTTTTTTTTTATTACCAACTTCTTATCTATAACAAACAAAAAATTATAACATCTTTTTAGCTTTTATTTACCTTTCTTACCCTATAAATGCAACAACTATCATACAAAATTATTAATTTTAATTTGAATTTCAGCTTTTCTCTAATTAACTCACAAATTAATCTTGGGTTATCAACTGCTCTATGAGAAACCTAACAATATTTATTTGGTTCTTTTAATTTACCAACATTTCTTATCGTTTGCCATGCTAAGTGCTCACCAAATTTCTAAATCAACTAACTTTTTTAGAAGTTACAAACTTTAAGTAAAGTAATTACTGGCTTTTCTCCAATTAAGTTACCAACTAATTTTATGTTACCAACAATTATTTGATTAATTTATATATTTGACAAAAAATTATTTTATATTTTATCAACTTTTTTTCACCTTTTCTTACAACACCTTAACTTTGCTAACTATTATATGAAATCACCGTCTTTATTTGTGCCTTCCCAACTTTTTTCCAACTAATTTACCAAGTAGTTGCGGCTTTCCATCTCTTATTTGAGTTACTTGACAACATTTATTATTTTCTAATGTACCAAATTTCCCTATCGTTGATAATTTGTAATTATCATAGAACGTTGGCAATTTCACAAAAGTGTCGGTAGGCTTCCAACAAGTCACTTAGGAAAGAAGTCACCAATCACTTATTTTTACCAATCGTCATTTGACAGTTGCTAACGTCTGCAGAAATTTACCGGCACAGAAAAAAAGTTCCATATTTGGCATGAATATATTATTCTCCAGCTAATAAACTAAGTTATTGCATTTTTCAGGGGTTGTAGTGATATGAAACACAATTAAAAGAGAGCAGATCTGGAATTGATCACCTGTTAACATGAAGCACATATTTGCAATAAGATCACCACCCGAACAAAATGCTTGGCCATTTCCCTAATGAACATGTGAGCAAGAGGCAAAGAATAACATAAATGACAAAAATCAGCTTACGTATATCTCAGAGAATGTATTATTCGATCAGACAGAAGATGATCTGTTCATGTTGGGCGTACAAATGAAAACTCGTGCACTCAATTATCTACTTTCGAATCACAATACAAGGCCTCTCTTCATGTACACACGCTAGTTTAAAAATATATCAAAATTCATGTCCTTTATATGTGAAATAACACAACCTTTACTCATATTCTCCGTATCGGAAGCAACATGACTTTACAATCCTAATATATCTATCGATCTTGCCTTCAAAACAATTTTTTTTCTTCAATGTGTGGTTTTTATATTTTATAGAGGAAAAATCATTCATATTACTACAAAAAGTTTGATGCCATCTTTCAAGTGTCGTGTTGATTGAGTTTAAGTGAAGTACTAGTCATCTAAATGTTTGATTAATTAATTATTATATCTTGCTCGTAAACAAATTGGATTTGAAGATCAATTTAATCAGATATCTAAGGGAATCGAGTCATTTTACAAGTTATTTTTTTGTGACCAACTTAGGATCTCATATTTATTTGCCATTTTATATGATGATTTGCACATTGAGCGCAAATCGTGACGGTTAAGACAGTGATTTTTTCTGTGGTCCCACTGTTGCTTTGTTCTTCGGATAACCACCGATTATTTTTACTAAAAAAGTTTTTTGGAGTTTTATATTTGTTGTATTGTTCAATAATTTCATATATGCCTGCTTTAAAAAAAAAAAAAATTCTCAGCAATGTCCTGTTCGGTTTATTATATCAACATTTGCTTAATGAAAGGTATAATAAATTAGTTTTATAAATCTCGTTACTTCATTTATTTGGCTTTTTCTTCATATCAAATATACACTTAGTGTTTTCCAATTGAAAGTACTCGTGACATGGACAAATGTTTAATTTGTTGCCCGTACAAATCATCCATATGTTGTATTAATTGCTTTAGCCGCGTACCTTTTTACTATCACACTATGATGAAAATGAAACATCAAGCATAACTTATCATTTTAGACGAAAAGAAAAGGCAAAATTAATAAGTTAACTTTTAATGACCGGTAAATGAACCGTCAACTAGTGTTATTTACTTAGATATGTACTGGCAACTAGGAAGAAGGGACATGCATAAGCACAATCTCTAATTACCTTCAAAATAACAAGGTTGGCGGTATGATCGTCCTCGTAGATTCGCAACTTCCTAATCATCTGAGAAGCCTGCGAACTCGGACGGAACGATTACAAGCATGAGCAATGATGGAGACATGTAAACAAGTGAAGAACGAAGCAGAGGGACGCTCTCACCATTTCGAAAGTGATGGAGTTCAACCTGGAAGGCCGGTTCAGGATCACCTTCCTCGCTCCTAAACTTTCTTCGAACAGTACCTGCGGGCCGGTGGTTAAACAGAGAGGCGAATGAGATCGTCGTCCATGGGGGCCACCGAGCATGCCTTACATCCGAATGGACGGAGACCGATGAGTAGAGAGGGCTCACCGGCGGCTCGTCTAAGCCTCTGCAGAACAACTCAGCGGTGCTCAGAGCCTGCATCCTTCGCTCTCTCGCTCTGATCTCTCCCTCCTGTTTTGGGCTGCACGGGGACCTGGAAGGATGCTCAAATTCCTACTTTTATGCAGATCAGAGTAATGACGTCATGAGAAGTGCATCCTACATAAGCATATGCAACCTCATTCATTCTAATTTATGATTCTACTATTCGAAAGCTACCTCATACATATTTTACACCGTCCCAGGCTGATGCCTATGCATAATCAGGGAGCGCGCATGCAAAGGCGGGAGTGGCTGACGACCTCGAAAAGGAATTCCTCACTCTTCCGAATTTTTTTATCTCCCCACTTCAAACGGAACGCTCGTTTTCAACGATTCCTTTCGTTCTGTAAATTAGAACCCGCAATCACTGGGACCTCTCGACCTTTCAAGCAATCACTGGGACCTCTCGACCTTTCAATCTCAATCGCAAACTTGACTTTTCAAGTGCTCCTCCACGCTGGAATGGCTTGTTCTCCGAATTCATCAACTCGGCCCCCAAGCCGGCACAACACTAGGCCGATGAAGATAAGACTCGCCCCGCAGGACGACTTCGAGAACCAAATGTTATAATATATTTATTATTCTAAATATGATCCCAATATTGTATTCCCAATTAGTTCCGAGTTATTGCCTAATTTATCACCCACATCTATTACGTTATTTTTTGTTATATTGAATTTCTCATATTAAAATTCAAATATTATTTATATTGATATATAATTTTAATTTTTTAATTTAAGAAGTTTTTTATTTGAGAAAAATAATTTTCCTATAATGAATATTAAAAAAAGTAAAAGTCACCAAAAACCCTAAATGTTGCCCACTGTGACATATTTATCATACAATATACTTAAAAATTCCCCATACTTCCAAATAAAAAACGATAATAATCATCGTCAATCCATTCTAGGACTAGAGAAAATTCATCTATTGCCTGGATTTGGACTCCCAGCATCCCATTTACAGACGGTGGTCTGGATAAAATCTTTCGTTCTATTGATTATGTCTGTTGTCTATATCATGCCTCCACCTCTGCTGTGCCATAAGGACATGCTGTCCTAGTCCCCTGATTCTGAATTTTTCTGGAATCCCATGCTTGATGACAACAATAGCTTAAAACATGTATTTAGACAAATTTCATGGTCTGCAACTAAAAGATGGTAAACCTGTCTGGAACCCATGTTTGATAATGAAACTAGGTGGCACTTTGAAAAGAACTACTAACGAGTACTCTATTTTTTTCTTATTTTTTATATTAACAACATGAACGAAAACTACCAAGATCTTAACGAGAATACAGTGAAGAGACCATTGGCAAAATGGTTTTTCCCAATCTCCGATGACTTGAAGCTCCAAATTATTTTGGATAAATATACCGTGAGTCCGGGAACTTGTCATGTCCACACACTTAAGTCCTAAAACTTTTATTCTATGCATATGAATTCTAAAATTTGCAACTTCAATGTGCTTCAGTCATTAATTAACTCTATGGATGGAAACTGTCACGTGACTTAATTTAAACTATATTCCTAATCTCAAGAGTCCGTTAAAGTTATGGCTGGAGGTCCCCCAACACAAACAATGACATCCTTGGTGCCATATCTACAAGAATTTTTTAAACATTAAATTAAAATCAAACTAATTTTTTTTTTTTAAAAAATAAGTCTATAAATTTAAAAGAATTAAGTATTGAAATTAAAAAATCAATCTGAAAATGATCAAACTAATAGGAAAAAAACAAAAGGATAGTGCCGGCAACCCCTTCATTGGTGAGCCTCGTTTTGGGGCGACCTGCCCTTCACTAAAGCTGGACTAAAGCAAGCACCCTTGCCACTGTGATGATGGTGCCAGGATAGGCCCCATTAAGCAAGGGTGGGTAGCCCTCACGACTACCTGAGAGCGTGAGGGGCGCACCTGCCCGCTTCGCCTAACCATGGGCCATGGTGAGGGCAGCCCTTGCCAGTGGCCAGGCGAGTATTATCAATCTTCATTGGCTAACCGCCGCACCCTGCAATCCCTCCACCCCCTAGCCAATTCTTCAGCCATCTCTCTTTACTATCCCTTTTTTTTTCCTTATTTTTGGTTGGTTTTTCAAATTTTCAAATTATATTTGTATTTTTAGTTTTTCAGTTTTGTTTATTCTTAGGTCAGCGTCACAAATACATGTCTTTTGGCGTTCGAGAACTGCAAAAAATGATGGCAAAGTCCATCCAAAGATCGAAAGATAATCTACAGAACACGTGACATTTTCCGCCCACTTGAAAATGGCAGAGTCAATAAAAGGATTCAAATTCATCAAAATAATGAATTTTAAAGTTAAATATACGAGTGAAAATTATAAAATTCTAATGCACTAATATAATATGATGAGTTTTAGGGCTTACCTAAATATTCCCGTTTCGAAATCTTGAAACTGTAGCGTGAAGCACGAAGATCTCCGATTGTTGGCTATCGAGTCACCAATGACATTGGAGACTCCACGCATGACTTTTTTTTATATCGAAGGAGAGAAGCACCAGCTGTCTGATAGCTTGACAGGCCGATAATCTGTCTTTTGCTTAAGGATAGATCCGTCTCTATGCTAAAACAAGCTGTGCTAAAGCAAACATGGGATGTGGAAATATCCCCTTCTTACATACGATCAGGACGTGTGGAGACAAAAGTTCAGCGCATGTTGTGAGCAAGTTCCCTATTCGGAAGGAAATCTGAGTACAAGATTCTGATAAGATTCATCGGCGCAAGAAAATATTTCTCGCAGATAACGAAACCGATGATGAATTTAACTATTATAAAGGCCGGCCACACTTTTTGGAAGATATGCATGAATCTTCCCATATCATTTGGATTGAGATCCATGCGTTGAATCAATCGAGATCAATTTAATATCATATCTAATTCGTAGCTAATTCGTAGATACATTATTGCATTTTCTTATATACACTTTATACTATAATATGGACACAATGATACCTGACACGAAGAGACACTTAAGTGTCAAAACTTGGCATGAAAAGACACTTAAGTGTTAAAAGTTACGAAAGTGACACTTCAGTGCCAAAATTGGAGTAAATTGGATTAGTTAAATGCCAATGGCAAGAAAATCTAGCCAAAACATTGATGTAGCGATTTTCTGGTGAGCCTAGTGCAAAATGACGTTGTTTTGCATGCTAATGTGACTAGACAAAGTGCCAAAACGACATCATTTTTGGGTTGATGTGGTAAATAATTAATATAAAAATTAACTAAATTAAATTTAAAACCACATTAATTAAAAAAAAAAAAAAAAGGAAGGAAAGAGGAAGATGAACAAGCGGTGGCAGCCCGAGGGCTCACCCCTCGCCCTCAGTCGGCACCGCGACCCCATTATCATCGGGAAGGTGGGGGGAGGGTCAGTTGGGGTCGCCGAGCCCTGACCAGGGGCCGGCAACCCCAACCGACCTGCAATAAGGGCCTGTGGGCCCTCACCTAGATCTGGGGCGAGGGTCGCAGCCCTCCCCCAAATCTAGCAACCCTAGTCAATCGACGGAAAGGGCTTGTAAGCCTTCGCCTAGATCTGGGGCGAAGGTCACGGCCCTCCCCCAGATTTAGTGAGGGTCATCGGTTGGGCCAAGGGCCACCACCTGCTGAGATGGCCCCCCAGCCAGCAGTGACCCTTGGCCTGGCTGGGCAAGGGCCGGCAACCCTCGCCAAATCTAGGGGAGGGCCACGACCCTTACTTTAGATCTAGGCAAGGGCTTGCAGGCCCTCGGCGAGCCCTTGCCGCCGATCGACTAGGGTCGCCGACCCTCGGCTAGGGTAACCTTCAGTCAATACCACCTGTTCATCTTCCTCCTCCCTTCTTTTTTAAAGGTTTTCAGATTTTATTTAATTAATTTTTATATTAAAATTCAAATTGTGTCAAAACGATGTCGTTTTTGTGTTTATTTGCTAAGTTAGCCTTCCAATGAGTCACATAAGCGAGAAAAATTAATAAAAAATTGTCACTTAAGATTTCCGACGGAGTTCACCGGATGTGACATTCAAGTGTCCCATTTTTCAAAAAAGTGTCAATTTCCTAACTTTTGGCACTTAGGCCTTATTATATGAAGCTTGTGCATTGAGACAATATGCAATAGAAAAAGTACATAAAATTTCCCTCACAAATTCTCTTATTCTCTTTTGCTTGTCTACGATTTGTCGTTTTCTTTCATGGTATCAAAGCACTAGTTGTGCTTCTCACTTAGCTTCCACACTCTTTGATTGCTTGCTAAAAGAGACGCTAACTTGCAAAACAACATTAGCACTCTAGTGTAGGAATCAATCTCTTGAAGTTTAAATTATTAAAGCAAGCGAAGAAAGGATTTATTTTTTACCACCACCATGGTCGACGAGCAAATCTCCAAATAGCGTATCCCACTAATGGAAACGCCTACCTCGGAGATATAAGATAGCATACAAAATGCAGCCGTTGAAGCCATTAGAGCCCAAAGCTAGCTCATTCCGGGCCAATTTCCCCAATGGCAACCTAATCTGGGGCAACCCATTCTGAGCCAACACATTGTGGGCTAACCATGCCAGTGGATGCCTTATCCCATGTATTATGGGCGAAGCGCAAATTTTTCCTTTCGAGGAATCTAGATTCAAGGGGAAAAAATCCAGCCTAACGACAGCCCACTAGCCACAAATGAGGCAAGCAGGTCTAATGGGTCTAGGTGAATCCGGGTCAGGGTGCAAATCCTAACCCGGGTTTCTCACTCGGTTTCTTGCCATTTCCCATCCCAACCGCCGCGGGTCGCCCAGAATCCGATGACATGCTATTTGTCTCCACCGCTAATGGATCGGAGTTGCAGCTCATCAGCCACCTTCTCATAGGACCTGAGAGCTGTTTTTCTTGGGTGTGGGCTTTTTGGCAATTGTTACAAAGGATAAAGACGGTTTTGTCAACGGAATTATTTCGATTCGACCAACAAGAGAATGGCATGGCAATGGAAAAAATGCAATCAGTTAGTAAGAATCTGGATAGGAAATTGCATAAGCCCATAAATTACCATTGGTTTACCCCCCATAGAAGACTCGAAAACCATGTGGGATAGCATAAAAGAGTTATACTAGAAATTGGATCGGGCAAAAAAAATTTCGCTTCATCAAGCCCTTACAAAGTTGAAGCAAGGAAACATGACTGTCATAACATGCTTCAACAAATTATCAGTGATCTAGAATGAGTTGGAAGTGGCCAAAGAAAAACTCAAAGGACTAGAGGCAACCTTACAAACAATATGAGGCGATGAAAGACAAAAAGAAAGAAAGAAAGCTACACTCTTCCTCCCGATTTTAAATGATTCTTACTTGACCTTCATGTCCTAGATCTTGGCTATGGAACTCGCGCCTTCGCTCGGTTGCATGTTTGAACTAGCTATGCAGGAAGAGAGCCAGCGACTCACCTCGTCGGAGCACGTAAAAGGAGCCGAGAGTCTTGTGCTCGTAGCTCACAGCAAGGGGCGAGAGGGGCCACAAAACCCTAGACCAAGAGAAAGAGCAACGAGAGGGGCTAGGGTTTGGGGGAAAACAACACACCTTTAAAAGATCTGGAGCCAACAACCCATATCGAGCGCAGTGATCTGACGATTCCGAGGTAGTGATTCCCCATTAGATCTAGACAATGGACAAGTGTACGGGCTTAAGGGATCCAACAGCAGCCAATTTTCTAGAAATTATGGGCCTAATTCAAAAATAGAGGAAAATTATTATGTGCATATTGCAAATGGTCCCATCATAGAATTGATAATTGTTGGAAGTTACACAGTAAACCAGAGAAAAGGAAAGAAAGGGGAAGGAAATTTGAGAAGTGGCCTATCAACTTACTGGGTCGGCATATCCAAATTTAGATCAACCCATCACACATGGGCAATATTAACAACTTATGTAGGCAATTCCAACAAAGGAAGTAGCTTCTCGTGTATTTCTCATTGCCTAATAAATTCCATTTCAAGAAATGCTTGGATCATTGTTTTGGGAGCTAATGATCATATCATTTGTGATAAGGGTTTATTTTCCACTTTTCATGAAGAGTTGAATATTCCTATTTCTATGCAATTACCCAATGGAAACATTACTCGTGTCACTATGATAGGGACAGTAAATTTTATTTCCTAAATTACTTTCGAAAATATCCTTTCAAGCCCTTTCGACTGACAAAATGATCGCCTTGGGTAATCTCTCTAAAGGATTATTTTTTTGGATCAATTTTCCAAGAAGTCTTAATTTATCTCGTATTTCCTCCAGTAAACAATCATTGTGTAATGTGACTACCAATGATAAAAAGTTCCTTTTGCATTCCAGAATGGGCCATTCTATTTCCTTCTCCATGATGTCATATTTGTTCGCTTGCAAAACAGTTGCGTTCCTCTTTTCCATTAAGCAAAAATCGTGCAAATAGTATCCTTTCAATACTTCATATTGATGTTTGGGGATTCTATAACACTCTAAATCATGATGGGTCTCAGTTTTTTCTCACTATTGTGGACGACTACTCTAGAGTCACATGGGTCTTCCTTATGCAATCTAAGGGTCAAGTTCTCTCAAATTTGAAGACTTTCCTTTTTTTGTTGAAGACCCAATTTGGAAAATCTGTGCAACGTGTCCAGACAAATAATGGAAGAGAATTTTTCAATCACGAGCATGCTGCTCTTTTCTTATCTCAAGGCATATTACATGAGAGTTCGTGCATATACACTCTGCAATAAAATGGAGTAGTGGAACGAAAACACCGTCACCTATTAGAAGTTGCATGGGCTTTGAAATTTCAAGCCTTCATTTCTGACAATTTTTGGGTGGATTGTGTGATGACTATAGCTTACTTGATTAATCGCATGCCAATGAAGGTACTTGATGGACGGACTCCTTTCCAACTACTTTTTGGAAGAAAGCCAGAGCTAGATCGTCTTAATATCTTTAGGTGCTTATGTTACACCACTAAAATAGGCCCTTGGGACAAAATGGGTCCCCATGCTCAGCGTTGTATATTTATGGGATATCCCAATCTACAAAAAGGATACCATGTACTTGAACCGTCCACAAGAGAGTTCTTTGTTAGCAGGGACGTAATGTTCTATGAAGATATCTTTCCATTCAATGAAAAAGGGTCACCAACAGCAGACATGGGGACTTCTCGCATTTCTCCCATTAAGGAAGCCTTCAACAATCCAAATTATATTTGGACTGCATCACCAGAGAATCCAAGCAACCCTTCGACGTCGAATCCAACTGCAAAAATAATTCCTTTGATGGCAATGTTGGACCTAACTTATGATGAAATGGCTATTGAGGAAACATCTAATCCCACGATGGGACCAACTCCAGAGGTTCACCCCAAAAGCAAGATCCACCACGATGTTATGGAAGTGCCACACACCCACCAACTTGGACCAAAGACTACGTTTGTTCTACGCAGAACTCACTAGGTATTAATTATCCCATCTCCTCCTATGTTTCCTTTGATCAACTATCTCCGGAACATAGATGTTGTGTCAGTCGCATATCTGAAGAGCGGGAACCATCAAGCTACGATGAAGTATACTCCAATCCACGATGGCAAAAAGCTATGGAAGCATAACTACAGGCCCTAGTAGATAATCAAACATGGGAGCTTGTGACTTTGCCCCCTCATCGCAAGCTAATTGGATGCAAATGGGTGTACAAAATTATATATTAGGCAGATGGATCCATTGAACGATACGAGGCTCGGTTGGTGGTTAAAGGGTTCACACAGTGAAAGGATTCGATTATCACAAATTCTTTTCTCCAGTAGCCAAAGATATTACAGTCCCTTCGTTTCTTTCAGTTGCAGCTATCCAAGATTGGACATCACACCAAATGGACGTCCCCAATGCCTTCCTTCACGGAGATTTAGATGAAGAAATTTACATGGAAGTTTCTTAGGGTTTACAGAGATAGGGGTTGTTCCAATCAAGCAAAATATGAAGTTAACTACGACGAATTATGATGTAAGAGTATCTATCTCAAGAAGATGATCCCGTACTCAGAGATCCATTAGGTAAGCAAGAACTCGTTGGGAAACTTATATATTTGACTATGACCAGGCTGAATATATGTTATGTAGTGCAGACACTGAGTTAGTTCATGCATAAGCCAAAGCAATCTCATATGAACGCTGCCCTAAAGATTGTGAAATACTTAAAAAAATGCCTAGGAGTTGGGATCCTTCTTTCCGGGAAGTGTAATATGGAAATGACCGCTTATTGTGACACGGATTATGCAACTTGTCCTATGAGCATAAGATCCATCACAGGTTTCTATATTAAATTGGGAGAATCTCTACTCTCGTGGAAGATAAAGAAATAGACAATTGTCTCATTATCCTCATCAGAGGCAGAATATCAAGCTATGGCAAAAATCACCTGTGAAATAGTGTGGTTACGAGGCTTGCTTCAGGACCTTGGGGTACAAATTAAGGGACCAACTAAGTTGTTCCGTGACAATGACGCAACCCTCAAACTTATGTCTAACCCAATAGTGCACGAGAGAATGAAGCATATAGAGGTGGATTGCCATTTCACTCAAAAGAAAATTCAAGAGAAAGTAATTGAGACAAGAGGGATTGGGACCAAGAACAACCTGCGGACATCTTCATCAAACCTCTATGTCAGAGACAACACGCATATCTATTGAGCGAGCTAGGCGTATTGGACATCTACAAGCCATCAGCTTGAGGGAGAGTATTGGAAGATATGCATGAATCTTCCAATTTCATTTGGATTGAGATCAATACATTGAATCAATTGAGATCAATTTAATATCAGATCTGATTTGTAAAATACATTAATGCCTTTTCTTGTATACACTTTGTACTATAATTTGAAGCTTGTACATTGAGACAATATGCAATACATACAGAAAATTTCCCCCACAAATTCTCTTATTCTCTTCTCCTTGTCAGTTCTTGCTTTCTTTCAATACTAATAAAACTATACTCTAAATTGTGTGAGGAACCGGCAACGGAGAGAGAACTTCTGCACTATCAACGCCTTTAAATAGCCTGCGAAACTCAGCTTTAGAGAGCAGCATGCTAAAGAAGAACAGAAGGGAAAGAACGACATATTACATGGCTGCTTCTGCGAAAATCTTGGTTATATTCGTCATCCGGCTAACCTTCGTCTGCCGTGTTGCAGTAGGCGATCCAAACACGGGTGTGGTGAACAAAGTCTGCAACGGAGTAAAATTTGGGCCGGACGGCACGTTCGAGACCGACTTAGTTTCGGTTCTCGACGACATAAGTAGGAACACAGCGAGCAAAGGTTTGCAACGGGGTCCTCGACCATCCAGATTGTACGAAATGCTTGAACCCCGTGACAGAGCAGATAAAACTCAAGTGTCGGTTTAGCATCGGGGCTCAACTCGAGCTTCAGGACTGTAGAATCAGATGCGAGAACTATCCAGTCTCCGAGTGAT
Source organism: Eucalyptus microcorys (assembly GCA_014182515.1). Taxonomy (NCBI): domain Eukaryota; kingdom Viridiplantae; phylum Streptophyta; class Magnoliopsida; order Myrtales; family Myrtaceae; genus Eucalyptus; species Eucalyptus microcorys. The sequence continues at coordinate 12,059,678 of CM024569.1, forward strand.
GACTTGCTTTGTTTCCCTTTGCTGGAGGGGCTTGAACTGGTCTGCAAAGCGTTCAAAAACGGGTGAGAGTATGGCTTTGTTTGTGTCTTTCTTGTGGGACATGGATCTACAATAAAAGATGATTTTGTTGAATGCAGGCTGAAGACAATTGAGTTTATTGCAATATAAAATATTTACGTTGAAGAATATGCAGTCTAGATTCATGTGAGGATATTCAGTTTATTGAGAATAATTAAATGCATGATTTGGAATCTATCAAGCTCTCTCTTTTGTTGTTTTTACTCGAGCTAACCTATTATTAGAGACTATAACAATTCATTTACCCGATTTGACATGTAGAATATATCCAAAAGCCCTAAAATTAGCTGCCGTATAATAAGTTTAAAAATTTTAAAATTATTTTCTTTAAAATATGCCGGTGCCGATGATAGAACAAGAGGGTCTGGTGATAATAAAGGTTTACGACCGTACCCATTTAACCAATCACATATATAAGATGGTAATACGTGCCTTTGACTTTTAGAAATATTAAAAAGGCGTATGTCGAGATCATACAGCTTTTGATATTGGTTGAGATATACCCGAAAAAGAGGGTTCCTGGTAGTTGACCTGCATGCTATATTCGAAGTTTTCCGTATTTTAATAGTCCAATTTATTGTGTCATATGCTTTTATCTGATAGATTTGAGGACATGAGCCACTAAAATTTATGGAAAAATAGCTCAGGATAAACTTCAGCTGTATACTATGGATCAATAAAACATCTCCTTCTATGGAAATTCATAGATCATATCGGCCGAATCATGTAAACTTTTTTAACGTTCTCATTCAATGAGGACATGCACATTGCCTAAAGCTCCTTTTCTTTTGTTTTTAACGTTTGTGAGGAGCAAATTGTTTTAATTTGGTGAATGTCCTGCAATCACTTGTTGATATATCACACGAGAGAGAGCCTCCGCAAAATCTTCTCTTCCTCCCAGTCTCACCAACCCTCTCTCTCTCTCCCTCCCTCTCATCCTCTTCCTCCAAATATCAGTCAATCATTCCCCTCTTCTTCCTTAACCTCCTCTCATAAGGACAACCTAAGAATGGCCACTACCGTTTCAATTAGCCTTCCAGAGATAATCCCTTATCCACTTACTCCAACCTTTAATGACTTTGGGACAGGATGGCCTATTGGAGCCCCCATTCCCTCCCACTCCTTGGCCTCCTGTCTCTCCTCCTCCTCCTCCCATGCCACTCCTCCACCGTCGCCGGCAATGCCTCCCCAGGGGTCCGCCTCGGCGTCATCCGGAAGCCGTCCCCTGCTGTCTCCGTCTTCCGGGAGGCCCCCGCCTTCCGCAATGCCGATGCATGCAACCAGGCCAATAGGATCCATGTGGCCATGACCCTCGACTCCAACTACCTCCGGGGCACCATGGCCGCGGTCCTGTCGATTCTCCAGCATTCCATGTGCCCGGAGAACTTCGAGTTCCACTTCCTGTGGGCACGGTTCGAGCCAGAGGTGTTCTCAAGCATCCGGTCCACCTTCCCGTACCTCCGCTTCAGGGTCTACCGCTTCGACTCCGGCCGGGTGCGCGGCAAGATCTCCAAGTCAATCCGGCAGGCGCTTGACCAGCCCCTCAACTACGCGAGGATCTACCTGGCGGACATGATGCCAACCGACGTGAAGCGGGTCATCTACCTCGACTCAGACCTGGTCGTGGTCGACGACATTGCCAAGCTCTGGGGGTGAGCCTGGAGGGCAAGGTCCTGGCGGCCCCGGAGTACTGCCACGCCAACTTCACCAAGTACTTCACGAACCTCTTCTGGTCGGACCCGGCCCTGTCAAGGACCTTCCAGGGGAGAAAACCTTGCTACTTCAACACGGGGGTGATGGTGGTGGATGTGGACAAGTGGAGGCAAGGAGGGTACACGGAGAAGGTGGAGTCCTGGATGGGGGTTCAGAAGCGCAAGAGGATCTATCACCTGGGCTCCCTGCCGCCGTTCCTGCTCGTCCTGGGCGGCAACATCAAGGCCGTCGACCACAGGTGGAACCAGCACGGCCTCGGGGGGGACAACCTCGAAGGCAAGTGCAGGGCTCTCAACGCTGGCCCAATAAGCCTGCTGCACTGGAGCGGGAAGGGCAAGCCATGGCTGAGGCTGGACTCGAGGAGGCCATGCAGCGTGGACCATCTGTGGGCGCCCTACGACCTCTACCTTTCGTCCATGCATGCCATCGAGGAATAGCGGGGGAGGAAGCCAGGGAAGACGAAGGGATTACAGGACCCCCTGTGATCCCTTATTCTTCTATGAGAGCATGAAAAGATTTCTCTTATTCTATGATTTGAGAGAGATTCAGACTCCAGTGACATTTTGGAAATATATATAACAGCTATCGCGTTTAACGTTTGCTCTGGAGGGATTACAGAACCTCTTTTTCTCTTGTTTCTTTTTCTTTTTTTTTATAGTTTTTTTAGACATGATTTTGTACAGTTTTGGGGGATATTTAGGAGGGAAGAAAAAATAACTCTTAAGGCTTTGAACGATATCGATCATGGGTCAAACTTTAAAAGGCGAAAAAAAAAGAGAAATGCTTATGCTTATGGCCATGGGTACATAGGGACAACCCCGACAAAAGTAATTAGATGGTGTTGACTTTATCTTGGTGGATTTTAAATTGCAAATTGAAGCATCGTTATTCATTTTGCACAGTTCTTTCTCCCTTTTTATTGTGTTCTTGGCCATTTGCCCCTAGTAATTTTGGTCTTTGCCTGAGAGGTCTATGAAACAGATGTAGCAGCACTTAGCAATGGAAGCGACATGTCCTTTCAATTTTGCATTGCTTTCATGGCTTAAGAAAAGTGTACTTTTTGGTATAAACGAATGTATTTTCAAGCTGAAAAAAGATTGCATATCATCAAGCCTAAGAGTGGGAATGTCACCCCAAAAAATGTTGCGACAACAGTAAGCAAGCAATACATGCTTTTGATGTGATATACATTTTCGGATTTGATACATTTTCTTGGTCAAACAATCAAAATTGAAGTCTTGAATTAGTTTTCCAATGAACGTGTGAAACATTGAATTCTTCCTGTGGAAAGAACCTTCAATGTGAAGGATCAAGACTGGGGCGCTGAGTGTTTGTGCACAATCTTCGGTCCAACTTGTAGCTCGATAAGGCCTCAAGTTTTGCATTGTGGCCTTCTTTTGGCGTTGGTCCAATCTTTCCTACAGACAAGCATTTCCGATGCTGCTGCGAAATTTGGAGGGGTTAACAAATCAAGCACTGAAGGGAAGAGCACCAGATAAGATGCTGGATTTCCTCTATCTTTGTACCTTGTTCTTCAAGCGACTGGAGGAAGATGATGATACCCTAGGTCTGGGAGCTAGCTCTCGTCCCTAAATCTGGGTATTACACATAATATGTATAGTAACATGGTTTCTCCATCGTTTGAGCAACATTCATTTCATCAGGTAAATTGTCATAGTAAGTTCGTAAGGGAGCTTCAACGACTTTTTACTTGAATCCAGTATTCATTTTTAGTCACCAAAAAATACACAGTTGATGAAGTTTTCGTAAAAACTTACAAAACTTTTCTACCATGACATCTACAACGGGTTTCAAGAAAGAATCATTTTACATATGTCCTCAATAAATCGCAGATTAAGAAAATGTGCCTCACCTCTTGCTCGTTTGAAAACGGCTGGAACATTGCTGGTACTGATTTTATTAGAGCAGTGCCAAATTTTTTCCCTCATTTTCTAAGCTCCTTGGAGCTATCGATGCTATGGCCATCCTCTATACAGGAAGTCCCTAATCCTTCAAAGATGACACAGTATTAGACCATTATCATGCTGCAATGGTGGTCTACAAATGTGTAACTAAGATATTTTTTTCTCAGACTGAGGAGGATTCTGCCTTCTTTTATAGCTCCAAATGAGAGTTCTTTCATAGAAAACAGGGAAATTACAGATGATGAACTGCTCCCTCATGAAACTGGGAAGTACCATCATAGAAGAAGACTATCAGCCAGATCCTATGTAAAGGCTGATATTGCGAAAGTATTTGACCCTGTCAATTGGGATTTTATTCTTGATCTTTTAATGGCTGTTGGAGTTCCGATGGGCTTTGTTGGTTAGATAAAGGCATGTTACAGCAGCAACAGCCTTGAATATGTCATATAATTTGCTATCAGGTCAGGTACTGGAACACGTCTCTGGACTTGAAGATCTAACTGTGTTGGATATATCGTCCAACTGCTTCTCTGGATATATCTCTAAAAAACAGGGGTGCTGGAGATTTCCAGGAGCATTTGCTGCAAATCCAAACTTGTGTGTGGAGTCTTCAACTGGGGTTTGTGGCCAGGAAAGTGTGCCGGTCGTGCCCGGTAACACATTTCAGGAAGAGATGATTGAAGTACCGATATTCCTGTCGGTATTCTTGCTAAGTGCTGCCATCACTTTCTACCTTAGTATCATCTCTCCGTTTTGTTCGGCTCATGCTAGAAGAGACATTCTCTAGACCAAGCTTTAATCCAGTGTAAGAGAATGAACCTCAGAGCGTATATTCTTGCTGCTTTAGTCACAAATCAGCCCGCATTTTCTCCTTAGAACTCTTTGCTCGGAATATTACTGTTCAGTTAGTATATCTGCCTTCATTACCTCACCATTAGATATTGAATACTAGTGGTTTGGATGCGGAAACTTAGAATTTGATCAACGTAGAGTAAGCATTTGATGGCTTTTACTTATGCTGCTGAATTTGAACTAGAATAGGGATTTGATAGCTTTTAGTTTTGCTGCTGGACTCTATCTGCACCTTCTGCTCTCGTTTAGAGTTCACTCTCAGTCAAAATTGCCTAATTAATGATTCGAATACCTTTGCAGCATTATTTTATTCCGAAATGTCCTTGAGGAATGATGGCTGATCGAAGTATGGTTTGCTAATTGATTTAGCTAATGTCAAGGCTAGTTCAATTAACTATCTCCAATTACAAATGAACAGGCCATACTGATACAGTCAGTTTTCGAGCATTTTCAACTTTAAGGGGGGAATTGTGCTGCTAAATTCAGAGTAGGCTTAAGATTCTTTGTTACAAGATTGAACAAATTCAGGATTTTGAGGCCACACCAACAACCTAGGCACACAGATACACATGTGCCAGCATTTAGATGTGACGCCCGGTTGAGAGAGAGAGAGAGAGAGAGAGAGAATGTCGATGGTTTTAATGAAATATTTTCAATTAGCTATCGCTTCAATACAGAACACCATAACTAGAGTTGAAGTTCATCCATGCAATCATTAACAGAAATATGCTGCCGCAGGAAGATTACTCTTTAGTCTTCTCCTAAATGGCACCATTGTCCTGGATGAATTTGCCAAAAGAGGGAACGTCTTCCCCAAACCCAAGATCCTTGAAGATATTCTGCATTAAAGACAAAAATAATAGTCATTAGAATGAGTCGTCATTGCCAATCCCTATATCAAAATTAAACTAACCAACCAAATAAATCAACTAACCGGATCAAGCTTATCTGCAAACATGGCCTCGTCACCATATACTTGGCAGTCCTCAGCAATGGCATTATGGTAGTTCCGGTAAGAGAACTCTCCTTTGACTGCCACGATATTGCTGCTGCAGGATTCATTCACTTTAGCTCCGATGGTGCTGAGGGCTCCAGGCAGACCCTGCTCAGAAGTGGGATAGGGAGTACTTGAATTAAGGCTTCGACTCTCATGTGTTGAATTCTGGCCATGCAATGGATGAGGGTAAGTAGTGGTGGAAAGATAGTGTCTTGCAGCTGCAGTCTCATCTAGGATTTGCATATTTGAAGGTGTTTGGGACATCTGCACGATGAGTGAGGTGTCACTCTGATTAAGGCTTCGACTGTCATGTGTTGAGATCTGGCCATGCAATGGATGAGGGTGAGTAGTGGTGGAAAGATAGTGTCTTGCAGCTGCAGTCTCATCTAGGATTTGCATATTTGAAGGTGTTTGGGACATCTGCACAATGAGTGAGGTGTCACTCTGATTAGGAAGAACTGGGTGTGCGATGTTATTCATCGGTGAAGTGAACCCAACGGATGGCGCAGAAGCATAGAAAAGGCGTTGAGCTGATTCATTCCCTTGCTGTTGGCAACCGTAGTTTTGAAGAAGTGGATTCGATTGCTGCAACGGTGCAAGTGGCTGTGATTGGAGCCTTACTTGGTACCTTGGGAGCGCATCATTATTTGGGAACTCAACTGGATTAGGCATCCTCATGCTACAACCTGTGCACGACCGTCGAGGGGCGATCCTCATAGCTTGTGATGGATATTGAGCTGAAGCAGCATTGTTTTGGGTACTGCCGCACCCAATTAATGACAATGATGGTGGAGGAGTGGAATGGGTTGGATTGGCAAAGCCAGGGCCGTCAACGAGAGAAGAATGTGCACTTTGATGCTTTGAGGCTTCACCTGTCTTCTTGGAGTTCATGCGGTATTTCTATGCAATTAACAAGCTTGATTTGATAAGCATTTCTCACGGAAGTTCATGGAATTAAATACAATTGTTAGAGCACTGATATGTTCTTCCCAATTGTTTGCTCTTGATCTTTCCGAATGAGGTTGAATAAGGGACTCTTACCTGAAGGTGGCTGGAGACATTTTGCCGAGTGAGATGAGGAACACCCGTTATTTTCCTCATAATTTGCAATATCTTCTTAGGTTTGGCATCTGCATCACGTCATATGGGAACCCATCGGTCAGATCAACTATTATCTCACTCAAAAAGGAGAAGTCATATAAGAAAGCTACTTGAAAAATCATCATGATACAGGTTCTTAAACACATCACGTACCATCGCTTCCAAGACTGTCGACGACCATGATAAACACTCGGTTTAGCTCAGGTGTCCAAACCATGCGGGGCTTCTTCGCCTCGCTTTTAGTCTGACTTTGATCACCTTCATCTTCGCTGCTCCTTTGCAAGGTTTTAGAATTCTCTTCCTCATTCTCTGCCTGAGGATGGGTATCGTTAGATGTCGATGTGATCAGAGCACGCGGCTTCTCTAATTCTTTAGTAGAATTGTTCCTCGACCATGGGTTGCTCCGAAGAACATGTTGCCATAGAATCTTGAGAGTGCTGATTTGAATCGGCTTCACTAGAAAATCACAAGCCCCACTTTGCACTCCTTTCACGACAGTGTCCTTCTCATCATCACTTGAAAACACTGGCAAAATTAAACGTGGATATCGATCACATTACATTCCATAAATTCTCTTAGTCTTGCTTGAATTAATTGGCGTATGAGAACTTACTGACTACAGGCAAGGTTATCTCCATGTTAGCGATCTCGGTGAGAAGCTGAAGTCCATCCATCCCAGGCATGTGAACATCTGTCAAGACGATGTCGAACCCGCTCCTGTTCTCTCGAATCAAGGACAACGCCTCCTCTCCTTGCTGGCACTTGGTCACTGTAAAAATACACCACATATATACGCAGATTCTCGACTAACTATGATCACAAGACGCATCCCGGAATTAAACTTTGGCGATTTGAATATCAACCCACGATCTAGGAAGCACGAAACTAATTCCTCGACTACTTCGAGTACAAAAGCGAGAATTCTCTCTTCTGCAGTTCAGTCACGATGGTTAATTACACGCACCGCCAGTGAACAGCAGCGATCGACTCAGGAAACAGCATACCAACACATTGTAATTGCAGACGCGAAGATGAAGCAAGAAAAAGAGAGAAACACAGAAGCAGTGCAGCGAAGTTACCTCGGTACGAGCAATCTCGAAGCATCTTCTCCAGAACGTGGAGACAGGTGACATTGTCGTCGACCACAAGAACCCTTAAACCCTTTGGGAACCGATCATCCTCCTCACCCGAAACGTTACCATTCTTGTCAGGGGTCATCACCCCTTCCATCGCTCTGTTTTTCTTCGACTGCTCTGTTTTGCTCTGGCCGTCACACACTCTCCCTCTCTCTACGACTCGACACTGCTTGACAATATTTATACGCCATGGCAAGCCTTGAGCAGGCCTTGACCGCAGGAAGGACCGAGCCGGTTTATTTCCTGATGAAGGCGCTCTGTTCCGGGGCACATATGGAGGAGAACGGGGTGATTCGAAATAGGAAATAGTGACCAGGAAAGGTAATTAACACCGGGGAGAATTTATAATCTTTGCCTCGGAAGATCTTGCATTCACACCTAAAGTCAAAATTTTCCTTGGCCTACACAACCGCGAAAGCGGAAACTTCTCAGTAGCTCTCCGTGGTTCGCTCGAGGGTTACTTCCTAGGCAAGAAAGGGTCGACAGAGGGGATTCCTTGTTCCTCCTTCCTTATTTATTATGGTCGAGCTCGCTCACCTTTTGCTTCTGCAGATGATCTGCCGTCTGGTTTTCTTGATACGAGGTCCGAACCTGTTTGATAAATTTTATCAATCTGGTCGGCTGATTTTCTTAAGCAATATAAGCAATCATCTTTTAAAAAATATTTTTTAAATCATTTATTTTTCATTAAACGAATGTACCCTAGTTCCGGATGCTTTCCGCAATCATGTACATTTAGGAGGATAATAAACAAGAGATTAAGCTTCTGTTGCCAAATTATATACATTTTCTTTTCCCATGACTATTGCAACTCAAGTTTCCTAACATGTCTAGATGTTTTTAAACATGGTTAGAAAAAAATTTCTAAAAATACTTTTGTGGCATGGTCGTGCCATCGCGCTCTTTCACTTGTTTTCCAAATAAAGTTTAAAAACTTGTCGATACTATGAAAAATCTTAAATTAGTGCATCTGTAATATATTTAATCCAAATTAATTTTTGGTTATTAAAAACTCTAAATTAGTACACTTGAGAATCAAGTGTACAAATTTGCCTCAAGTTAATTTTTGAGTCACAAAAATCCTCAAACCAATTCAATTGTGATAAATTTATCAAATTGATATGAATTTTCACATAAACTTGTCACATCGATTGAATTATTGCAGCTCCGTAACTTCATGGTAAAATTTGACGGAAATTAACGTGGGGTAAATATATTATGAGCAATACCCGTTTAGGCTTTTTCATCGTATTAACCCAATAAAAGATGAGAAAAATCTTTTTATCAAAAACAGAATTACAATCTTAAAGATTGAACAGAAATTATAGAGTTTCACTAGATCCGGTTCACTTACCCGGTCCAGACTCACCGCCCGATCCGGTTCAGCCAACCGATGCTTCTTCTTCTCTTCCTCTGTCTGCATCGATAACTTTCCATCGAATTCATCTTCTTCTCCACTCCATCACTCCACATCCACCGCCGATCTCTCTCTCTCAGCTCCACCGGAGGAAAACCCCCGGAAAAACTCGTCATGAATTTCTTCAACTCCGTCTTCTCCGACGACCCGGATCCCGCCCGACCCGAATCGCCTCCCGAGGACGACGATCCGTCGCGAGGAGGAAGAGGAGGAGGAGAAGCCGCCGCCGCCGCCGCCGCTTCGGAGCCGGACCGCCCGTCCAATTCCCGGTGGGGCGGCCTGGGCAGCCTCGTGAAGACCCTCACGACCAAGTCCGAGTCCGTGCTCGAGACGTACCGCCGCGACCTCCAGGAGTTCGGGCTGGGCCTGCGGAAGGAGATCCAGGAGGCGCACGGCTCGCTGGAGAACGTCGGCCAGGCCATCGACGGGCTCGGGTCCTCGGTCATCAAGGGGACGGCCCAGATCATCTCCCAGGGCAAGGAGGCCATCCTCGCCGCCGATCTCAGCCCGGATCCCTCCGATCAGGGCCACGGCAGCGGCGGCGGGCACCAGTCTTTCGCGAGGTACAGTCGGCTGGACGCGCAGGTTCGCGCGATCCGGGGCGATGCCGGCACCTTCAGCGAGGAGCCGGAGGATGCGGAGGATTACGGCGGGTGGAAGTCGGGGTTCGATCTGGGGGAGAAGAGGGAAGAGATCGAGAGGTTGAGGGAGGAAGATGGGCCCGTCAGGGGATTCTACTATAGGCTAGTGCCCGGTAGCATCGAAGGCGATACGTTCTGGCTTAGGTACTTTTATAGGGTGCATAAGCTCGAGCAGGCTGAGAATGTGAGGGCTAGTCTGGTGAAGAGGGCGATCTCGAGCGAGGAGGAGGAGCTGAGTTGGGACGTTTATGATGAGGACGATGATGAGGATGTCAATGGCGAGAAGGAAGTGAAGAAAGGAAGTAGATTGAGTAATGTGGTGTCTTCTGCAGAGGCAGTTCAAATGGGCAATGTTGAGGATGGAAATTTGGGGGAAGCTGTGAAGAAGGGAAGGATGGTTCCTCTGAGGAGGAAATGGAGTTGGCTTCAGGGATGATGGGCAGTGTGGAATCAAAGGATGCCTATGGGAAGGAAACAGAGGATAGAGCCGATGAGAAAATTGGGAAGTTGGGTAGTGATCTGCATCAGATGGAGGTAGACATTGAAGAATCGAAAGAACAGAAGGCGGAGAATCAGGATGGGGAATCGCTAGTTAGTCCAACTCCTGAAGTTGTTGGTGAGAAGGTGGAGAATGTGGGCGGTGAGGATAGCAGTGAGGGTGTCGCTCTTGTCCCAAATGAAGGAAATGCGCCTGAAGAGGATGTGCATTTGGAAAAGGTTTCTGATGTAAACAGCAGAAATTCTTCATCAGCACCCCAAGAGAATTCAGCCTCAAACGCAATAGCTGAGCCTGGGAAATCAAAAGAGAGTAACCCTGCTGCTGCACTGAGCAATCCATCGGCAGCTGAGGAGGAGGACCTTGGTTGGGATGAGATTGAGGATCTTAGCAGCATCGACGATCAGAGAGTCACTCCAGGCGGGACTCCAAGTGCAAGAAGGGATGATCTGAGAAAGAGGCTGAGTGTTGCAGAGGAGGAAGAAGACTTGAGTTGGGACATTGAAGATGATGATGATGAGCCTGCTGCCAAAGCTTGATCGGATTTATCGCCATGTCTCGATTCCTTCTGACGTATTAAGGTTATGCAAAGTATGTTCCCAGGAGGATGTTTCATTTCCAACTTCAATTGTTAGAGATGCATATGTTTCTCTGGAATTGTGTCTCTGGTATGCCTTGTTCAACTGTCATAAAACAGTGTTCATAAAATGGTTCTCTTTATCAATATATGCAGACATTGTTGATATAAAGAAAACTATTGCTTCTACGATTATATGGCAATATTGCCAAAATGGTCTAAACACATACGAATTCAAAATCCAAGTTTAATGGGATATGTACTATAGGAAACAGGTCTTTGTAGGTAAAGCTCGCACATGGTTGTGCCATGTACACATAATCATTGCGTAAATGGTATCCATTTTGTATTGATAAATACTGATCGAAATTTGATACATGCGCATATGGTTAAATGATTTACTAATCACTTTTTAGGATTTTTAATTATGTGCCTGCATAGTTTTGATGGATTTCTAACCTATATAATTTAGGTACACTGTACAATCTAGATACACTGCAGAACTTTTCCATTGATGTATAGAAATAAAGTTCTATTGCTTGATTAATGAAATTACTCTATGAATTTCTCGTGGGTAGCTTTGTATCATCATGTTCCAAGAGATTATATACATTGCAAATTCTTTTCCTACGATATATAGGAAATAAGAACATATTTTTACATCAATATCAAATAGAAACTACAATTTCGATGGGATATATCTAGTAAAACTTCAACGAATGCCTAACACCATTGCAATTCGAAGGGTAAAGACCAAAAACCTAAATGGGCAAGGCTTGACAGACAACTTCATTTCAATCTGAATATGTAGAAATAATCAAAGAAAGCCGAAGTAATCACTTAGAATCATCTCACGTTACCATCGTAAAATACAGCATAACTTCACATTCAGAGTGAGATGAAAATTTTGCACTCCAGACTTCATATTCAATATTGAACAAGAAGAAAGCAATGATAACCAAAACCATTTTTAACTTAGAAAATTCCTACCACAAAGCTAATTCAACGCTCAGAAAATCCAAAACCGGAACTAACACCATGCCTCTACATTTCGTTGCATCCGGGAGAAGAAAGGAAAATACAAGGACCGACTACTAGAGCCTTGTCCGATCATCACAGCGATCGCAGAGGGAAGGAAGATGGAACTGGACAAGAGAGAGAGAACGCTCTTCTAGCAGCACCTAGGCCCCGAGTTTGTACATCGAAGGGAGGACTCCTGACAGCAGGCGTGAAGCTATTAGGTGGAAACCAAATTCCCTTCACAGCCAACGCTGGCTGTAGAAGAGGACTCTGCTATGTGGTGCCGTCCCTTCTGTGCACGCGGCGGAAGATGCTTGGTGGGTTTTCGTGCTCCTAAAGCCCACGGCAAGAAAACACCAGTGCCGCCGTTCTGGATCTTTTTGGGGCTCAAAACCATGGGGCTTACCGGGGCCAGCATGACCACAGGTGCTCGGAGGACTCCCCACTTAGGCATCATGTCGACTGCCTCGTAAGCACCGATACCTCCGCTTGGCATGGCGAAAGGGCTCGGGTTGGCCGCTTGCCACAGAGTCATGGAGCCAGAAAGAGGACTCGATGGTTGGCCTTGGTTGCTGTCTGGTCGGACCCTGAAGAATGTGATGGTGACCCTCTTATTTGGAGAAGGGCACGTCACATGCCTTGCCATGTCAGCACTGTTACCCCTCATCACCAAAAGAGACCTGCAGAAAAAATGAAAATGAGCTACCTATTCATCTCACATGAAACTCAGATACACTATTGTCACAAGATTGCTTTATTCATCTAAGTTGAAAGTGATTACGAGCATAACTGAAAGAGGAGTGAAGAGTATTGATCAGCTATCCATGAAGTATGTCTACTAACTACTCACCCCTCTTTCAATGGAAGCATGAGTGGTCCTTTATAGTTGCCTTCATTGTCACTAACAAGAAACCGGCCAAAAACCATGGTTGAATCAGAGAGGAGAAGAGATGATATGGGCTGATCCAAATGAGGAGGCTTCAGGAAAGGCTGAGAATACTCTTCCTGCATGAGAGTTACGTTGGCATCACATGCTATTCTCTCAACAATTTGTAGGAAACACAGAACAGAGAACTTGAAATAACCATACTCAGCATATATCCTCCCACCAATCTCGAACCATATCTTAGATGAACACGTTGGGGCAGCAAAACAAAGTGTACCTCGTCGAAGAAATTAATGATGCAACTGTTCGGCTTTTTGTAAACAGGTATTAGCTGCCATTCAACCAGATGATCTATGACACGTTCCAGAAGTGCCGGAATCGGCTGTATGTTACCTTCGAATATAACAGATTCATCAGAATGAACATTGGAGAGCACTCCTTTTCTATGGGATAAAATTTATCTGAACGTGGCGCAAGTTACCTGTTTTGCTGTTGCATGTTCCTTCCTCCTGTATGTGTCCGAAAATAGGGACCCCAAATTGGATTAACTCTCGTTTGTTCCCCTTCATCTGCTTGTTAAATAAAATATAGGTCTCACCTGTAGGAATTGAAGATTTACTCAGCACGTCACAAGCAGAAAACCTTTCAGAACAGAATTGTGGGAAAACATGCAATAATCATGGTTTGGCTTGTTCTCTAAGTAGGTTAAACAAGGAAATTGAGCAATCGAAGCTGCATCAAGTCATAGTGAGGTTACTGTAGACAAGGTAAAACCATAGAAAAAGCAAAAGCATCATTAGACAAGTTTAGTTGTAAATTGCCAGATTGAAACTCCTATCTTAAAGAAGGATTTCACATGCAGTGGCAATACGAGATGAAACCAGTTTGAAAGAAAAATCCCATGCTTAAAGCATGAAGATTTCGCCTCAGTCTATTCATTTCTAAAATTGCCATCCATTTGCAGCCTCTGCGGCTGCATCTATCTGTCTTGCAAATCTTTTATCCTTATGCATGATGTCCTCTATTGAAAGATGAAAGTAAACTATTCAAAATAACCTGAGAGTTCTCCATTTTGACCAGCTGCACGGAGGTCATTGACGAAATCTGTCAGCTTCGAGAGCTCTGAATCGGTGAAAACGTTCTCATATAGCTTCAACCCTTTCACGACATTGACCTGCCAGTCCAAGTTCGTTCCATCAGGTACCGAAAGCCACACTTTTTTTTTTTACATGTACTCCTTAGCCTAACCCATCTGAAATTCCTTTTCAACGAGAAGAATGTAATGTGCTTAAATTATGAAAGAAAATGGACTCGCCATATGCCCTTTCACTGGCTCCTTGGCAGTAAAACCTTTTGTCAGCTTGATTTGAGCTGCTCGCGCTTCGCAGAGTTCGTGGTTAGAGCATATCTCGAGGTTCTCCAGCGCAGGCTGCATCTCATGGGATCCTGCCATCAAATTAAAGGAACACGGTCGATTAGCCATCGTTACCAAAGCACGCATTTTTTTAATCTTCCGGGGTACATACAGAGTTTGCAGAAGCTGTAGTGTTTCACAGCATCAGTATTTCACAGCATCGATACTAATGAATCAGTTTCAGGCATTTAGCAGTGACAAAAGCAAAAATGCCTGCTTAAAGACAGCAAGAAGATCCCTTTTTTCCACCTTTCAATCCAGTGCACAAAGTACAAAACGGCAGCAAGGAAAAAGATAAAAATAAGATTTTCCAAGAAGGGAAATTTAGTACATCGCAGTTCACCTAACGTGGCACTCAATACAAAAAACACCTGCATGGGACGATAGAAGGTCAAACAGAGGTTGGTGGAGAAGGCTAGAAGGTCAGATCTTTGGATGGTCGGTTGGGAGTTAGATCCATGAGTGTTTTCCTATTATATTTTAAGTCATACAGATATGAGATGCAAAATAAATATTAAAGAATATACCTTTGCATTTTTAAATATGCACATGCACATGCACATGCACATGCACTAAGTAATTAAGTTATACAAATATAAGTGCAGGCCACACTCTTTTTGTTAAAACACTTAACTTGTTAATATTTTTTATTTTGGACTTATATTAAACCAATCAAAATAAATATAAAACTCGGCTACGAACACGAAATTGAAAAAAAAAGACAACTCAAAAGTTGGGACTCCATAGCTAAAAAGCTCTCTCAACATCCACCCTAGAAATCCATTTGTCATTCGGCATGCATTATTGTCGCGAACGTAATTTACAATACAAATACCAAGAGGGATTAATTGAAAAAAACCTCCCAAGGAAAAACGTTAGAAGGTAGAGTTATGTGAAATCCTAAAAATAATTTCATAATTCATAAATTTGCGACGTTAAAGCTCATAATTCAATGGAGCAGTGGTCCTTACGAAACCTCTTTACTAATCCCAAGCGTCATTTCTCGACCTTAGTACCAAAAAACATGAAAGTTGACGTTTGGGTGTCTGTCGCCGTGTCATTTCTAGTCCTCCTACGCCAACATCCCTCTTTTTCGGATTCGGGTTTGGGGCCCATTTTACATTTTAACCCGCTACCTACCCACCTACCCACCCCACGCCACCCGACGCCCAGACCGGACCGCAGACCAACAGACCGAACCCCTCTCCTTCCCGAATTGACCCCCGCCAGCTCGGTCGCCGGTCAAGACACGCGACAAAAAGCACCCCCAGACGGGTGGGAAAAACAGAAACGCCCGCGGGCCCCAGCGAAAGGCCAAGAAACTCTACTCTCCCAGATCTAACCCGAGATCAGACGGTCAACATGCGCAGCCGCCCACCCCGAATCGACACCATCGCCGCACGCATCTCGACGAAAAGCAATCCCACCCGCCCGACGGACGACGTCACCGATTCCACAACACCCCTCCCCCAACATGGCAACCGTATTCACGGTCGCCAGCGGACCCCCAACCCTCGCCTCGGAAACCTCAAAACCTCCCCCAACCCCACCCGCTCGTGAAAACCTCGGGAACATAACCTAACCTTAACCTCAATTTTTTTACCTAGGACTTTTTGCCCCATTCCCACTCGCTGCGCTTTGTCGTTTCGCCGACCCCGGCCTCCTCTCCGGCGCCGTGCGGCCCCCGTCTCATATTTAAAGAGAAAAACCTCGCACCCCCGCCGCAACGTCCGGCCGTTTCCGTTCCGTTTGATTTCTAAAATTCATTTCGAAAATATAATTTTTTTTTTTAGCATTGGAATAATTTTGGGTTGAGAATATTTAACTTTACTAGGGGAACGAAATTCCACCGAATCGCGAAAGTCCCCCCACCCGAATCCTAGAACCGAAACGTTTGCTAGACTAAGACAGATCATGACCCTGCCCCACCACCGCCGGGTGACATGTCGAACACATGGTGGCGACCGGGGTATCGGATCTTTGGATCCGGCTCCTCCTGGAAGCAACAACGTGTTCGATTTCTCCTCCTCGGTTTGCCCCCCCAACACACATGAAAATTGGAAAGAAACGTACATTATTATTAATTTGATGAACAAGAGAAAATGACAGGTTATAGTTTAATGTCCCGTGGTCGCCGTATCATCGGGCATGTGGCGGCCTTAATTACTTCTCCCCTTTTTTTTTAAATCCCAGAAAAAATGAAAAATTGAAAAAGAAAAAAAATGAAAATTGAATTAGCCCGATTCCCTTCTCGTTTCTTTTCCGGTTTTCACCTTTCCTTTCCTTTCTCGGCGGCCGAACGGAACGGCGAGGACGCGCCAGCTGAAAGATTTTCTGGGAAAGGTAATTGGGAGATTTATGAACGGTGTTCCATAAAGAGAGTCGAACCCAAGATTCATGGAAAACGCTGGACTCGATTGGTCAAAAGGCGAAGAGGATCGCTTTCTTCCGGACGTCGAATTTCGAAAACTGGAAGAGAGGATCACGGGCTACGTTCGTGTTCACACGACTTTAAGGTGACGTGACGGTGACCGGAAAAAGTCGATCTCGTCCGTGAACGGCGGAGTTCTACCGACTACCGCCGTCGGAAGAGGGGGGAGAATCGACTTACCTGAATCAGTAATGTCGCTGTCCGGCGAATCGTCCTCCTCTTCCTCCTCCTGCTCCTCTTCCTCCACGTCGATGACCTCGCCGTTGGCGCTCCCGTCGCAATTGCTCTCGCTCCCCTTCTCGCCGTCGACAGCGGCGGCGGCGGCGACGGCGGCGGCTGTCTGTTTCTCGCCATCCGCGCGCGCCTCGTCCTCCTCCTTCGCCTCCTCCACCACCTCCTCCTCCTCGGCCGCCAGGCCCTCCTCCGGCACCTCCTCGCCGCCGCCCGCCGCCTCCTCCTTCCTCCTCGACGCGACGCGGTCCAGCTCCACCGCCACGTCGGCGATCGAGTGGAACTTCTGCATCTGCAGCACGGGGATCCAGTTCATCCTCCGCCGGTGCACCGCCTCGAACACCCCCTCGTACTCTGTCCCCCCTCCGCCGAGCTGAGCCAGGTGGCCGCACAGCGCGTCGATGATCGCGTTGGCCGCCGCGAACTCGCCGCGGAACCACGCGATCACCGAGTCCCGCGCCAGCGCGTCCGCCGCCAGCATCGCCGGCGGCTGCTGCGGCAGCATTGGCACCAGTGGGGCCGCCGCCGCCGGGGCCCTGTCCGCCGTCGTGGGCGATGCGGGACCTACTACCGCCATCGGCATCTGGCTGCTGCTACGGCTCCTTCCGCAGCTTCGCGTCTCCGTTATGGAAAGTTGAGATTTTGGGGTGGGTTTTCGGAGTGTTTCGTTGGGAATTTGACCGAAATATGGGGCGATTTCGCTTTATATATCGCAGAAAGAGAAGGGTTGAAGGAGAAGGTGGCGTGGAGCTCAAAGAAGGGCGGCCTTTTTCTTTATTTATTTTCCATTTTATTTTTTTTTCCGTTGGGGGTGGAATTTATATTATGCAGGAGTTCAGGGGTGGGAGTGTGGTGTGGGGAGGTCCGTACGTGCTCGGGAGGGCCCCACGGGGGGATGACATGGCGGCCATTGAAAAGCCGGTGACGTGGCAAGGAAAAGGCATTGGGGGCGTGAAGGTTTGTTAGAGGCCGAAATGGAGGATGGTTGGGGAGGGGGATCGAGCTGGGGACTGCCGTGCTGCCGGCGTTGAGAGGAAGGTGCGAGGGTGGGTGGCGGAGCGTATAGATGTGGACCGGCGGGCACGTGGAAATTTGTCGTTTGGTAAGGTTTATAAAAATCATTTTTTTAAAAAAAACGAGGGGTGAATTATTTATCTTTAATTTCATGAGTTGTCCTAATTAGCTAAAGACATGGCGACGTCGAAAGATTTGATGGACTCGAAAGCGCCATTTCTTTAATAGAATAGGAATGCGTCACTTTAAGCCCGGAAGTAAATGCAATCGCACTTGTGATTTATGATACGTCGTCGCGTGTTCCTTGCTAAGGAAAGCATGATGCACGGAGCGAGCAATACTTCTTTTTATCATCGGACATACACATCACGCATGCTGAAAACTTTGATGCGCATTCCCTTCCGGACCCCTTTTAATATTACATTTTCGACCGGCTTTCTGAAACGGGATTTAGGAATATAATCACGAGCGACAATTCAGGCGGCCTCCTTCCCTTTTATTTTTTTTTTCTATTTTTCGGTCGGTAACATGTATAGTAGTTTCGAGTTTTCGCCGTTGGAAAGCGAGTCCAAAAAGAGACCCATCATCAAACTTAGGATTTTCCCCCTTTCGCCCGGTCACGAATCTCGTACCGATGTCGCCGCCCCCTCGTAGAGCTCTCGAGACGCGCATGAGGAAACCGGCCTCCTGTCCGTCCAATCATGATGCTTGTTACGTTGCGGGTAAATGAATGCCTTGACAAATAAGCAAAAAAACAAATAATAAAAAATAAAATAAAGGGGGAGGGAAGGAAAAAAAAGGACATAATAATGGCTGCCAACGAATGGTCAGGAGGGAGGAAGAAGTCACGGTCAAAGGAGCTCCCCACCTATACTTTAACCACGAAATTACGACCTTTGCAAGATCGATTTAATGAAGCTTTTTCGCACGAAAAACACCCGACATAAAGTCGTCATCGTGCACGTTTTTCAAACCGCGGAATTCAAAAGGGAGGAAATCCGACGCCTGATGAGGCACGACGAGTTCGAATGAAATTTGTCGAGAGCTTAAGCTGCTGTGTATAAGCGTTCATTGATTTCCACATTGATGGGGACACTAAAAAGAAAAAAAAAAAGGGTGAATGGAGGGAGCAAAGCCGATGTCCTAAGGGGAGAGGCATTATTCCAATGGAATATGCCTCCAAGTGGGTGGTCGCTGCTTCATACGGTGAAGCGTCGTCATTATTTTATTCTCAACAATTATACGTGAGATTTTTAATGGGGTCCAAGAAAAAAGAAACGTGATCTCGCGTACCTATGTCCAATCGTCACGATTACTGAATTTTGACGTACGAACTCAGTTCACAAAAATCGTAATTTGCATTTTCGTTCATTTCGTACATTCTAACGACAATCATAACTGATGTTTGCAATCGGTAAGCCTCTCACGAGAATATCAATAGAATTGCCGGTCACTATCTACAGATCTAGTGTATATTTCTCCTTCCCCCTTTTTTCTTTTGGGCCACGATATTTTTATTTATTTATTCATCAAATTAGGCAGAAAAGGAAATGACGGTGAATGACTATCTGTGGAGGAAATGCCAAAAGAAAAGGATGTTTCGGTCAAATCAATATTTAAAAGAGGAAAGAGAGAGAGAGAGAGAGTTGTTCCTTTCCTATTTTCATATGTTATTAGGAAGCAAGTGAAATCGTCACGATTATCAAATTTTAACGTACGAATTCAGTTCAAAAAATCGTAATTTGCATTTTCGTTCCTTTGCTACGGTCTGACGACGGTTATAACTTATGTTTGCAATGGGTAAGTCTCTATCAATAGAATTGCCGTCACTATCTACGGAACTAGACTATATTTCTTCATCCCCTCATTTTTCTTTTGGGCCACGATATTTTTTATTTATTCATTCATTAAATTAGGCAGGGAAGGAAATGCCGGTGAATGATGACATGTGGAGGAACGAGGAAATGCCAAAAGAAAAGGATGTTTCGGTCAAATCGATATTTAAAAGAGAAAGAAAAAAAAAGAGAGAGAGAGACAATCAAAAAAATTAATTTAAAAAAAAAAAAAAAAAAAAAAGGAGCCCCACGCCTCAATTTGCGAAAAGGTAGGAGGGGAGGGGGGGCTGGAAAGGGGAAGGAACCAAGGGACGGCTGAGAAGGAGCCACGTCGCCGGGTGGGACCCATCATCACGTTCGACGGAAGGAGGAGGAGGAGGAGGAGGGAGGGAGGCGGGCCCCACCGGTGGTGCCCTGTTGCGCCTTCCTCAATCGTTGGCTTATACGCGATGGCGATGTTGGTGAGGAAGGGAAGGTGTAAAAAGGTGGGGCCCGGTGGGGGTAGGCCACCGAGGAACCGCATTTTCGCACATGCCGACGATGCCCTTCTCCCCACCACCCGCTAACGACACGTCTCCCCCCACCCGGCCTGCCGGCTCCGGCTCCGGCTCCGGCGCGGGCTCCGGCTTCGGCTTCGGCTTCGGCTGAGCGCCCGACTATTCTGAGCTTTTCTTCCCACAGTCGCCGTCTTGCTTTTCCCCGTGAATATTTTAAAATAAAAAAATTAATTAAAAAAGGCATTTGCTTTACTTTTCTCGTGCGTTTATCATTTTTCTTTATTTTATTTTATTTTTTTTTTTTACGTCTCGCTAACTCTCCCGTGACTACTACAGCCTTCTTCATGACGTCCCCGGGCCGCACGCCGACCGTCCCAGCGCCCGCTGTCGGCCACCTAACCTTTCGCCGACTGGGGCTAGGGGTTTTAACGATTCAGTTCGATTTTTTTGAAAAATCGAACCGAACCAAATACGAACCGAATCGAAATTTTAGTTCGGTTCGGTTCGGTTTGATTTGATTTTTCGATTTTTGATTTTCAATTTTCAGTTTTCGATTTTTGCATTATTTTTTTTTTCTTTTTTTTCATATTGTATATATTTTTCGTTTCCAAAAAATAAGTTCTTATCGATTTATTGATTCGATTCGGTTTGATTAACCAATAAAAACAAAACCAATAAAAAGAATTTCGATTTTTAGTGAAAATCGAAGAAAACCAAACCGAAAAAAACCGAATCTTTCAGTTCGGTTCGGTTCGATTTTCAATTCCGTTCAGTTTTGGGTTCAATTTTTGACACCCCTAGCTGGGGCAGCCGCGTCACTGCCGCATCGACCATTTCTCCCCGTGCTCGTACCATGACGGATGTTTGACCGTTCGGAGTCCTTTGCCGTTTTGCTCTAGAAAGTACCAATCGTTCTCCGTCTGGTCGATGATTTCGTTTCGTTTTGCCTCCCCCTCTAGTAACTTCATCTTCGTGCGAGTGTGAACGCGGCGGCGAGAGGAGGCGGCGGGTGCTTTTTTGAAAGCGAAATGGCGAAGTTCTAAATCGGTGCGCGCAATTGTATTAAAGTGAGATACGTAACTAGTGGTCATGATAAAATTTCTAAAAATTATGAAAAATTCGATGAAAATTCATCTATCAACGTCTACGCATTGTCAAATTTTAGATTTTTTTACGACTTATGAAAAAGTTTAAAGTGCGTCACGCTGCCAAGTATAAATAAATGCGCTAATATATTCGCGATTGATCAGGTATCAAACAAAAATAAGATTCCCCTTCTCATTGAAAATAATTTCATTCTCTATACCATTGAAGATTTCAGCTCACATCATACCTAAATGAGTTTGTCTTTAGTTTAGAAGTAATTTTATAGATTGCGAAAGGTACTTATAGAAGAAAAGGTGCCAAAGGGGTCTAGCGTCTTTATTCTGGATTTATGTGCAAAGCTTGTTCCTTTTCTCATCGAGCTAATCTTTTTAAAGTACTCTAGATGTCATAGGAATATGAAGAATAAGGCTAGCCATCGATTAAAAGAATTAACAGATACTTCTTTTCCACAGATAAGGGCACCACTTAAAATGATCTAAATTTAAATAATGAATTTAAATTGAGCGAATACAGTTTGGGTCTTATAAGTTTCACTAGTGATACAATTTAATCCTCTTATTTGTACAATCAAGTTCTTTATTTCTATAAGGAAAAAACCACCAAAAACCTCAAACTTTATCCAAAGTGATAACTTTACCCCAAACTTTTTTTTGTAACATGAAAAATCCCGAAATTTACTAACCGTGACATATTTACCTCAAACTTTTTTTCTTGACACAAAAAATCTTGAACTTTCGTTTGTATGACACATTTACCCTAAATCATAGAGGCATTTTGTTCTTTTTACTTTCTAAAACTTTTTTCTTTTTTTCTTCTTCTTCTTTCTTCCCTCCGCTAGCCATGGCGGAGGGAAGCCGGCGTCCAGCGAGGGCACCCTCACCCAACGCCAACGAGGGCACCCCTTGCCCGAGTTCGGCAAGAGTGGCCCTCGTCGGCGTCAAGCGAGGGCCTCCCTCGCCAGATCGGGCGAGGGTGGCGAGGGTAGCCCTTGTTAGCGTTGGGCGAGGGCCTCCCTCACTAGATTTGGTGAGGGAGACCCTCGCCTGACATCGACGAGGGCCGCCCTTGCTTGCATCGAGTGAGGGCACCCCTCGCTCGACCCAGCCAAGGGCCGCCCTCGCCGACGCCGGCGAGGGTGGCCCTAGCCAACTCAGGCGAGGGCAACCCTCGCCGACGCTGGCTTCCCTCTGCCGGGGTTGGCGGAGAGAAGAAGGAGAAAATAAAAATAAAAAAGAAATAATAGAAATAATAAGACGAAAATGATTTTAATGGGGTAAATGTGTCACAGTTTGTAAAATTTGGGGTTTTTCTTATTACAAAAAAAGTTTAGAATAAATTTGTCGTTTTTGGAAAAATTTAGAATTTTTGATGGTCTTTTCCTTTTTTATAAATTTGTTCAATCATATCTTTCTATCGATGACATTGCTTGGTCAAATTCGCGAAATGACGTGATTGGTGGGGCACATGATCGAAAAAGGACAAGCGAGAGAGAGAGAGAGAGAGAGAGCAATGACAAGAAGGAGAGACGAGTGGCAGCACATATGTAACTGTCTTGCATGACATGAATATAGGAATCTTTACTTCGATCAAGTAAGTTACCCACAAGTAACAACTGTCCCGCGCAATCTCTTGACTCGCCGGATAGACCTATTTTAAGATTGTTCCGAACAAAAGAAAAAGAAGACCCTTTTGAGTAACAAACATTAATCTACGGCCGTGCTACCTTAAAGTAAATCTTGCCTTTATCAGCACGTCTACATAGCGACGGATTGGTGACCAAAATGAGCTGGTTGGTGCTGGTCAATCATTGCAGGGTATAAGATACCCTCCTCCAAAAAGGGATCGAGCAATCAATCAATCAATCAGCTGATCCAATTATTCTTTTAGAGAAACCGGCTTTACTATCTAAAAACCCATTAATTCGGAAATCTGAAAAGTGAACTCCGGCGAAAGCTGCTTTTTTTTTCCATTTCTTCCTCTGATCCATTTAAAATCAACAAAATCTGATGAAAAAGGCGCGATGCAATGCTCTCATCAACCTCTTTTTCCTCAGCATTTTTTTTTTTTCATAATTCTGAAAGGGGAAAATTAATCAAAAGGGGAGAGGAGGAATCAGCTTTGGATGCCAAAGGGAAGAAGAAGGCACGGACGAGGCCTTCGCCTGGAAAAGAACCTTCTTCGCTTTCGCTGTTAACTTTGACTTTAGCTTTTCGCCGCCAAGATTCCGAAGGTGACAAGCAGAATCCACCTGCGAGAGAGGGAGGACACGGCGAGGCCTCAGATTCTCCTTCATGTGGAAGCCCATCTCGAGCCGAGCCGAGCCGAGCGGCTCCAGCGGGGTTGGCTTTTTGACAGGGAAAGAGTCAAGTGGGGCGAGCGGCCACAGGAGAGGTGCTGTGCTGTGCTGCGCTCTGTATCATCGATGTTTTTGTGGTCGATGCTCGCCCGTCTCCCCCCCCGTCAGTGGCGAACCATTTTCTGTTTCGCTTTTCGTCTTTTGGGTTAAACATGATTTAGAGGATGTTTACGTGGTAAGTCGTTGCCGGTTAGGACACTGCTGCGTCCGTTGACATCAGCATCCGTGTCTGAACACGGACGCTTGAACGGGTTATCATGGAGGGGAGGTTCTGTACGTGTAGTGTGGAACTGGGCTCGAGTCATGCAGCAAAATGCTTGGTCTTCCTTTGTTTTTAGGGACATGAAAGCGTCTCCCTCTCTCTCTTTTTGGTTCCATTATCTTTGGCTGAAGGGGGCATGGGGGGGAATCTCAGTCACCCACCATTGAAATTGCTGTTAATCTCCAAAGAATCTTAGCAGAAGCCAACCCCCTTTCTCTCTCGGTCTCTCTCCCACTCCCACAGCATCTCTCTCTCTCTCTCTCTCTCTCTCTGGTTCTTTTCAACTTTCTACGATGACTTTTTATTCTCTGGACTAGATATCTTTTTGGAGTTTTGGGGAACGACACACGTATTAATCTAAAACAGTAGAGGAAGTCCACACGACTCGTGGGACAGCGAAGGCTCGGTGATTTCCCCTTTTTGGAAAGGCAACCCCACTATATGTTCGAATATATCAAGTTGTGGAACCACCAAAGGGTAAACAGACAAGGGCATGGATAACAATAATTTTTACGACTTTTTGATGCCATTTTGGGACTTGATCGCACTCGATGCTTAAAGTTTATGGCTTTCGATGCAATTTCTCCGCCCACAGATCCACATCATTTTAAAGTAGTCAGAAATAATCGAGAATTCATCGTGGTGATTAACCCAGTTTATGTAGGTGATTTATTTTGGAGCATGATCATAGACTCAAGTAGTTGATATGAAACCTAATTGGAAACAAAAGGGTCGAACCATACTAGAAATATTGCTCTAGCGGTCATCATGAATGTAAATCTCTCCAAAGCTTCTCATATTTCATGTGGGACTTGGGGCATTACCACGCCGATCATTCTATTGCATTGTTCTTGGCACATGGATCAGCATAAATCAAACAACCCCGTAGAGTAATGTGGGAACCAATTATCATTTATTTATTAGCTACACGAGATGAAGCCATCATCACTTCGACATATCAATAGCAATTAGATGCCATCCCATGTACTTGCGCTCAAGGCGAGCCGAGTCGATGTCTAATACCGTTTGTAATGGCTAAAACCCTAAAAAGAATACTAGAGTAAAAATGGAGAATTATTTAAAAAGTTATAAACATATTACAATTGTGTCAATTCAATCATAAATATTTTAAAATTATGTCAATTCAGTTCATTTGTCCAATTTTGGCCAACAAACTTTGATGAAGATAATTTTTAATAATATTTTATATTTTTAAATTTTTTTATTTTTCTTTTCTCTCTTCTTTTTCCAATTTTCACACATAATGGCCGGCCACTGTTGGTGAAAAAAAGGAAAAAATATGAGAGAAAAGAAAAAAAGAAAAATGAAAATACAAATAAAAAATAAAATATTAATAAAAATTGTTTGTGGGTGAAAAATAGGAAAAGAAGTGAGAAAATACAAAAAGAAAAGGAAAATACAAATACAAATAAAAATAAAGTATTCATAAAAATAAATATTATTAAAAATTATTCATGTCAACATGCTTGCTAGCCAAAATTCGATTTGAATGGACTGAATTAGTGCAATTGCAAAACGTTCATAACTGTTTGACAAAAAAAACGAATTTAGAAT
Source organism: Eucalyptus microcorys (assembly GCA_014182515.1). Classification (NCBI taxonomy): domain Eukaryota; kingdom Viridiplantae; phylum Streptophyta; class Magnoliopsida; order Myrtales; family Myrtaceae; genus Eucalyptus; species Eucalyptus microcorys. The sequence goes on from CM024569.1 coordinate 12,085,239, forward strand.
TGAATTGTCACAATTATAATAAATTTAAGATATTTTTTTTATATTTATCCCCACATGAAAACCTTGGAGCGAGTGTTTGGGCATATGTTACTTAGCACTAGGAGTGTGCAAAAGAACTGGGACCCACCCGGACCGCTTGGAACCGGACCGGAACTGCCCAAAACCGGTGGTTCTTGAGGGAATTGGTCCGGTTCCCGGTTCTATAGGTGGATCCATCCACCCGGACCGGACCAATTATATTATAATAATATATTAATTTTTAATATTAAAATAAAATTCTAAATTACTAATTAGCAAACCTAAATTTTATGGTCCATCTCCTCTCACAGTTTCTGTGTTTTTATAAGAATTTAGTAAAGTGTGTAAGCTGCCTTTCAGCAACTTCACAAATGGCTAATTCAAAGGATACTTCCGGGACTTACATAGGACACTGTGTTCAAGAATATGTGGAGTATGGTGGAATTGTTTTTACATAAAGAATTCAGTAAAGCAAAGGTTGTAAGAGATTGAGCACTATTAGGGATAAAGGAAAAGATGATCTATATATAACAATCATCCATAACCTTGAACTTAAAGAATATTTTAGATTTTAACTAAAATGATAACATATTTCTCTTCTTTGGTAGTCTTTTCCAATAAAATAAAGAAAAATGATACCCTTAATTAAGCCGGTTTGATTTAAAGAAAAATATTACTTGATATAAAGAGTACTCACGGCGGGATATGGAAAACCATATTATAATTGGTGAGACCGGTTCCATGGATCCACGCGAGAACCGGACCGGACCGACAGTCTGGTTCTTGGGTGGATCCATGCAATTAACGGGTGATTCCCGGTTCCAAAAAATTGGAACCAGTCCTTAGTGGACGGTTCCCAATTCTAGGCGGAGAACCGTTCACCCGGATCATGCACACCCCTACTTAGCACTTACTGTTGCGACTCCATGTGGAGACGTGAGGTATCATCACAGCTGCAACAAAGACAAGACTTAGAAGTTTAGCACACCAACGTTTGGTGCCTGTTATATTGGGCGAAAGAAATGCACGAAACCGTCGAGCGTCAACTCGCGACTTTCTTTTAAATTTTTCAGAGCTCGAGTTGGAATTCGTGTGTCCAAGCAAAATAGTGAGGCAAGGATGATATCGACGGTTCGTTTGGACTGGAGGGGCGGGAGGCTCTTTTCTCGTGCCATCACATTACATCAGTTAGCGTGAAAGTTAGGCTTTGGGGATCAAGAGTCGTGTGCCGTCGGATCCAATATTGAAAGAAAGGGAAGTTCTCTTTTCGATGACATCTTCCGCTTTGCCTTTTTTATCGTGTCTTTGAGACAACTTCTTGTATTGGCTGAATGGACTTGTGGGTCTGATTCGTCTGGGAGCTCAACCATCGTCACCATCACCTTGATATTTAGACAAAAGCACCACGATCGTTCGAGAAGTCGGTTTTGTCTTCATGTAGCTTTTTTAAAAAAAATTTCTGGTCTTTATGTCGCTTTCAAAGCAAAACTTACGTGCTCATCTCAAAGTGACAGGCGAAAACCGGCCTACCGATCTTTGTAATTAACAAATGTTGTACGATCCGGCCAAACCTTTTGAAGGGTTCTTCCTTTTCTTTCTTTTTTTGTCACGGAAAAGTATATACAAAGGCGGCCCAATTGGTGATGCAAATCTCCAGTTATAATTATCTTGATGAATATGCTCGATGGATATTCTAGAACGCAGTTTTAATAACTATTTTCGAGATAAAACATCAGAACATTTGAATAAGAAATGGTTCTACAAAAGTCTAATTAGGTTAGATACATGAGCGCGATGTATTTCTGTCTGGTGGTATCATTTATTTCTTCTCAACTTGGTGAGCGTGATTAATGGTTATTGATACGATGGTGTCCGAAGAAGGCGTGCAGGTCGGCTGACTTCCTGGTTTTCCTTCCCACACCACTTGTTTTCCCAGGAGAAAAATAAGATTTTGCATAAGATAAACAAAATTTTACGAGCCACAACTGTTCATTAAATCTTCCAAGCTTGGATGACGTTATTTTTTCCTTTATTAAAAAAATATTTCGAATAACACGCGAGCCATAGACATAACGAGTCAGAAAGTACGGAAAATCCAGGAAACGATATCGAATTCGATCTAAACGAATGAGGTTGAGGTTGCAACTAGTGCCTGTTGAAGAAACTCTAGAGAAGGGCGATCTGACTTTGGTGATCGAGGGCGGCCCTTTCCACAAGTGAGATGTCGCTGACGTTCATGTGAGTAAAATCTATTGCACACTAGCTAAACAACGCCTTCTTTAGTCAATTCATCCATCGATCTGCGAGCGTTTTCGCATAAGTACAAAAGCTAGCAAGCCGTCACGGAGAGAGCGACCGTTTGTACATTTGTTAATTCACCGACCCAGAGAGCATTTTCGCGCGAGTCCGGTCGCGGACAGACCGTCCACATTGACATTAGAAAACCCCGATGCGCTCGTGATTCGTCCTCAAGAGGTTAAAAGATACTCAGCCGTGACGAAGGAAGACAGAGAGATTGGGAGAGGGAGAGGAGGAGAGATCGCAATTATAATACAGCAACCGTCATTTTTCAGTAAACAAACCGTCAACTATTGGCGTGCACGTTTTCGAGTGTCTCCCGGCATATAGAAATCTTCCTCGAACTAAAGTCCGGGTTTGTAGCAAATTTATGTCATAAGAATGCAACTTTTATGTGATATAAGCAATGACATTGCTTGTTTTCGCAGGACCTTTTGCGAAGAGCGGTGCTAAAATGGGAGATTCCCTACTCCAGACCCAAGCCAATGATTTATGGGGAAAAGCATTGAAAAGTCCTAAATCTATTGTATTAGTGTAAGTTTAATACTAACCTTTAGACAATACCAATTTAATCCTAAATTTTTTACCTAATGCCAATTCAATCATTCCGACTAATTTTGGCCAAATGTTACTAATGTGACCGCTGGTCAGCTTATGTGACACCGTCGGTATTGACGTGGATAAATTTTAATAATATTTTAATTTTAAAAAGATAATTATTTTCTATTTTTCTTCTTCTTTTTTTTCCTCATCCTTATTCTTCCTTTTGCTAATGACCGACCACCAGCCAAAGGCGATGGTCAGGTTGGCTTCGCCTAGGCAAGGCTCCTTGTCGCTTGCCATAGGCAAGGGCTCCCCTCGCTAGATCTAACAAGGCCCGGTGACGTTTGGCCTCACTCAGGCTAGATCTAGCAAGTTCGACCCTCAATGGGAGTCAGCCTTGCCTAGGCCAAATCTAGCGAGGGAAGCCTTCGCCGAGGCTCATCCTTGCTCGATCGGGCCTTGCCTATGGAGAGCAACAACGAGCCTCACCCAAGCAAGGCCAACTCGGCCATGGCCAGCCATCCCCTTGTCAAGTCACCAACAAAAGGAAAAAGAAGAAATGAGAAAGAAAAAAAAAAAATATATATATATTATTAAAAATTATCTATGTCAGCGTTGGTGGTGTCACGGAAGTCGACCGGCATCCACATCAACAATATCGACCAAAATTAGCCGGAGGATTTAATTGACATTAGGTAAAAAAATTTAGGACTAAATGGCACAATTTAAATGTTTAGGACTAAATAGACACTAATGAATAGATTTATAAATTTTTTGACACTTTTCCCGCAATTTATGGGATGAGTGCCTTATGTAATTTAGATTTTGAGTAAATAAATGAAATTTTCACGGTCGGCTGATTTTACAAAAATAGTAACTGATAATCGTTTTAGGGAAAATCATTGACTTTAAGATTGTCAATGTTACTATTGATTACGGATAATTAGGACATTTGAGTTGCTCACCGATAGGGCTTCTGAGTTTACGAACTTTGAAGGAATGTTACGATCATGAAGTTAAGTTACTAAGAAAGAAAAGGTTGAGGATAAATTCATGGGGATAATGATTATTGTGAAAAGTTACAAAGGTTAGGATATTCATTCGTGCAACACTTTGTGGTAAATTATTACACATTAAGGATGGTTATTGTCTCGTCATTTACAAGTACTAATAGAAAAATTACAATCATTGAATACAATTACTAAGTATGTTATCATATGCGTTTGTTTTGCAGAAAATGAATGTTTTTAAAAATATTTTCTCAAAAATGATCTCTTATAAGTCTTACATCAACGAATAAATAGAAAATATTTTTATCATTCACGAAAATATTTAGACATAAATTATCGATAATAAAAATATTTTTAATTGATTAATTATTTCAAGCGATATAAGCAATTATTTTTTCTATTGATTTGTGTATAGATTATATAACCAAAGTATGGTGTTTCATGAATTATTGTCCCCATAGCCAAACTGAGGGGAAAAGCGCCAAAAAAGCCTTAGACCTATTGCAATAATGTCAATTTAGTTATAAACTTATTGTATTAATGTCAATTTAGTCCTATACCTCATATTGATGCCAATTTAGTTCTAAACTTTTTAATCTATTGCAAATTCAATCCTTTCGGCTAATTTTAGTCGGATATTACTGACGTGCACACTAGCCGGCTGACATGGCATGGTCAGTGCTAACATAGATAATTTTTAATAATATTTTTAGACTTTTTTTTGTTTATATTTTGTCTCTATCTTTTTTATTTTCTGTTTCTTTTTCTCTTCTTCAAATGCCCCATTTGTTAGGGAAAGCACAAGTGACTGGAAATGCTAGAACAATTGCGATCATAACAAGCTACTAGTAAAATTGTCTACCTTATTGAGCTAGCATTCACCATGCATGTAAGTCCCAAAAAATCGATGTTGATGGTACTGAGGCAACGTAGAGAAGCGACAGAACAACAACGAAGACATTGCGGAATGAAGTAGGGGAGAATGTCATGAACTGAAGTGACAAGGATTCTCCCGTACTCGCGTAACTTGTGAATGAAGTTTGGGGTTATTAGGTGAAGAGTGAGTGATGCAGAAAGGATAAATACAACTAGCTCATGGGAGTAGCGCTAGGATGGTTGGTGCTGGTAGTTCTGCGATAGAATAGTTATATCTCTATGGAACTCTGAATGCGGGGTTGGCCTTTCGTGTACAAATTGATCATGACTGATACTGCTTTCCTGAAGAGGCCATGACAGGCTGAAATCAATTGTCATGTTTAAAGCATTCTGCTATATTGCTCGATGGGCTAGATGCATAAGCTAAGCTAGGCATGGTACGTTTCGGTAAGAGGATGTGATTCGCCGTAATATTCTTAGGAACAACTAGAGAAGGAAAGCTGGCCTGGTGCTCTCGTCTCGCCAAGCGTTGCATGGGCTATTCCATAACTAAGGAATTGCTGCCCCGTGACACATGCAAAATAGTATGTATAATTGGGTAGTGGTCATGATAAATCCATGGGTTCCAGTGATTTTCTTAGATGAAATTCTTTTAAAAACTAATATTTATAATAAATTTCTCTACTTTAAATGTAAGTAATAATGCAAATTTTCACTTTTTAGGTCCATAGTCTTTCGGGTGGTTGTACTTTTGCCCTCGAATTATGAAAGAATTGATTTTAAGAAAGACTCAAATTCCCATTCAATTTATGATGGTTATAGGCTTCACTCAAGCCTATCAACTAGGGGTATAAGGTGAACACCCGGTTGATAGGCTTGAGCGAAGCTTCGCTCACCTTGCAGTGGTTTTGAAGCCATTCTATCTCACCTCAAGCGCAGAAAACTATTATACTCATCTACCCAGTGGTAACTAGGACCTTAGCACTAACATGATGTCTACCTTCACCACTGATAGATCCCTCGATTCTCACCTAAGCTTTTCTTCCCTGGTGAGTGAGAGTACAAGGGTGACATTGCGGGATCTCCCACCTCAAGGCAGAACTCCCGCTTGTTTCTTCTTCCTAATTTTTTTTTTCACTTTTTAGGTCCATAATCTTTCGGGTGGTCGTACTTTTGCAATCAAATTATGATTTTAAGAAAAACTCAAATTCATATTCAATTTATGATGGTTCAGAAGAATTGGTACACAGCTACATGGTTTATAGGCTTTGCTCAAGCCTATCAACCAAGGGTACAAGGTGAGTAGCTGGTTGATAGTTTTAAGCTAAGCTTTGCTCACCTTGCAGTGGTTTTGAAGCCACCCTACCTCACCCTAGGTGCATAAAACTATTTTACTTCCCTACCTAGCGGTAGCCAGCACCTTAGCACTAGCATGCCTTCACCACTAATAGGCCCTTCAATTTCCACTCAAGTTTTTCTTCCCAGGTGAGTGGGAGTATGGAAAGTAACATTAAGAGATCTCTCACCCTAATGTGGATCTCTCGCACGTTTCTTCTCCCTAAAACTTTTTTTTTTTCACTTTTTAGGTCCATAGTCTTTCGGCTGGTCGTACTTTTGCCCTCGAATTATGAAAGAATTTGATAGAAAATAAAGACTCAAATTTCCATTCAATTTAGGATGGTTCAAAAGAATCAATACATAGCAACTGGTTTATTTCAACAAAATTTCACTAAAAATTCCCCATACTTAGAGCGAAAATCACACAAAGGCCGTCAAAATTGTCGAATGGAGAGAGCATATTCGATCGAATTGTCCATTAACTACTAATTATCTTCAAAAATTTTATTGCTCCTCCAAGGTTGATACAATTGATTGAGACATATCGCAATATTTCAAATTTCATCATTAGAAATTGCCCATTCAAATTTCACTAACTACGTTCCACTGCTCCGAATCAAAGTCATCTACTCAGGTGAAAGGTTGAGACTTAACTTGTTCATGCACTTGACAGGGTATTTCACGAACACTAGGTAACCACGTGGCAGCGCGCGTTACGTGAAAATATGGCGCTATAACAGCGATTAAGAACTTTTAGCCACGTGAATCATACATTTTTACTCCAGCCAACCAACGTAATAGCAACGTCAGCATCTCTTCCATCGCAGCCGTTAGATAATTGAAGACGATGGTCCGGGCGGCGTAAACCAACGGCTACGATTATACGGATCGCTAACCCAGGAACTTGAACAAGAACAGGAACAGGAAACGTCAACTCGACTCCGCGTGGGAAGCCTATGAAGAAGCGTTTGACTCGAGTAATACCACGTTTTTCAATAACTTCAACGATTGGCCTCATTAATTTTTCGGAAACGATGACGATGACGACCAAAGCATCCGGCAGCACCCGATTGACTTCCCAAAGAAGGAAAGGCGGAAGAAAAGAAAAACGAAAGAAAAAGAAAGGAAAAGAAAGGAAAAAAAAATTCGAAAAAATATGCAAATATCATTAAAAACTATTTATATTAACATCAATCATGTCACGTAGGTTAACCGATATCCATATTAATAATGTCTAGCTAAAATTAACCAAAATGACTAAATTGGTATTAGATCAAAAGTTTTAGAATTAAATTGGTACAAATATGATAGGTTTAAAACTTTTTATAACACTTTTCCCTAATTCCACATTTCGATATCGAATTTTATCAAAAATTGGTGTACCCAGGTACTCCCGGTGTTCCTCTCTATCTTCAATCCTCCGTACTAGTGCAAGCCACATTATCGCGCGCGTCTGAGAACATCTCACATGATGAGACACCATGTACCGCACGAGCAACCCTTGGCACGTACAAGTCAATTACAACTTAGAATTGGCTCATTTTGCAAAACGCGTTGGCGTAGTTGCGTCGCGAGTCATGGTCCCTGCTCATGAGACCAAAATCATGGCTCGATGGACCGAAACGTGCGCGAGGTCTCTGTCGTGAAAGACTCTTCTTACGGTAGCTCGGCAAGCGCGAATCCGACTCCCGAACCAAAAGCTTGATTGCGATTCGACGCCATACGAGCAATCAAAACATTTTGCGTGTGCACGCAAGCGAGGTGTGAGTGTCGCGAAAAGGCCATTTCACTCGCGCCCCGCGATCGTGTTCCGCTACGTTGCCGTCCCTAAAAGCTCCGCCAATGATCAAGATGAATATATTTGGCATCAAACGTTTTGCTTCCGCGTCTCATGTTATTGGCCAGCGTCCAGTACGGCGCTTCGTGAGACAAAGTTATAGAAAAATGCCTAGAGAACGGCATCGTCACTTTGTGAAAAGTGACGATTCCCTCCGAACCACTCATCTCCAAGTGTATTGTCTGGCAATAGATTTTGTATGGTCTCGTAGTAGATTTTATTAACAATTAATTTGGAGATGTGTGGTGAGGATGGTAATATTACTTTGTGGAAAGTGACGGTATTGTCCTCCAAGCGTTGCTCAAAGTTATATTATTATATTCCTTGCTCTTTTTCCTTTTAATATGTCCGTGGGAGCTCAAGGTTTGCGTATAAATGTGAACGGTCGATCACCAACTCAAGGGTCTCATCACCAAGTGAGCATCAAAGCATAGAGGACGAGACTGAGGAGGGCGGCACCACGCCGATGAGGAACTCTTCCATGGTGTTCCGGACTGAAGATTTGCGCCCGACTGGAGAGGGAGGAGAAGGGGCCGCTCCGAAGACCCTCGGGAATTATCTCTCCGCTGTCGCGGCTTTCTTGAGAAGAGTGAACGGCGAGCATGACCTGAGGAGAGTGATACATGGTATCAAAGTCGGGATCGCGCTCGTTTTGGCCTCAATTGTGGCCTTTATCGCTCCAACGTACAATATATTCGAAACAGATGCCGTGTGGGCTGTCATGACCGTCGTGGTCATGTTCGAGTTCTATGCAGGTTTGGTACCCCGTTATTTTGCTATGGACTAATGAACTCCCGTGCTCGTGATGTTGTTTGGCGCGAGTTCTAATGAGATTGATTGGACGATTATCAGGGGCGACATTAAGCAAGGGATTGAACCGTGCGATGGGGACTTTATCGGGTGGCATGTTGGGGTGCCTGTCGGTGGTCTTAGCTAAACTCATCGAAAGCAAGGTCGGGAAGAACATTGGCGTTGGCACCGCGGTATTCATCTTTGGTGAGACATTCAAAATACCGAAATAAACGCAATGACGAAACACAATATATTAGCTAGGAAGTTTACATGAAATTAGCCATCTTTAAGCGTGTCATGAATATAGTGTGCTCTTGCTTATATTGCATATGTCCTACGTGCTCTTACTGCAAGCATGCATTTGCGATATTTCGATAGTTGAAAACAATTTTGATCACGGTTCAATAAAATGCTAAATCTCAGGTGCCGTGGCTACATATGTTCGATCGATTCCTTGCATAAAAAGGAAGTACGACTATGGTGGCATGATCTTCATCCTCAGCTTCAGTCTGGTGGCCGTATCCGGCGTCCAATTACAAAGCTCCAAAGAAATCTTGAAAACTGCCACCTCGCGCCTCGCGATGGTCATGATAGGGTTTGCGGCCTCCATTTTCACGAGCTTGTTCATCTTCCCTATTTGGGCTGGCGACGAACTTCACGTGTCTATCGCCTCCAAATTCGAGCACCTTGCTTGTTCGATGGAAGGTAATCAAATCGTGACTACGTCAGCAGTACTATTTTAGTACTGTTCATGACATGGGGCTTGTAATGTCACGTATGGTTGACTTTTATCTGTTGACTTTAATGGCAGGAGTATTGGATACGTACTTTGATGCGGTGGCCGATAAGGAAAGCAAGGGTGACGGAATCTGCAAAAGCTGCAGACCGGTTCTGAATTCGAAAGCAAAGGACGAGTCTCTCGTAAGTCTTCTTTCCCCTCTTTAATTTCCCATTGTGTTGTAACTGGGTTGGTTCATCTCAAGCTTACTCTAGCATGCTCCCTCAAACTTGACGATTTAGCGAATAATCTGTAAGAAAATTTTTAAATAAGAGCCTGAAATGACATCATTTTCTCAAATAAGAACTCAAAGTAGACATAATTTTAAATAAGGGCCCAAAGTGGCTAAATAATCTCAAATAGGGGTGTGAAGTAGAACTTATTTCAAATGAAGACTAAACCTCTTAGAACGAAGGCCACTTTTGTCTTTTAATTTATTTTTTCCTATTTGTTTCTTTTTCTTCTTCTTTTTTCTTCCTTCTTTTTTCCCCTTCCCTCTGCCGGCTATGTTGGAGGTCGCTGGACTTAGGCGAGGGCCACCCTCGCCAACGTGGGCAAGGGTCACCCTCGCCTAGGCTAACAAGGGCAGCCCCTACCACGTTGGGCGGGGCGCTTCTCGCCAAATATGGCTAGGGCAACCCTCGCCCTCTCCAGCACTAGCAAGGGCGACCCTCGCCTGACGTTGGGTGACGCTCATCAACCAAGGCGAGGGAGACCCTCACCCGACGTCGATGAGGGCAAGAGCAGCCCTCACACAATGTTGGTGAGGGCAACCTTCACTAGCCCCAAGCAAGGGCGGCCCTCGCTTGACACCGGCGAGGGTGACCCTCGCAGAATCGCCCTAGCCTAGGTTGGTAAGGGTTGCCCTTGCTTGAGGTAGGCGACCTCCACTGGCCATCGACGACGATGGGGCAGAGGGAAGAGAAGAAAAGGAAAAAGAAAATAAAAAAAAAAAAAAAAAAAAATTTAAAAATAATGTTACAATTCTTTTACCAAAATACCCTTTCTCCAATGACCGGAATAGTCACTGGTCAGCCAAAGGTCCATATTTGAGACGATTTGGCCACTTCATGTCCTTATTTGAGACGATTTGGCCACTTCATGTCCCTATATGAGACGATTTGGCCACTTCATGTCCTTATTTGAAACGATTTGGTCACTTCATGCCCTTAATTGAAATAAAGTCCATTTGGGATTCTTATTAGAGAAAACGAGGGTACTTTGAACCCTTATTTGGAATTTTCCCTAATATGTGAGATTTTATAATACCACTATCAACTATTTTAAAATTTTAAGTTGTTAGATGAATGCGTAATTTAATATTTTACTAATCTAGCACTCTTCCTCTAAATTGTTAGATGAAAGTATAGTTCAATATTTTACTATTCTAGCAATCCCTCTCATGTTTAGTCTATTGATAGGGTCTAGAAAGATTTGAATTTAGGATTTCTAACTCTGATATCATGAGAGATTTTGCAGTACCATTATCAACTGTTCTAAAAGTTCAAACTATTATATTAAGACATGATTTAATATGTTATTGCAGGCGAATTTTGCGAAATGGGAACCGTGGCACAGGAGGTTTGGGCTATCTTATCCATGGGACAAGTATCTAAAGGTCGGAGAGCTTCTTAGGGAGCTAGCAGCCACCATTGTTTCACTTGATGTTTGTGTTCAATCTTCTAGGCAGGTACAAAAAGCTTAAACCGTCACATATATATACACAAGTAAATAAGAGAATAATAAGATGTTTTCATTAGAAAGCAATTGAAAGCATGGAATATAAACGTGAAGTAATTCTAACTGAAAATGCGGTGATCCATATTTCTCAAGGCAGTAAATGTGGCGTGGAGTCAATTTTATCTCCTGCCGGCATTAAGACCCGAGAAGCGGACTCTGTCTTTTGCTTTCAAATTTAGAAGTCCTTCCTTTGATTTCGAAAGTTTTTTTGTCTTATTATACCACCCCTCCATGTTATCAGCCGGCCGGTGACCTAAGACAGTTGATCAAGGAACCTTGCGAACTGGTTGCGTCATCCCTCTCGAGGACTCTCCGGGAGCTTGGGGAGAGCCTCATGAAGATGAGAAGGTGCCAATCGGAGGCACTGGTCTTGCGAAAGCTCAGGTCGTCATGGCTTGTACTGAGGCTCTACATGTCTCCCACCAAGCTCGAGCATGCCTGCAACTCAGGCGAGGATCTCGCTGTCTCGACCTTCGTGTTCTTACTCACAGAGCTGGTGGAGAAGCTGGAACGGCTGGCGAGTGAGGTGGAAGAGCTCGGTGAGCTTGCTAAATTCGAGATTAATGATGTGTAGTCGGAAATATTTGGGGGAAGCACGCTAGAAGCGCCAAAAATTGTGTACGATCTTCACTTTAGTGCCAAAAGTCTTTGTCGGCTCACATAAGTGTCAAATTGATGAAAAAACAATTACCTGAGTTCCTCCAACAGAAAATTCCGACCAAAATAATTACACAGTTTTTGTAATTAAAGTTTTAATATAAATTGACATATTTGTATTAAAAACCAGTCCACGTGGACATGCAAAACGACGTCACACAAGCCGACGTGGCTGGCTGCCTAAAAACAACGCCGTTTTTTTCTTCTCTCTCATTCAATCACACATAGAGACAGCCTTCTTCCTTCTTCTGAGATTTCTGCCCATGGCAGTCATCGACGCATCCTCCCCGACGCAGAGGATGTTCCGCCACCTGATTTGAGATGCACCGGGTACATCAAACACTACATCTATCGTATTTAATTTATATTTTATTAATTTATTCACAAGCAGAAGCATAACAAAATGATTAAACATGTCTTCTCATTATTCCACATACTTAATGACGTACATATGCATCACTTACATTAAAACATCACAAGACAAAACGCCTAGGAAGAGTGCGGTAACTCCTATCTCCACTATTGTATCCCCTCTCTCGAAAGCCTACTTATACAACACCGATCTAACATCTAAGGATCGATAACATCCCCCAATGTTGGCTCATCAACAACGTCACCAGGAGGACCATCAAAGCCTTTAAGTGGTCCCATGTAGTTACCATCAAAAATTGTGTACTAGGTTGCATATCGATGGGGAACATACTTGGTAAATCGTACGTTGACCCATACTATGGTAGTACACTTAGTATACATAAAAGCCAAATTAGGCAACACAACATCCTCATACATATACTCAATATGTGCTGGAGCTCTAAAAAGCGGCGACGGTAGAAGGGGTATCCTACTTGTCTAGGAAAATAAAGGAATAAGCTGAAGCTTAGCAAGTGAAATTTCTAAGACCTTGTTTGGTAACAGGTTAAATAATAACTATTTCTATTATTTTGTTCCTCGGAACAAAAAAAAAAAGAATAGAAATCCATTTAGTAACGTTTTTATTCCAAGAAATAAATTTGGAGCAGAATCAAGAAGTAAAAAAAAGTTGCTTCTTTATTTGTGAGAATAACTCAAAAATCAAGCAATTTTTGTTTTTTTCTTTCTTTTCTTCTTTTCCTTTTCTTCTTTCTCTAGCTAGTTGCCAACCTTGACAATGACCGACAATCGGCTAGATGAAAGTCGACAACCTCACTAGAGCTTCCTCCGATAAGGCTCAATCTTAACAGTGGCTAGGCGAGCTTGGCGTCGCCTTGGCCTGAGGAGGCTCAAACTCACTTAAACACCGCAAGGTCGGCATCGCTGGAGGCTGACCTCATAGTGATTGGGCGAGGTCGAGCCTCGCTGGTGGTTGGGTAAGGCTCGAGGGCCATGGTGAGGCTCCCCCAAGGCACGCAACCTCGCTGGCTCTTGTTTAACCAATCACCAACCGTGGCTGAGGCAAGCAACTAGATAGAGGAAGAAAAAGTAAAAGAAAAGTATAAAAAAAAAAAAAGGGAGAAAAATGTAATTAAATTATTAAAAATTAAAAAATTCTAAGTCACAAAAAAATTTGAGGATCATATAAAATACATTTCTATTCTAAGAATAGAAATTTTGTACATTTATAAATATTGCCCAAAAACTCGTTCATGAAATAGAATCAGAAAATTATTTCTAAGTAAAAATTGTTTTCGGAAACAAGATGGTTACTAAATGCTTCATAAGTCTAAATTAGGATTTCACCTTCGCACCCGCCCTAGCATAATAATCATAAACATTCGAAGTAACATAATCAATGCATGAGCACGCATTTTATCTTCTTTGCAAGTGCCTCACATGAATGCATAGTATTATCTATTCAATGCACACATATGGCATATAATTTCTTAATGCATCAGTATCATTCAGTGCTTTATCAACATGTACATGTATATCCATGAGAGTTCATATAGGCATCTCGACACACAAGATATCTTATCTAACATCCACCCATGAGGCATCCCGCCGTACTCATACATAATTTTTAACACGAGGCATCTCGACTCCAGAAACATTTCGAAATATTTCCTAGGGCATCCTGACACGAGGCAATGTCGCCACCCTCACGTGGACGACGATTTTTTTTTTTTTTTCAATATTCAATGTTATCATGTAGCATTAATGCACACAAACATGTTCAACATTAACATTCAATGCACAACATTACTTCACTTAATCATCATCAACTAAAAATGTTCAACATCAACATTTTATGCATTGCGTCATTTCACATAAATATCATCAAATGAACATGTTCAACATCAACATTCTATGCATATTTTTCTCAAATATACATTTATTAAATAATGATCCATAATAATACATGAAGAACTAAGATATCAAGAGAACATAAAGCATGTAAAAATTTTTTTTTTTTTTTTTTTTTTTAAATTCGGTAACTTCCAAATATGGTAACTTGCTAAAATCGGTAACCTTGATAATAACTTGCATAAAATCAAAGCTTTAGTTTTCCTTCAAAGTAAAGCAAAACCAGAATCAACTATTTTTGTCTTGAAAATGACAAACCCATTTATGAAGAGTAGAGGAAATTGATGAGTTTACCTCATCCAAACAAAAACAAACTCAAATTTAATAAAATATGAACATGGACCTTTTTCCTTTACCCCTGGAATTGAAAGTGAAAGTTGAAAGGAAAGCAAATAGTGATTAGTAAAGTAATGGAGTGGGGCCTTATCTTGGAAATTCTCTCTCTTCGATTTTATACGCGGCCATAACAAAGAATGAAGGAGGAGATGGGTTAACCATGGTTAGTGAATTTAATACTCAAAGGGTGAACCATTGAATCTAATAGGAAAGAGGGTAAGTGTTCCGATGGAATTTCTTCATGTGGCCTCTATGTGAATAGTTTAGGCATGTGGCACATTCTTATAAGCTAAGAGAAGAGATATTTAGGAGAGATTCATATCCTTTGGCTAAGTAAAGAAGTAAGTCACCCATTGCATTACTGAAATAGAAGTTAATATAGATAAAAATAGGCACGACATCAACGAAGGCTAAATTCAATGTTTCACTTTGCTGATGGAGGAAAGCTAGAAATATAAATTTCAAAGTCTCATTGCTAATGGAAAGAGAGAGCCCAAAATAACTTTCGAAAGTAATTTTTACGATTGAATAACTGAGCAATCAAGGAAATTAATACATAAATAGAAAAAGTGTCCGTTCTAATTATCAATAAATCTGAAAAATATTTTGAACCTATCAAAACATTAGCACAACTTTCCGAACATAAGTAAATAATTAACTTAGTGAATTTCTAACCGATCATTCACGCATAATAGTCACATTAATTGATCGCACATATTTCTTACACATGACATTGATAGCAACCAAATTCCTACATATTAATAAATGCAAGAATTTTCCCAATGTCACATGATCTCCCCCCAACCAAGTCCGAAGTGAAGCCGTCGCCACTCTATTTCTTCACTACAAGGGAAACTAGGTCCTTGGCGTGTGGCTTAATCCCCACCTTCATTGCCTATAACTTCCTCTTTTTCCTTCAACCTAACCACTTACTCCTCCACTCCTTGGCTCACCAATTAGGGTTTCAATTTTGGGGGCAAATCGAACTAGGGTTTCGATTGCAAATCAATTAGGGTTTCCATGAGATTTCTTTCAATTTTCAATTTAAGGTTTATATTTTGGGGCAAACATTGTAGACGACGTCGTTTAGGGTCTATATGCTGACTAGGCACACTGGCAAGCCATGTTAGCCAAAGAAATTAATAAAATATGGCCTTGGATTTTTGGCAACCCACATCTGAATTGGCACTTAAGTAATAGTTTTTTTGAAACAAGTGGCACTTAAATGATAAAAAAAAAAAAAAAAAAAAAAACTACTGAAGTAAATGTCGTACACAACTTTTGGCAATACTAGTATACTTTCTCGCAAAAATATTCTTTAAGGATCAAATACCAGATTAATTGTATCGAATCAAATGATCATTTTACCAATTGTTCACACCGTGTTTCCCTATGTATATGCATATATAAAAGGATGATGATTAGAAGGAGAAAAAACCGGCGTATGGTGCTGTGATATGAACATGAAAATGGTTGAGATCGGGGAACTTCTTTCTAGTTTTCTGTGAGTGGACGACGTCTGATTAGAAATTCTAACCTTGTAATCTCACCAATGATGAAGTGATACGATTTGTTATTAAATATATTGGATTGCAGCTGAACAATTCATAGTTTTCGCTACAAACTTAGGCCTATTTGATAATCATATCTAGTGCTTAAAATGACAAAATTTGGCAATGACCTCACCTATGCTCGACAAATTCGAGTGAAGAGCTGGAGGCATCTGTTTAAATCCCTTTAACTACTCAATGATCTCTAAGCTTGTATCCCTAGATTATGAATAGAAGAGTTCAGTTAATGAATTTAAGTCTTTGACAACCCTATATATCATATTCACTTGGAAGATTCAATTAAGAGTGAAATTCATTTATGTTTTAAGTAATTAAGAGAATGGTTACTTAATTCGTTCACTAAAAAAACCTAATTAATGATAATTACTTACTATACCTATCAACATGTTTGGCAGTAAATGCATAACGTTCAATGATAAATATTCAATTACCCAAAATTTTAATTTTTATTTACACACTTAAAATTGTCCACAGTAATTTTTAGCTCTTATTTTCAATTGGATTTTCTTATATAGTGCTTAGGACCACTGATTAAGAAACTAATTAAGAAATTTTACAGTTGTCTATGTACTAATTACTATCACGTAATATAAAATCACTGCTTGGTAAATCCTTCGATAGGCGACAATATTAACATTTTGTCGCCTTAGACTACACCTAAGTGCATGCTCTAATATTTTTAGCTTTTCGATGTCAATGCCTAATCACTGCTTTGGCAAATCCTTCGATAGACGACAAGATTAAAGTTTCCTTTGGATTAGTTTGAAAAATTAAAGCTCCCGCTTCCATAAGTGGCAATGATGTTGATCAACAATAGCCCATCCCACAACCGCATTAGTTTGGCTTTTTATAAAGTTTCATTAGGATTAGATACTGACATCGAAGAGCTACTAGTTCAAACTTCATTGCCACATGTAGAAAATAAAAAGCCCCCGAAACTTTGGGTTGCCTTCCAATTCATTCGCCTAACTCATTTTTGCAAGTTTTTTAGGCTCTTTCTAGGTTAGTGAAAGTGTTATGTTTGTGGAAAATATCAACGTGATGCTAGAAAACAAATATGGGTTATGAGTTCAAATATTGCAAATGTGAATTTGTTTCACAAATTGACATGACAAATTATCATTGGCTGCCTATACTTGCCTGGCTTGCTTTGGGAAACGAATCACCTCCCCTGATCCTCTCGTTGAAGAAGAAACTTAACCCAGCAACCTCGAGCATAATCTACTGGAACTTCAAAGAGGTCATTGTTTCAAGTTACTATGTAATAAAACGGTCGAGTAGTAAAATTGAAGACCACTTGGTTAGTCTATTATGGAATCGGAAAGCGAGAAACTCACAGCTTGAAGTTATTTCTAACCGGCCAAACCTAACCTACTAGTAAGATATAAAGTAGTTTTTAGTCTATGATTGAATATGACAGTGATAAAATCATGATTCCGTCAGTACCCATCTAAAACCAATTCGCACCTACTACAATAATCCTGGAAATCTACAGTAAAAACAAGCTATCGAACAAAGCTTTAATAACCACTGGCCACCTTTCCATATTTAAAATTTGATAACCACTAACGTTTAGGATTGAATTCGCATTAGTGCAATAAATTTAGGACTTTTATAATACTTTTCCCTAATTTCACATTTCGATAACGAATACTAAAGTTCGGTGTACACAGGCTCTCTCCATTATTCATCTCTTGTCTTCGATCCTTTGTACTGGTGCAACCACATAATCGCGCATGTCTTAAGACATCTCGCATGACATGACACCGCGTACCACTCACGCAACCCTTACCACGCGCAAGTGGATTACAACTTAGAATTGGCTGATTTTGCAAAAAACCCTAAAATAGTTGCGTCGAGTAGGGTCATGGGGGTGCTCGTGAGACCAAAATCATACCTCGATGGACCGAAACGCGCGCGAGGTTCTATCTTGAAAACCCCTACATGCAGTAGCTCAGCAAACGCGAAATCCGACTCCCGAGCCAAACCCTCGATTGCGATTCGACGCCATTCGAGCAATCAAAACATTTTGCGTGCTCACGCGAGCGAGATGTGAGTGTCGCGAAAATGCCATTTCACTCGTGCTCCGCGATCGTGTTCCGCTACGTTGCCGTCGCTAAAAGCTCCGCCAATGATCAAGATGAATATATTAGGCATGAAATGTTTTGCTTCCACGTCTCATGTTATTTGCCAGCGTCCATTATGGAGTTTCGCGATAAAAGTTATATTATTATCTTCCTTGGTTAATATTATTATCTTCCTTGGTTTTTTTTTTCCTTTTAAAATGTCCGTGGCAGCTCAAGTTTGTGTATATATGTGAACGATCGATCACCTACTCAAGGGTCTCATCACCAAGTGAGCATCGAAGCATAGAGGAAGAGAGTGAAGAGTTTGTGTATATTTTAATATTTTTTCTTATTTATTTATTTATTTATTCTTTTTATTATTTTATTATTATTTTTCTTCTCCTCTTCTTCCTCCAGCCGGTCCCCGGACCTCGGCGACCGGCCAGAGGTGATAGCTGGTGAGGGCGAGCCCCACCAACTTGGCGCGAGGAGGCGGCCGGATTCGGTCCTCGAGGTCTTACGGAACCGAGACCTATCATTGTCCTCCTCCGACACGTCAATGGCCGGCGGCGTGGAGGCGAGCTTCGCGGCGCTCACTGAGAGCGCCTTCTCGACGATTTTCAAGCTCCAAGTCTTTGTTTGCTTCCTCGTCCTCATCATCGTCGCTGTTGCCGCTAAGCGGTGCTGCAGACTTTGGCTTGTGCTTCGTGTCGTCTCCTTCGCCAAGCTTCACCACCGTCGGCTTTGCTCTCCTCCCCATGCCCCTCACGCCGAGCTGGCGGGGCTCGCCCTCGCCGGCCATGGGCAAGGCTCGATCCTCGCCAAATCCGATGAGGGCGAGCCTCGCCGCCCAGCATGAGGCCACCCTCATGACCACTGATGAGGTGGCCGGCGAGGTCAACCTCGACCTTGCCGATCGTCGCCTCTAGCTGGTCGCCGGACCTCGGCGACCGGTTGGAGGAAGAAGAGGAGAAGGAAAAAAAATATAAAAAATTCAAAAATATTATAATATTATTAAAAGTTGTAAACGTCAGCACCGATCAGGCCATGTCAGTCGGCCGGCATCCAGTCAGCAAAATCCGGCCAAAATTGACCGGAAAGGACTAAATTGGCATAACGTAAAAAGGTTTAGGACTAAATTGGCACCAAAAAAAGATTTAGGACAAAATCAGTACAAAGACAAAAGGTTTAGGAATTTTTTGGCACTTTTCCCGAGTTGAGCAGTTTTTATCATGGTTCAAAAAAATGCTAAATCTCAGGTGCCGAGGCTACATATGCTCGGTCAATTCCTTGCATAAAGATGAAGTACGACTACGGTGGCATGATCTTCATCCTCAGCTTTAGTCTAGTGGCCGTGTCCGGTGTCCGATCCCAAAGCTCCAAAGATATCCTGATGATCGCCCTTCAGCGCCTCGGGACGGTCATTATAGGGTTTGCGGCCTCCATTTTCACGAGCTTGTTCATCGTTCCTATTTGGGCTGGCGCTGAACTTCACACATCTATGGCCTCAAAATTCGAGCACCTTGCTTGTTCGATGGAAGGTAATCAAATCGTGACTACGCACTTTTCATGACATGGGGCTTGTAATGTCACGTATGGTTGACTTTTATCTGTTGGCTTTAATGGCAGGACTATTGGATAGGTACTTTGATGCGGTGGCCGATAAGGAAAGCAAGGGTGACGGAAGCTTCAAAAGCTGCAGACCGGTTCTGAATTCGAAAGCGAAGGACGAGTCTCTGGTAAGTCTTCTTTCCCCTCTTTAATTTCCCATTGTGCTATAAGTGGGTTGGTTCTTCTCAAGCTTACTCTAGCATGCTCTCTCAAATTCGAGGATTTAGCAAATAATCTATAGGAAAATTTTCAAATAAGAGATTGGAGTATTCTTATTTTTTCAAATAAGGATCTGAAGTGGACATAGTTTCAAATCAAATTCCAAAGTGGCTAAATCATCTTAAATAAATGTCTAAAGTGGATCTTGTTTCAAATGAAGGCTTAACCTCTTAAACCGAGGGCATTTTTGTCTTTTAATTTATTTTTGTTTTGTTTATTTCTTCTTCTTTTTTCTTTTTTTTTTCTTCCTTCTTTTTTCCCTTTCCCTCCGCCGGCCATGGCGAAGGTCGCCGGACTTAGGTGAGAGCTACCCTCACCAGCGTCAAGGGAGGGTCGCCCTCACTTGGGCTAACGAGGGTAGCCCCTACCGCGTCAAGCGAGGGCACTTCTCACCAGATTTGGCGAGGGTGACCCTCACAGTCTCCAACGCTGACAAAGGTGACCCTCGCCTGACATCAGGCGACCCTCATCAACCAATGCAAGGGAGACCCTCACCCAACGCCGATGAGGGCAAGGGCGGCCCTCGCATGATGTTGGTGAGGGCAACCCGTGCCAACCCAAGTAAGGGCGGCCCTCGCCGGATCGCCCTAGCCTGGGCTGGTGAGGGTTGCCCTTGCCAGAGGCAAGTGACCTCCACTAACCATCGACGACGATGGCTAGTGGAGGGAAGAGAAGAAAAAGAAAAAGAAAAAGAAAAGAAATTAAAAAATTAAAAAATATGGTTACAATTTTTTTACCAAAATACCCTTTATTCGATGACCGGAACAGACACCAGCTAGCCAAAGGCCCTTATTTGAGATGATTTAGCCACTTCATACCCTTATTTGAAACAACTTGACCACTTCAAGCATTTATTTCAAACAATGTCAATTTTGAATCCTTATTAGAGAAAACAAGGGTACTTTGAGTCTTTATTTGGAATTTTCCCTAATCCGTGAGATTTTATAGTACCACTATCAACTATTTTAAAATTTTAAGTTATTAGATGAATGTGTAATTTAATATTTTACTATTTTAGCACTCTTCCTTTAAAAACTTAAATGGTTAGATGAAAGTATAATTCAATATTTTACTATCATAGCAATCCCTCTCATGTTTAGTCTATTGATGGAGTCTAGAAAGATTTGAATTTAGGAACTCTAACGGGAAAATTACCAAAAAAATCATAAATCCATTGCAATTATGCAAATTCAGTCATAGACCTTTTTTTTTGGCCAATTTAATCATAAACCTTTATTTTGGAAAATTTAGTCATAAACCTTTTATTTTTGTTCCCGTTCAGTCCATCCAGCCAAAATTGGCCGGCCGGATGGTAGCCGGCCGGCGCTAGCGAGCCTTTTTTAATAATATTTTTTTCTTTTTTTTTTCCCTCCTCCCTCCTCTTTCCTTTGGCTCCGGCGACCAGCCAAGCTGGCCGATCGCCGGACTGAGTCGATCCAGCAGGGGCTCGCCCCGTCGTCGTTGGGCACGAGCTCGCCTCGCGGTCACTGGGCGAGGCGAGCCCTCGCCAGATCCGACGAGGGGGGCTCGACATGGCGTCCGGCAAGGGCTTGCCTCGCTCGGCAAGCTCGCACCGAGCGACGTCGGGGTGAGCCCCCGCCGGATCGCCTCGCCAAATCCAGCAGGGTTTCGGCGAGCCCCCCTCGCCGGATCTGGCGAGGCAATCCGGCGGGGGCTCACCCCACCGTCGTTGGGCGCGAGCTCACCTCGCGGTCACCGGGCGAGGCAAGCCCTCGCCAAATCTGGCGAGGGGGGCTCGCCGTCGCATCTGGCGAGGCCTCCTCGCCGGATCACCTCAGTCCGACGATCGGCCAGCCTGGCGGGTCGCCGGAGCCAAAGGAAAGAGGAGGGAGGAGGGAAAAAAAAGAAGAGAGAGAGGAAAAAGGAAAAAAATTAATAAAAAAATTAATAAAAAATTTTAAAAAATAAAATATTATTAAAAAAGGCTCACCGATGCCGACCGACTGCCACGTCAGCTCCAGCCGGCCAATTTTGGCCGAATGGACTAAACTGAAACAAAAACAAAAGGTTTAGGACTAAATTGGCCCAAAAAAAAAAAAAGGTTTAGGACTGAATTGGCACAATTGCAATAGGTTTAGGACTTTTTTTGGTAATTTTCCCAACCTCTAACTCTCGTATCATGTGAGATTCTGCAATAACATTGCTAACTGTTCTAAAAGCTCAAGCTACAATATTAAGACGTGATTTAATATGTTATTGCAGGCGAATTTTGCAAAATGGGAACCTTGGCACGGGAGGTTTGGGCTATCTTATCCATGGGACAAGTATCTAAAGGTCGGAGAGCTTCTTAGGGAGCTAGCAGCCACCATTGTTTCACTTGATGTTTGTGTTCAATCTTCTAGGCAGGTACAAAAAGCTTAAATCGTCACATATATATACACATGTAAATAAGAGAATAATAAGATGTAACGTGAAGTAATTCTAACTGAAAATGCGGTGATCCGTAATTCTCAAGGCCGTAAATGTGGTGTGGAGTCAATTTTATCTCCTGCCGGCATTAAGACCCGAGAAGCGGACTCTCTCTTTCGCTTACAAATTTAAAAGTCCTTCCTCTGATTTCGAAAGTTTTTTTGTCTTATTATACCACCCCTCCATGTTATCAGCCGGCCGGTGACCTAAGACAGTTGATCAAGGAACCTTGCGAACTGGTTGCGTCATCCCTCTCGAGGACTCTCCGGGAGCTTGGGGAGAGCCTCATGAAGATGAGAAGGTGCCAATCGGAGGCACTGGTCTTGCAAAAGCTCAGGTCGTCATGGCTTGTACTGAGGCTCTACATGTCTCCCACCAAGCTCGAGCATGCCTGCAACTCAGGCGAGGATCTCGCTGTCTCGACCTTCGTGTTCTTACTCACAGAGATGGTGGAGAAGCAGGAACGGCTAGCGAGTGAGGTGGAAGAGCTTGGTGAGCTCGCTAAATTCAAGATTAATGATATGTAGTCAGAAATATTTAGGGGAAGCACGCTAAAAGCACCAAAAATTGTGTACAACACTCACTTTAGTGCCAAAAGTCTTCGTCAGCTCCCATAAGTATCAAATTGATGAAAAAACAATCACCTGAGTGCCTCCGACAGAAAATTCCAGCCAAAATGATTAAACGGTTTTTATAATTAAAATTGTAATATAAGTTGGCATATTTGTATTAAAAATCAGTCCACGTGGACATGCAAAACGACGTCGCACAAGCGGACATGGCTGGCTGCCTAAAAACAACGCCGTTTCTTCCTTCTCTCTCATTCAATCACACATAGAGACAGCCTTCTTCCTTCTTCTGAGATTTCTGCCCATGGCAGTCATCGACGCATCCTCCCCGATGCAGAAGATGTGCCGCCACCTGATTTGAGATGCCCGGGTACGTCAAACACTACATCTATCATATTTAATTTTTTATTATTAATTTATTCGCAAGCATAAGCATAACAAAATGATTAAAAATGTCTTATGATTATTTCACATACTTAATGACGTACATATGCATCACTTACATTAAAACATCACAAGACAAAACGCCTAGGAAGAGTTGGTAACTCCTATCTCCACTATCATATCCCCGCTCTCAAAAGCCTACTTATACAACACCGATCTAACATCTAAAGATCAATAACATCCCCAATGTTGGCTCATCGACAACGTCACCAGGAGGACCATCAAAGCCTTTAAGCGGTCCCATCCAGTTACCATCAAAAATCATGTACTAGGTTACATATCGATGGGGAACATACTTTGTAAATCGTACGTTGACCCATACTATGATAGTACACTTAGTATATATAAAAGCCAAATTAGGCAACACAACATCCTCATACATATACTCAATATGTGTCGGGGCTCCAAAAAGCGGCGACGGCAGAAGGGGTATCCTACTTGTCTAGGAAAATAAAGGAATGAGCCAAAGCTTAGCAAGTGAAATTTCTAAGACCATGTTTGGTAACATGCTAAATAATAACTATTTCTATTATTTTGTTCCCCGGAACAAAAAAAGAATAGAAATCCATTTAGTAACGTTTTTATTCCTAGAATAAATTTGGAACATAATCAAGAAGTAAAAAAAAAAAAAAAAAAAAAAAGTTGCTTATTTATTCCTAAGAATAACTCAAGAATCAAGCAAATTTCATTTTTTTTTTTTTTTTCTTTCTTCTTTTCCTTTTCTTCTTCCTCTAGCCGGTTGCCAACCTTGGCAATGGCCGACGACCAGCTAGACAAGAGTTGACGACCTCACTGGAGCTTCCTCCAATGAGGCTCAATCTTATTAGTAGCTAGGCAAGCTCGGCCTTGCCTTAGCCCGAGGAGGCTCAACCTCACGTAGACACCGCAAGGTCAGCATTGCTGGAGGCTGACCTCATAGTGGTTGGGTGAGGTCGAGCCTTGCTGGTGGTCGAGTAAGGCTCGAGGGCCACGATGAGTTTCCCCCGAGGCTCGCAACCTCGCCAGCTCTCATTTAACCAATCGCCAGCCATGGCTAAGACCGGCAACCAACTAGAGGAAGAAAAAAAGAAAAAAAAAAAAAAAAAAAAAAAAGGAGAAAAATGTAATTAAATTATTAAAAATTGAAAAAATTCTAAGTCACAAAAAAATTTGAGAATCGTACAAAATGCAATAGAAATTTTGTACAGTTATAAATATCTTCAAATGCTCAGAAACTTGTCAATGAAACAGAACCACAAAACTATTTTTAAGCTGAAATTATTCTCAGGAACAAGATGGTTATTAAATGCACCATAAGTCTAAAGTAGGAGTTCACTTTCGCACCCGCCCTAGCATAATAATCATAAACATTCGAAATAACATAATCAATGCATGAGCACACATCTTACCTTCTTTGCAAGTGCCTCACATGAATGCATAGTATTATCTACTCAATGCACATGTATGGCATATAATTTCTTAATGCATCAGTATCATTTGGTGCTTTATCAACATGTATATATGTATATTCATAAGAGTGCATGATCTTTTTCACTTCTTCTCCCAAACACTCCCGAGGTATCTCGACACACAGGACATCTTATCTAACATCCACCCAGGAGGTGTCCCGCCATACTTATACTTAATATAAATGTGAGGCATCTCAACTTTGGAAACATTCCGAAATATTTCCTAGGGCATCCTAACACGAGGCAATGTCGCCACCCTCACATGGACAACGGCTTTTTTTTTTTTTTTTTTTCAATATTCAATGTTATCATGCAACATTAATGTACATGAACATGTTTAACATTAACATTCAATGCACAACATTATTTCACTTAATCATCATTGACTGAACATGTTCAACATCAACATTCTATGCATTGCATCATTTCACATAACCATCATCAAATGAACACGTTCAACATCAACATTCTATGCATATTTTTCTCAAATAAAATGAATATACATTTATTAAATAATGATGCTTAATAATACATGAAGAACTAAGATATCAAGAGAACATAAAGCATGTAAAAAATGTTTTTTTTTTTTTTTTTTTTTAAATTCGGGTAACCTGCTAAAATCGATAACCTTGATAATAACTTGCATAAAATCAAAGCTTTAGTTTTCCTTCAAAGTAAAGCAAAACCGGAATCAATGATTTTTGTCTTGAAAATGACAAACCCATTTATGAAGAGTAGAGGAAATTAATGAGTTTACCTCATCCAAATAGAAACAAACTCAAATTTAATAAAATACGAACATGGACCTTTTTCCTTTTACTCCTGGAATTGAAAGCGAAAGTTGAAAGGAAAGTGGATAGTGATTAGTAAAGCAATGGAGTCGGGCCTTATCTTGGGAATTCTATCTCTTCGATTTTATACACGGCCATAAGAAAGAATGAAGGAGGAGATGGGCTAACCATGGTTAGTGAATTTAATACTCAAAGGGTGAATCATTGAATCTTATAGTAGAGATGGTAAATTTTCTGATGGAATTTCTTCATGTGGCCTCTATGTGAATAGTTTAGGCATGTGGCACATTCTTATAAGCTAAGAGAAGAGATATTTAGGAGAGATTCATATCCTTTGGCTAAGTAAAGAAGTAAGTCACCCATTGCATTACTGAAATAGAAGTTAATATAGATAAAAATAGGCACGACATCAACGAAGGCTAAATTCAATGTTTCACTTTGCTGATGGAGGAAAGCTAGAAATATAAATTTCAAAGTCTCATTTGCTAATGGAAAGAGAGAGCCCAAAATAACTTTCCAAAGTAATTTTTACGATTGAATAACTAAGCAATCAAGGAAGTTAATACGTAAAAAGAAAAAGTGTCCATTCTAAATATCAATAAATCTGAAAAATATTTTGAACCTGTCAAAACATTAGCACAACTTTCCGAACATAAGTAAATAATTAACTTAGTAAATTTCTAACCGATCATTCACACATAATAGTCACATTAATTGATCGCATATATTTCTTACACATGACATTGATAGCAACCAAATTCCTACATATTAATAAATGCAAGAATTTTCCCAATGTCATATGATCTCCCCAACCAAGTCCGACGTGAAGCCGTCGCTACTCTCTTTCTTCACTACAAGGGAAACTAGGTCCTTGGCGTGTGGCTTAATCCCCACCTTCATTGCCTGTAACTTCCTCTTTTTCCTTCAACCTAACCACTTACTCCTCTCCTTGGCTCACCAATTAGGATTTCAATTTTGGGGGCAAATCGGATTAAGGTTTTGATTGCAAATCAATTAGGGTTTCTATGAGATTTCTTTCAATTTTCAATTTAAGGTTTATATTTTGGGGCAAACGCTGTAGACGACGTTGTTTAGGGTTTATATGCTGACTAGGCACACCGGCAAGCCACGTTAGCCAAAGAAATTAATAAAATATGGCCTCGGATTTCTGGCGACCCAAATCTTAATTGGCACTTAAGTAATAGTTTTTTTGAAAAAAGTGGCACTTAAATGATAAAAAAAAAAATACTAAAGTAAACATCGTACAAAACTTTTGGCAATTTTAGTATACTTTCTCCCAAAAATATTCTTTAAGGATCAAATACCAGATTAGTTGTATCAAATCAAATGAGCATTTTACCAATTGTTCACACCGTGTTTCCCTATGTATATGCATATATACAAGGAAGACGATTAGAAGGAGAAAAAACCGGCGTATGGTGCTGTGATATGAACATGAAAATGGTTGAGATCGTGGAACTTCTTTCTAGTTTTTTGTGAGTGGACAACGTCTGACTAGAAATTCTAACCTTGTAATCTCATCAATGATGAAGTGATACTATTTGTTATTAAATATATTAGAATTGCACCCAAACAATTCATAGTTTTCGCTACAAAATTAGGCGTATTTGATAATCATATCTAGTGCTAAAAATAACAAAATTTGGCAATGACCTCACCTATGCTCGACAAATTCGAGTGAAGAGCTGGAGGCATCTGTTTAAATCCCTTTAACCGCATGCAAACTGCTCAAGATCATGGCTACCTGCACAAGTCAAAGTGTCTGAATTTAATCGGTTCTCGTGGCTTTGAGAGTATTTCATAAGCCTTTCGATAACCGGATCTCTAAGCTTGTATCCCTAGATTATGAATAGAAGAGTTCAGTTAATGAATTTAAGTCGTTGACAACCCTATTTATCATATTCACTTGGAAGATTCAATTAAGAGTGAAGTTCATTTATGTTTTAAGTAATTAAGAGAATGGTTACTTAATTCATTCACTAAAAAAACCTAATTAATGATAATTACTTACTATATTGCTAAAACTTATCAACATGTTTGGCAATAAATGCATAACATTCAATGATAGATTTTCAATTACCCAAAATTTTTATTTTTATTTACACACTTAAAATTGTCGACAGTAATTTTTAGCTCTTATTTTCAATTGGATTTTCTTAAATAGTGCTTAGGACCACTGATTAAGAAACTAATTAAGAAATTTTACAGTTGTCTATGCACTAATTACTATCGCGTAATATAAAATCACTGCTTGGTAAATCCTAGACCCGTTAAACGGGTTGGTCGGGTCAGGTTTGGGTCGGGTCATAAATGGTCCGATCCAAATCGACCCATTTAACTTGTTTATGACCCATTTATTACAATACAAAATTTTTACCCATACTCAACCCGACCCGTACCCGACCCATACCCGACCCATTTAATGAAACCTAAAAAAGTTTATATATATATTTTAAAAATGATATTGCTAAAATGGTTTTATACAACACAAATTTAATGGACAATTTTTATAATTTTTAAAATAATTATTTTTAAAAAATCGAATTTTAATTATTTTTTATTTTTAAAATTTAATTTTTTAATTAATTTATTTTTATTTTTAAGAATATAATATTTATTTTTCTTTTTCTTTTTTCTTCTCCTTCTTCTTTGGTTGGCCACCGGCCACGACGACTGCCGGTGGCCGGCCACAGGCGAGCCTCGAGCTCACCCGGCTTGCCGACGTCGGCTAGCTCAAGGCTCGCCAGATCCGGCGAGATCGAGCTTGCTAGACGCCGGCGAGCTCGAGTCTCGCTAGATCGGCGAGGCTCTAGATCGACAAGCTCGAGGCTCACCGGACATCGGCGAGGCCTCCGCCTTGCTAGATCTAGCGAGCTCGAGGCTCACCGGCGTCGGGCGAGCTCGAGCTTGCCCCTTGTCGAATCTAGCGAGGCTCGAGCCTCGCCAAGCTTCAGCGAGGCCTCCGCCTCGCCAGATCCGGCGAGGGGCGAGCTCGCCTGACGCCGGTCGCCTGGCCGGTCGCTGGCCATCGTTGTGCCGGCAACCGGAGGAAGAAGAAAAAAAAAAAAAAGAAAGAAAAATTAAAAAAATTAAAAATTAAAAATAAAAAATAATTATAATTTCGGTTTTTATAAAAAAAATAAAATTGTAAGTTAAAGAGAGAGAGAGATGGTGAGGTTTTGAGTGAAAATAAATGGATTCATTTTTAATGGGTTGATAAATTGGTCATAAATGGGTCAGCTCTCTAACCCATTTAAAACCCATATATCTTAGTCTTGACCCATTAAAACTCATTATGGATGCTTTATAAAAGAAAACTTGACCCATTAATGACCCATTTAATCATAAATGGGTTGTGCAACCCATTTAACACCTCTAGTAAATCCTTCGATAGGCGACAATATTAATGTTTTGTCGCCTTAGACTACACCTAAGTGCATGCTCTAATATTTTTAGCTTTTCGATGTCAATGCCTAATCACTGCTTTGGCAAATCCTTCGATAGGCGACAAGATTAAAGTTTCCTTTGGATTAGTTTGAAAAATTAAAGCTCCCGCTTCCATAAGAGGCAATGATGTTGATCAACAATAGCCCATCCCACAACCGCATTAGTTTGGCTTTTTATAAAATTTCATTAGGATTAGATACTGACATCGAAGAGCTACTAGTTCAAACTTCATTGCCACATGTAGAAAATAAAAAGGCCCCGAAACTTTGGGATGCTTGCCAATTCAGTCGCCTAACTCATTTTTGCAAGTTTTTAGGCTCTTGCTAGGTTAATAAAAGTGTTATGTTTGTGGAAAATATCAACGTGATGCTAGAAAACAAATATGGGTTATGAGCTATGTAGAATCAACACAGACACGCGACACACGACACAACACGACACGACACGCCGACACGTCATTTCTTAAAAATAGAGAATTTCGACATGTTCCGACACGTTATATATTAAATATATTTTTATATATAAATACATAAATAAATAATAATAAAAATAGCCTAAAATTAATTTACACAAAAAATATTAAATAATATCATTTATTATTTTAATTTGTTACAATAATACATAAAACTTAGAGGAAAAAAAAAACATTGTTTAAAGAAAAATGCTGAAATGATATTTTTAAATTTATTTATTTATCATATATAGCATTTTTTTTATTACTTCTTTCATAGTAAAAGACTTTTAAAAAACTAAAACAATTCTAAAAAAACAAAACTGAAAAAAAAAAATTGACCCCATGCGTCATGTACATTTATAACAATTTTATTACTTCTTTTGTGTATATTTATATTTTGACCCCTCAAGTATTAGAAATTTTTAAAATTGACCCCATGCGTGTCGGAATTGCGTGTCGGAATTCTAAACTCGCGTGTCGGAGCATGTCGGAGAGAGTTGACCACGTGTCGGATTTTTCGACACTCGTTAACTGCGTGTCGGAGCGTGTCGGAGCGTGTCGGACACATGTCAGAGTGTCGGACATGACACGAAGGCTTCCGAAGAGTGTCCGTGCTACATAGGTTATGAGTTCAAATATTACAAATGTGAATTTGTTTCACAAATTGACATGACAAATTATCATTGGCTGCCTATTTTTGCCTGGCTTGCTTTGGGAAACGAATCACCTCCCCTGATCCTCTCGTTGAAGAAGAAACCTAACCCAGCAACCTCGAGCATAATCTACTGGAACTTCAAAGAGGTCATTGTTTCAAGTTACTAAGTAATAAAACGGTCGAGTAGTAAAATTGAAGAACACTTGGTTAGTCTATTATGGAATCCGAAAGCGAGAAACTCACAGCTTGAAGTTATTTCTAACCGGCCAAATTTAACCCTACTAGTAAAATATAAAGTAATTTTTAGTCTATGATTGAATATGATATTGATAAAATCATGATTCCGTCAGTACCCATCTAAAACAAATTCGCACCTATTACAATAATCCTGGGAATTGCAGTAAAAACAAGCTATTGAACACAGCTTTAATAATCACTGGGATTTCCCCCAATGGCCACCTTTTTAATGTAAAAAATTTATAACCATTAATGTTTAGAATTAAATTGACACCAATGCAATAAATTTAGAACTTTTATAACACTTTTCCCTAATTCCACATTTCGATAGCGAATACTAAAAATTCGGTGCACCTAGGCTCTCTTCGGTATTCCTCTCTTGTCTTCAATCCTCTATACTAGCGCAAGCCACATTATTGCGCATGTCTTAAGACATCTCGCATGACGTGATACCACTCATGCAACCCTTGCCACGCGCAAGTGGATTACAACTTTTTTTTTTTTGGTTGAAATAGAAGATTGTATTCAAGTGACAGAGCATGTACAACCCAAGGCTATAGCGTTAGCATATACAAGATCTAACAGGTAAAATGGAGGGGAAACAGTCCAATTGTGGGTCAAGGCTGCACTACCGCGGGCCTTGGCGGCCCAATCCACGACCATGTTCGCTTCACGCCTGCAGTATTGAAGGCGAAGATTAGGGAAACGGGAAAACAAAGTGGCGGCTTCTGCAAATAGGGCATGATCCTCCCATGGCATTGATGTGCCGTCTCGCATAGTTTCAACTAGTGTGAGGCAGTCCGATTCGATCAAGAGCTGTGCGTTGTTGAAGCCTTGCTGCAGCAGATGGTGAAGAGTAAGAGGAAGCGCCTGGATCTCCGTCTGCAGGGCCGAACCAGCTAGGAATCGTCTGGAGAAAACATCTGTAAGTTTTCCATGATGATCACGGCATACATAGGCCATAGATCCTTCTGTGCTGCCGGGCTAATAAGCTCCGTCGATATTGATTTTAAGGATTCCCGGATTTGATGGCCTCCATAGTTGTTCGGGATTCAAAACAAATTGCCCTATTCTCGTTTGGGTTCGAGCAGAGAGCTGAAAGATATGGGTCTATGCTAAAGTTGCCTCCACTATAAAGGTTGGGTCAAGCTGCTGACGGCGGAAAATGAAGCTGTTACGCGCCCTCCAGATCTGCCATAAGACGTTGGCGATGGTCTCCAAACTAGGTAAGAGTTTCTGTGTTGTAACCCTCTCTGTGAGCCATGCATCTATTTTTTGCACTATGTGAGTCGATGGCTTGATATTGAGATGAGGGTGAGACTAGACGCCCTGAGTCCATGAGCAGAACAGAAATAGATGCTCTAGGGTTTCTAGAGTATGTTGATGACATAGATTACAAATTGGATCTTTGATAATGTGTCTTTGAAATAGGTTTGCTTTTGTTGCTAGTGCATTGTGGCAAACAGACCATAGGAAGGTACGAATTTTTTGGGTAGTTTTCATTGTCTAGATTTGTCGCCATAACATCCTGGGGTTCTGATATGATGTCGAGGTCCTGTTGCTGCTCTGGTTGCTAGCTATATTGGTAAGAGCATGGTAACTGCTTTTCACAGTGTAATGGCCATGTTTTGTGGCAGTCCAAATTAGTTTATTAGTGGCATAGAGAGGTCTTACTGGAATGGTAAGGATTTCTGCTATGATCCGATCATCAAAAAACTAATGGAGAAAGGGAAAGTTCCAAGTGTGGTGGATTGGATCGATGAGATCAGCCACCATCACAAGTTCTTCTCTAGCAACAGGTCCACCTAAAATCCCTATAGGGAACCACCTATCTTCACGGATGATGATCATTTTCCCATCACCAACTGACCATCTAATATTAGGTAAAATTGAATCACTGCCAAGCAGTAGGCTCTGCCAACCCCAAGATGGCCGAGTTCCTCTATCCGCACACCAGAAATCCTTTGAATGAAAATACAGGCCTTTGAAGATTTTACCCCATAGTGATAGTGGCTATTGGATTAAACGCTAGGCTTGCTTTCCAAGCATAGCCTTGTTAAATTCTATAAGATCACGAAAACCTAGGCCACCATTGTCCTTTATGCTCTTAAGTACTTCCCATTTCTGCCAATGAATTCCTAATTTGCGACTATCATTCCGCCACCAAAACCTAGCAATGCTCTGTTCAATGGATTTGCAAAGAGACAGGGGAAGTTTAAAGATAGACATGGCATACTATGGGAGCGCATGTACAACAGACTTTAGTAGAATTTCCTTACCACCCTTCGAGATTAAATTTTCTTTCCATCCTTCCAATTTAGCATTCACTCTCCCCAATATCCAGGAAAACATCTCACGTTTTGAATGCCCCCAAACAAAAGGTATACCCAAATATTTACCAGACCGTTGAAGCACTGGTATTCTAAACTCCCGTGCCAAATTTTCCTATAGTTTCAAAGGACAATGTTTACTGAAAAACATTCCAAATTTGTTACGATTAATAGCCTATCCCGTAGCTACACAATACTGATTCGAGATATTAGTGAGATTTTGGCATTCCTGAATGTTACCATCTAAGAAGAAAATTGGATCATCAGTGAAAAATAGATAGGAGAGGGTAGGACACCACCTATCTAACTTGATACCCTTGATGTGTCCTATGTTGACAGCTCGGTGAATAAGATTTGATAAGACATTCGCTAGTAAGATGAATATATATGGGGAGAGAGGATCACCCTGCCGAAGGCCCCGTGTTGGATGGAAATAACCTAATTGCTCGCCATTGAACTTTACACTGAAAGATGTTGTTGTTATACATTGCATCACCCACTGTACCCATTTTGGATGGAATCCCAACTTGAGTAGATAATCTTGAAGGAAATCCCATTCCACTCTGTCGTACACCTTTTGCATATCCGTCTTGTGGATTGCATTAAAATTTTGCTTTCGTTTCCTGATCTTAATCTAATGAAATACCTCTTGAACGATTAAAATATTTTCTTGAATTTGGTGACCACTCACAAAAGCAGACTGTTCCATAGAAATCAGATTAGGTAGCCAAGGTTTCAGACGATTGGCAATTACCTTAGAAATAATTTCATATGCATAATTGCATAGGCTGATTGGGCGGTACTGATCCAGTCATTCTGGGTGTGGGATCTTAGGGATCAAAGCAATAATGGTCCTATTAAGAGCAGTAGGCATCACCCCTAATATAAAGAAATCTTGCACTGATAGAAGAAGATCATCTTGAATGACATCCCAGTGAGTCTGATAAAAAAGGTCATTCAAGCCGTCTGGGCCTAGAGCTTTTGTAGTCCCCAACTGGAAGGTTGCCTGGTGAACCTCCTCACAAGTGACCATAGCTGTTAATAGGTCAATAATCTCTGTTGTAACAACTTGTGGGCATTGATCGAGGATGGGTCCGTAGTCTCAATGACCCACTGTTGTATATAATCTTAAAAAGAAGGTGGATGTCATCTCCTGTAAGGTCTAAGAGTCATGCACCCAGTTTTGGTTGTCGTCCTGCAACATACTGATTCTATTCCTTTGCCGCCGTTAAATGGTAGTTGCATGGAAAAATTTTGTGTTCTTATCCCCCCATCTCAACCGATTAATCCTGGAACGTATCACCTAGTACTATTCTTCTTGTTGCCATATCCATCGGATTTCCTCTTGCAATTTAGATGCTGCCACTTTATCAAAGTTGCAATGTGGTTGGTTGATGAGATTCTGAAGTTGCTGTTGCAAAGCTGTCACCTTAAGATGGCTCCTCGAAAACTTTGAGCGACTCCATTTAGCTAAAGCAATAAAAACAGCCTGTAATTTATGCATAAGATCCAAGTCTTGTACCTGTTCTGAATTCCAGGATTTGGCAATGATCTCACGGCATTCATGGTCCTAGTTCCAAAAGGCTTCAAAAATAAAAGGCCCGCGTCGTTTTCTATATGTAACTGAAGTGTTTAAAAGTAAGGGACTGTGGTCAGAACCCAAAGCAGGTAATACAAATACTTTAGCTCAGGTTACACAAGGCGCCATTCCAAAGTACACAACACCCGATCCAAGTGTTCTTTCACTAAGTCATCCCCTTCGCGATTGTTCATCCAAGTAAAAGCACATCTCTTACTATCTATTTCCATGAGGGAGCAATCATTTAGGACGGCTCGAAACAAAACTAGCCGATAAGGGTCTGCTAACCTCTTTCCTACCTTTTCCCACTGATTGATGATTTCATTAAAATCACCAGCATAAACCCAAGGTAAAGTATTGGAGTAGCTTATTTGTCGTAGCTCGTCCCATAAGAGTTGGCGTTGAAGTGGATTACAACTTAGAATTGGCTGATTTTGCAAAAAAACCCTAAAATAGTTACGTCGAGTCGGGTCATGGGGGTGCTCGTGAGACCAAAATCATAGCTCGATGGACCGAAACGCGCGCGAGGTTCCATCTTCAAAAGCCCTACTTGCAGTAGCTCGGCAAACGCGAAATCCGACTCCCGAGTCAAACCCTCGATTGCGATTCAACGCCATTCGAGC
Source organism: Eucalyptus microcorys (assembly GCA_014182515.1). NCBI lineage: Eukaryota > Viridiplantae > Streptophyta > Magnoliopsida > Myrtales > Myrtaceae > Eucalyptus > Eucalyptus microcorys. The sequence goes on from CM024569.1 coordinate 12,120,237, forward strand.
AATCAAAACATTTTGCGAGCGAGATGTAGTGTCGCGAAAAGGCCATTTCACTCGTGCCCCGCGATCGTGTTCCGCTACGTTGCCGTCGCTAGAAGCTCCGCCAATAATCAACATTAATATATTAGGCATGAAATGGTTTGCTTCCACGTCTCATGTTATTTGCCAGCGTCCATTACGGAGTTTCGCGATAAAAAGTTAATACTATAATCTTCCTTGGTGGTTTTTTTTCCCTTTTAATATGTCCGTGGCAGCTCAAGTTTGTGTATATATGTGAACGGTCGATCACCTACTCAAGGGTCTCATCACCAAGTGAGCATCGAAGCATAGAGGAAGAGCGGGAAGAGGGCCGCGGCGCACCGATGACGAGGTCTTCTGTAGTGTTCCCGATTGGAGAGGGAGGAGAAGGGGCCGCTCGGAGGACCCTCGGGAATCGTCTCTCGGCCGTCTCGGCTTTACTGAGAAGATTGAACAGCGAGCATGACAATAGAAGAGTAGTCCATGGTATCAAGGTCGGGATCGCGCTCGTTTTGGCCTCGCTTGTCTCCTTTGTAGATCCGCTCTACAAGATATTCCAGTCAGATGCCGCGTGGGCTGTCATGACCGTCGTGGTCATGTTCGAGTTCTATGCAGGTTCGGTACCCCGTTTTTTTGCTATGGACTAATGGACTCCCGTGCTCGTGATGTCGTTTGGTGCGAGTTCTAATGAGATTGATTGGCCGATATATCAGGCGCGACATTGAGCAAGGGATTGAACCGTGCGGTGGGGACTTTATCGGGTGGCATGTTGGGGTGCCTGTCGGTGGTCTTAGCTAAACTCATTCCCAGCCAGGTCGTGAGCACCATTGGCATTGGCACCGCGATATTCATCTTCGGTAAGGCATTCAAAATATCAAAATAAACGCGACGACGAAACACAATTTATTAGCAAGGAAGTTTACATGAAATTAGCCATCTTTAAGCGTGTCGAGAATATATGGTGCTCTTGCTTATATAGCATATGTTCTACGTGCTCTTACTATAGGCATGCATTTGCAATGTGTTGTAGCCGAGTCAGTTCATCTCAAGCTTACTCTAGCATGCCGTCTCGAACTCGAGGATTTAGCAAATAAATTGTGAGATTTTATAATATCATTATTAACTATTTTAAAATTTTAAATTGTTAGATAGAGGCCTAGTTTATATTTAATTATTCTAGCAATCTCCTCTTATATCTGGTCTGGTGATGGAGTCTAAAAAAGTTTGAATTCAAAATCTCTAATTTTGATATCACGTGAGATTTTATAGTATTATTACTAACTGTTCTAAAAACTTAAATTATTAAATTAAGGCATAATTTAATACATTATTGCAGGCGCTTTTTGCGAAATGGGAAGTGTGGAACAGGAAGTTTGGGCTATCTTATCCATGGGACAAGTATATAAAGATTGGAGAGCTTCTTAGGGAGTTAGCAGCCACCATTGTTGCACTTGAAGTTTGTATTATGTCTTCTAGGCAGGTACTTCACCTGACCCTCAACTATTATGTTCTTCTTCTTCTTCCACGAGCGTTTTTCCCCCTAATTTCAACTGGAGAAAAGGAAGAGAAAGCTCATATATATAATCTTTTCAAAAAGCTTAAACCAAATGAGATGTTTTCATTAGAAAGCACTTAAAAACATAGTATAGAGACTTGAAGTAATTCATCTGAAAATGCGGTGATCCATATTTCTCGAGGCAGTAAATGTGGTGTGGAGTCAATTTTATCTTCTGCCGGCATTAAGACCCGAGAAGTGGACTCTGTCTTTCGCTTTCAAATTTAGAAGGCCTTCCTTTGATTTCGAAAGTTTTTTCGTCTTATTATACCAAACCGTCCACGTTATCAGCCGGCCGCAGACGTAAGATGGTTGATCAAGGAACCTTGCGAACTGGTTGTGTCATCCCTCACGACGACTCTCCGGGAGCTTGGGGAGAGCCTCACGAATATGAGAAGGTGCCAATCGAATGCGCGAGCCGTGCAAAAGCTCAGGACGTCATGGCTTGTACTGAGGCTCTACACGTCTCCCGCCAAGCTCGAGCATGTCTGCGACTCAGGCCAGGATCTCGCTGTCTCGTCCTTCGTGTTCTTACTCACAGAGATGGTGGAGAAGCTGGAATGGCTGGTGAAGGAGGTGGAAGAGCTTGTTGACCTCGCTAAATTCAAGATTAATGATATATAATTTAGAAATATTCGGGAATGCACGTTAAAAGTGCCAAAAATTATGTACAGTGTCAAAAATTATGTATAGCGCTCACTTTAGTGGCAAAAGTCTTTACTGGCTCACACGAGTGCTAAATCAATAAAAAAACGATTACTCATGTACCTTTGATAGAAAATTTCGATCAAAATGATTATACTGTTTTTATAATTAAAATTTTAATATAAATTGACATATATGTATCAAAAACCAATCCACTTAGACGTGCAAAACAACGTCGCATGAGCCGACGTGGCTGCCTAGCAACAACGTTTTTCCTTTCTTCTCTCTCACTTTGTCACGCACAAAGACAGCCTTCTTCCTTCTTCCAAGATTTCTACCCATGGCAATCACCGACGCAGCGGATGTTCCGCCACCTAATTTGAGACGCCCGAGTACTTCAAACACTACATATGTTGTATTTAATTTCTATCTTATTGATATATTCCCAAGCGAAAGCACAACAAAATAATTAAACATGTCACATCATTATTTCACATACTTAATAATGTACAAATGGATCACTTACATTAAAACATCACAAGATAAAATATCGGTAACTCCTATTTCCACTATCATACCCCACTCATAAAAGCCTGCCTATATAACACCAATCCAATATCTAGGGATCGATAATATCCCCCAACGTCAACTCATCGACAACATAATCAGGAGGACCATCAAAGCCTCTAAGCGGTCCCATCTAGTTACCATCGAAAATCGCGTACTAGGTTACATATCGAGTATGATAGTGGTAAAATCATTATTCTGTCAATACCCATCTAAATCCAATTCACACCTACTACAATAATCCTGGGAATTTGCAGTAAAAAGAAGCTATTAAACATAGCTTTATCAACCATCAGAGTTTGCCTCAATAACCACTCTTCCCATATGAGAAGGGGGGTGGGAGATTCGAATCCCCTCTTTTTCATGAGGGGTTTGGATGATGACAATTTAGTTTCAAATGTGGATTTTGACTTCCACACGCCGCACGAAAGCAATGCAAAAATCTATAAGATAGGAATAGAGTAGGGCCTGGCCTAAAAAAGAAAGAACACAGCTTTGACGAATTAAAACTTCCTGGGGTTTTTTTTTGTACACATGGCCACTTTAAATATCGTCTATACCAGTTGCGTAATGTCAACCTTTAGATGCTTCAATAAAATAAAATAAATTATTTTTATAAAAAAAAAAAGTGATTCTGCTTCCATAAAGACAAAACATCCGTCTCCATGACGGTGGTTCTGCCTAGGTAAATATAGATGGCCAAAAAGAATGCTTTCATTGGTAAACATCGGTATTGGGTGTTGAACGTTCTACCTATATTTTCCCCAGGCAAAACCATTTAAACTGAAGCTTGAGAATCTGCAAAGATGAGAGAGACTCAAAAAAGCACCATGTCACATGCACAAGCTTCAACATATCTTAACGATGGAAATTACAGAGGAGTATCAGTAAGGGGATGAAGTTACTGGTGGGCACAAGGGCTTTGTTTTTTTTTTTTTTTTGACCACTCATCTCGCCCTAGTTTACCCTTGTAACTGTTGGATATATTGTTAATATAGTCATAAATAATATGTTCACATACAAGCCCAATAGGTGAAAGCAAAGTTATTTGGGTCCATATGGGCCGGAAGCCCAATAACTTGCATATAAAATAGGGTTCCCCTACGCTGGAGGTAATACTGTTCAGCGTTTCAAACTTGATGTCTCTTAGTGTAATACTTCAAGCAACAGCTTCTTCTCTCCCAAACCTATAACCTCCAACAATCTTAAAGTATTAATGTTCGTGTGTCGGATTTGAGCGAGTAAGGTGCCTTCTTGAAGATTTCGTCAAGACAAACTCACGGGTGTAATTTACTTTCGATTTCGACGGTGATATTGGCCGGGATCTAAGTTTGAAGATTCGGGTGACCGAAATCTTTGATTCAAAAACCCAAAAATTATAGACATTTTAGAGGGTGAAACCACTTGGGCTTTGTTCTACTCGTCAATATGAATGTTTTGAGTGGTTACTCGCATCAATCGGAGGTCGAACGAAGAAGTTACGGGACTCGGAAGTTTCCATCTGAATTTCTAGCGAATTTCGGCGGCGGAAATTTCCAACGAGTTTCGGCGACAAGGGTAGTCCATCTTAAGGTTTTTGGGCACTCCAGATCTGTTTTTGGGGTTTGTTTTGGTAAATTTCATCTCTACAAAGCGGTTTGATCAAGGTTAGGGGAGTTACTCGACTTTGTGGCTCTGAGAACTTCAAGGTGCATTTTTTTATAACACCTTGCTTTGATTAAAATGACAAAACGTAGTTCCTATGATATCATAAAATTGCAATCATTTGATGTTACTGAATTTCATGACTGGAAATTACATGTTCAATTTGGCATGAAAGAACATGACATATTCTATACTGTATTAAGTGATTTTGCATCTACCACTGAAGATGTAGATGAATGTCAATGGAACAAAGATGAGGATTTTTGTAAAGATTACTTGTTGAACTCTCTAAATCCTAATCTGGCTATGACTTATAGTGAGTATAAGACGGCGAAAGAGATATAGGATCACTTGAACGTTCAGTTCCAAAAACAAAAAGGGCTCTCCTAAACTCTCCTAGCGGAGAAATTCTTTGATTTTAAATTCACTATGAATTTAAGCATCACCTCTCAGTTAGTTGAATTTGAGAACATGAGGAACAAGTTGAAAGATAATAACTCTGATATGTCCGATAATCTCTTTGTCGGTCTTGTGTTAAGCAAACTACCAACTGAATGGAGTTCTTTCAAAACTGAAATGCACAGACTGAAGGTACATATGTGACTAGATGAATTAAAGAGGTATATTCACATTAATCATCAAAACATTAGTAGAAAGAGTTTGGAACAAGTAAGACAACAAAAGTCAGTTGCCAACTTAGTTTTATACTCCAATAAACCTCAGAAAAGGTCCAAATCACAAAAAGGTGAATCTTCTTTACAGTTAGAGGCCAAAAAGACTATCTCCAAAAAGAAGAAGAATGACAAGTGTCATAACTGTGGAAAGTGGCGTCACTGGGCAGTAGAGTATAAGTTACCAAAAAAGCAAAAGAATGACACACCACAAAATGAGGCCAATATGCTAATTAGAGAATCTGAGCCTCGAACCTTCGTTGGAATGATGAAGAATGGAAAGGCCAGCGTCTCTTCTGAGTGGTGGTTGGACAGTGGCACTACTTGTCATGCTACAAATAACAAGAACTTACTAACTAAGGTCATAAAAGTGAAAGACACTGTGGAAAATTGCAATGGTGGTGAGGCAAATGTAACTCATGCCGGAACTGCAAATTTGGTACTTTCTTCAGGTAAGTTACTAACTTTGAAACATGTTAGAGTAGTACATTTACTTAAAAAGAATTTGATATCTATGAGTTTATTTGATAAAACGGGTATATCTTTTTCAATTATGAATGGTAGAGTAACTTTATCTATTAACTCATATTATTTTGGTTGTGCATTCATGGTTAATGGTATGTATAGGTTGAGTTTAAATACCAATAGTATAAACAATGTGAATTCTGCTTTGATTGATCCAAAGTTGTTACACAATAAACTTGGACATGTGAATTACAGGAAAATGCAACATCTAACTAAAATTCACAACATTCCATTAAATACTTCTATTTGATTTGACAAGTGTGAAATGTGTGCACAAGCTAAAATAACTAAAAAAACCCTTTAAGTTGGTTTCTAAAAGTACACAACTTCTTGAGTTAATACATTCTAATATTTATGACTTTAGAAATTACATTACTAGAGGTGGTCGGAAGTATCTAATAACATTCAAAAACGATTTTTCTAGATATTATCATGTCTATTTATTGAAATCGAAAGATGAGGCTTTTGAAAAATTTAAGATTTTCAAGTCTAAAGTAGAAAATCAACTTAACTTGAAAATTAAGAGGTTTAGGAATGATAGAGGAGGAGAATATACTATGTCAAGGTTAAAGGAATTTTGTGCTTCAGAGGTATAATACTTGAAACCACTGCTCCTTATTCACCCCAATCAAATGGTGTTGCAGAGCATAAGAATAGAACGTTAATTGAAATGTTAAACTCTATGTTACTTACAGCTGGCATGCCTTCCTCCTATTGGGGAGAAGCAGTTCTAACTGCTAATCACATCTTGAACATGTTGCCGCACTCTAAGTTGTCTATGACACCTTATGAGATATGTCATAAGCGCCCTTGTAGATATGATACTCTTAAGACTTGGGGCTGTATTGCTTATGTAAGCATACCAGATCCTAAGAAACCTAAGGTGGAATCTAGACCCATTACTTGTATATATCTAGGTAGTGCAGAAGATAGTGCTGCAAATAGGTTTTTAGATCTATCTACTAACAAAGTGATAGAATCTAGAGATGCAGTGTTCTTCGAAAACAAGTTTCTCGGAGATCAATACTTGAATGTTTCTAGCTCTACAAATATGATTTCAGAATCTCTTGTAGAATCTGAAATATGCCATTCTGACACTAATTCCACACAGTTGGCTGTTGAACCATTTCCAGTTAGAGTATCTACAAGAGAGAGAGTTCCCAAAAGTTTTGGTGAGGACTTTGTTGCTTACCATCTTGAGGATAATCCATTCTTCTATCAGGAAGCAATGAGATCTAGGGAATCCCTACTATGGTTAGAAGCCATAAATGATGAAATGAGCTCTCTACTGCAGAACCACACTTGGCAGCTAGTAAATTTGCCAAAATGAGCTAAAGCTATAGGCTGTAAATGGGTATTGAAAAAGAAACTAAATAGTGATGGATTAATAGTCAGATACAAAGCACGTTTAGTAGCTAAAGGCTATAAACAACATAGTGGAATATATTATTTTGATGTCTATTCACCTATATGTCATCTATCAACTATAAGAATTCTTCTTGCTTTAACATCTATTGAATACTTTGTAGTGCATTAAATGGATGTAAAAATAGCTTTCTTAAATGAGAAGTTAAATGAGGAAATTTACATAAACAACCGGAAGGATATGTTATGAAAAGTCTTGAGGACAAAATTTGTAAATTGAACAAATCATTGTATATTCTTAAACAAGCACCTAAGATGTGATATCTTAAATTTGACAAAATGATAAAGAGTTATGGCTTTTAGTCTAGTTATGCAGATAAATGCCTTTACCATCGTTCTATGTCAAATAAGATAGTCATCATTTGCTTGTATGTTGATGACATGTTAATTCTTGATTCCGATCATTCTGTAGTGAGTGACATGAAAGTTACTTTAGCTAAAGAATTTGACATGAAAGATCTTGGTATTGCTAATATCATTCTTAGTATGAAAGTAAAATTTAAACGGCGAGTCATCTCCCTTAGCCAAACTCATTATATTGAGCAGCTACTTTTTACTTGGGGATATGATAAGTGTAAATCGAGTGAGACACCATGTGATTATAATAACAAACTAAGTCTTAATGAAGGGACCAGCGTGGATCAGTTAAAGTACTCAAAACTGCTTAGTAGTCTCATGTATGTTATGAGTTGCACTAAACCTGACATAGCCTTAAAAGTTGGCATGCTGAGTCGTTTTACTAGTAATCCTAGTAAAGAGCATCGAGATGCCCTTGATAGGCTAATAAGATACTTTAAAGGTACTAAAGATTATGCTCTCTATTATTCTGGTTATCCTCCAACTGTGGATGGATATTCTGATGCCTCATGGTACTTAGATATTGGAAATAGTAAGTCTACTAGTGGATATGTATTCACTTTAAGTGGAGCTGCTATTACTTGGAAATCCAAACGATAGACTTGTATTGCATTGTCGTTTATGGAATCATAACTTTTTGCTTTAGCCTCAGCCGGCGAAGAGGCCGAGTGGATAAAGAATCTGATTATGGATATTCCTTTAACTTGGCTAAAAATTAATTCTTTAAGCCTATTCTGTGATAATCAAGCAACTGTTCAAGTCGTCAAAAATGCTCTCTTTAATTCAAAGAGACGACATGTGAGACTGAGACATGTGTTGTTGAATTATCTGAGAGAACAAAGGGTTATCACCTTGATCGATGTGAGATCGAAGGATAACATAGCCGATACTATCACCAAAGGTATGCCTAAAGATTGATTATTCAAAACAGTGGGGGAAATGGGGTTAAAGACTATATAGGCAAGTCTTAACTACCATTTACTTATATTCTAATTGTGTGTTTTAAATTATTGAATCTTTCTTTATTGGCTACAATGATAAGCACAGTTTATATGTTTCATCGACATTCATAGTTGCTGACTAATTTGAAAAGGGTAAGTTGTCTCATTTCAAACTTGATAAAGATGACTTTAACTTAATTCAAATGGTCTATCGGGGAAACTTGTATCATTCCAAACTTGATGATACAATTCAACTAGGTTGAATTATCCTTTTGATTAAATGATTTCATTCCAAACTTGATGCTAGATTATTTGACTTTAAGGAATCAGTAATTATGACATTCCAAATTGAAACATAGAAACAGTTGTTTACATAAGAAGCCTGTTAATCTTGTTCTTAATTGAAACTTGATATTACATGACTAGGTTATTGTAAGTGATTGACTATTGGTCCTGTTCTTTAAAACTAGACAATAATTATTCTCCTACAAATAAACTTAGTTGATGGCTTTTTATAAATCACATTGTTTAGGTCTTGTTCATAATTTATGAAACTGGCTTGATGCTTATGAACATGATATTTTGATGATTTATGACATCAATATATGTTCTTCTCTGCCTGATGGAATGGTGCTAAGTTTTTATTTAAATGATTGAATTCATGATAATATGAAATTCATATTTGACATTCTACAGGGGATGGCAAAGATGGAGGAAAGCTTAATAAGTGGGATCCTGACCAGGATGACCTACTTGATTAATGAATATATATCATTTAAAGCGTGTGGGAACTTGATAGTTTACTTGCTATTGCCTATTTTGATGAAGTCCATTTACTTGAGACTTACATTTTGCCATTTATATTTTGTGAACATTATTATACTTGTTTCTTATATTTGTAAGGCCGTTGACTATTTTGACTAGCATACTTATACTTGATTATTATGCATATATTGGTTGTGAACTGAGTCTGAAATCTTTTTTGGGATTTGGATGAGTTTAGAATGAATCTAAAACTCCTGTTACTTATTTTGATTTGTTGATCTCAGAACATATTCACAATGAGAATGATTCACTTATTTGGATTGCAAATGATGATTGAGTTTAATACTTTATTGCTGAAAAACTCTTTGACCGATCCGAGTTGATTGTCTTGAACTGAATGTGGATGATTCTTGTTGTTTGAACATTACACTGATCAACTTATTAGATTGTGCTGTATGGTGAACATAGGAGGAAATTGTTGGATATATTGTTAATATAGTCATAAATAATATGTTCATATACAAGCCCAATAGGTGAAAGCACAGTTATTTGGGTTCATATGGGCCGGAGCCGAATAACTTGCATATAAAAACTCTAGGGTTCCCTACACTGGAGGTAACCCTGTTGAGCGTTCCAAACTTAACGTCTGTAATACTTCAAGCAATCGCTTCTTCTCTCTCAAACCTATAACCTCCGATAGTAACTGCTATGATGTAATCCACAAAGACACCCTCTATCTCAAGCCAACAAGGTCCAGAGACAAACAAGATCAACTCACGACAAAAAACAGTCGCCTTCTTCAGTTTCCAAGCCGGTATAAGAAAATATTCCTTTTTCTCCCGTCTCTCTTTCTGGAAATAAGAGGAGTGAATGGAGGAGCAGACTCACAAGCTGCTGATGAAAGTCACCCTGAAGGAACGGGCAGAAATGGATGGAATGGAAATGGGTCCAGTAGATCTCCTCCTCCCAGCTTCTGCATTCCTTGCATGTCCCCTCCATTTGCTGACCTGAAAAATCAAGAAACTTCTTACAGAACAAAGAATGACCCAATCTGAAGAAATGTTCGAGAAATCGGAAGGAGACATTAAAACGAGAAAGAGTAGATGAACAGCACTCCTACTCAAAAGTGGTGAGCGAGAGCGATTCAAGAAGCTCAAGAAATTTCTCTTCCCCTTCTGCCAGAGTACCCCCTAACGCAAACGAGAACAGAACAGGTCAAGAGCACGGGATCATCGCGGTAGCGGAACCAAACCAGCAGTTACTGGTACGCGGGAGTTGATGACGGGATGGAGTTACGGCAAATATTAAATTTTTAGTTGAGGTCGAGGCAGAGGAGAGAACCCAAAAGAAAATGCTGGTCATCGTTCCGCAAATCCCACGTGGCTTCCACTGACACGATACGCTGTTGTCGTCGTCTTCGTCGTCAAAAGACTCGAAGCTGTGTCCCTTTTTAACTGCTGTTGATATTTCTGATAAGCGTGGCGAAATTCCAAGAGACTCCCCGGCCGCTATTGACGCCTGTCGAAAGCCATCCTCCGTTGGGCACGTGACGGTCACGTGTCAGCGAATCGAATCTCCAAATCTTTTTTTTGGCTGTCGTTAAATTAACAACTCTTTTTAGGGAGACTTAATATACGTCTCATTGTTTTTAGATTTGTGATCAATCTGATTATGATTAACCTAATTATAACTCTTTCAATTATTAAATATCGCCATCGTCATCATTCACAATCATCATAACAACAATTTTATTTTATTTTATTTTATTTTTAAATTTAAAGTAGCTTTTTTGGTTAAGTAATCATCATAGAAGCCAGCATCATATGTTGTGTACAAGCGAGCGAAGCATAGTTCCTTACTTGGTGTTGAAAATATCTCATGATATTCCATTTTTTGAGCTTTTTATCTAGCCTAGACAAAAGAATTCCCTCACTTTTATAGTGCTAATTCCTTGAAGAAAAAGCATCAGTCTTAGATCTAATGCCGATTCTATTCTGAATTTTTTTGTCTTAAAAAAATTATAATTTTTTACTCGAAACTCAAATCTAACCCCATTAATTTGGAAGAGTTAGTTGTCCACTATGACAAGCCCAAGTGCAACCCCACTATATGTTCACACGACTCGTGGGACAGCGAAGGCTCGGTGATTTCCCCTTTTTGGAAAGGCAACCCCACTATATGTTCGAATATATCAAGTTGTGGAACCACCAAAGGGTAAACAGACAAGGGCATGGATAACAATAATTTTTACGACTTTTTGATGCTATTTTGGGACTTGATTGCACTCGATGCTTAAAGTTTATGGCTTTTGATGCAATTTCTCCGCCCACAGATCCACATCATTTTAAAGTAGTCAGAAATAATCGAGAATTCATCGTGGCGATTAACCCAGTTTATGTAGGTGATTTATTTTGGAGCATGATCATAGACTCAAGTAGTTGATATGAAACCTAATTGGAAACAAAAGGGTCGAACCATACTAGAAATATTGCTCTAGCGGTCATCATGAATGTAAATCTCTCCAAAGCTTCTCACATTTTGGAGCATGATCACAGTTTCTCAAGGATCAAGAGTCGTGTGCCGTCGGATCCAATATTGAAAGAAAGGGAAGTTCTCTTTTCGATGACATCTTCCGCTTTGCCTTTTTTATCGTGTCTTTGAGACAACTTCTTGTATTGGCTGAATGGACTTGTGGGTCTGATTCGTCTGGGAGCTCAACCATCGTCACCATCACCTTGATATTTAGACAAAAGCACCACGATCGTTCGAGAAGTCGGTTTTGTCTTCATGTAGCTTTTAAAAAAAAAAAAATTCTGGTCTTTATGTCGCTTTCAAAGCGAAACTTACGTGCTCATCTCAAAGTGACGGGCGAAAACCGGCCTACCGATCTTTGTAATTAACGAATGTTGTACGATCCAGCCAAACCTTTTGAAGGGTTCTTCCTTTTCTTTCTTTTTTGTCACGGAAAAGTATATACAAAGGCGGCCCAATTGGTGATGCAAATCTCCAGTTATAATTATCTTGATGAATATGCTCGATGGATATTCTAGAACGCAGTTTTAATAACTATTTTCGAGATAAAACATCAGAACATTTGAATAAGAAATGGTTCTACAAAAGTCTAATTAGGTTAGATACATGAGCCCGATGTATTTCTGTCTGGTGGTATCATTTATTTCTTCTCAACTTTGTGAGCGTGATTAATGGTTATTGGTACGATGGTGTCCGAAGAAGGCGTGCAGGTCGGCTGACTTCCTGGTTTTCCTTCCCCCACCACTTGTTTTCCCAGGAGAAAAATAAGATTTTGCATAAGATAAACAAAATTTTACGAGCCACAACTGTTCATTAAATCTTTCAAGCTTGGATGACGTTATTTTTTCCTTTATTAAAAAAATATTTCGAATAACCCGCGAGCCATAGACAGAACGAGTCAGAAAGTATGGAAAATCCAGGAAACGATATCGAATTCGATCTAAACGAATGAGGTTGAGGTTGCAACTAGTGCCTGTTGAAGAAACTCTAGAGAAGGGCGATCAGACTTTGGTGATCGAGGGCGGCCCTTTCCACAAGTGAGATGTCGCTGACGTTCATGTGAGTAAAATCTATTGCACACTAGCTAAACAACGCCTTCTTTAGTCAATTCATCCATCGATCTGCAAGCGCTTTTGCATAAGTACAAAAGCTAGCAACGTCACGGAGAGAGCGACCGTTTGTACATTTGTTAATTCACCGACCCAGAGAGCATTTTCGCGCGAGTCCGGTCGCGGACAGACCGTCCACATTGACATTAGAAAACCCCGATGCGCTCGTGATTCGTCCTCAAGAGGTTAAAAGATACTCAGCCGTGACGAAAGCAGACAGAGAGATTGGGAGAGGGAGAGGGAGAGGAGGAGGGATCGCAATTATAATACAGCAACCGTCATTTTTCAGTAAACAAACCGTCAACTATTGGCGTGCACGTTTTCGAGTGTCTCCCGGCATATAGAAATCTTCCTCGAACTAAAGTCCGGGTTTGTAGCAAATTTATGTCATAAGAATGCAACTTTTATGTGATATAAGCAATGACATTGCTTGTTTTCGCAGGACCTTTTGGGAAGAGCGGTGCTAAAATGGGAGATTCCCTTCTCCAGACCCAAGCCAATGATTTACTGGGAAAAGTGTCGAAAAGTCCTTTAGACAATGCCAATTTAATCCTAAATTTTTTACCTAATGTCAATTTAATCATTCCGACTAATTTTGGCCAAATGTTACTGATGTGACCATTGGCCAGCTTATGTTACACCATCGGTATTGACGTGGATAATTTTTAATAATATTTTAATTTAAAAAAATTATTATTTTCTAATTTTCTTTTTTTTTCCTCATCCTTATTCTTCTTTTTTCCTTTTGCCAATGACTAACCACCAGCCAAAGGTGATGGTCAAGTTGGCTTTGCCTAGGTGAGGGTCCCTGCTACCTGCCATAGGCGAGGGCTCCCCTCGCTAGATCTAATGAAGCCCAGTGAGGTTCGGCCTCACCCAAGCTAGATCTGGCGAGTCCGACCCTCGATGGGCGTCGGCCTTGCCTAGGCCAAATCTAGCGAGGGAAGCCTTCACCGAGGCTCACCCTTGCTCGATCGGGCCTTACCTATGGCGGGCAACGATGAGCCTCACCCAAGCAAGGCCAACTCGGCCATGGCCAGCCATTGCCTTGGCAAGTCACCAACAAAAGGAAAAAGAAGAAATGAGAAAGAAAAAATAATAATAAAATATTATTAAAAATTATCCATGTCAGCGTCGGTGGTGTTACGGAAGTCGACCGGCATCCACATCAACAATATCTGACCAAAATTAGCCGAATGATTGAATTGACATTAGGTAAAAAATTTTAGGGCTAAATGGCATCATTTAAATGTTTAGGACTAAATAGACACTAATGAATAGATTTATGAATTTTTTGACACTTTTCCCGCAATTTATGGGACGAGTGCCTCATGTAATTTAGATTGTGAGTAAATAAATGAAATTTTCACGGTCGGCTGATTTTACAAAAATAGTAACTGATAATCGTTTTAGGAAAAATCATTGACTTTAAGATTGTCAATGTTACTATTGATTACGGATAATTAGGACATTTGAGTTGCTCACCGATAGGGCTTCTAAGTTTACGAACTGTGAAGGAATGTTACGATCATGAAGTTAAGTTACTAAGAAAGAAAAGGTTGAGGATAAATTCATGGGGATAATGATTATTGTGAAAAGTTACAAAGGTTAGGATATTCATTCGTACAACACTTTGTGGTAAATTATTACACATTAAGGATGGTTATTGTCTCGTCATTTACAAGTACTAATAGAAAAATTACAATCATTGAATACAATTACTAAGTATGTTATTATCTACGTTTGTTTTGCAGAAAATGAATGTTTTTAAAAATATTTTCCCAAAAAAGATCTCTTATAAGTCTTACATCAACGAATAAATAGAAAATATTTTTATCATTCACGAAAATATTTAGACATAAATTATCGATAATAAAAATATTTTTAATTGATTAATTATTTCAAGCGATACAAGCAATTATTTTTTCTATTGATTTGTGTATAGATTATATAACCAAAGTATGGCGTTTCACGAGTTATTGTCCCCATAGCCAAACCGAGGGGAAAAGCGCCAAAAAAGCCTTAGACCTATTGCAATAATGTCAATTTAGTTATAAACTTATTGTATTAATGTCAATTTAGTCCTATACCTCATATTGATGCCAATTTAGTTCTAAACTTTTTGATCTAATGCAAATTCAATCATTTCGGCTAATTTTAGTCAGATATTACTAACGTACACACTCGTCGGCTGACATGGCACAGTCGGTGCTGACATAGACAATTTTTAATAATATTTTTAGAATTTCTTTTGTTAATATTTTGTCTCTATCTTTTTTATTTTCTTTTTCTTTTTCTCTTCTTCAAATGCCCCATTTGTTAGGGAAAGCACAAGTGACCGAAAAATGTTGGAACAGTTGCAATCAGAACAAGCTACTAGTAAAATTGTCTACCTTGTTGAGCGAGCATTCACCATGCATGTACGTCCCAAAAATCGATGTTGATGGTACCGAGGTAACGTAGAGAAGCGACAGAACAACAACAAAGACATTGCGGAATGAAGTAGGGGAGAATGTCATGAACTGAAGTGACAAGGATTCTCCCGTACTCGCGTAACTTGTGAATGAAGTTTGGGGTTATTAGGTGAAGAGTGAGTGATGCAGAAAGGATAAATACAACTAGCTCATGGGAGTAGCGCTAGGATGGTTGGTGCTAGTAGTTCTGTGATAGAATAGTTATATCTCTATGGAACTCTAAATGTGGGATTGGCCTTTCGTGTACAAATTGATCAGGATTGATACTGCTCTCCTGAAGAGGCCATGACAGGTTGAAATCAATTGTCATGTTTAAAGCATTTTGCTATATTGCTCGATGGGCTAGATGCATAAGCTAAGCTAGGCATGGTACGTTTCGGTAAGAGGATGTGATTCGCTGTAATATTTTTAGGAACAACTAGAGAAGGAAAGCTAGCCTGGTGCTCTTGTCTCGACTAGCGTTGCATGAGCTATTCCATAACTAAGGAATTGCTGCCCCGTGACACATGCAAAATAGTATGTATAATTGGGTAGTGGTCATGATAAATCCATGGGTTCCAGTGATTTTCTTAGATGAAATTCTTTTAAAAACTAATATTTATAATAAATTTCTCTACTTTAAATGTAAGTAATAATGCAAATTTTCACTTTTTAGGTCCATAGTCTTTCGGGTGGTTGTACTTTTGCCCTCGAATTATGAAAGAATTGATTTTAAGAAAGACTCAAATTCCCATTCAATTTATGATGGTTATAGGCTTCACTCAATCCTATCAACTAGGGGTATAAGGTGAACACCCGGTTGATAGGCTTGAGTGAAGCTTTGCTCACCTTGCAGTGGTTTTGAAGCCACTCTATCTCACCTCAAGCGCAGAAAACTATTATACTCCTCTACCCAGTGGTAACTAGGACCTTAGCACTAACATGATGTCTACCTTCACCACCGATAGATCCCTCGATTCCCACCTAAGCTTTTCTTCCCTGGTGAGTGAGAGTACGAGGGTGACATTGCGGGGTCTCCCACCTCAAGGCAGAGCTCCCGCCTGTTTCTTCTTCCTAATTTTTTTTCTTTTTCACTTTTTAGGTCAATAATCTTTTGGGTGGTCGTACTTTTGCAATCAAATTATGATTTTAAGAAAAACTCAAATTCATATTCAATTTATGATGGTTTAGAAGAATTGGTACATAGCTACATGGTTTATAGGCTTCGCTCAAGCCTATCAACCAAGGGTACAAGGTGAGTAGCTGGTTGATAGTTTTAAGCTAAGCTCTGCTCACCTTGCAATGGTTTTGAAGCCACCCTACCTCACCCTAGGTGCATAAAACTATTTTACTTCCCTACCTAGCGGTAGCTAGCACCTTAGCACTAGCATGCCTTCACCACTAATAGGCCCTTCAATTTCCACTCAAGTTTTTCTTCCCAGGTGAGTGGGAGTATGGAAAGTAACATTACGATATCTCTCACCTCAATGTGGATCTCTCGCATGTTTTTTCTCCCTAAAACTTTCTTCTTCTTTTTCACTTTTTAGGTCCATAGTCTTTCGTCTAGTCGTACTCTTGCCCTCGAATTATGAAAGAATTTGATAGAAAATAAAGACTCAAATTTCCAATCAATTTACGATGGTTGAGAAGAATCAATACATAGCAACTGGTTTATTTCAACAAAATTTCACTGAAAATTCCCTATACTTATAGCGAAAATCACACAAAGGCCGTCAAAATTGTTGAATGGAGAGCATATTTGATCGAAATTGTTCATTAACTACTAATTATCTTCAAAATTTTTATTGCTCCTCCAGGGTTGATGCAATTGATTGAGACATTGCAATATTTCAAATTTCATCATTGGAACTTGCCCATTCAATTTCACTGATTACGTTCCACCGCTCCGAATCAGAGTCATCTACACAGGTGAAAGGTTGAGACTTAACTTGTTCATGCTCTTGACAGGGTATTTCACGAACACTAGGTAACCTCGTGGCAGCGCGCGTTACGTGAAAATATGGTGCCATAACAGCGATTAAAAAAAAAAAGAATCATACGTTTTTACTCCAGCCAACCAACGTAATAGCAACGTCAGCATCTCTTCCATCGCAGCCGTTAGATAATTGAAGACGATGGTCCGGGCGGCGTAAACCAACGGCTACGATTATACGGATCGCTAACCCAGGAACTTGAACAAGAACAGGAACAGGAAACGTCAACTCGACTCCGCGTGGGAAGCCTATGAAGAAGCGTTTGACTCGAGTAATACCACGTTTTTCAATAACTTCAACGATTGGCCTCATTAATTTTTCGGAAACGATGACGATGACGACCAAAGCATCCGGCAGCACCCGATTGACTTCCCAAAGAAGGAAAGGCGGAAGAAAAGAAAAACGAAAGAAAAAGAAAGGAAAAGAAAGGAAAAAAAAGGAAAAAAAATATGCAAATATCATTAAAAACTATTTATATTAACATCAATCATGTCACGTAGGTTAACCGATATCCATATTAATAATGTCTAGCTAAAATTAACCAAAATGACTAAATTGGTATTAGATCAAAAGTTTTAGAATTAAATTGGTACAAATATGATAGGTTTAAAACTTTTTATAACACTTTTCCCTAATTCCACATTTCGATATCGAATTTTATCAAAAATTGGTGTACCCAGGTACTCCCGGTGTTCCTCTCTATCTTCAATCCTCCGTACTAGTGCAAGCCACATTATCGCGCGCGTCTGAGAACATCTCACATGATGAGACACCATGTACCGCACGAGCAACCCTTGGCACGTACAAGTCAATTACAACTTAGAATTGGCTCATTTTGCAAAACGCGTTGGCGTAGTTGCGTCGCGAGTCATGGTCCCTGCTCATGAGACCAAAATCATGGCTCGATGGACCGAAACGTGCGCGAGGTCTCTGTCGTGAAAGACTCTTCTTACGGTAGCTCGGCAAGCGCGAATCCGACTCCCGAACCAAAAGCTTGATTGCGATTCGACGCCATACGAGCAATCAAAACATTTTGCGTGTGCACGCAAGCGAGGTGTGAGTGTCGCGAAAAGGCCATTTCACTCGCGCCCCGCGATCGTGTTCCGCTACGTTGCCGTCCCTAAAAGCTCCGCCAATGATCAAGATGAATATATTTGGCATCAAACGTTTTGCTTCCGCGTCTCATGTTATTGGCCAGCGTCCAGTACGGCGCTTCGTGAGACAAAGTTATAGAAAAATGCCTAGAGAACGGCATCGTCACTTTGTGAAAAGTGACGATTCCCTCCGAACCACTCATCTCCAAGTGTATTGTCTGGCAAGAGATTTTGTATGGTCTCGTAGTAGATTTTATTAACAATTAATTTGGAGATGTGTGGTGAGGATGGTAATATTACTTTGTGGAAAGTGACGGTATTGTCCTCCAAGCGTTGCTCAAAGTTATATTATTATATTCCTTGCTCTTTTTCCTTTTAATATGTCCGTGGGAGCTCAAGGTTTGCGTATAAATGTGAACGGTCGATCACCAACTCAAGGGTCTCATCACCAAGTGAGCATCAAAGCATAGAGGACGAGACTGAGGAGGGCGGCACCACGCCGATGAGGAACTCTTCCATGGTGTTCCGGACTGAAGATTTGCACCCGACTGGAGAGGGAGGAGAAGGGGCCGCTCCGAAGACCCTCAGGAATTATCTCTCCGCTGTCGCGGCTTTCTTGAGAAGAGTGAACGGCGAGCATGACCTGAGGAGAGTGATACATGGTATCAAAGTCGGGATCGCGCTCGTTTTGGCCTCAATTGTGGCCTTTATCGCTCCAACGTACAATATATTCGAAACAGATGCCGTGTGGGCTGTCATGACCGTCGTGGTCATGTTCGAGTTCTATGCAGGTTTGGTACCCCGTTATTTTGCTATGGACTAATGAACTCCCGTGCTCGTGATGTTGTTTGGCGCGAGTTCTAATGAGATTGATTGGACGATTATCAGGGGCGACATTAAGCAAGGGATTGAACCGTGCGATGGGGACTTTATCGGGTGGCATGTTGGGGTGCCTGTCGGTGGTCTTAGCTAAACTCATCGAAAGCAAGGTCGGGAAGAACATTGGCGTTGGCACCGCGGTATTCATCTTTGGTGAGACATTCAAAATACCGAAATAAACGCAATGACGAAACACAATATATTAGCTAGGAAGTTTACATGAAATTAGCCATCTTTAAGCGTGTCATGAATATAGTGTGCTCTTGCTTATATTGCATATGTCCTACGTGCTCTTACTGCAAGCATGCATTTGCGATATTTCGATAGTTGAAAACAATTTTGATCACGGTTCAATAAAATGCTAAATCTCAGGTGCCGTGGCTACATATGTTCGATCGATTCCTTGCATAAAAAGGAAGTACGACTATGGTGGCATGATCTTCATCCTCAGCTTCAGTCTGGTGGCCGTATCCGGCGTCCAATTACAAAGCTCAAAGAAATCTTGAAAACTGCCACCTCGCGCCTCGCGATGGTCATGATAGGGTTTGCGGCCTCCATTTTCACGAGCTTGTTCATCTTCCCTATTTGGGCTGGCGACGAACTTCACGTGTCTATCGCCTCCAAATTCGAGCACCTTGCTGGTTCGATGGAAGGTAATCAAATCGTGACTACGTCAGCAGTACTATTTTAGTACTGTTCATGACATGGGGTTGTAATGTCACGTATGGTTGACTTTATTAAAATGGCTAAATGGGTCTCTTTGGCTCGAGACCCATTGAACCATAATTCCATGATCACCACATAGGATAGATGTTATGTGATATCTATTTATTTATTATATTTTTGTTATCGTGCATGTTAAACCGGTTAATGTGCAAAGTGAGACCATTAATAACGACCAAAATCTCCTTATTAATAATATTAAGTCGAAACGGGTTTCAGACTCGTGGCCTTCCATCGTCGTGGTTTGATCCAATATT
The DNA here is from genome assembly GCA_014182515.1 of Eucalyptus microcorys. Classification (NCBI taxonomy): domain Eukaryota; kingdom Viridiplantae; phylum Streptophyta; class Magnoliopsida; order Myrtales; family Myrtaceae; genus Eucalyptus; species Eucalyptus microcorys. The sequence goes on from CM024569.1 coordinate 12,140,388, forward strand.
ATAGTGGTTAACTAACCGGTTATGGATACATAGGGGTTAATTACCATTTATAATATTGGAACACTCCATTATGCATATGATGCTGTGGGGTTGGAGCCAAATGATTTCTAATAACTGTCAGGTGAGGAAATCATTTGTGTTTTCAATACTCGCATGAGACGATGGGCTAGACTTAACTATGATCATGATGCCAATAACTGTTAGGTGAGGTTTTCATGGTCTAGAGGCCGAAGTTATGATTGGGACTCGCATATGATGCGTTGAACAAGCTGGTTCACTCACTAAGTTCATAGGACACCAATAACTGTTAGGTGAGGTGGACTTTGGGCTAGTGGGACTCCAATCCCCACTAGTAATCTTTACCCAACAAAGATTACCGCTTCCCATCTTAAGGAGTATGGGATTCGAAGATAAATTTAGTGGGAGGATCTATTTCATTTAAAGACCAAAATGAAATAGTTATTATGAAAAGTACAACGGCTAACAATTTATTTTCTGCAAAGATATATTATTACTCTGAAAAATGGTGACCACAAACCCACTCGCTGCTATACTTGACAAGAATTGTTTGACTGGACCCAATTTCACCGATTTGGGTGAGGAATTTGAGAATTGTTCTCAATTCAGAAAAAATTGGGTATGTGCTAGATGAAAAGATGCCAACATCCTTTCCGAGGGTGGGACCCAAGAGGAGCGTGTCACTTATGATAAGTGGCGTGATGATGACTTAAAAGTTAGGTCATACATGCTTGCTTCTATGAATAATGAATTACAAAAGAAGTATGAATCAATGGAAGATGCTAAGTCGATCATTTTGCATTTAAAGGAATACTTTGATGAGAATGGTCGAACCTCTAGATATGAGATATCTAAGGCATTGTACCGTATGAGGATGGCTGAAGGATCATCTGTTAATGATCATGCTTTGAAAATGATCTGGCACATTGAAGAATTGGCTAGGCTGAATCTCGTTATGGACAATGAGTTAGCTGTGGATTTGATTCTCCAATCTTTACCCGATTCCTTCTCTGGTTTTGTCCAAAACTTCCACATGCATAAAATGGAGAAAACTCTTGCTGAGTTACATAGCATGCTGGTAGTTTATGAGAAGGAAATGCATAACACGAGGCCAAATGTAGTGGCTATGGCTAAGGCTTCTTCTTCAAAGGGTAAGACCGTTTTAAAGAAGAATAAATGGAAGAGGCTGCCAAACCTGTTGTGCAACCAAAACCCAAGATTGATAAAGGGAAATGTCATTACTTGTGGTGTCAAAGGGCACCGGAGGAGGAACTGTAGGAGGTACCTCGCGAGCTTGAAGGTCAAGCCCAAGAACCAACCTTATGAAGGTATGGTGTCTATGCTTATTGAAACTAATCTTATGGTTAGTGCTGAATCCAGCTCATGGGTTCTAGATTCTGCTGCAACTTCACATATTTGTATGTCTTTGCAGAATCTGGAAATAAGCAGGATGCTAGGGCGAAATGAGATTGTCCTGACGTTTGCCAATGGAGCAAGAGTTGCTGCATTAGCTATAGGGACTTTTCGTTTATGTTTGCCTTCTGGACATGTATTGGTTTTAAAGAACTGTTTGCATTATAAGAATGCTGTAAGGAATATCATCTCTATACCTCGTCTGGGTAAAGAGAATTATGAATTTTCTTTTGCTGATGATGTATGTTCTATTTATCATAATAGAATATGTGTTAGTTCTAGCTTATTAACCAACAATCTTTATACCATTACAATGCTCGGTAATGCGATTACCAATATCAATAAGCAAAATAGAATTGATATAAATGCCATAACTAATAAACGCCCTAGAGACGGTCCAAATAAAAAGTATGTTTGGCATCTCCGATTAGGTCATATTGAGAAGACAGAATTAACAAGTTGAGTAATGATGGATACATTGATCCTTCTAATTTTGAGTCATACTCAACTTGTGAGGCTTGTCTTCTAGGAAAAATGACCAAAGCGCCTTTTGTGGGACAAAGTGCGCGAGCTGCCGACATATTAGGATTAATACATACGATGTATGTGGACCAATTAATGAAACTGCTAGAGGTGGTTATAATTACTTCATTACCTTCACCGATGATCAGTCACGGTATGGTTATTTATACCTCATGAAGTATAAATCTGAATCCTTTGAAAGGTTCAAGGAATTCAAGGCTGAAGTTGAGAAACAAACAGGAAAATGTATTAAGGCTCTTCGATCAGATCGAGGAGGTGAATACCTTAGTATTGAATTCCTGGACTTTCTTAAAGAGAATGACATTTTATCACAATGGACACCTCCCGGAACTCCGAACATAATGGTGTATCTCGAACGAAGAAATCGTACTTTATTAGATATGGTACGATCTATGATGAGTTACACCGATTTGCCAATATCCCTTTGGGGATATGCCCTTGAGACAGCTGTATATATACCGAACGTAGTGCCGTCCAAATCTGTTCCAACTACGCCCTATGAGATATGGCATAGTAGGAAACCTAGTCTTAATCATATTAAGATTTGGGGTTGTCCAGCTTTCGTGAAAAGTTGAAAATGGAAAAATTGGAGGCAAGATCCGAACAAGGTTGCTTCATTGGATATCCAAAGGAAACTCTTGGATATTATTTCTATTTTCATTCAGACCAAAGAATTTTGGTATGCAAGCATGCTTCTTTTTTGGAGAATCAGTTCGTCCAAGAAAGTGGTGCTGGGCGGAAAATAGTCTTACAAGAAGAAAATAATGAAGTACCAAACAACCGAGTTCAGATACCAATCTCGATTCGGTGGGAGCTTCGATACACAACCTCTTAGGAGAAGTGCGAGAACGTCTCGCCCACCTGCTCGTTATAGACACTCGGTTGATCATATTGAACCATTATTCATTGTGAATGATGGTGATCAACCCGGTGATCCTAAAACCTATGAGGAGGCGATGTTGGACATCGATTCGGTAAATGGCTAGAAGCCATGAAATCCGAAATGGATTCAATGTATTCCAATGAGGTATGGACCTTGACTGACCTGCCTGATGGTATTGTACCAATTGGCTGTAAATGGATCTTCAAGAGGAAGATGAATGTTGAAGGTCAAATTGGAATTTACAAAGCACGGCTGGTGGCGAAAGGATATCGTCAAAAGAAGGAATTGATTATGACGAAACTTTCTCACCTGTGGCCATGCTAAAATCCATTCGGATTATGTTGGCTATAGCTGCACACCTTGATTATGAGATATTCAGATGGATGTCAAAACGGCTTTTCTAAATGGTTTTCTCGAAGAGGACATCTATATGGAACAGCCACAGGGTTTTGAATCCAATAGTGAAAAACGGAAGGTGTGTAAGCTTAAGAGATCCATTTATGGACTCAAACAAGCCTCCGAAGTTGGAACATCCGTTTTGATGAGGTAGTCAAATCGTTTGGCTTCATCAAAAATCCAGATGAACCTTGTGTATATAAGAAGATCGTGGGAGTGCAATTGCATTTCTAGTTTTGTATGTCGATGATATACTTTTGATTGGAAATGATGTACCAATGATATCATCGATAAAACTATTCTTGTCACAGAAATTCTCCATGAAAGATTTAGGAGAGGCAACCTACATTTTAGGTATCAAGATCTATAGAGATAGATCAAGACGATTGATTGGCCTCTCACAATCTACGTACATAGACAAAGTGTTAACACGGTTTAACATGCAATGTTCCAAGAGAGGATTATTGCCTTTTAGGCAAGGAATCCGTCTTTCTAAGGAGATGTGTCCCAACACTCCTGAAGAAAGAGAGCGGATGGCAAAGATACCATATGCATCTGCTATTGGAAGCATAATGTATGCTATGCTATGTACTAGACCTGATATTGCGCATGCCGTAAGTATTACTAGCAGATATCAGTCTGATCCAGGAGAAGAGCACTGGATAGCAGTTAAGAATATTCTTAAGTACTTGCGAAGGACTAAGGATCTATTCTTGATATATGGAGAAGGAGAATTTAAAGTTGTAGCTTATACTGATTCCGATTTTCAATCGGATCCTAATGATTATAAGTCTACATCGGGGTTTGTCTTTACATTCAATGGTGGTGCAGTTAGTTGGAAAAGTTCCAAACAAAGCATAACCGCGATTCCACCACCGAGGCGGAGTATGTAGCTGCTTCGAAGCAGCAAAGGAAGCCGCTTGGATGAAGAAGTTTATTTCTGAACTTGGAGTAGTTCCTTCAATTGAGCAACCGATCACATTGTTTTGTGACAACAATGGAGCGATAGCTCAAGCTAAGGAACCAAGGTCTCACCAGAAGTCTAAGCACATTGAGAGACGCTTCCATCTCATCAGAGAAATTGTTGGGAGAGGTGATATCGCCTTGCAGAAAATTGCCTCAGCAGAAAACGTGGCAGATCCCTTCACTAAGGCCTTACCTCAGTCTTCTTTTGAAAGACATATTGACAAAATGGGTTTGAGGTACCAGACAAGTTGGCTTTAGTGTAAGTGAGAGATTGTTAGATGTATGCCCTAAAGCTGCTATGTAATAGTTACATATTAGGGATTTCAGTTGTATTTTCATTATTATTATTTAATTAATGGCGATGACGTATTCATTCATTTGTCCAATTATTTTAAACCCATTGAATGATTCCATAAGATCAGTTGCAACTAGACCTATTCTTGAGACGTCAAGAATATATGTGACGAGTCCATAGTTAGACTGAATCTTTAAATCGTTCCCGGTCGATGGATTATTGAGTGGATATTAATAATCCTGTTGAGACCGGTGTGTTCTTAACTTCGCCATTAAGTATTGGATACTTAAGGGAATGATGAGTCACATGTCATTGGGTATTATGATTCCTGAGTTAGAACACAGGTGTTTGTATTAGACAAATTCACTGAACGTGACGCATATGGAACGATTAGCGACATGGAAGCTTTTAGCGTGGTCAATGTCTAATTGTTCATGCTTTGGTCTTGTGTAAATAATCCTTAGACCTGAGGCACAGTGTTAATTTGTGTATTGAACAACTATGATTCACGGGTGCACATAATGCCGGGTCATTGATCCGTCTTTATACCTGATGGTCATAGTTTGTTCATATATGAAGTTACACGTGTGCGCAATATGGAATCTGTCTCCTTGTTATATGCAAGGTATGATAATGATGTCCTATGCAATCTAATTGTGACAATGCATTGAAATCCTCGGCCGGGGTTGTAATCGAGAATAAATTGTTTATGTCTCAAATAAAATGCATGTCAATTAGATTTGTGCATATGATCGAATTAATGACTTGACAAATATTCCATGGTCTTTGTTTGATCGGGACATAGTAAGACAGAGGATTGAATTACACCGTAGCCAAAGCTGACAGGTTCATTATGTTTTTAAAGTATTCACACTATCTGGGTAGCCATGACATATTGCTAGATGTCAATCGTGGCTTGTAGGACCTAAAAGATTAATTGGGACAATTAATTCTTTTGGAAGTACTAATGTGTTAGTACAAGTCTTACTACCAGCTTAGTGATGAACCTAGGGATGTCACACACCATAAACAATTAGGATGACGTGGAACAAGAGAAAAATATTATTGCAAATGTGTTTGCAATTACTGCAATCGAATTGAGTCGATTTGAAATTAAATTAAATGAGATTTAATTTAATTTGTATTATAGTCACGAGCCTACTTGCATATGATGCACACACATGCCCAAAGTGGATATATGTTAACATACCATAATTGTGTACTTTCATTATTATTATTTAATTAATGGCAATGAATTGACCAAATGGGTTTAAGGTACCAAACAAGTTGGCTTTAGTGCAAGTGGGAGATTGTTAGATGTATGCCCTAAAATTAATTAATTAATTAATTAATTAACTAATTAAAAAAAAAATTTAAAGCTTCATGCATGTGCACGAATTCGTGCACATGCACGAGCGTAATGGTCAGCGGTTGCTGACCATTATGCACGAAGCATGGATGGTCAGCAACCGCTGACCATCATGCCAAGATCGTGCATGAGCGGTTGCTCATGCACGATCATTCGTGCTTGGCGGACGATCAGCAACGGTTGCTGATCGCCCATCGATCAGCAACTGTTGCTGATCGGTTTTATTTTAAATAAAAAAAAAAAAAGAAGAGACATATAAGGGGCTGCTGAGATAGAGAGAGAAAAGGCGTGCATTTTGTTTTTGAGAATGAGAAGATGCTTTGCTGAAAATAGAGAGTAAAGTGTGTGCGTGTTCTTGAGTCTTTGAGACGCAAGAAAGAAGAGCATTATCTCAATCGGGCCGTGACTATTATACATCAAGAATACGACGGATTATTTCCACGTGATTGCTAGCACGATCGAAGTGGTGAATATCCGAAAGCTCTCTTCTGTTCGACGTTCGTTGTTGGTGTGTCTCGAACTAGAGGTCCGACGCTTGTGGGACTCGAACTGTAGAACATCCCAACCGACTCGTTTCAAAGCGCGCTTCGAGAGGTATTTCGTTTAACTCCATTTCATGTTCAGATTATTGATTAAAACGCACGAACAACGCCTTAGGAGAATCATGTATAAAATATATCTTTGTTTCCGCTGCGTTCCTTTTGTTAATTTTTCTTGTACATGATTCATGAAACCCCAACATGACTTTTATCTGTTGACTTTAATGGCAGGAGTATTGGATACGTACTTTGATGCGGTGGCCGATAAGGAAAGCAAGGGTGACGGAATCTGCAAAAGATGCAGACCGGTTCTGAATTCGAAAGCAAAGGACGAGTCTCTCGTAAGTCTTCTTTCCCCTCTTTAATTTCCCATTGTGTTGTAACTGGGTTGGTTCATCTCAAGCTTACTCTAGCATGCTCCCTCAAACTTTACGATTTAGCGAATAATCTGTAAGAAAATTTTTAAATAAGAGCCTGAAATGACATCATTTTCTCAAATAAGAACTCAAAGTAGACATAATTTTAAATAAGGGCCCAAAGTGGCTAAATAATCTCAAATAGGGGTGTGAAGTGGAACTTATTTCAAATGAAGACTAAACCTCTTAGAACGAAGGCCACTTTTGTCTTTTAATTTATTTTTTCCTATTTATTTCTTTTTCTTTTTTTTTCTTCCTTCTTTTTTCCCCTTCCCTCTGCCGGCTATGTTGGAGGTCATTGGACTTAGGCGAGGGCCACCCTCGCCAACGTGGGCAAGGGTCACCCTCGCCTAGGCTAACAAGGGCAGCCCCTACCACGTTGGGCGGGGCGCTTCTCGCCAAATATGGCTAGGGCAACCCTTGCCCTCTCCAGCACTAGCGAGGGCGACCCTCGCCTGACGTTGGGTGACGCTCATCAACCAAGGCGAGGGAGACCCTCACCCGACGTCGATGAGGGCAAGAGCAGCCCTCGCACAATGTTGGTGAGGGCAACCTTCACTAGCCCCAAGCAAGGGCGGCCCTCGCTTGACGCCGGCGAGGGTGACCCTCGCAGAATCGCCCTAGCCTAGGCTGGCAAGGGTTGCCCTTGCCTGAGGTAGGCGACCTCCACTGGCCATCGACGACGATGGCTGGCAGAGGGAAGAGAAGAAAAGGAAACAAGAAAATAAAAAGAAAAAAAGAAAAAAAAATTTAAAAATAATGTTACAATTCTTTTACCAAAATACCCTTTCTCCAATGACCGGAATAGTCACTAGTCAGCCAAAGGTCCATATTTGAGACGATTTGGCCATTTCATGTCCTTATTTGAGACGATTTGGCCACTTCATGTCCTTATTTGAAATGATTTGGTCACTTCATACCCTTAATTGAAATAAAGTCCATTTGGGATTCTTATTAGAGAAAACGAGGGTACTTTGAACCCTTATTTGGAATTTTCCCTAATATGTGAGATTTTATAGTACCACTATCAACTATTTTAAAATTTTAAGTTGTTAGATGAATGTAATTTAATATTTTACTAATCTAGCACTCTTCCTCTAAATTGTTAGATGAAAGTATAGTTCAATATTTTACTATTCTAGCAATCCCTCTCATGTTTAGTCTATTGATAGGGTCTAGAAAGATTTGAATTTAGGATTTCTAACTCTGATATCATGAGAGATTTTGCAATACCATTATCAACTGTTCTAAAAGTTCAAACTATTATATTAAGACATGATTTAATATGTTATTGCAGGCGAATTTTGCGAAATGGGAACCGTGGCACAGGAGGTTTGGGCTATCTTATCCATGGGACAAGTATCTGAAGGTCGGAGAGCTTCTTAGGGAGCTAGCAGCCACCATTGTTTCACTTGATGTTTGTGTTCAATCTTCTAGGCAGGTACAAAAAGCTTAAACCGTCACATATATATACACATGTAAATAAGAGAATAATAAGATGTTTTCATTAGAAAGCAATTGAAAGCATGGAATATAAACGTGAAGTAATTCTAACTGAAAATGCGGTGATCCATATTTCTCAAGGCAGTAAATGTGGCGTGGAGTCAATTTTATCTCCTGCCGGCATTAAGACCCGAGAAGCGGACTCTGTCTTTCGCTTTCAAATTTAGAAGTCCTTCCTTTGATTTCGAAAGGTTTTTTGTCTTATTATACCACCCCTCCATGTTATCAGCCGGCCGGTGACCTAAGACAGTTGATCAAGGAACCTTGCGAGCTGGTTGCGTCATCCCTCTCGAGGACTCTCCGGGAGCTTGGGGAGAGCCTCATGAAGATGAGAAGGTGCCAATCGGAGGCACTGGTCTTGCGAAAGCTCAGGTCGTCATGGCTTGTACTGAGGCTCTACATGTCTCCCACCAAGCTCGAGCATGCCTGCAACTCAGGCGAGGATCTCGCTGTCTCGACCTTCGTGTTCTTACTCACAGAGCTGGTGGAGAAGCTGGAACGGCTGGCGAGTGAGGTGGAAGAGCTCGGTGAGCTTGCTAAATTCGAGATTAATGATGTGTAGTCGGAAATATTTGGGGGAAGCACGCTAGAAGCGCCAAAAATTGTGTACAATGCTCACTTTAGTGCCAAAAGTCTTTGTCGGCTCACATAAGTGTCAAATTAATGAAAAAACAATTACCTGAGTTCCTCCAACAGAAAATTCCGGCCAAAATAATTACACAGTTTTGTAATTAAATTTTTAATATAAATTGACATATTTGTATTAAAAACCAGTCCACGTGGACATGCAAAACGACATCGCACAAGCCGACATGGCTGGCTGCCTAAAAACAACGCCGTTTTTTTCTTCTCTCTCATTCAATCACACATAGAGACAGCCTTCTTCCTTCTTCTGAGATTTCTGCCCATGGCAGTCATCGACGCATCCTCCCCGACGCAGAGGATGTTCCGCCACCTGATTTGAGATGCACCGGCTACATCAAACACTACATCTATCGTATTTAATTTATATTTTATTAATTTATTCACAAGCAGAAGCATAACAAAATGATTAAACATGTCTTCTCATTATTCCACATACTTAATGACGTACATATGCATCACTTACATTAAAACATCACAAGACAAAACGCCTAGGAAGAGTGCGGTAACTCCTATCTCCACTATTGTATCCCCTCTCTCAAAAGCCTACTTATACAACACCCATCTAACATCTAAGGATCGATAACATCCCCCAACGTCGGCTCATCGACAACGTCACCATGAGGACCATTAAAGCCTTTAAGCGTTCCCATCCAGTTACCATCGAAAATTGTGTACTAGGTTACATATTGATGGGGAACATACTTGGTAAATCGTACATTGACCCATACTATGTTAGTACACTCAGTATACATAAAAGCCAAATTAGGCAACACAACATCCTCATACGTATATTCAATATGTGCCGGGGCTCCAAAAAGCGGCGACGGCAGAAGGGGTATCTTACTTGTCTAGAAAAATAAAGAAATGAGCCGAAACTTAGCAAGTGAAATTTCTAAAACCCTGTTTGGTAACAAGCTAAATTTGACATGACAAATTATCATTGGCTGCCTATACTTGCCTGGCTTGCTTTGGGAAACGAATCACCTCCCCTGATCCTCTCGTCGAAGAAGAAACCTAACCCAGCAACTTCGAGCATAATCTACTGGAACTTCAAAGAGGTCATTGTTTCAAGTTACTAAGTAATAAAACGGTCGAGTAGTAAAATTGAAGAACACTTGGTTAGTCTATTATGGAATCCGAAAGCGAGAAACTCACAGCTTGAAGTTATTTCTAACCGGCCAAACCTAACCTACTAGTAAAATATAAAGTAGTTTTTAGTCTATGATTGAATATGATAGTGATAAAATCATGATTCCGTCAGTACCCATCTAAATCCAATTCGCACCTGCTACAATAATCTTGGAAATCTACAGTAAAAACAAGCTATCGAACATAGCTTTAATAACCACAGGGATTTCCCTCAATAGCCACCTTTCCATGTATAAAATTTAATAACCACTAAGGTTTAGGATTGAATTGGCACTAAAGCAATAAATTTAGGACTTTTATAACACTTTTCCTTAATTCCACATTTCGATAGCGAATACTAAAAATTCGGTGCACACAGGCTCTCTCTAGTATTCCTCTCTTGTCTTCGATCCTTTGTACTGGCACAAGCCACATAATCGCGCGTGTCTTAAGACATCTCGCATGACGTGACACGTACCACTATGCAACCCTTACCACGTGCAAGTGGATTACAACTTAGAACTGGCTGATTTTGCAAAAAAGCCTAAAATAGTTGCGTCGAGTAGGGTCATGGGGGTGTTCGTGAGACCAAAATCACAGCTCGATGGACCGAAACGCGCGCGAGGTTCTACCTTCAAAAACCCTACTTGCAGTAGTAGCTCGGCAAACCCGAAATCCGACTCCCGAGCCAAGCCCTCGATTGCGATTCGACGCCATTTGAGCAATCAAAACATTTTGCGTGTCCACACGAGCGAGATGTAAGTGTCGCGAAAAGGCCATTTCACTCGTGCCCCGCGATCGTGTTCCGCTACGTTGCCTTCGCTAAAAGCTCCGCCAATAATCAAGATGAATATATTAGGCATGAAATGGTTTGCTTCCACGTCTCATGTTATTGGCCAGCGTCCATTACGAAGTTTCGCGATAAAAAGTTATATTATTATCTTCCTTGGTTTTTTTTTTCTTTTTTTTCCTTTTAATATGTCCGTGGCAGCTCAAGTTTGTGTATATATGTGAACGGTCGATCACCTACTCAAGGGTCTCATCACCAAGTGAGCATCGAAGCATAGTGGAAGAGAGTGAAGAGCGGCGCACCGATGACGAGGTCTTCTGTAGTGTTCCCGACTGGAAAGGGAGGAGAAGGGGCCGCTCGGAGGACCCTCGGGAATCGTCTCTCGGCCGTCGAGGCTTTCCTGAGAAGAGTGAACGGCGAGCATGACAATAGAAGAGTAGTCCATGGTATCAAGGTCGGGATCGCGCTCGTTTTGGCCTCGCTTGTCTCCTTTGTAGGTCCGCTCTACAACGTATTTAAGGAAGATGCCGCGTGGGCTGTCATGACCGTCGTGGTCATGTTCGAGTTCTATGCAGGTTCGGTACCCCGTTTTTTTGCTATGGACTAATGGACTCCCGTGCTCGTGATGTCGTTTGATACGAGTTCTAATGAGATTGATTGGACGATATATCAGGCGCGACATTGAGCAAGGGATTGAACCGTGCGGCGGGGACTTTATCGGGTGGCATGTTGGGGTGCCTGTCGGTGGTCTTAGCAAAACTCATTCCCAGCCGGGTCGTGAGCACCATTGGCGTTGGCATCGCGGTATTCATCTTCGGTAAGGCATTCAAAATATCAAAATAAACGCAACGATGAAACACAATTTATTAGCAATGAAGTTTACATGAAATTAGCCATCTTTAAGCATGTCAAGAATATATGGTGCTCTTGCTTATATAGCATATGTTCTACATGCTCTTACTGCAGGCATGCATTTGCAATATATCGAGAGTTGAACAGTTTTGATCATGGTTCAAAAAAATGCTAAATCTCAGGTGCTGCGGCTACATATGCTCGGTCAATTCCTTGCATAAAGAGGAAGTACGACTACGGTGGCATGATCTTCATCCTCAGCTTTAGTCTGGTGGCCGTGTCCGGTGTCCGATCCCAAGACTACAAGGCAATCCTGAAGATCGCCATTCAGCGCCTCGGGACGGTCATGATAGGGTTTGCGGCCTCCATTTTCACGAGCTTGTTCATTTTCCCTATTTGGGCTGGCGCTGAACTTCACACATCTATGGCCTCAAAATTCGAGCTCCTTGCTTGTTCGATGGAAGGTAATCAAATCGTGACTACATCAGCAGTACGATTTTAAAACATTTCATGACCCGGCGCTTGTAATGTCACGATGATTGACTTTTATCAATTGACTTTTATTTTTTTGGTCGAATATTTGTTGACTTTAATGGCAGGACTATTGGAGAGGTACTTTGAGGTGGGATTCGGTAAGGACAGCAAGGCTGACGGAAGCTTCAAAAGCTGCAGACCGGTTCTGAATTCGAAAGCAAAGGACGAGTCCCTGGTAAGTCTTCTTTCCCCTCTTTAATTTCCCAATGTGTTGTAGCCGAGTCGGTTCATCTCAAGCTTACTCTAGCATGCTGTCTCGAACTCGAGGATTTAGCAAATAATTTGTGAGATTTTATAATATCATTATTAACTATTTTAAAATTTTAAATTGTTAGATGGAGGCATAGTTTATATTTAATTATTCTAGCAATCTCCTCCCATATCTGGTCTGATTATGGAGTTTAGAAAAATTTGAATTCAAAATCCTTATCTTTGATATCACGTGAGATTTTATAGTTAAATTATTAAAGCATAATTCAATATGTTATTGCAGGCGCTTTTTGCGAAATGGGAAGTGTGGAACTGGAAGTTTGGACGATCTTATCCATGGGACAAGTATATAAAGATTGGAGAGCTTCTTAGGGAGTTAGCAGCCACCATTGTTGCACTTGAAGTTTGTATTATGTCTTCTAGGCAGGTACTTCACCTGACCCTCAACTATTATGTTCTTCTTCTTCCATGAGCGTTTTTTCCCCCTAATTTCAACTGGAGAAAAGGAAGAGAAAGCTCACATATATAATCTTTTCAAAAAGCTTAAACCGAATGAGATGTTTTCATTAGAAAGCACTTAAAAACATAGTATATAGACTTGAAGTAATTCATCTAAAAATGCAGTGATCCATATTTCTCGAGGCAGTAAATGTGGTGTGGAGTCAATTTTATCTTCTGCCGGCATTAAGACCCGAGAAGTGGACTGTCTTTCTCTTTCAAATTTAGAAGGCCTTCCTTTGATTTCGAAAGTTTTTTCGTCTTATTATACCAAACCGTCCACGTTATCAGCCGGCCGCAGACGTAAGACGGTTGATCAAGGAACCTTGCGAACTGGTTGCGTCATCCCTCACGACGACTCTCCGGGAGCTTGAGGAGAGCCTCATGAAGATGAGAAGGTGCCAATCGAATGCGCGAGCCGTGCAAAAGCTCAGGACGTCATGGCTTGTACTGAGGCTCTACACGTCTCCCGCCAAGCTCGAGCATGTCTGCGACTCAGGCCAGGATCTCGCTGTCTCGTCCTTCGTGTTCCTACTCACAGAGATGGTGGAGAAGCTGGAATGGCTGGTGAAGGAGGTGGAAGAGCTTGGTGAGCTCGCTAAATTCAAGATTAATGATATATAATTTAAAAATATTCGGGAAAGCACGTTAGAAGTGCCAAAAATTATGTACAGCGCTCACTTTAGTGGCAAAAGTCTTTACTAGCCCGCATAGGTGCTAAATCAATAAAAAAAAAACGATCACTCATGTACCTTTGATAGGAAATTTCGATCAAAATGATTACATGGTTTGTATAATTAAAATTTTAATATAAGTTGACATATTTGTATTAAAAACCAATCCATGTAGACGTGCAAAACAACGTCGCATGAGCCAACGTAGCTACCTAGCAACAACGCTGTTTCTTAAGGGTGAGCGGTTCCCGGTTCTTTACAAGTTCCGCCTGGAACCTGGAACCTACCATCGGGTACAGGTTCCTCATTTTTTGGAACCTGGAACCTATCCGTCAGAACAAGAACCTGGAACCTATCCTATCACAGGTTCCAGGGTCGGTTCCAGGTTCTAACAGGTTCTTTTTTTTTTTTTTTTTTTCATCTTTAGTTTTAAAAAAAAAAAAAAAAACAGAAATGAACGCAACAATAATAAACAAGCTTGTCATTTATCAAAAAAATACAACACAAACACAAAATCTATAATACTCGTAAGCATTTAATATTCTAGAATGTGAACCAACATTCTACACGGTGACACTAGCAAAAATGAGTATGCCACATACCACGATTGACCTATGCTGAATATTTTACAAATGACAAGTGATAATGGATACTACCAAACAAGTACCTTTTTGGAATTGCCATCTCCATTGTTGTCTTGGGAATTGAGACTATTTAACTTGCAACTTAGTTAATGTATTTCTCTACAAAAGCGAAAGAAGTAACATGAGCATTTTGTGAAGCTAGTGCACCTTGAGAAGCCTTTGAATTAGCCAAGATATACAAATCCAGTAAGTCTCAGGTGGTTTATGACTCAAATGAACAAATAATGTAGATAAAATGTCTAAAATAAATGTACGAAACTCTGGCTTCAATACCATTCAAAGAAACATGGCCGACCATATTCACCGCTTGACCGAGAGATCAAAATCCGAGAGCTACCCTTGCTAGCGTAGCCTAAGCCTGCAAATACATATATCACAAATCAGTAAGCCCCTTCTCATGAGGATCATACTCACTTGTTCTTGTTCTCTTTGTCCCAAACACAGATTTTTTTTACAAACCTCTGAGTCTGAATATTGTACAGCTTTGACCTTCTCATACAACAATGAGCAACCTACTACTTGATTCAATAGAAAGGTATCTACTGCTTTAATTATGTCCCCAAAAGAGGAAAATGCACACCCTCAAACCCTTTTCAGAGAGGATAAATAGCCAAAGATCCTCAGTAGCAGCAACAACAGCACGCATGTCGAAAGATTTCTAGCCCAAAGGGTTTGAGCTTTCTCTAGGGCTCTTGGAGTCCTCCACGTACTCAAATGCCTGTTTAGATATTGCTATAATCTGAAACAAGAGAAAGGGGTCATTCATATTTCGAAAGGTTGGACAGTAATTAGCAATTTATGCAAGCGAGGATTCATTAAAGCAATGACACGAGATGATAGAATCAAGGAGTAATAATTGGCCCAAACAACTTCAAGAATATCTTGTACATGACAGAGACCATATGCAGCATATTATCTCAGAAACTAAATCCGATTCACCAGATTCAGCCACCGATGAAGCAACTTAGTTCTATACAGAAACAAGCTCATCATAGAAACGCCTAATGAACAAGGTGATTGCATGAGGACAATCATCATGAGCTTAACTTACAAAGAGGACAAAGCTGTACAATTTATGTTATTTCAAATTTTCGAAGACAAACCCAAATTAGCTTCACCTCACTAGTCACTATTATGCCAATCATTTTAGAATACAGGAAAGGGATACATGAACAATAGAAAGATGCTAAAGCTAGATATGAAGTAAGACAATTCCAATAATAAATCAAGCCTCGAAAATCAACTTTTGATGAATAACAGATAGTGCACAACATAGTTTTCAGGATGATTTTGGGACCCCAAGAACATAGCAAGCTCTAAAAACTAATTTATCTCCTCTTAAAGTTGTGCTTTAACTAGTGTCAGCCACCAAAGTCATCAAGCTTACAATTTAAGTACTACATAGCATATAAAGAGTTACTTTTGTAGATCTGAAATCCATTTCATATATATTAACCGGCAAATTCACTTCACAAATATAATGAACATGCAAAGTAAAACATACCGTGAGCCTTGAGGATACGCAAAATCTTGCTCCCCGTGATGCTCTTCACTTGGGCAATCCCGTGAGAGTCGCGAAGAATGACACCAATCTGTGATGGCGTCAAACCTTTCTTGGCGAACTTGCTGATGTTCTCCTCAACCTACAAAAGCAAAAAAACTGCACGAGTGAATGCAAGTAAATAACGAAACCAAAAGGCTAAAACAGAACAACGAAAGCAAATTTTATGCACTTGTTAAGCGTGCTGAAAAAGAAACTGCTTTTGTCCAAAATAAATAGAAAAAGAAATATATTGCTTGCATTTTTTTAAACTTTTGGGTTGCAATTTGCAGTAGAAAAAATCACACAACCGCCATGCCCCGAGTGAATGTTTGTCGCCGCACTCACCATAAAAGAAACAAGAAAAAAAAAAAAACAACCACCAAAGAGAGCGAGAGATAGAGGGAGAGAGGGAGAGTTTCAACAAAGTGTCCTGAGAGGGAACAAATTAATGCACTCAAAATCGCAGAGAGAGAGAGAGAGACCTGAGTGATGATGTTGCGCAGCTGTTGGATGATGGTCGCTGAGCCGCGGCCGGCGTTGGTGATAGCAAGCAATTCGAACGAGAACCACAGCGTCGCGGAGAGGAACAAGATGTCAAGAACGACGAGATGAACAGAAACCACAGAGAAGTGGAAAGAACCACAGCGTCGCGAAGCAAGAATGGACCAAGGGGAAGAATGAAGGAGAAATGGGTTCCCTTTTCTTGTTGTTGACAAAGAGGAATGAGAAAGACAAAGGGGAATGCTGAAGCCAAATTAGGGATTGGCTATTTTAGGGTTTAGGTGTTCCCGGTTCCCAAGTTACACCGGTTCCGATTCCGATTCCTTAAAAAATGGAACCGAGAACCTACCCAGCCCTTTATAGAACCGGGAACCGGATTGGACCCGTTAGTTCAGTTCTCCGGTTCCCGGTTCTACCCTAGAACCACACTCACCCCTATTGTTTCTTTCTTCTCTCTCACTTTGTCATGCACAAAGACAACCTTCTTCCTTCTTCCAAGATTTCTACCCATGGCAATCACCAACGCAGCGGATGTTCCACCACCTAATTTGAGACGCCCGAGTACTTCAAACACTACATATGTCGTATTTAATTTCTATCTTATTGATATATTCCCAAGCGAAAGCACAACAAAATAATTAAACATGTCACATCATTATTTTGCATACTTAATAATGTACATATGGATCACTTACATTAAAACATCACAAGATAAAATACCAGTAACTCCTATTTCCACTACTAGGGGTGAGCAGCGATCTAGGGTAGACCCTGGACCGACCCTGGACCGACCCTAGACCGGCCCAACTCCAGTTCCCAAGGGGACTGAGTCGGTCCTTGGTCCTGAAATTCCAGGACCAACACTGTGCGGGTTGGTCCTCGGTCCTAAGAGTTTTGGGTTGGTCCAACCCTGGACCAACCCTATATATTATATTATATTATATTATATTATATTATATTATATTATATTATATTATATTATATTATATTATTTATAATTCTTTTATATATTCAAACCTAAGTAAAATGCCTGTTATATTATATTATATTGAGATGTTCTATCAATAGCACTAATAGTAATTTCAATTTAAAACTTTTGTTGAGTATTAATTATGTGTCGTTTGTTTTGTTTTCAGGTGTTTAGAAGTTCAAGTGAATTAACAAGATGTGAAGTTATATATTCATGGTTTATATTAACTATTTTGAACTTTTTATGGTTTAATTGTATTTTACTAATGAATTTCAGTTGCACTTTGCTTTTCAATTTGTGTCAAATGGTAGAAGTTTTTGAAGAGTAGAGTAGTACTGCAGTTGCTACGGTGATTTGCTAGTCAAGTGGTGTGAAACTCATTTTTTGGTTGAGTGGACTCTACATGATCAAATGCTAGTCAAGTGGTGTGAAGCTCATTTTTTGGTTGAGTGGACTCTACATGATCAAATGCAGGAAAACGCTTTTACATATGGTGTTATGAATATTAAAGATAGATGATTACAAGAACTTTCCATCTTGTCCCATATCTCAATGAGCAGTTAGCAGGTATGAAATTTCTATTATTGTGTCATCTTAAATATGCTAAATATGTATTGGTATTTATAGTTTAGTTGCACAATGCCGCATTGTCGATGGATGTGTAATTTGAATTTGTAGCTATACTTTTTTAGGGAGTATAAAAAATAAGACGAAAAAAATTATCAATCGGTCCCGGGTTGACCCTGGAACTGGACCAAACCCATTGGATCGGTCCGGTCCTTGGTCCCAGGCTCAATAGGGTCGGTTCTCGGTCCTAAAAATTGAGGACCGACACTGTACGGGTTGGTCCTAGGGTTATGGGGTGGCCCGGACCAACCCAGACCATGCTCACCCCTATCCACTACCATACCCCACTCATAAAAGCCTACCTATATAACACGGACCCAATATCTAAGGATTGATAATATCTCCCAACGTCAACTCATTGACAACATAATCAGGAGGACCATCAAAGCCTATAAGCGGTCCCATCTAGTTACCATCGAAAATCGTGTACCAAGTTACATATCGAATATGACAATGGTAAAATCATTATTCTGTCAATACCCATCTAAAACCGATTTACACCTACTACAATAATCCTAGGAATTTACAATAAAAACAAGCTATTAAACATAGCTTCAATAACCATCAGAGTTTGCCTCAATAGCCACCCTTCCCACATGAGAAGGGGGAGGTGGAAGGTTCGAATCCCCACTTTCTCATTAAAGTTAGCTTGAAAAAAATTCGCTTACCTTTGACAAATCATCAACATAATTGAATACTAGTTTCCCTTTAAGTTCATCAAAATTGACCAATTTGGCAGGTGTAGCTACCTGACAACAATATACTCAAATCAAGTTTCTCGTATGTTGTTGTGTTTATTTATTTATTTATTTATTTCCAAATGGACAAAGCATCAATCCTCGGCGATGCAATCAAGTATATGAAATAGTTTCAAGAACGTGTCAAGAAACTTGAGGAAGAGGTGGCAATTAGGACTGTGGAATCGGTTGTGATTGTAAAGAAGTCTCAGGTCTTGGCAAACGATGATATGTCATTAGATGAGAACTTTTATAACCAATTCAAGCAACGACTCCAGGAGATCGAAGCAAGAGTCTTGGATAGATATGCTCTTTTTCGAATCCATCACGAGAAACGAAAGGGATATACGATAGAGATACTTAGCGAAATAGAGGAGTTGAATCTATCTATTATCAATAGCAGTGTGTTACCATTTGGGAGTTCCATGCTGGATATGACAATTGTAACTCAGGTAAATTCAAGTACTTGTGTCAATCCTCTCTTTTTCTTTTCTGGGTAAAGTTAAAATCAAGAAAAGCTAGTACTTTTGGTTAAGTTTCCAAACTAGCACACACTTGGAAACTAATACAAACATAAGTATTTAATATTGAGTAAATTACTGTTTTCAATTGATTTGAGTAGTTCAAACGGAGTTCATATCAATTTAGTCTTGGTCTAGGCAACTGGAAGGGGAACTTGCAAATTAGTGTGGAGTTTTGGTTTAATGAGAAAAAGTCGACTAAGCAATTCTATCTAAAAATCAGTTAATTAGAAACATTCTACATAACCTTTATCACTGTTGATTTTTGTTAACATAGCCTTTTTTTCCCTTTCAGATGGACGTTGGATTATGCATGAAAGCTGAGGATCTCATCAAGAATCTACGCCAATCTCTTCTCAAGATTACATAATCAATGAGTTTAGGACACCTGGAGTGCCAAAACTTGGCACGGATGGACACTTAAGTGCCAAAAATTTGAAAATATACACTTAAGTGCCAAAATTGGAGTAAAATGGATTATTTAAGTGCCAATCCGGCCAAAATCTGGCCAAAATGTAGACGTGGCATTTTCTGGGGATATGCTTAACCGACGTGGCAATTATTAAAAAAAAAAAAAAAAAGCACACGTGGAGGAGGAAAACGACGTTGCCCCATCCACTCTGCCTTGGCCAAACTAAACGACGTCATTTTTCCTTAGTGCTAAACGACGTCGTTTAGCTTATTTGGATTTTAACCGTTCGTCCATCGCATTCACACCAGATCTAACGTCCTCTCCATCGCCGTTCATAGCTCGCCGTTCACAGGTCGCCATTCGCAGGTCATCGCTCACGTTGTCGCTCATCGTCGTCCCTTGCCATCGTCACTTGCCATCGTCACTCGTCGTCGTCGATTTGCTCAGGTTTTTTCTCTTCTTCCTCTCCCCTGTGGTGAATACAAAATTAGGGCTCCGACTCGTTTATTAAGGCTCCAACTTGAATTTGGGGGTCAGCTGGAAAATCTTAGGCTTGGATGGTATTGATGTGAGATTTAGGGCTCAGATGTGGTGCTAGAACCCTATTGGGGGTTCGAATTGATAGTTTAGGATCGGCCTCGAAATATAGGGCTCAGTGTAGGGCCCGGCAGGGGGAAAATTAAGGCTCAGATGTGGTGGTAGGTACTGTGATGTGTGATTTAGAGCTCGGATGTGGAATTGTGATGTGCGAAAGTAATTTGTAGGGGTCGGATGTGAAATGTGCAATGGTGATTGGTGATTGTTAGGGTTCGGAGTATTGGACATTGGACATATAATAGTTCCAAATTGAATCTCTTGTTGTCGTGGGGACTTTTGGGCATTTTTTTTAAAATTGCAGTGTTGAAATTGGTGTCATGAGGACCCATGCTTATCTGGGGGATCTCTCCATATTTTAAAGGAATGCGACATAATCAAAGTAGTTGTCGGGTCCCCACCTTTGTTTGTCCTTAGGCCTCTTTTCAATTAAAGCTGTCATCTGACCAGTGCATCTTCCCTCTTTCTTCTTTTCTTTAATAAAGAGTGTAGGGACCTCCACATGCAATTGTATGTTGCCCTTTGTGAATGTGGTCCCAAAAGTTAATTGTATATTTTTCCTCTTTTGTTGCGAAATGGCTCATGATAAGAACTATGTTGCTATCATTGTTTGCTATGATGGGGATTTTGTGATTGGGGAGAATGAGTGGGAGTATGAGGGGAGGAATGAGGGTACTATCTTTGTAGATATAAAGAAGGCATCTTATATTGGATTTGTTAGGGATATAGTGACATATTTACCTTGTAGAGTACAAAAGTTGATGTACTGTGTTCCTGGGAAAGGCTTGAGAGATGGTTTGAGAGTTTTAGAAGATGATAATGGTTTTAGGGATGTCCTATATCATTATCTTCATGGTGAAAAGGCAAAAGTATTTGTTGAATACAATAGTGATAGTGAGGACGAAGATGATGATAGAGATAGCACCCATGTAGGAGAAGGAAGAGATGGTATTCAAGCTAGTACTGAAGTTATGGATGAAGGAGGGCATGATGGACAGGATGGGGAGGAGAGGGGCGCAGATGCTGTTCACAAGAGTGATGGTGACATAGGTGATGTCACCATCACTGAATTATATTGGGAAGTAGCTGAATCCAGTGATGGTGATGATGACGATGAAGGGTTAGCTGCTGAAAATTTCTTAATCTTAAGTGACGACGACAATGAGGAGCTTACACAGTCAAGGAAAAAACAAAGGGACTTTTTGTCAGATAGATTTGCAACTTTGCAGGTAGCTGATGAAGTTCCAAACAGAGACGAAGGCCCTGCAGATGTTGGTGTTGCTGGCTAGGAGACAGATTATGAAGAAAGCATCGACACTGCTACTTCCCAGGACGAACTTGAAGAAGATCAAGGAGCTGTGCGTAGAAAGAAAAGTAAGTTTCCCTCATATGATCCATCCGTTGCTTCTCCTACTTTGTCAGTAGGTATGAAATTCCAAGATGCGATACAATTTAAGGAAGCTATACTAAAGAACTCCATTGTTGCACAAAGAAATATTGATTTCATTAGAAACACTAAGAACTTTGTAAGAGCTAGGTGTTCGCAGCAAAATTGTCCATGGAAGATTTACGGCGCATTTGTTAAGAGGAGTGGGTCTTTCTAGATTAGAGCCTACCAAGAGGAACACACTTGTTCCATTAATTTTCAAATCAAAAGGGTAACAAGTGCATAGTTGTCCAAGCACTTCTTCGATCTGATCAAGCTGATGCCCGAGATGAAAATTACTAACTTTAGGATGCTGGTGAAGGAGCGTGTAGGCATCAATGTATCTAGGAATCAGTGCAAAAGAGCAAAGCAAAAAGTGATAAAGATACTTATTGGTCAGTATGGTAAGGAATATGGGCATGTGTGGGAGTATGCTTGGGAGTGTAGGCTGCAAAACCCTTCAAGTAGAGTGTATGTAGAGGTGGTGGAGAGACTGCTTCCTAATAGTGGGACCAAGTTCGATAAGTTCTATGTGTGCTTTGATGCATGCAAACAGGGATTTTTAGCTGGTTGTAGACGGATTATAGGATTGGACGGCTGTTTCTTGAAGGGCTTGTGCAAGGGAGAATTGTTGACGGCAATTGGAAGATATGCGAATAACCAAATGTTCCCACTAGTTTGGGTTGTTGTAAAGATTGAAAACAAGGACAGTTGGTCCTGGTTCTTGAAAAATCTAATGGCTGACTTGGAGATAATAAACGGGGAAGGGTGAGCGTTCATGAGTGACCAACAAAAGCTAATGCTTGCTTTTTAAAAAATTTAGTCAATAGTTTGCTTTGTAATATTAACATGTAATTTGTTTACATTTCTTACTTTGAATTATTGCAGGGATTGGTTCCGGTAGTAGCCGAGTTGTTGCCCCATGCTGAACATTGAATGTGTGCGCGCACATATACGGAAATTTGGCAAAGACCTACAAAGGGGATAAGCTGCAGTTGCAATTTTGGCAATTAGCAAAGAGTACAAACATGGCTGACTTTAAGATAGCCAAAGAAGGACTGCTTCAGTTAACAAATGAAGGTTGTGCTACACTATTTCAACTAGAACCGAAGCATTGGTGCAGGGCATTCTTCAGTGAGGAGTTCAAGTGCGATAACGTCGACAACAACATTTGTAAAGTATTTAATTCGAAGATAATAGATGCCAGATACAAACCAATCATCTCAATGCTTGAAAATATACGAGTTGCGGTCATGACTCGGCTGCAGAAACAAAGAGATGAGGCTGCAAAGTGGACTAGACAATATGGTCCTAGGATTGTCAAGAAATTGGATGAGAACTTGGCTGCAAATAGGCATTGTCATCCCATTTGGAATGGAGATGACGAATATGAGATAACGAAGGGTGTTGATAAGTATGTTGTTAAGCTAGAAAGCAGGAAGTGTTCATGTAGAGCATGGCAACTAAGTGGAATTCCTTGTGCACATGCCATATGTGCCATCTAGTTGAAGGGCGACAATACAAATGATTACATTGATGATTGGTACAATAAATCAAAATACATTGCTTCATATCAGTTCATAATGCAGCCAATTAGAAGTAGCAAGTTTTGGGAGCCCATGGATCATGAAACACCTCAACCTTTGCCACTGAAAAAGAAAATCGGAATGCCAAAACGAAGATGAAGAATGGCAGAGAGAGAGGTCTCGGGTCAGCAAAGAATGAGCAGGCAGGGTGCAAAGATGACGTGCTCTTATTGCCGCATAGCAAACCACAATATTAAGGGTTGTCAATTGAGGAAGCAACAAGAACAGTTGAGGCAAGCTAAAGGGCCTAATGAAGAGATAGTTGGAGAAAGGCAAATAAAAGGAACAAGTGAGTCGACTGTTCTTCAGTCGACAACTAAAACCCCAATAAGTCATGAAATTTATTTTATGTTTATGTTGCTTTGTGGTTTATCGTAAATATGTACATAATATCCTATGTGGCCTTGTATGTAATGTCTTTGTTAGGTCACAAAAAGAACCCTAGTAAGTCATGAAACTGAACAACTTGTTCAAAGAAGTCAAGATAGAAGACGGCCAGCTGAAGGATTGGCCCAAGCAGCATCACGGCCAGTTCAGTCGACTGTTCTTCAGCAGAGAAAGAAATACCCAGTAAATTTAACCATTTGTATTCAGTTTTTCTTTTTCTTTACACTATTATATGACCCGATGTTATATTTATGGTGTCTTTTGCCTCTCTCTCAAGTTCGAAGAAAGCAAGTTAGAGCTCAACTGCCAACTGAAAAGCCATCACAAGAGTCACCTCAAAGGTCACCATAGGGGCCACCAGAAGAATCACTACAAGGGGCACCACAAGTACCACCAGTACCACCAGAAGGCCCAACAGAAGGTGTCATTGAAGTTGAAAGACTACACAGAAGGACAACTAGAAGAAGGCCAGGTGAAGGGGCAGCTACACAAAGGCCATCTAAACGACGCCCAGCTGAAGAATTGATCGAAGAAGCCCTGGCTGTAGCTGAAGGGCCCAAGAAATCACAGGCAAGAAAAAGAGCCAACAAATCACAAGTTCCTGAAAGTGACGCCCATATTCAAACAAGAGGGGCACTTGGGAAGAGGTTAAGATAATATGGCTATGGCCTTTATACAGATGAGCGTACTGGAACAGTCATTCTGAATGTAAGTTTTATTGGCTGCATTTAATTTAATTTATATTGCAAACTTTTGCTGACAAATTATTGTCTTTTTGTAGCCTGGGAGAAGTTCAGAGGTTCTTATTTCGAGCCCAACTCAAGAATCAACGGCTGCACCAACAACAAAAAAAACATCAACTGCGCCAATAAGAAAGAAGAGCAAAAACCCAATTGCAGGTCCATCTGATTTAATTTAGCCTGGGACAGTTGCAGCTCCTTTTGAATCAATAAAGCTTGGGACATTTGCAGCTCCATTTGAGTCAGTGGATACTGAGAAGGTTGAAGAAGAAGTTGCACGTCCAGTTAGAAAGAGTGCAAGAATTATGAATCAAGTGAAACGCCCATCGAAAGGAGCACGAACAGGGGGTGTCGTGCATATTGATTGATCAAATGGGACGTGATAGGATTTGTTGAGCTTAGGAGTCAAAACAGTTTTGTAAATGTTATAATAACTTGCTATGGATGGTTATCTTTTTTTTCTTTAGTTTATCATTGATTTTGTTAGACTTAATTTCAATATCAATGGAATGATCTTGCTGGTTGTCAATTTTTGCTTTTTGTAAGATATAGATTCTGCTTTTACTTGCCGATGTTGGTGTTAGGTCTATGGTGGTAGCTGGAGTGCTAGTGTGGCTGGTGGTGGTGGATGGTGATGCTTGGTGGTAGTGAGTTTGTTGTTCGGGTGCTAATGTGGTGGCCGGGGTGCTGGTGTGGCTGGTGGTGATGCCCGATGATTATGGGTTTGTGGTGGGGGTTATAGGCTTATGCTGCACCTGGTGCAAGTGTACAGTTCGCACATCTTACACCATGTATACTGGTGCAAGCTAATACAAGGCTCAGCTTGCACTAGTACCTTGTGCAGCAACACCACCAGCACAGTAGTGGCTGGAGCGCCTAGTGTGACTAGTGGTGATGGTTGGTGGCACAGCCGGTGGTGGTGGCGAGCACAATTTTTAGAGAAAACCCACAAAAAATTGGCACTTAACTAATCACATTCTAAAAAACTTGGCACTTAAGTGTTCACTTTTAACTACATGTGACACTTAAGTGATCACTTTAATAATAACTTGACATTAAAGTGATCTTTTTTTCATCGCGACTAGCACTTAAGTAATTACTAAATGCAACTTATGACACTCGGGTAATCACTCATGTTTGTCTTGTGTATATGCTGGTTTGCAGCAAAATAGAGAAGGTGATAATAATTTAACTAATGACAACTCCATTCAATTCTAATATTTGCTGCTGGTTTATGTTTATATTTGGTTCAAATAAAAAAGCCACCACAACACATTGACCCAATACACATCCATCATTATTAGTTTATATTCAAGAACAAGTAAAAACATAGTACAAGCAGTATCTAATTCACTCATTCCATTTCTTTAACCTCCCCACAAACACAAGATGTAATCACAATACATATGACAGCACAAACAACAATAAAGCCACAATGATCTTGTGGAACAACACAAACTTTTTCTCATCTTTCAAAAAGAAAAAAGTCTATATTTAATCCAAAACAACACTATTTTTAACTATGGCAGTCGAAGAAACTTTTTCTCATCTTCAAGTGCTTTACATTTCATCATAAAATATAATAGACAATAAAACAACACCATAATAAACGCTTAGTAACACTTCCGTTCAATTTTCATCCTTGAAACTTCATTCTTCAAAGGTTTAGTTGAAGACGATTGAGTTTGCATTGAGACTTCATTCTTGAAAAGTTTAGCTGAAGACGCTTGAGCTTGCATTGAGTCAACATCGTCCAAGTTGTCCACGAACATAGATGGAGATTCATGTCTTTTATGAAGTAGATCCAATATCACCTCTGTGGCTCGATCAGAGAACTTCGCATCGACCCATTTAAAGTATTTGCACTTCGACGCTTCTTTATATTGGGCGCATCCATAAAATCTTCTCCTAGGATTGATTCGAGTCCACGATGTTTTTCTTGGACTCGGTAACCCACAAAAACATAAACGTTGGTCTTCTCCTTCGCTTCGGTGAGAGGAATTTGAGGCACTGCTGTGAGTCCTGCTCTCCATTTCCAAGATTCGACAATGGAATTTTGAGTAAATGAAAATTAGGGTTCGAGACTTGGATTCGAGCACTTCAATAGGGATTTTGGCCGATTTAGGGTTTTAGATTTGGGGCATTTGGGGAGACGACGTCGTTTTTGCAGATTCAGGGCTTTTATTTTGCAAACGACGTCGTTTCTGGTGAGTTAGAGCCGACTCAACTCTCCGGCGAGCCACGTAGGCAAGCAAAAATAATAAAATATTGCCACGTAGGATTTCCGGCAAGGTTCGCTGGAGGTGGCACTTAAGTGTCCCACTTTTCAAAAAAAGTGGTACTTAAGTGTACCTTTTTCAAAGTTTTGGCACTTAAGTGTCTCCTCGTGCCAAGTTTTGGCACTTGGGCTGTTCTTCTGCCCATAATCAATCAACATCATCTTTGTTCTTTTATTTTCAAAAGCCTCTTCTAATTTTTCCTTTCGTCATTCGGAAGTTAGCTACTCTTTTTCCCCCAATAGAGTGTTTCTAGAGCTTATGAGGGAATACCTTTGAGTCTCTCTTGACCAAACCACCAGCTTGCCGCACGAAATATCTTGTTTTGACTAAGAGTTTCTATTTTGCTTGTGGGTTTTTTTTCCTTCTGTTTTTGCATGGTCGGCATGTTTGACCATGTTGAAATTTAACCCGCAAGTTGTATAGGAAACTTTTAGTATATTTTTTTAAGGGTCTTTTCCTTTTTAGAGGTTCGACTTTTCAATGAAGCCTCTTTCTTTCTCTCTAATTGCAAGTGGAAATGGGTCTTGCTCAGTGAGACGAATCGGAACTTTTTTCTCTCCCCAGGTTGGATGCTCGGCCTTTTTGGGAAAATTATCCAAAAAGTCCTAAACCTATTACACTTTTGTCAATTCATTCTTAAACCTTTTAACTTTGCCAATTTAGTCCTAAACATTTTCATTTCTGGCCGATTCAGTCCATCCGGCTAATTTTGGCCGGAAAATGCTGACGTGGACGCTAGCAGTACCCGTTGAACCGTCGACGCCGACGTGGACGATTTTTAATAATATTTTAATATTTTTTTGAATTATTATTATTTTTTTCTATTTTTTCCTTTCTTTTTTTTTTTTTTCCTTTCTTTTCTTTTTGGCTTTTTCTTTCCTTTCCCGGTGGCCGACTACCAGCCAAAGCCAACCAGTTGGCCTCTCCTGCCACAAGCGAGGCTCGGCCGGGCAAGAAGGAGCTCCGGTGAGGGGAGCCCTCGCCCAAACGCGCCTCGGCAAGGGTCGCATGGGCGAGGCCTACCCTCACCCAGGCCAAGGTGGCCTCACCGAGCGTCGGCCGAGCGACGGCGATGCCGGGTGAGGCCGCCCTAGCCTGAGCGAGGGCCAGCCTCGCCAGATCTGGCGAGGGGAGCCCTCACCGGCGCTCGCCCTCACCCAAGCGAGCGTCGAGCTTACCCAGACCAGATCTGGCCAGGCCGGCCCTCGCCCCTGGCCGGCGGGGCGTCGACAATCGAGAAGATGATGATGGTCCTTCCACCCTGCTAACGCTGTCGATTCCCAACGGCAAGTCGGGGGCGAGGCGGGAGGACCCGAGCAAAAGAGATGGAGGGACAAAGACGACAATAGCGGCGACGGCGACGAAGACGTGGTTCGGGCCTGAGTTCACGACGGCCGGTGGCCAGCCGTCACTTGTGGCCAGTGGCCGACCACCGGAAAAGGAAAGAAAAAAGCCAAAAAGAAAAGAAAGAAAAGAAAAAAAAATAGAAAAAAATAATAAAACTTCAAAAAAATAATAAAAATTCAAAAAAATATGAAAATATTATTAAAAATTGTCCATGTCAGTGCCGACGGTCCAACGTTGCACCGCCGGCGTCCACGTCAGCATTTACCGGCCAAAATTGGCCGACTGGACTGAATCAGGCAGAAATGAAAAGGTTTAGGACTAAATTGACAAAGTTAAAAGGTTTATGACTGAAATGGCAAAAGTGCAGTAGGTTTAGGACTTTTTGGACAATTTTCCCTGGTCTTTTTGAGCCTTGTGCACTTCTTAGAAGCATTCTATATTCACCATTGATATTTGTTGTAATTAAAGTAAATTAAATGATTGTGGTATCTTCTTGTTGTATATGGAGAGTTAAGTTCAGCTTATTTTGATTCATATTCGATGCACATGTAATTGATAAAACTTGATGGATTGATGTTCGCGAAACTTGTGAAACTATTTTTGTATGAATAGTGGAATATTTGAACCAATTTATGCAGTGAGCTCCTCATGATGTTTTATGGACAATTTGAGCATGTCATATCGATGGACTTCAAAAACTACGTGTTGTGTACGCCATTAATATTATCATTTTGACAGGTCTTGTATATCTTTCATCTAATTTTGCCTTGGAGATGGAGTATTCCCTGATTTGATGAAGAGGTCTAGTATATCAATACTATTGAATTTTGGAAATTGAGCTAAAGTCACAATGGGTTGATGTAATTTCTTTAATTTGCACTGTGGTAAAGTTGAGGAAAATTATCAAAAAGAGATAAATCTATTATACGGCTGTCAATTCAAAACTTCTTCACTTGACCAATTTGGTCCTAAATCTTTTATGATTGTTAACGTAGTCCTTTCAACAAATTTTGACTAGAAATTTTTGAGTTGGCAATCATAACACATATGATGATCAACGTCAAAGTCAGTGATTTCTTGTCAAAATCAGCTAATAGGATTATATTAGAAAATCATCAAAAGTTTTAGGACTAAATTGACCAAATTTAAGAATGAATTTGCCTTCATACAATAGTTTTAAGAATTTTTGGACAATAATCCTGATGAAGTAGTGGTGACTGGTACACCATGTAGATAGTGTGCGCCCATGTAGTATAAATCGAACATTCTGTTGCAAATGTGAAACTCCTATGTTAAGCCCAACAGGAGTTGCCATCATTAGTGGCTCCTTACCGCCTCTTTCTCGAGCCAAAAGAAGTATTCCAATTCTACATAATTCCATAGATACATTAAGGTTGCATTTGGTCACTAGGACAATTAGGAAAAGATCGGTTAAAGTGTGATTAAAAAACTCCACGCACATTTTTTATACATTCTATTTTATAGGGAAAAAAAATCAGATGCAACAATGAATGAAGCTATATCCAAGCGAAGATATGGTCTAGTGAAGTTAGGTTTTGATTAAACAAAAAATAATAATATTTTAAGTAAAAAACTTCCAAATAAGAAAGAAAGGGGAAAATAAAAACCATAGTCTAACATTGAAGAGTAACCACCAAAGCAATCCCAGCAATGATAGTCACCACTGACGACAATGATCACGACTATGGAGGTGGACTAACGTGATTGCACCGGCGAGTTCACGGCTCTTTGCTAAAGAGGGCCATGGATTGCTTTCCCTCGGCAGATCTAAACGCGAGTTAACCACTACTGCCCGTTATAGGTGATCAAGGCACCATCACCTATCATGTGAGGACAAGCAGGCGAGGGAGCAGACCCCTCGCCTGCTCTACTTGTTGAAAGGCCCTTGCCTTGGCCTAGACCAGCTCGTCAATGCTCACCATGGCCCGAGCAAGGCTAACCAACCCTCGCCCACCACCCCATGCGGCTTTCCTCTCCCCCTCCCCCCCCCCTCTCTCTTCTCTTCTTGTTTTTCTTTTTAAATTGCTTTGTCAATTGTCTGTCTGATGTGGCATTCACTTAACGTTACGTTGCGCTACATGTTTATAAAGAAAAAAAGAAAAAAATTTCATGTAAATGTTCCATCCACTTAAAACTGACGAAACATATATAATGAGATAAGTAAATGGATTTTGTAAGCTTTAGAATTTAAATGAGCAAAATGAAAGTTTTGACACTCTTGTGTATGCGCACTATCATGAAAAGTTTTAGTACTCCAGCGTATTTATTCCTATTTCTTAAATGACATGCAAATTGATGCAATCCATAGCTAATAATAGTATAGGTAAGTTGTGACATCCGGGCTTTTCTATATTCAATAATAATATTTAGGATGTAAAGTTAAGTAATGATCAGCTTGGAGTTTTGGATGGCATGTATGGAATCTCAAGTGAGTCATTAATTTCGTGACATACAGCGAATGATGATTTTCATGACCCATAGACGTCCAAAGTGCAGTGCTTTAGGATAAAATTGATAGATGTTGACATGTACAATAATTGTGTAGAGTTACGTCATTTACTGCCTTAGTATTTGTTGATAGGGACCAATACGCTATCCACTTGTAGCTTATGGATTGGAACACCTATCTCTCTTTTACACCTAGTTTTTTTAAGCCAAGGTCATTATTGTTTTAACATTGGTTATTTTGATCTTATTTCTTGGTGACTCTTGAGTAGCCTTTAGGTCATGTAATTATATTCTTGAATATTTCAAGTCTTTAACTTTTCTCTTATAGTTTTGCTTTCCAATCTTTCGAGTAAAAGCCAATATTCCATATTTGTGACATTCGACGCGAATTTTGCAATCAAGTAGAATCACCAACACTTCAATTGCGTGCTTCCGTCGAATCGACCTATATCCAATCACTAATTGCTTATAACGGTGCCGTATTTACCCTTATCGATTATCACAGTCGAGCAGTCAATTTATGATCGAATTTTCAAGTCTGTCATGTTTAGATTCCTTAACGGCTTTACCTAATAGGCTAGTTATCTCGTGAGTGGCCAACTTGGAGAAAAGAACTATAGGCGCGTCAATGAAAAGCCCAACTTATTCAATCGAAAAAAGAACCTGAAAATCAAAATGTCACAAATTAAGCCACAAGCCTAGGACCTAGTTTCCCTTGTAGTGAAGAAAGAGAGTGGCGACGGCTTCACATCGGACTTTGTCGGGGAGATCATGTGACATCGGGAAAATTCTTGCATTTATTAATATGTAGGAATTTGGTTGCAATTAATGTCATGTGTGAGAAATTTATGCGATCGATTAATGTGATTATATGTGTGAACAATCGATTAGAATTTACTAAGTTAATTATTTACTTATGTTCATAATGTTGTGCCAATGTTTTGACAGGTTCAAAATATTTTTCAGATTTATTGATATTTAGAACGGACACTTTTTTCTTTTTACTTATGCACTAATTACTATCACGTAATATAAAATCACTGCTTGGTAAATCCTTCGATAGGCGACAATATTAACGTTTTGTCGCCTTAGACTACACTAAAGTGCATGCTCTAATATTTTTAGCTTTTCGATGTCAATGCCTAATCACTGCTTTGGCAAATCCTTCGATAGGCGACAAGATTAAAGTTTCCTTTGGATTAGTTTGAAAAATTAAAGCTCCCGCTTCCATAAGAGGCAATGATGTTGATCAACAATAGCCCATCCCACAACCGCATTAGTTTGGCTTTTTATAAAGTTTCATTAGGATTAGATACTGACATCGAAGAGCTACTAGTTCAAACTTCATTGCCACATGTAGAAAATAAAAAGCCCCCGAAACTTTGGGATGCTTGCCAATTCATTCGCCTAACTCGTTTTTGCAAGTTTTTTAGGCTCTTGCTAGGTTAGTAAAAGTGTTATGTTTGTGGAAAATATCAACGTGATGCTAGAAAACAAATATGGGTTATGAGTTCAAATATTACAAATGTGAATTTGTTTCACAAATTGACATGACAAATTATTATTGGCTGCCTATACTTGCCTGGCTTGCTTTGGGAAACGAATCACCTCCCCTGATCCTCTCGTCGAAGAAGAAACCTAACCCAGCAACTTCGAGCATAATCTACTGGAACTTCAAAGAGGTCATTGTTTCAAGTTACTAAGTAATAAAACGGTCGAGTAGTAAAATTGAAGAACACTTGGTTAGTCTATTATGGAATCCGAAAGCGAGAAACTCACAGCTTGAAGTTATTTCTAACCGGCCAAACCTAACCTACGAGTAAAATATGAAGTAGTTTTTAGTTTATGATTGAATATGATAGTGATAAAATCAAGATTCTATCGGTACCTATCTAAAACCAATCCGCAGCTACTACAATAATCCTAGGAATTTGCAGTAAAAACAAATTATTGAACACAGCTTTAATAACCACTAGGGTTTCCCCAATGGCCACCTTTCCATGTATAAAATTTAATAACCACTAAGGTTTAGGATTAAATTAGCATCAATGCAATAAGTTTAGGACTTTTATAATATTTTTCCCTAATTCCACATTTCAATAGCGAATACTAAAATTTCAGTGCACACAGGCTCTCTCCGGTATTCCTCTCGTCTTCGATCCTTTGTACTGGCACAAGCCACATAATCACGCATGTCTTAAGACATCTCGCATGACGTGACACCGCGTACCACTCATGCAACCCTTACCACGCGCAAGTGGATTACAACTTAGAATTGGCTGATTTTGCAAAAAACCTTAATATAGTTGCGTCGAGTTGGGTCATGGGGGTGCTCGTGAGACCAAAATCATAGCTCAATGGACCGAAATGCGCGCAAAGAGGGAAAAGTACCAAAAAAGTCCTAAACCTATTGCATTTGTACCAATTTAGTCCTAAACTTTTTAATTGAACCAATTTAGTCCCAAACCTTTTAATATTAGTATCAATTTAGTCCATCTGGCCAATTTTGGCCGGTCGGTGCTAATGTGGACGTCGATTGGTGGCCGGACGCTGATGTGGCAATTTTTATGATTTTTTTTTATTTTTTCGAATTTTTTTATTAATTTTTTTTCTTTTTCCTTTTCTTTTCGTCTTCTTCCTGGCGGTGGCCAGTGAGGCTCACCGGCCACTGGACGAGGGCCGCAAAGCCCTCACCTGCCGCCGGCGAGGGTCGCGACCCTCTCCCGGCCTCTCCCAAGGCCGCCGGCGAGGCGGCTTCACCTAGATCTGGGCGAGGCCAGCCTCACTTGCAGCTGGCGAGGCCATGGCGGCCATCGCCAAGGCGGAGGTGAGGGCCGTGAAGCCCTTGCCAGCCGCCGGCGAGGGTCGCGGCCCTCACTCGGCCTCATCCAGGGCCGCCTCGCCCGCGGCTTAGCCCAGATCTGGGCGAGGCCAACCTTCGCCATCGGAGCAGCTGGATGGGATTGCTCGCGGCTTTCTACTCATGGAAGGAGAAGAAGAGCAAAAGCTGGCAGCAACGAAGCGGAGGAAATCGAGGTTGGGAGCTGGGCTAAACCGGGCGAGGCGGCCTTGGGCGAGGCCGAGCGAGGGCTGCGACCCTCGCCGGCGACTAGTGAGGGCTTCGCGGCCCTCGCCTCCGCCCTGGCGATGGCCGCCATGGTCTCGCCAACCGTCTCCGGCGGTAGGCAAGGGCTTCACGGCTGGCCACCGCCAGGAAGAAGACGAAAAGAAAAGGAAAAAAAAAAAAAAAAAGAAAAAAATTAATAAAATAAAATTCGATAAAAAAAAAAAAAATCATAAAAATTGTCACGTCAGCATCCGGCCACCGGCTGACGTCCACGTCAGCGTCGGCCGGCCAAAATTGGCCAGATGGACTAAATTGGAACAAATATTAAAAGGTTTAGGACTGAATTGGTCCAATTGCAAAGTTTATGATTGAATTGGTACCAATGCAATAGGTTTATGACTTTTTTGGTACTTTTTCCCTGCGCGAGGTTCTATCTTCAAAAGCCCTACTTGCAGTAGCTCGGCATACGCGAAATCCGACTCCCGAGCCAAACCCTCGATTGCGATTCGACGCCATTCGAGCAATCAAAACATTTTGCGTGTGCACGCAAGCGAGATGTGAGTGTCGCGAAAAGGCCATTTCACTCGTGCCCCGCGATCGTGTTCCGCTACGTTGCCTTCGCTAAAAGCTCCGCCATTAATCAAGATGAATATATTAGGCATGAAATGGTTTGCTTCCACGTCTCATGTTATTGGCCAGCGTCCATTACGAAGTTTCGCGATAAAAAGTTATATTATTATCTTGGTTTTTTTTTTCTTTTTTTTCCTTTTAATATGTCCGTGGCAGCTCAAGTTTGTGTATATATGTGAACGGTCGATCACCTACTCAAGGGTCTCATCACCAAGTGAGCATCGAAGCATAGAGGAAGAGAGTGGAGAGGGCCGCGGCGCACCGATGACGAGGTCTTCTGTAGTGTTCCCGACTGGAGAGGGAGGAGAAGGGGCCGCTCGGAGGACCCTCGGGAATCGTCTCTTGGCCGTCACGGCTTTACTGAGAAGATTGAACAGCGAGCATGACAATAGAAGAGTAGTCCATGGTATCAAGGTCGGGATCGCGCTCGTTTTGGCCTCGCTTGTCTCCTTTGTAGGTCCGCTCTACAACGTATTTAAGGAAGATGCCGCGTGGGCTGTCATGACCGTCGTGGTCATGTTCGAGTTCTATGCAGGTTCGGTACCCCTTTTTTTTGCTATGGACTAATGGACTCCCGTGCTCGTGATGTCGTTTGGTGTGAGTTCTAATGAGATTGATTGGACGATATATCAGGCGCGACATTGAGCAAGGGATTGAACCGTGCGGCGGGGACTATATCGGGTGGCATGTTGGGGTGCCTGTCGGTGGTCTTAGCTAAACTCATTCCCAGCCTGGTCGGGAGTACCATTGGCGTTGGCATCGCGGTATTCATCTTCGGTAAGGCATTCAAAATACCAAAATAAACGCGACGACGAAACACAATTTATTAGCAATGAAGTTTACATGAAATTAGCCATCTTTAAGCGTGTCGAGAATATATGGTGCTCTTGCTTATATAGCATATGTTCTACGTGCTCTTACTGCAGGCATGCATTTGCAATATATCGAGAGTTGAACAGTTTTTATCATGGTTCAAAAAAATGCTAAATCTCAGGTGCTGCGGCTACATATGCTCGGTCAATTCCTTGCATAAAGAGGAAGTACGACTACGGTGGCATGATCTTCATCCTCAGCTTTAGTCTGGTGGCCGTGTCCGGTGTCCGAGCCGGCGGCTCCAACGATATCCTGAAGATCGCCCTTGAGCGCCTCGGGACGGTCATGATAGGGTTTGCGGCCTGCATTTTCACGAGCTTGTTCATTTTCCCTATTTGGGCTGGCGCTGAACTTCACACATCTATGGCCTCAAAATTCGAGCTCCTTGCTTGTTCGATGGAAGGTAATCAAATCGTGACTACATCAGCAGTACGATTTTAAAACTTTTCATGACCCGGCGCTTGTAATGTCACGTATGATTGACTTTTATCAATTGACTTTTATTTTTTTGGTCGAATATTCGTTGAATTTAATGGCAGGACTATTGGAGAGGTACTTTGAGGTGGGAGCCGACAAGGACCGCAAGGCTGACGGAAGCTTCAAAAGCTGCAGACCGGTTCTGAATTCGAAAGCAAAGGACGAGTCCCTGGTAAGTCTTCTTTCCCCTCTTCAATTTCCCAATGTGTTGTAGCCGAGTCAGTTCATCTCAAGCTTACTCTAGCATGCTGTCTCGAACTCGAGGATTTAGCAAATAATTTGTGAGATTTATAATATCATTATTAATTATTTTAAAATTTTAAATTGTTAGATAGAGGCATAGTTTATATTTAATTATTCTAGCAATCTCCTCTTATATCTGGTCTGGTGATGGAATTTAAAAAAGTTTCAATTCAAAATCTCTAATTTTGATATCACGTGAGATTTTATAGTATTATTGCTAACTATTCTAAAAATTTAAATTATTAAATTAAGACATAATTTAATATGTTATTGCAGGCACTTTTTGCGAAATGGGAAGTGTGGAACAGGAAGTTTGGGCTATCTTATCCATGGGACAAGTATATAAAGATTGGAGAGCTTCTTAGGGAGTTAGCAGCCACCATTGTTGCACTTGAAGTTTGTATTATGTCTTCTAGGCAGGTACTTCACCTGACCCTCAACTATTATGTTCTTCTTCTTCCACGAGCGTTTTTCCCCCTAATTTCAACTGGAGAAAAGGAAGAGAAAGCTCATATATATAATCTTTTCAAAAAGCTTAAACCGAATGAGATGTTTTCATTAGAAAGCACTTTAAAACATAGTATATAGACTTGAAGTAATTCATCTGAAAATGCGGTGATCCATATTTCTCGAGGCAGTAAATGTGGTGTGGAGTCAATTTTATCTTCTGCCGGCATTAAGACCCGAGAAGTGGACTCTGTCTTTCGCTTTCAAATTTAGAAGGCCTTCCTTTGATTTCGAAAGTTTTTTCGTCTTATTATACCAAACCGTCCACGTTATCAGCCGGCCGCAAACGTGAGACGGTTGATCAAGGAACCTTGCGAACTGGTTGCGTCATCCCTCACGACGACTCTCCGGGAGCTTGGGGAGAGCCTCACGAATATGAGAAGGTGCCAATCGAATGCGCGAGCAGTGCAAAAGCTCAGGACGTCATGGCTTGTGCTGAGGCTCTACACGTCTCCCGCCAAGCTCGAGCATGTCTGCGACTCAGGCCAGGATCTCGCTGTCTCGTCCTTCGTGTTCTTACTCACAGAGATGGTGGAGAAGCTGGAATGGCTTGTGAAGGAGGTGGAAGAGCTTGGTGAGCTCGCTAAATTCAAGATTAATGATATATAATTTAGAAATATTCGGGAAAGCACGTTAAAAGTGCCAAAAATTATGTACAGCGCTCACTTTAGTGGCAAAAGTCTTTACTAGCTCGCATTGGTACTAAATCAATAAAAAAACGATTACTCATGTACCTTTGATAGGAAATTTCGATCAAAATTATTACACCGTTTTTATAATTAAAATTTTAATACAAGTTGACATATTTGTATTAAAAACCAATCCACATAGACGTGCAAAACAACGTCGCATGAGCCGACGTGGCTGCCTAGCAACAAAAATGTTTCTTTCTTCTCTCTCACTTTGTCACGCACAGAGACAGCCTTCTTCCTTCTTCCAAGATTTCTACCCATGGCAATCGCCGACACAGCGCCACCTAATTTGAGACGCCCGAGTACTTCAAACACTACATATGTCGTATTTAATTTCTATCTTATTGATATATTCCCAAGCGAAAGCACAACAAAATAATTAAACATGTTACATCATTATTTCGCATGCTTAATAATGTACATATGGATCACTTACATTAAAACATCACAAGATAAAATACCGGTAACTCCTATTTCCACTATCATACCCCACTCATAAAAGCCTACCTATAAAACACCGATCCAATATCTAGGGATCAATGATATCCCCCAATGTCAACTCATCGACAACATAATCAGGAGGACTATCAAAGCCTCTAAGCGGTCCCATCTAGTTACCATTGAAAATCACGTACCAGGTTACATATCAAATATGACAATGGTAAAATCATTATTCTGTCAATACCCATCTAAAACCGATTCACACCTACTATAATAATCCTGGGAATTTGCAGTAAAAATAAGCTATTAAACATAGCTTTAATAACCATCGGAGTTTGCCTCAATAACCACCCTTCCTACATGAGAAGGGGGTGGGAGGTTCGAATCCCCACTTTTTTTATAAGGGGATTAGGGTGAGGACAATTTAGTTTTAAATGGGATTTTCAACTTCCACACACTGTACGAAAGCAACGCAAAAATCTATAAAATAAGAGTAGAGTAGGGCCCGGCCTAAAAAAGAAAGAAATTAAAACTTCTGGGGATTTTTTTTCTGTACACATGGCCACATTAAATGTCGTCTATACCGGTTGCGTAATGTCAACCTTTAGATGCTCCAATAAAATAAATAAATAAATAAGTGATTCTGCTTCCATGAAGACAAAACATCCGTCTCCATGACGGTGGTTCTGCCTGGGTAAATATAGATGGCCAAAAGGAATGCTTTCATCGGTAAACATCGGTATTGGGTGTTGAACGTTCTACCAATATTTTCCCCAGGCAGAACCATTTAAACTGAAGCTTGAGAATCTGCAAAAATGAGAGAGACTCAAAAAAAGCACCATGTCACATGCACAAGCTTCAACATATCTTAATGATGGAAATTACGGAGTATCAGTAAGGGGATGAAGTTACTGGTGGGCACAAGGGCTTTTTTTTTTTTTTTTTTTTTTTTTTGACTGCTCGTCTCGCCCTAGTTTACCCTTGTAACTGCTATGTCATTGATTAAACATTTGCGGGTTTAACCTGTGCCTGTCTACATGATCAAACCTGAATTAGCCACAGAAAAGGAGAATAAATCCAAAACCCTAGGATCTTTCCTCTTAAATGGCGACAGAATTCAACGAAGAAGCAACTCAATCTGTAGACATTGTCAAGGCCTCAAAGATTACACTAGCATCTGTATTCCATTGTACTTTGAGGTAAATTTATCGAAAGTGTACAAATTTATAATTTTTCATGATATTAATCTGAAAAAAAAAAACAGAAAACGAAAGATGGAGCGGCCTTCTCTCTTCCGATGTATTATTGGGCAGGGAGGGTTCAGTGGTTCAGACAACTCTCTCCTCGATCTTTTCGTTAGTTTCTGTTTCTCTTTGGAAGGACTCTGCTTTTTATTTTATTTTATTTTTATTTATTTATCTCTCGGGTCTCCGTCCATGCACGCATCATTCTACTCGTCATCGTATCAGATAAATTTTTATTTTTTATTTTTAATTATTTTTGTTATTATGACGTGGCTATGCTCGAAGATCGACGAGCAAAGCACGCCTCTCCCTCTGTGGTGTCCGCCGCATTCAAAACCATTTATTGTTGCTGAGTATTGTCGCTTTCTCGCTTTGTTTTCTTAACAGAAATTGAAAGGAACATTGGAGAGAAATTGTTTTTTCTTTTTTTTTTTTTTTTTTTTTTTTTTTTTATTCAGATGATTTATAGTGTAAGAATGAAAGAAAAGATTAGGAAATAATATACAAGGATTACAATTGCCTATTTACCAAACCAATTGCAAATTAACAGAATCAATTAGTCCATAATCAAGACCGGTACTATAATCAGAATCTTTAATAATATCAAATCATATCTCCAACATTTCTTTCCATCCAATAGTTATTTCATTTCGGGTGATCTCTTGTTCTTCTCGGCGGATGAAAGATTCCCAAGCCCTACGTCATGACCACACACGATTGATTGTAGTTTGATTCGGTTTGGAGTTTTCAAAAGGTTGTCTCTTCGATCCACTAGGGCTTTTTGCTAAGTTAGTTTCCTTATTTATTGTTGTAAATTAGCTTCATTTCACGTTCTCTTTTCGTCACCACCTTTCCTGAGAAGCCCTCGAATCACAGATTCTTTTTATTAGTTTCCTCAGGCTATAAATCAATGGATGAATTTTTACTTCATTTGTATAGGGATGTCAAA
Source organism: Eucalyptus microcorys (assembly GCA_014182515.1). NCBI lineage: Eukaryota > Viridiplantae > Streptophyta > Magnoliopsida > Myrtales > Myrtaceae > Eucalyptus > Eucalyptus microcorys. The sequence continues at coordinate 12,179,966 of CM024569.1, forward strand.
AAACTCCAACCCGACCTAACCCTATTAACACAAAGGAAGACATATTTGAAAATATATTTCAAAGGTTAATGATTATTTTAAAGAATAGAGTACCATTATAATTCTTAAGTGTCTATTTATATAGAGGTCGCTCTTTAGGAAACAATCAAATAATTAAAATCAAATAATAGATTTAAGGGAAAAATATTAGTAAAGGGGAAAGGCTTTAAAACGCATCTCAAAAATTTGCAAAACATGTATAAAATCTTTTTAGGCCCAAAAATTAAGGAAAACACATACATTTGAGGTCAAGCATTGCCCAAACTGGTGAAGCCTTTTATGCCTTTGAAGATCTCACAATCTTCTTCGATTTGACATGTTGTACGCATCACAACTCTTTTATATCAAAAGTTATGATCGTTCGAAGTCAACTCATCATATATGACGTGGATGGGGCTAGCCACTCTTCTGACACTCGAAGGTTTTTATATAAGTATGAGCAAGCTGTTCTACATCACCCACCCAAAACAAGGATGGTACCCAAATTTTACAGCTATTACCTGAACAAAAAAACCACAAATTTTCGAGCTGTCGGAAAAACCTGCACGGCATCCACAGCGACATATATTTTTACTTGTTCCACTTATTATTGCCATACGAGCAATTAATTCAAGACCAAATAAAAGTGTGTGAAAAATGTGAACAAGACTGTCGATTGCAAGTCTAGTAGCATGCTCGTCATTCAAGTCGATCAGCTTAAAGAATTGCGGATTTAAATCATGGAGGCTTTGTTGAGTAGAAGGATCATTTGGATGCTGATGTCTTTGCCCATTTGCTTAGAGCTTCAATGTCAAGCTGGAAACAACATATAAGAGCACCACTTTTTTTTTTACTCTAAGGCTACGTTTAGTTGTCCAAATTTCTAACAAAGACAGGACTGGATGGGATAGGATATTAAATTCAAGAATTTTACTATATCTTATCCATTGTTTGGTGATTATAGTAATAAAGTCGAATATATTTACATAATATCATATACATTAGTTGGTATAAACAATATATAGTATAAATAAACCAAAATTTTACAAACGAAGATAGTAAAAATCTCTTGCGACACTCTTACTTACTTTATTTTTATCAGCTTCTTTATTTTATTTTCCTCTCTTTTTTAATTAATTTCTTTTTTATTTCTTTCTTCCCCTTCCATCATTCTCTAATAAACTTTTATTAAATAGTAAATTGTACTAATATACCTAAAAAAATAATAAAACACCAAAAATATGTAATAAATATATTTATATTTATATATTGAATTTATATTATAAATTATAATTAAATTCAAATAAATAATACAAATAAGATTAAATTAAAAAAAAATTTTTTTATTTAGTTTTCTTATGCCAATATATATAAACATAGTATTTATATTGAATTATAATCTTAATTTTGTTAATTTCATAAGTTTACTATTTGAGAAAAATAACTTTCATACTATGGATGTTGGGAATCCTATCCACTTTTATCCCATCTCCTCCATTAAATAGTTTTATCTGGCTTAAATCTTGTTTATATTCGGCTTTATTCTATCTTGAGCAAACACCAAATGTAGTATAGGATAAATTTTATCATATCCTAAATTTTATCATGATTCCTAAACACAGTCTAATTGTTCTTATTGGGTATCTGTCCTTTGCGGGTAAAGAGTTTGTGTGGATCAAATTGCCCTTTCAATAATTTCACCTTGTGGATATTATGGCAGAGGTACATATATATGTTTTTTTTCTTGGCTAAGGATTAATATTGGCCCCAGTGAGATTCAGTTAAACTCGATAGTCCATACTTGTTACTTCTATTTCTAACGAAAAGTTTGATGGGTTTAATTATGAAATAGACGGTTCATTGCAATACTTTCTGGTAATTTGGCAGGAAGTGCCATTATACTGAACTAAATTACATGATGTTTGACGTTTGTCTGTTGGCTTCATAAGACCCCGATACTATACTAGCAAGTGCTCGGTTGCGAGTTGCTGCTCTCATTGAAAACGTTAAAAGAGAAGTAATTTTCTACCGTGCCGTTGTCATTTCTTGCATTAGCCCTTTTAATACAATCTAATAGGAAGACGCAAAGAGATTGAAATGGAGCATTCGGTTTGTTCGTTCAGTAGTCTTTAAAAATTCGGACTCAAACTCTAGCACCGGGCACTTCTCTTCGCAGCATAAAGTAAGGCTAGAGATGTGCAGTGCATGAAATCAACCTGGTTGCTAGTGTGTGCGCACGCGTGACTATTGTTGACAAGTAGAGACGTTAGATTTTCCTTTTTCCTAATAGAATCGGTCTTAGCTGCTAATGCCTTGCCATAGCTTTTGGGTTTGACAGGGTTATCTACGTGAAGAGCCATGTAGAAATGTGACTTCCCGCCATACTGTCATTTGGAGTATTTTCTATCGGTTTTCCTCTCTTAAGTGATTCAATCCATTGTTAACAGCATTACTCGGCGAAAAGATAAGATACATTGAAGTTTTATACTTTCCTCGGGGGAACGTGTTTGCGCTGCTTTATCTGGTGTTCCACATGATTTCAATACGACCAGACACTCAACACTTCAAAGAGGTGTAAGTATATGGTGCTCCCCCAATGGAGTTGTTAAAAGAGGTGAGTTTGTTTAGGATATCAGGTACTCAATCAGAAGTATCAATATGTTCTGCAATGGTTTGACAGTGACTCTTTCCCTGTAGGATGAGGATACACGTGATGTAGCTGTCAGAGAAGGAAACGACAGAAGTGATGATATTAATTTAGTCTTAAATTTTTAATAATGTTATTTTAGTGACAAACATTTTTAATTTAGTGCAAATTCAATCATTTCGCTAATTTTAGCCTAATATTGTTAATATGAACATCAATGTTGTGAACAACTTTAGATAATATTTTAATATTTTTTAAATTGTATATTCATTTTCTATTTTCTTTTCTTCTTCCTTTTATTTATTTATTTGTTTGCTTGTCTCTCTTTCCTTTTTTTTTTCCTTTCCCAACAACCAGCCTCGACCTCACCACCTACGCCGAATCTCGCGATGTTGGGGCCTCGCCCAGCCCTTGCCTTTGGCCGGTTGTTGAGGTTCAACGACCGACTGGAGAAGGGAAGGGGAAAAAAAAAAAAAGGAAAGAGGTAAAAACAAAACAAAAGAAATCAAAATATTATTAAAATTTATCAACGTCAGCACCAACCGTACTACGTAAGTCAACCGACATTAATATTAGCAATATCTTACCAAAATTAGTTGGAAGGACTGAATTTGCACTAAATCAAATTATTTAGCATAAATGCAATATATATATGACTTTTTTAGTAGTTTTCACTTAAACTAAAATCAAACGAGAAACCATCAACTAGTTTACAAGAAACAGGATATATGATGGAATCATGATCCCCATACCCAATTCTACAATCTTTGAGTTGCACTTGCCCCCCAATTATCATGCTTTCAAAAAATTTACGATTAGTGCCCTTGCTTACGAGACCTAGAAGCACCCGTACTCTTATATAGCAATTACTTGTTCGTGATCAACTCTACTTCTTTACAGAGGGGAATGGGGACGTTTAGTAATCCAATCATATGAAGCTCTAATTCAACTTTTGGACCATTGACCTTGTGAACTAATTCCACCAATCCTCTATTGATTTGTCACGGCGACAATGGCGACAATAGCAACACTTGCTACACACTTTATGCATGATCTTATTAAATTCGATTTAGACTGATGTGATATTAGAGTTGCATGCTAAAAGTATGTGAGTTCTACCATTCCACGCATAACAATCATTCAATCCCTTATTTTTATTATCGTGTTGTCACATAAAATGATGGAAGCACAGAATAAACGCAAAAAATATATATATCGAGATAGAAATAAATGTGAAAAGAAATAAATATGAGATAGAGAATTTACATGATTCGGCGGTGTGCCAACTCCAAGGAATAAATCGATGGGATATTCCACGATAGTCAAGATGCCAAGATTGCAAATTAATCCTCAAATACTCAAAGTGTTTCCCATATGCTAATTACACCTCAGCGCCCCCACAATAATTAGTCAATGAAAAGCAAGTCATCCTCACAATCTCTCTCAAACAAGTTAGGCTTGGACGCTGTCGAGCAAGTTAAATTATAATCTATGTTGGAACATCCAGCCCATCAAAATCTCTCCAACTTTTCTCGTCATCAGGTCAGATGTCCGGCCGAGTCGTGGCTGGCTTAGGTTTGACCGGACGTCCAATCCACCTCCTTGTGCGTCCGAATCCTACATTCACGTGATATGTTTTACATGTAAAGGCGAGCTTATGCACGAGAGAGCGCGTGTTAAAGTATCTAATGTACGTCCGGATTTCATGCTCCAAAACTTTTTGGACAAAGGATCAAATCTAATCGTTACTGATCAGTTTTGTTGGGCCAGCAGAAGGAAATGATGGTCGGCCCGAATTTTTCAGACAAGGGTACTGTGACATACTACGATGCTGGTCCAACTGCCAATGTTTCCCTTCTGATGGTTTGGATTACATTAACTTAAAGTGGTCGTCAACCAAAATTATTGTATATGCATCAATTACCTGGCTAATTTAGCTGTTAATTAGCTCAACTCGTCTGAAAATCCCTCTAATTATGAGCTTAGAGATTGGGTCGATCACAAGTAATCATGAACATTCCGATGACATGAGATTCGGTACGACTGTTTCTTAACCTAGTATGATGCCTACTATAGGAGAATTTGTCCAATCAATCCTAAACTTTCCAATTTTTCCAATTTAGTCCTAAACCTTTACGCGTAATTCAAATATAGTCCTCCCGGTCAATTTTCGTCAAAAATCGCTAACGTGGCGGTGTACCACGGTGTCGCGTAAGATGGCCGACAATGACCGAACTACTACATTGCAATTTCCGACAAAAATTGATTGAAATGATTATATTCAAATTTCACACAAAGATTTAGGACTAAGTTGGAAAAATTATAAAATTTAGAACTGAATTAATATCCATACAATAGATTTAGGACTGATGAGATAAGTGCAAGCTTGAAGGCGGTTTAATGTGTATCCCTTGGTGCGAAGGCAATCTCTTAATCCAACTTTCTTTTCGTTGTAACCACCGAATTTAATTTAATCGTGCCAGATGTTTTCACTGACAATTTTGTGGTTTTATCGGACGCCATGTATTTACGGAGAAAGCAAGCTAATTGATCACAAATAGGCAATCTTTCCTGGCAAGTTGAAACTGAGACAAGCTACATCATTAGAACCAAGCAGAAGCTTGTTCTTGCAGTACCTGTATCCAATACATATTTCTAGATCCTGAGGAGTAACCATGGCCAAGCGTCGCGCGCTGAATTATTCAGTATCAAGTAAAGGCGCTATCAGTAAGATTTTTGCGGCCTCACTTAGACTGAGCATTTTTGCCGCCACCGATGCCAGACATCGTTCTGATCTTCATCTTAGTTTGTTGAATAAAGTTCTCAATATGGTCGCTCCCGCTGTCCTTTTGCCCTGCGCCCTTCGTCCCTCCGGCATTCGACACGGTTCTCATTCTTATTTTTGCTCCAGCAATGAAATTGGACACTCGAGTGTTGATGTCCTCTCCTTTCTCCTTCGTTTCCCTACTTCGATCTTTCCTCGGGGCATTTCGAGGTCCCCCAGTAGTCTTCATAATCGGGAATTTCTCGGGTGCGGGCTTAGCTTTCTCCTGTTGAGTCTCCTCTTGAGTCAAGCCCTGAGGATGGGACTCAACTTTCCTAGCGCCAGTAGTTTGGCCGACGGCCACCTTCAAAGGAGATGCCATCTCTGTTCTGAACTTTGGTTTCTCTCGGACAACAGCAACAGATGCTCCTGGTTGGGGATTCGGTGCAAATCCGACTGCTTGGCCACGTCCCTGGGGAGAAACAACCGAATTGGCCTTCAACTTGGTTTTGGCCATTCCAGGAGACGATTGCCTCCCAGGCTCGACCGTGGTCGGCTTTGTTCCCACTTGATTGTTCTTGTGAACAGGGGCCTCAAAGTCGGACGTTGCCTCTGGCAGATTCGCATACTCAAACTCGACAGGAACTGCTTCAGGAGCGGCAACGGATCGTGGGTACATTGGGGCACGACGAAGGGCTTAGAGATGGGAAGTCAAATCAGAGTGGTTCCCTTTCCCTCTAGAGGCGTTTTAAGGGAATGAGGAAGGCCGAGTATGCAGTAAGTGCTTGTGCGGGTGTTATATACCGAGTCATGTGAGGGAAAAATGAGGCCGAGATTAAACCAGCCTAGTGAGAATGGAACAAAGAGAGCGTGGTGGTGCAGACAGCACTTGGTTGCGTGGAAGATCAAGATGCCATGATCTAAACGAGAATTAAACATAAGAATATCAGCCAGAAAGCAGGCTTTTCCCAATTTATCCCAGTGAATTGAAGTATCGGATCAAATTCCAATTTTACTTGCCCATAAACAATCCAGAAGAACTAGAAAGGGAATCTAACAAAAGCATTCCAACACATCAAACTGGGGATTGGCAAACCTGTCGCTACTGCTTTGGAAAAAATTGCCACAGCAATTTAATAGCAGAGTTGTACAGACGAAAGGAGTAAAAAGCGATTCCCATAACAATGACAAGCAAGAAAGAGAAATTCTGAGTTGGCACCACATGCATCGTCAAAATTTAACGAATAAATCATCTCTATTTTGTCCAACTACCAGAGGCATCCAACTCAAGAATCAGTGGATTAAACAGTTGAGTAGCTTAACCCTTGCAAAAGTAATATTTAGCAGGCGCAACTCTTACATCAGGAATGTACTCGAGTTCACTGCTGACATTAGTAATAAAGGCCAGGTTAAGTGCAGCCCATGAACGCCCACCAGAATGATAAAATTGCCAGACTATAAGCAAATTGTAGAGGATGGAATAGATGATTCCAAAATGGTAGAAGCAACAGAGACCCACATAATTGCTGCTGGTCCCTGTGTCAAATATACAAGGACAAGCGACAACTGACCTTGAACTTACACTAGTGGAGTATACCGATAGACTTGTTGAGAGACATTATGTGGGAGTTGCTAATGACATCCAAGAAGTTGGCCTGTTAACCACCAGCATAATGCAAGAATTCTGTAGTATGAAAATTTTTACATGGCAAGATGAGAAGCAATGCAGCCAGAACGGAATTTAGCCTTCCCATCCTTGATTACATCCGAATTTATCAGATCCAAACTGCAATACAATTAATTCAATGGCGGAAGGTCTTCACAGATTGCTCAATCCGCCGCCGACAAAGTGGACAGTTTGTCACGTTCGATGAGCATGTTGTACAGCAACACATATGCCCACACCTGTTGAAGAAATGCATGTAGCATGCTAAGTACAAGTTTAAAAGGCAATCAGAAGAAGCAAAGATGAAACATCTTACAAGGTTCAATTCTACTCCAACATGCGCTAGGGAAGAGATGCTTGTTTTCAGGTCATGGTTAAAAATTATATGCCTCCAACAGGGATTTATTTCTTTTATATTTTTGACAGATACCTTCCACAGGGATTATAATGTTGAGTATCATTCATCCAATTATAAGGAAGCAATTAACCATAGCATTTCGCAATTAGGACCCCAGAAAGCTCAAACATCAGAGGCCAAAACTTAAAACACAAAAGTTGGCAGAATAAAGCTGGAGCATCAGTGTATTCCAAAGCTACTAAATGTTAAAAGAGTACACAGTTATGTACATGCTATCTAACTAAAATCGTGCACTGCAAAGCCTGCACATGGAAATTAACCATCTTATCGTATAAAACTTCTTCCAGGACAATAAAAATCAAATCAAAGCTTTTCGTCTCTTCACTGAACACAACCCTCTAGACACCTGAGGCTTGCAGTGACATGGAAGAGTGGAATTGGTAAATATACAAAGGCACCATCGACAGCAAACTCTAATAACATTGTATCTAATAAAGAAAAGATTGCTTACGGGACAAAGACGGAATTGTACTCCTGCTCAAGGCATATGACACAGAGATCTGGCATCGAACGGTCTCTCTTAGCACTGTCTGGTGCATTCTTGGTCTTGTCATCTGTGCCTGAGAATAAATCATAACCGTCACTATGTGAATAGATCGATTGTTTAAAGTAACAATTATGTAACATAAGTTACCTTCAGTATCTTGTCCTGATCTCCTAGCAGCAGCTGCAAGAACCCTGCATGGAGAAGACTTAATCAACATTATGCAGAAAGAGAGAACAATAACCGAGATATGCTACTGATAACCGATCAGTCTCCAGAAGGAAAAGCACCTGATTGATTACCAACAAAAAAGCAAACAAAAAATCTCAAGTAAAACTAGGAAATATATCAAGAAAACAAATAAAAGAGACATTCTGAAAAGTAGAAGAGGCATTTGAGGACAAATCAGAGACCACCCAGCAAAGATAGCAATTTGAGCTAGATAAAGAAAAGGTCAAATATCTGAAAATCAATCAGTGTGAGGAAGAAACTTCAAAAGTTCTAGCAATTGTCTTGAATGATAATTTCTTCATCTCATCAGAAGGGTCCTGTCTGAAGGGATTTCAGACAACAACAAGTGTGTAAGCTGACACAATATATGTAAGCCATATTAACATTGTATTTGACAGAAGCGCTGAAAAAACAAATCAAGACTGGAAAGTTGACACCTTCCGCTTCCTCAAACAACGAAGATAAAATCGTGTGACAACATGACTTTATCGTTGCAGCAAAATGTACTGTATCACCCCACTCTGGTTGCTCAATAAAGGTGTGTTTGAATCCAACACTCACAGCCGCCCGAAAACTTGACACCGATTTTGCTAGTTCATGATGCTCACAATCAAAGATGAGTCTCACAACAGAAGACATTCACAGTAGAGGTTGTTAAGATTTTAAAGGACCAAAACTGGGGCATTTTGCTAAAGACAAATGATGAAAAACGCTGAAATTAAACAGGATGTGCTTGTCAGAGACAAATGTGGAGGATGAGCTCATGGCCAGAAGGACAGCTTGCAATGATGATAATGAAAGGCTGACCAAGATGAAGAAGAACAATGGCCCGCGAGAGAGAAATTGTAGCTGATGGAGGAAGGTCGTCCAGTAGGGACTGGTGGCAGTGAGCGTAGAAACACGCACGACTCCCACATCTGGATGACCTGGGTTGGCAACAAGCTCCTCCTGATGACGGGAAGAAATTGATGAAGAAAGAAGACAGCGAGGGACGAAGCTTGAGTCCTTGCCAGAGAAGAAGATTTTGATGTGTTACTGAAGACGGGCTTGAAAAAGTAACAGCAAGCAACTGACTAGAGCTTGCAACAAAAGAACACAATACTTGGCTTGATGGAGAAGACAAAAAACCCTTCTTCTTTTTTTCTTATGATTAACAGCAAGAAAAAGTTGTGTATTGGCATTCTAGGGTCTTGATTTGGGTCCCTCCCCCTTGGTGACTCTAATACCATAGAAATATTTTAGGATCTTCAAGAGGGAGCAAGAGAAATTCAGAGGGTAAATCTTTACAAAATAGATTGATGAAAGGGCACACAAGATAGCTCAATTTATAGAGCACAAGAGATGCTAACAAAATCCCAATCTCCTCATTCCTGACAACCTAGTAACTCCTGACTAATATCCATTAAAATATACTTTTGACGAAATCCTTGCAGTTAAGAACAACAAAAGTGGAGAAGAAGAGGAAGCAACAAAGAACAGTCATCAAATAAAACTCTGATGTTAACTAATTGAATGCAAAGTGCAAATAGAAGGAAATAGCTAAATATATCTCCCCAAAAGTCCAGTTTTGAACAAAATAAATGACATAAGAAGGCTAAGATTGGCCTAGGATTTTATGAGATGCAAAAAATAGTCATCCAATTTTAGTCGCTGGCACAGAACTTATGGCCACATCCAGTCCATCAAATACTTCAGAGCATGTAGACAAATGAAGAAACAACAAAGAATGATAATTTCGACAAACCAGTGATCTCCATTTCTAAAAATACAAGCTTCACTAAATGTACCTTCGCTGCAATTCCCAGCATCGCTTTCTCTCCATGATGTATTGGATAGCTCGTTTTGCAATCAAACAAATGCCGAATACTGTAAACCCATAGGAAGCATACCTATACCACCTGTTCAAACTTCTTAGTTAGCTTGCATTTGAAAGAAACAGAGAAATTAATGAGGCCACAGTTGTCCCCCAATATACTTACCTAGCCCATTTGCCAAGATTCGAAATGAGCTGGTCAATAGTTTTAGGAGATACATAAAAGGGCCCCTTGTGTGGTCTCTGGATCCGCACCGTCCCAATATCATCTTTGACGGCCTGACTTCAAGCAAAGAAGCAAATATGGTAAATTCATAGAAGAAACAATATCAAATGGAGTTGGAGTGAGAAATGCCTCAACAAAGTAGACAAATTAAATCCTGTACTCTTAAATTGTTTGCATATGTACAGATAGCACGCCACAGCGCTCTTCCATGAAAGTTGCCCCAGTTCATCAATATTATATACAGGACGACTTTTTTTTTTTTTTTTTTTTTTTTGGGGGGGTGGGGGGGGGTCTGATAGGTATAGGAGTATAGAACTTGAAGTACTTGATTTACAATTTAAAGCATTCACAAGGACCAATTCAAACATACTAACTCACTTAAGACAACCTAAACTCATAAAAGTGTTGCCATACCATACATGATGACTACACCTGATTCCATGACTTGATTCTTCAGACACTTAAAATGCTTATACACTGAAAGAAGTGACATTTTTCTAGAGTGTGTTAGTAATCTCTCCGTTGCTCCATTAGTTTGTGCTTTCTCAATTTTTGGCTTTAGCTATTGAGATCAAGCCTTCCCATTGGAGGGGCTTAAAATGTAAGTCAACTTCACTGCATTGCTGATTGCAATTAATTTAGAGAAAAGCCACTGGCTGGCTGGTCATTAGCTAAGTAACACACATCCTCACGAAAATCTACAAGGGTCATATTTCAATAAACTGCCGATTTTCCTGATAAGTGGCTATTTGTATCCTGATGAGGGTACAATCAATTGACAGTAACATTCCTTTCTAAGGAGGAGACAGGAGGATGTACATTAAATCTCTCAAAACTGCCAACTCCACAATTGGATGATTTAACTTACTATGAAATTGTGATAAGTCAGACTCAGTCAGAAATCAGCTCAAGAGGATAATAAATGTAAGATTTATAGGGGCCACTTTTTTTAGCAGAAACAAATCTACACAATCAGTGGCCCTTACTACCCATCATATTCATTTTGGAAAATAGGTTTTCTTTGTGAGGATAATGAAGAGCATTATACAGACCACCATAGGCTCTAACTACCAACCTAAACAAGTTCAATAAATCAAATTAGCATAAATTTGCTGTTGGCTCCAGACAATGCTCATAAAATCATGTGCCCTGAAGTCCGAGAGATTGACGTCTTTTTCATGGAAGACAAAATCAGCAATATCAATAAAACAACACAGTGAAGAGCATTGTAGCACAATGTTAGTTACTAATTCACGGTTTAAATACTTCTAAGTCTACAAGTTGGTTTTACTACATCATAGGCTTAACAAGGATTTTTTTTTTTTTTTTTTTTTGCTCTTGTAAATATTATGAATTCTTATTCAGCAGCAGCTACCAGTTATCGCACAGCATCCAGGCTACAGATTATTGGCAACTTATTATTGACCCAATCTTATTCAGCAGTAGACCCATTGAATTGCAGCTCATCCTAAAGCATTTAAGTTCCAAATGATACGGTACTTCACAACACTGTCCTCAGTTGCTTGATTCTTACTCAACCACACCCAATATTTCACATCAATAATCATGTCATAAGAAATGACACAAAGTACCACTTGAAAAGCCCAACAGAACTGCTTATCAAATGACAACACATTGGTCAATCCATCATTATCACACAAGTAGCTGTTAAGTTGCCAATGTTTCATTTTTCAGCATATAACAGCACGGGCTCATCAAACAACACGAGATGGCAGAAACCTTACCTCACCAACAACAGTCAAGGAGGAACCAACAGGAAGAACGCGCTCAATCCTCTTGACCCCAAGCATCTGGAATAAACACAGAAGGTGAATAGATGGAAAAAGAATCAAGTGAATCCTCAATGAGCTTGGCTTATGGTCCATCAACAAAGTCTTCGCTAAACAGGAAGCCATGAGACAGACAAACCTTGAGACCCTGAAGATAATCTAATGTTCCTCGTACAAGAGATCGTCCAGACTCTTCAAACACTTCACTTGCAATGTTTAGTTCAAAACCTGAGGCTCCTCGGGCCCCCAATACATGCGCACGGCCAGTACCATCATCCTATGCATATGAACAAGACATAATCAAGGCCTATTTTCAGATCATCATTTGGACATAGAGCAGAAAACAAGATGTTTTCAAAAAGTAGAAGAGAAGGCTCCAATCTTTCTAGACAAGACAAACTCGCAACTAGTCAGCTATGCAATTAGTATTAAGCAAACTTACTTGGACCACCAAATCAAAGTGAACAAGGAAGATAAGAAAAGCATGAGAGAGCAGCCATTCCTCACCAGGTACCAAGGAACTTCTTTACTCATAGATAGCATCAACGCAGAGTCTTGAATCCAAGAACCAGCATCATTGTGCTTCAGAAAGTGTTGCTCTGCCTGAGAACAAGCCAACAACATTAGTATCACAAAGGGTAGAGTATAACAAAAGACCAACTAAGCAAGTATTACAATCAGGTGAAAGGTTATTACCGTCTCCTCCACTATCACACCCCGTAGACCACTATACTCACAATTAATTGGCGTGTCAGAGCCAACTCTTCCAGAAAGTGTGACAACCAAAGGTAACACCTTACATTCCGTATCGAAAAGCTGCGCTGTTTCAGGCAAAGGGAATGTAAAAACCATTCTTCAGATAAGTTTAAGCAAACAGGCACCGAGTCATTTCAGCAATTATAGAAACTTATGCAGGTAAGCAAAATGGAATTGCACTCAGAAGTCACTACTCTTTCACTTCATGACAGGAATATATCCTTATGATAGAGAAAGTACACAACGCCCCAACTAGAGGATAGTGAACATGGAAAATGAGGAATGTTGAATTCTCAGAGCTTTTTTCCTGATTTATTGATCCAAAATATGTTCAGAGCACTCCAATGACTACAACAGCAGCTACTAGAAAATGACAAAAGTATTTCAAAAGCATGTAGGCTGGATGACGGAAGTTTCCCTCCTCCCTTTAGGTCATGGCCAGCTGAGGGAGGACTTACTGGGGCCTCCAACCCAACCCCAAAGCCGTCCCCCCCTCCCCTTTTCCCCTAGGTGGCCCAATTGGGCAGGATATACAAATTCACTTTTTATGCCTTGCCCCGTGTCAGGTAAATGCTAAATTTAACAATATCAACCCGCATAAATTCTTAGGCCTCCAATACTCACATAAATTTAACAAAAGAAATCGCCATCTCCAAAATGCTGCAGTCCTAAGATTACAAATTTCCAAATTTCTTCGCCAGAGCACACAGCAAGAATGCCAGAAAATGAAGCCGAAAAATGCCCACGTCAAATTCGCGACAAGTCATAAACCACTCAGTCCAGGAGAGACAGTAAGAGCAAGGAGGAACATTCTCCAAGACCTCGAAAGTGGGCTCACCTAATTCCTTCAATTGGTTCACCCGAAAAACACACTTCAAAGCCTCCGCATCCCTGCGACAAGATTCAAAATCCAAACTTTAGCAAAACCATCGAAAACCCTCGACGCCTCATCGACGCGTAGTCCCAGAACCTGTCACTCCACAACTTAGCTCAGCTCGACATCCGAGAAAGTCAAACAAACAGCTCGAAACCCCGACTTCATCCGAAGCAATTCGGGCAGCACTGGAAGTACGCATTACCTTCCGCTGCTCCTGCCGAGCACGTACAGAGCCGCCGCGCTCAGGCAACAGCTCAGGCCGCCCCAGGGAATCATGTGTGGAAGCGACCGCGACCCACGTCCTGACCATGAACAAGAAACCGAACCCCGGGGACCCCCGACGGAGATCAAGCCCCCCCGAACAGAGCCCGGAAGGCCACGAAAGCGGGACCGGCGCGGACGAGCTCCCCCGAACGCAGGGGCACCGAGGTCGCGGGGATCGAGGAAGAACGAGAACAAGAAGAAGAACAAGAAGAGGGACGAGGACAAGAAACGATCGAAGGATACGGCGGGGGAGAGGAATCGGATACGATGAGTGGGGGAGGTGAGGATGTGAGGAACCGGCCGTGTGGAGAGGGAGATAGTATCTCGGGATGCACGGCCGACGGGATGACGCTTTGTAGCGACGACACGACGCCGTTGTCGTCGAAAGTTTTGAGGATTATTTTGATGCGTGGAAAAAGCTTTAAAAAGCCCCAAACTTTTCAATTGAGATATATTTATCCAAATCTTTTTATGACTTCAAAAATTTTAAATTTTTTTTCTGTTACACTAAATTTTTAAGATAAATATGTCGTATGGATAAAATTTGGGATTGTCACGTAAGCATAAGTTTTGAGTTTTTGGTATCACAAAATAAAATTTGAGATTAATGTATTATGGCGGATATAGTTTAGATTTTTTTGTAACTTTTATCTTTTTGATGCCGATGGAGTCCATTTATAAGGACCCAAAATTACAAAGCAAATCAAACCTTTAGATAATTTCTTAAATTTGCCCAAATTTAAAAAAATAAATAAATAAACTTCTAGCGAGGAGAACAAAAAGACGATAAAGCCAATAATCGCCTCGTGAGTATACCAATAGAGGTGATCGAAGGTAAGTTTAGTTTGCTAATATCACTTTTCGTCGCATATTTTCACTATTCTTATTGTATATTTGAAGCCAGCATCAGGTACGTGCAAATTAAGGCCTGCATGGCAATATTCCAATTTTTTTGTTCTTTTGTTCTTTTGTTTATTGAAATAAAGTAGAAATCTATTTAGTAACGCGTTAATATTTTTATTTTCTAAAAAGAAAAGTAGCTGAGGAATACCTTTAGAACAAAAATAAAAAGTATAAAAAATTAGGGCACATTTGGTAATGTTTTTGTTTTGGAGAACAATTTTTTAACATAAATAGTTTTTTTTTTTGTTTTTGTTCTAGGAAATAATTTCGAGTATAAAAACACGCTTGATAACTGAAAAAAATTTCTACTCGGGAATGCATTTGATAAACTTGTATAATTTTTTTGTTTCTTTTAATTTTTCAATATTTTTATTATATTTTTCTTCTTTTTTTTTTTTTTTTTTTTTCTTTCTTTCTTTTTTTGGCCAATCGCCTTGGCCGGGCCACCGCCAAGTCGGTGTCGCCCAATGGTGGCCCAATGAGACCAAGCCTTTGGTAGCTAAGCGAGCTCGGCCTTACCAAATTTGGGCGAGCTCAAGCTCGCCCAACCAAGGCGAGGCCAAACCTCACTAGTGACCTCGCTTGGCCACCAAGGCCACTAGCGAGGCTTGGCCTCGCCTTGACCGGGCGAGCTTGAGCTCGACCTTGCTAGATTTGGGCGATCTCAAGCTCGCCCGGCCAAGGCGAGGCCGAGCCTCGCCGAGGGCCAGCGACGCTTCAGCGAAGTTGCCAGCCCTCAACGGCCGGTCGCCAGCCATAGCTGAGGTCGGTAAGAAGAAAAAAAAAAGTGTTTCTCAGAAGTATTCAGGAACAAGAAACAAGTTTTTTCTATTTCTTGTTTTGTTCCAAATCTATTCCCGAGAATAAAAGTATAAACAAACGCGTTTCGTTATTTTTTGGTTCCCCAGAACAAAAGAACAAAAATTTGTGTTTCAAGAAACATAAACACTTTTTGCCAAACACACCCTTAACTTCTTGTTCCTAGGAACAATTTTTAAAAATAACAAATAAGTCATTTTCTTTCTTCTTCTTTTTCCCCTTTTCTTCTTTTTCCTCTTCTAATCGGTAGGTAAGACTTGTTGTTCGCTATTGCTAGTCATCGCCACCTAGTGACCGGCTAGAGGAGAAAGAAGAAGAGGAAAAAAAAAAAAAAAAAAAAAAATCTTAAAAAAATTTACTAAAAAATTGAAAGAAATTCTACATCATAAAAAAAAAAAAAAAAAAAAAATGTATGAGTTGTATCAAACACAATATTTTTTTTTTTTTATTCCAAGAGTAGAAATTTTTGTAGTTACCAAACACGTTATTTTACTTAGAAATTGTTCCAAAGAATAAAAATAGAAAAGAATTATTTCCGAAAAGAAATTATTCCTGAGAATATAAATATTACCAAATGCACCATTGGCTTTTTATGTTAAAAGCTTGGTTCCCTTTGAGTTATTAGTCACACTCCTAGGGTTAATATTATTTTTAAGAGTTTGTAAGAATTCTCGATTCAATCTTATAATTTGATCTTGGGAACCCTTCGACGATCTTACATGGAATCGATTCTTATAACGTCGGGTTTGGATATGGAAATGAATCGAATTTGCACTCTTTCAATCCCTCATGTGTCACAACCGTGAACCATCTATATATTACAGTAAAAGAGAATTTATGCATAGTTAATACATTGATACTTATGAACGGAACCTTTCTTTTCCGAATGGAAGTGCAAGAGTTTTGTCAAGAAAATTAAAAATTTCCAATAGTATCTTTTGAGATTAATATAATATTTATTATGTTTTGATTTGTCTATGCTGCGAGATTGATTTTATGCAACAGTTATGCAATAGACAAAAGTCCTTGTCAATATGCAAGTCTTTTGTGATTCATGATATGATAATACACATAATAATACTTATTCCAATTTTCATAAAATCCCTCTTCGTTTTACAATAT
Organism: Eucalyptus microcorys; assembly: GCA_014182515.1. Taxonomy (NCBI): domain Eukaryota; kingdom Viridiplantae; phylum Streptophyta; class Magnoliopsida; order Myrtales; family Myrtaceae; genus Eucalyptus; species Eucalyptus microcorys. The sequence continues at coordinate 12,196,764 of CM024569.1, forward strand.
CTTATAAATCTGAATCTCTACCGGATGATCAAGTAAGTTTTCTAGGACCAAATTGCCTTTATGTCCAATTTAATGCTTAGAAATGCATATTTTTAGATTGTTGAGATGCTTGATTTAATTCTTATAGATTTTTACTTGATTTCCGTGCCATCATTAAACTGAATTTAAAATAGCAATTATCCGTTCAAATGGACCATTGTAAAGTCGAAACGCTGCTACAAAATTTCTCAATGTAAAATACTCTTGCGCTGCTTATTTCAATGCTTGAATGTTCAATTAAATTACTTTGTCGTAATCTTGCCTCATTCATAGGTCGTAATATCGGACGGACGACATCAAAGAATCGTAAGGCGTCTTAACTGCGGTTCGCATTTAACTAAGGGCAGTTAACTAGTCCTCGAAAGTCGAAAGTACCCTTCCTTTAGAGTTGAAGCTCCAAGTCTGACTCGCTTGTTAGGAAGTAAAGCCCGTTCAAAATATACTCGGAGCTTCCGCCTCGAACGGCTCCTCTAGGATGGATGTAGGCCCAGGCCCGGCTTGTGCGGTGGTGTCAATTGTATCTCATATTACAGTGTAGATCTTTCATTCCAACACATTGTTATTTTTCACTAGATTATATCTTTTTAGATGTTTTTTTCAAGGCGCCCATCATTAGGGGTGAGTATGGTTTGGATTGGATCGGTTTAACACCTTATCCAAAGACCAATCCGCATAGTATTGGTCTTCAATTTTTGGGATCGATAATCTAGAACCCAACCGACCGACCGACCTTATGAGATCAATCTATCAATTTTTTTTTTAATTTCATTTTTTCTTTAAAAGAACAAACATACTATTTCAAACTATACATCCATCAATAATAACACACTATGCTCATACGTATCAAACATAAATATAAAATAAGGTAACAATAGAAATTTACACTTGCTAAAAGCAACAAACCATAAAAACGAATACACAAAGCGAGGGAATAGAAGCAAGCGGCTAGGCGAGCAAAGAGAGGTTGGTTGCGAGGCAAATGAATAAGGTTTCTTTCTTTTTTTGGTCAAATTCCTACTTTTTAGGTACACGGCAAATTGAATTGCCAAGATAATAGGAAAAAAGACGCTAGGGTTCAGACAAAAGTATTAAAAAATATATAATATATTATATGTTTAAAACCGGTCCGGATTAAATCAAGCCTAAACTTTCAAGACTAAGGATTAACTCGTGCAGTGCGAGGTCTAGAGATCCTAGGAGTAAGGACCAATTCAGTGCCCTTGGAATCATACTAGGATCGGCTGGATTGGGCTAGTCTAAGGTCAGTCCATAGTCAACCCTGGACCGATACTCACCCATACCCATTATGTCATTCGCATATGTCATTTTTAGTCGTTATGTCATCGTCAGATACCACATCATGTAGGCTTTATTTGCTCAAGGGGTTTTTCCCTTGATAGATTATTGGCATTGAATAATATTGTAGAATGCTTATTGAAAAATATTATGCATCAAAATTCCCTTAGATTGACCATTGTCTAAGGAACATGATATGAAAAACAAACTTTGAAAATTTATGATCATCTTTTATTTGGATCATCCCTGGATCATTATCATTTTATCCAACTCTCAAAGAGATTAAGACACTAATCATATTCAAGTGGGTTTTTTTCCCAATTAGATAGAATTCTACCGAAAATGATTGATTTACAAACATTGCGGATTCGTTAAGAGATTGAATTTTTCAACCCTCTTAAAAATGGTTGTCCATCATACTAACCCAAGCTTCTCGATGCTCTCTAACGTTCGTTCTCAATGTTGTTATTTTGCTTGCTATCCCTTTGATTAACCGATTGACATGGTTGTATTTACATTCAAACAATGATAATGTTCTTATCTCACCCATGTTAGGTTCACTTACCTGGAGGGAAAAAGCTACTAAATATGGTTTATGTTCATAGTTTTCATATGTAAGACTCGGAATTTACACATGAGAATGGGATAAAGCACCAAAAAAGTTCTAAATATATGACAATAGTATTAATTCAGTCATAAACCTTTTAATTGGATGAATTCAATTATAAACCCTTTCACATTGGCATTAATTCAGTCCATCTAACCAATTTTTCGGACCGGCCGATGTTGATGCTAGCAATAGTTTAGCCAAGGGCGACGTGGCAATTTTTAATTTTTAATTTTTTTTTTTTTCATTTTCTTTTTTTTTTTCTTTTTCTCTTCTTCCCCTTGTGTTCCTTTAGTGACTAGCGGGGCTTTGCGGCCCTCGCCCATTGTGGCTGGCAAGCCGTGAGAGTCTTGTTGGGCTAAGAGGAAGAAGAGGCCAAAAAAGAAAAGAAAAAAAAAAAAAAAGAAATGGAAAAAATTAATGAAAAATTCAAAAAAAAAAAATTATTTAAAAATTGCCACATAGTGTAATTTGGCTAGATGGACTAAATTGATATTAATGTGAAAAAGTATAAGGTTAAATTGGTTAAATTGGTTTAATTAAGAGGTTTACGGCTCAATTCATACAAATGCCATAGATTTATGATTTTTTTTTTTGTACTTTTCCTCATGAAAATGTGTTAAGAAACATATGATTTGATATTATTGATATGTTTTTCAAAACCTAATCTTCATAAAAGTTTTGTCTAATGGAAAGTATAAAGCATATTGAGAAAACGGAAGCCCAAATGGCCAAACCAAGAAGGTAATTCTATTACAAAAAGGAAATAAGAAATAACGAGAATAATCATATAAGCTATGGCAAAATTTATTCAATAAATTGATGTACTAATTAATTTAAATTGGATCTATCAAAATCAATAATAATGTGCAAATCCATATAAGCCCCATAAAAATCAACCTTGCAACCGTTGGTGATGAATTGACCATGATTAGACTCCGTTTGTTTCATGAAAAATAATTTTCTGAAAATCGTTTTCCGGTTTTTTTGACGTTCATTTTATAGAAAATGAATTAGTCAAAGAAAACGTTTTTTTCGCGTCACTTTCTTTCACCAAATTAATTCTCATTTTATTTTTATATTATCTTATCTTTTTTATTTTTTCTTTTCTTTCTTTTTGATCTTCTTCGTTGGCTAGTCCCCTGACCATAGGCGAGTTGGCGCCTTGCCATAAGCCAGTGATGCCAAGCTCGCCCGACGTCGGTGAGCTTGAGTCCCATTAATATGGCCACCTAGGCAAGGCTTTAGCCTCGTTGGAGGTCGCCAGGTGTTGTCAAGGCTTTGGTGACCTCCAACAAGACTCAAGCCTCGCCCACCCCAGCCCACCCAACGCCCTCAAGCGAGCCTAGGCCACACCGAGATCCAACCACTTGGGTAGGGCTTAATCTTTGCCCGAGATTGCCAGACATTGATGAGGCTTTGGCGACCTTCAGTGAGACTCGAGCTTTACTCAGGTGGCCGAATTTAGCAATGCTTGAGCTTGCTAGCCTATGCTGGTCACCAACCGTTGCCGTGGTTGGAGATTGGCCAATGAAGGAGGAGAAGAAAAGGAAAGAAAAGAAAAAGAAAAAGAAAGAAAAGAAATAAAGGAAAAGAAAAGAAAAGAAAATTAGTTAAAAAATCGATTTTTGTTAAATTATTAATAACAAAATTGTTAAGAGGCGCATGGAAGAAAAGATTTTTCTTACTAAATAACGAAAAATATTTTCTAATTCATTTTCAGGTTTTAATCGAATAGCAGAAAATATAATTATTGTCTTAGAAAATATTTTTCAGAAATATCATATTTTTCACGAAATGAATAGAGCCTTACATTACTTTTTTTTTTACTCTTAAGCTATATCTTATGCAATGTTCATTTTAGCTAAAAAAAAAAAAAAAAAAAAGAAGGAAAGAAAGAAAGAGAGAGAAAGAAGTTAGGGTCATTCATTTACAGTTAAAGAACAAATATAAAAGATTCAAAAAAATTTATAATATTTAAATAAGAAAAATATAATAGGCGAATTGACATTTTTATCAACATTATGAAAGTTTAGGGTACCATTGAACAGAAAATAGTGAAGTCGTAAAAATTTTTCTTGTTAAGTCAACAATCAATGGCAATGCCGTAATTTTCTGGACAAACTTGCCAGATCCCCTCTCCCTCTCTCTCCTCCTCTCTCTCTCTCCTCCTTAAACCCTTCGAAGCAGCTAGCAAAGCAAAAACGAGAGGCGAGAGCAAAGCCCCCACCTAAAACCCCCTCATTGCTCCGCCGCGCGCCGCCGCCGCCGCCGCCACCGCCGATTCCAAATGGCCGCCGTCGCCCTGACGCACCGCCACTCCAAGCGCCTCCTGCCGCTCCCCTCCCGAATCTACTCCTGCTGCGGGGGGCTCGCCGGCGGCGGCTCGATCGCCGATTTGCTCGCCGCCAATGACCAGCGACCCACCGGCGCGTCGCTCCCGTGGTGGAGATCCATGGCCACTTTCACCCGGACGTGAGTTTCGCGCTCTCTGATTGGCTGGTTCCGCCGTGCTCTTTCGCATCCTGGTGGATGTCGATTTGCTGTGCCCTTTTTCTGTTCTTTCTTTCTACCCTATCTTCGTCGGCGTTTGCTTGTTCTGGAGCTTGTCCTTCTGGTTTTTCTCATGGCTTTGCGAGAGCAGTGAATTTGTGCTTTGTTTCCAGCGCGTTAGCTTCTGTTTCAATGGAGCTTAAAGTTTTCTCTCCTTGACATACGGCAAGTGACCGACTGTTGTTAAACAATGGGGATCTTGACTTGGCATGGTGGTTAAAAATGAAGCGTCTTTTGTTTAAGCTTTGCCAGACGGAAAAAAGTGATAGTACAGGGAAAGGAAAGGATGAATTTTTCCAGAACATGGAAGCAATTGGTGGAAGTATTAAACTTTAGTCTTCTTGCCATTGCTTAAAGCTCGGGATGATGTGGGGCGATGGAGTGTTTGGTGAATTCGTTTAGCTGAACGAGTACTGTAAAGGCGAGAATATCATATCTAATGCATTGAACAGTGAACTTGAATGTGTACTGGGGTTTTTGAGTAGCAACTTGTGTGTGTGCTGTTATCATCTTTGAGGGAGAAATATGGCTGATCCCACCATGTAGAAATATTAATGGCAGGCATGATATTGGGATTTTAGGACATAAATTTGAATGCAGTGTGCCTATATTGTCTGCATGGTGTTTGTTCTTCTTTAGCTGATTCACTTGGCATAATTTGACTTCCCTACTGTGCTTTTTCATTATTTTTGTGACCTGCTATTAAATTCCTCAGGAATGTAACTCTTGCCCTGCTTAAAAGTAAAGTTGTTTCTATTACAATATTGTCTGTTTTCCTTTTCACTGTCTTAGCTATTGATATAAAAAACTGTTGTTTAAAAAATATGCTATAGGCAATTTCCAGTGGTGAGAGGAGAAAGATTAGTGGTGATATTTTTTTCCAGTACATCTTGAATTACTTCTATAATTTTCTTTTCCTGCAGAAAACCTCATGTAAATGTGGGTACAATTGGCCACGTCGATCATGGAAAAACTACGCTTACTGCTGCAATTACGAGGGTGGGTTTTGGGTGGGATGGCTTATGCCATCCTTTGTCACTTTTCTCTTTTGTTTATTTAAAGATTGATTTTGAAAGCCTCAAATCATAAAGACAAGAAGTGGCTTAAGTTTTTCGTTTAATGGTATGTTTAGGTTCTGGCAGAAGAAGGAAAAGCAAAGGCTGTTGCCTTTGATGAAATCGACAAGGCTCCTGAAGAGAAGAAAAGAGGAATTACTATTGCAACTGTAAGATATCAACTGCTTGCTTAATTTATGGGCATGATTTAAGCTCTTTTATGCATCTTAATTCACTTTGTAGTTTGTTTAGTTATAAACTGCATGTTGTCTGTTTAACCTCAATTGTACATGATTTTGCAGGCTCACGTAGAGTATGAGACCGCTAAGCGGCACTATGCACATGTAGATTGCCCAGGACATGCTGATTACGTTAAAGTAAGATGTGAATGGACCAATCTTTTCAGTTGGAACAATTTTGGGCAAGTGTGAGAGCTATGAGATGTTACATTATCAGCAAGGGATATATCTCATAAAAGTGCTATTGTGCTTTAATGTCAGCATAGTTTTAATGTCAATATTTTTAAGTATTTGATATATTAATTTAGAGATGGGAATTTCGTGTGTGCTATGATTCCTTGCAATAATCAACATGCTTTGTTCATCTTGTAGAACATGATAACTGGAGCTGCTCAAATGGATGGTGGTATTCTTGTTGTATCTGCCCCTGATGGTCCGATGCCCCAGACAAAGGAGCACATTCTTTTGGCACGTCAGGTCTGTATATTGCGTGTAAAAGCTGTATACATATTTAGCAGATTTTTAAGCATGTGTTTCATTTGATAATTCTTGAGTAGCAGTGTAAATAATAGGCATTTTTTATTGCATTGAGCAGGTTGGGGTGCCATCCCTTGTGTGTTTCTTAAATAAGGTTGATGCTGTTGATGATCCAGAGCTCTTGGAGCTTGTAGAAATGGAACTTAGGGGTATGGTGCTTATGGAAGTTCTCTTGTTGGATATCTTCTCTTTTTTGTTGTGAGGTTGAGCTAGAAAGGTTTTATATGAACTTCAATGTTTTCCAGAGCTTCTTAGCTTCTACAAGTTCCCCGGGGATGAAATTCCTATTGTTCGCGGTTCGGCATTGTCCGCTTTACAGGGGACAAATGAAGACATAGGCAAGAAAGCTATTTTGAAGTTGATGGAGGCTGTTGATGAGTACATTCCTGATCCTGTGCGTCAACTTGATAAACCTTTCCTCATGCCAATTGAAGACGTTTTCTCAATCCAGGTGAAGTACAAGTTCACTTGTCAATGACACAATATCATTTGGTGTTGCCTTACATTTTTATAAGAGACTACATTTACAGATATTCTCAACCAAATCCCCACCATTAACTATGTTTGTGCACTTTGAACATTTGAAAGAGGATGCTCCTTTCTTTGGCCCATTTAGCTGACTGTTAAGATCACAGTACTTTGCTCTTTTCCAGCATAGATGCTTTTTGTCTTGAATTCCCTTTCCATGCCACCAAAAGGGGTAGTGTTACTGATTGCTAATCTCGCAACTCTGATTGTGTTTCAGGGACGTGGTACTGTTGCAACTGGCCGTGTTGAACAGGGAATTATTAAAGTTGGTGAAGAAGTTGAGATTTTGGGTTTAATGCAGGTGAAAATCATAATAAATCTTCTCCTTTATCATCTATTCTGGAGCTATTTCATGTCAGCATGGCATATCATGGGTGATTTTACTTGGATTGACCTCATCTCATCAATCAGTAGGAGGAAGGTTTGGCCTGATACCTAAGCTTTTTGTGTAGGGTGCTCCTCTGAAAACTGTAGTGACTGGTGTTGAGATGTTTAAGAAGATCTTGGATCAGGGACAGGTAAGGCTCTGGTCCTTTCCAGACCTCTCCAGAACCTTATGCAGCGATGTTTCTGATACATCCTGTCAAACTCGTAGGCTGGTGACAATGTTGGCCTCCTTCTTCGTGGTTTGAAGCGGGATGATATACAGCGTGGTCAGGTAAGTAACCGGGCTTAAATTATATAAGCTGGAGTTTTTATTGATGAGTTAGTGATCTCGCATACATTCTTGTTATGCTCTAGTGATGGCTATTTATTTTCCCGTGATTGTACGTGTGTGGCCTACTGATGGACGATGTAGAAATGATGTCAAGGCTTGTATACTTTTTGCTCTAAATGTGTAGAATTACTTACATCAGAGTAGGATATAAACAATCAGATGTGACATTATCAACGATTGCTTTGGAGAGAATGTGATTAGTTTCCTCTTTTTGAGTAGGTCATCGCGAAACCTGGTACCGTCAAAACATACAAGAGATTTGAGGCAGAAATATATGTCCTAACAAAAGATGAAGGTGGACGCCACACTGCCTTCTTTTCAAATTACAGGCCTCAGTTTTACATGAGAACTGCAGATATCACAGGAAAAGTTGAACTACCTGAAGAAGTTAAGATGGTTATGCCTGGAGACAACGTGACAGCAGTTTTCGAGCTTATTTCAGCAGTTCCACTTGAAGCAGGTATGTGGAACTCATGTTTCAAATTTGCTATTTGTTGTGATTTTCATTGTAGCTGAGAACTCAGAATATGATTTCTCAATAAGCTTCTTGTTGATCCTTGTATGACAGGACAAAGATTTGCCTTGAGAGAGGGAGGTAGGACGGTTGGTGCAGGTGTAGTGTCAAAAGTGTTGAGCTGAGCTGAGATTCGTCAAATTTTTAATTCGTGAAAGCAAATCCTGAGTTTTGAGACGCAAAGTGCGGCAATTACTTTCATAGCCTGCGGGTTTGCTCTTCATGTTTATGCAGAGCACTATTGTTAGCAATTACTAGTGGTGTGATAAATTGAACTAGGAGGAAGCTCAACTGAAATGTTAGTTTTATTGCAAAGTTAGTGAGTTGCCCATGATTTGGCTCTTCTAATAATTTATAACTGCACTTGTCCTCTGTAAACGTATTTCTTTGAGCTGTAGCATGGATATGTATCCCTCGAAAGCTACGTTCATTAATTAGTCCTTCTTGAATTTGAGCATTTTATGCCGATACGAGCAAAGTTGCAAGAACAGTCTACAAGTAATATTGCATTTAGTATGTGCATTTTATGCCGATGCGAGCAAAGTTGCAAGAACATTCATCAAGTAATATTGCATTTAGTATGTACAAGTGATGATGCATCAAAATGTTTACTATGTAACTGATTTAGTTAGAATCAAAGTATTTAGCGTATCCAAATTAGGGGTGATCGGTTTCACCGAGAACCGCCCACTAAGGATGAGTATGGTCCGGGTGGGCGGTCCCATATTGCAAATGAGAACCACCCATTAAAGATCGGTTGCAAAAAATAAAAATTAGGAACTGCTCGTTGGTTCCATAGATCCACCGGAGAACTTTCGAGTGGATCCATGGAACCGGTCTCCAATACCAACAAATTATATCCATCAATAAACATCATGGTGTATCTAATATCCATTTATGCTGTTAAAACAAGCTGTTGGCTTTCAATTTTGTACATGACGATAAAGTGTTGCAACATTAATGAACATCTCCGATTGGTCCTCTCCCTCCTCTTTGTTTGTTTATTTTGTTTGGTTGAGAAAACAAGTAAATGATTTATTAGAATTAAAAATATAAAAAAAAATAGGGGGTTAATCCTATTACACGCCCAAGAGACAAAATTAATTATTAATATCTAACAACTACAAATATACATATATGTACATATATATTTGGTCAAACAACTACAAAATAATTAAGTAATTAAGATGTAATTTCTTTTTTTAAATATATATATGTATGTATCGGTCTGGTCCGAGTGAGTGGGTGAGTGATTCCAAGCCTAGAACAAGGAATTGGACCGGTACTTATTGGTTTCACTAAAATGAAACTGATAATCGGACCGATTACCATGGGAACCGTCGGTACTAAGTTGATCCGATCTAGTTTCAGGCAGTCTGGGTGGTTCTCGGTTTCTTTGCACACCCTTACTGCCCACTAAGGGCTAGTGCCACAAAATGAGAACTTGGAACTGCTCATTGATTTCATTGCCTCATCTAAGAATCAGATCACTGGTCTGGTTTGGTCATTGGGTGAGTCCACGAAACTGTCTACTTTCAATAATCCTTGCTGGGAGAAGCCATCAACCAACATCATGTATGTCTTTTGATTCGGACGAAGCCCTCGAGCATGAATTTGATAAAAAAAAAACTCCGTAGTTCTGTTCAAATTACTAGCCTTACACATAAATATTTATCAAGGAAGTATAAGTGAACGTTTGGCGACAATCCGTTTATCATCATTTTTACATGCAAAACAAGCGGTTGATTGAAATTATCATCCTTGCAAGTTGCAAAGGCCATTTATGAGTGTATCATAGGTGAATTCGTCGGAAAGAAGCCCAGTCTGCTCATCTCATTCAGAACATCACTTGTTCCTCTCATTTTCCCTTCTCTACACAACCCATTAATGATCGAAGTATATGATATCACATTAGGTTCCAAATCTTTCAACGACGGTTGAGTGAAGAAACTAGAAAAGGGGCAAATGACAATTAGGGTTTTGAATTTATAGGAGAGGAAGCAGCGATATTAGAGGCGACCGAGAGCGAGAGCGAAAGAGGGAGGCAAGGCCATGACTGCAAGGGATAGCTGGAAGCGAAGCCGCGATTGTGATGCCGCGAATTGTGGCCGGAGGTGAGAGCTTAGATGAAAGGTCATCGAGAGCAAGATGAGGTGAGAGAGTTGAGACTAAGAGCTAGACTTGGGAATAAGGGCTTTGATTTTGCAAACATAAAAATTCAAATATATAATGTGTGCCCATCCGGTCCAAGTGGTTTAGATGAGTAGTCCTCACCTTGAATTGGACTAGTACTCATTCATTCTAATAATTGGAATCAGAAATCACCCTAAACAGACTTATTTGGTCTGGTCCGGAAGATTTTTGGTTCTTTTGCACACTCCTAATTCAAATAACTATTATGTACATAATTTAGTTAGAATCAAACTATTTGGTGCAACCAAATGACTGTTAAGACATGATTTTGTTAAGACCAATCTATTCGGGGCTCACTATGACTCAAGAGGATGGCATTGTTGGCTATGGCCTTCTTGCCAGTGAGTTCTCTGACATCGAGCAGAACTAAAACAAGTAAATTTGGCACGTTAAGACTATGAGGAAGAAGAATTGCAGGCACATTCTGCGCATATGTTCTGTATTTCTAGTCCCAAAAAAAAAGTTGACTTACTAGTGTCAAATCGCCTCGCAATGCGCATCTAACTACAGCACAGAAAATGGACACTAGCGAGAACGGAGAAAAATGTCAAAGAAGTGTTAAACTTTTGTATTTGTGCCAATTTAGTCCTAAATATTTTATTGGTGTAAATTTAGTCTTAAATATTTTCACTTTATGCTAATTTAATCATTTCTAGCTAATTTTGATAGGATTTTGTTGACTAAGAGTCGGTCGGGCCGACATGAACAACTCTTAATATTATTTTAATATATTTTTGGAATTATTTTATTTTTTTTCCTTTTTTCTTTCTCTTTCTTCTTCTAGTTGGTCATCGGATCTTGGCAACTAGCCAGAGGCATAGCTGGAGAGCCTTGCTAGAGGCCGAGCGAGGCTTGACCCTTGTTAGATCCAGCGAGGGCGAGCCTTATCAATCTAGAGCGAGGCCATCCTTGTGACCTCTGGCGAGGGCTTGAGCCTTGCCGGTGGCTGGCGAGGCTTGTCGGCCGGTTGCCGAGGTTGAGCAAACGGCTGGAGGAAGGGGAGGAGAAAGAAAAAAGAAAAAAGAAAAAGACAAATAAAATAAAATAAAATAAAATATTTAAAATTTATTAAAATATTATTAAAAGTTGTTTACATCAGCACCGATCATGTCACATTAGTCGACTAGTCTCAATAAGCAAAATCCTGCCAAAATTAGACGGAAAAGACTAAATTGATACAAAGTGAAAATGTTTAATACTAAATCGACACCAATAAAATGTTTAAGACTAAATTGGCACAAATGCAAAATATTTAAGACTTTTTTGATACTTTTCCCAACGAGAATGCGGCAGATCAGATGCAGCTTTGCGTTCCAGCCCTTGAAGCTTCCTCCGAAGCCAACTCTGGAAGCTACTCGGTCCTGCAACTCCTCTCGACTAATCTCCACCAAATCCTTTGGATTAAGAATGTGACGAGTGGCGGCATCAAAAGAGTGCAGAGGACCAAGGCCTCAATAGGGCCTACCCATGCAACAGTCGAGGCCTCAAGCTTGGCCCTTGTTGTGGCTCCCTTCGAAGCCAATAGCAGCACTCGCTTTATCTCGCGGTGCCTCTTGCCTAATCGCTGCCACTTTCAACTCACAAGCCAAGCCAACGGAGCAGCTAGGCGGCAATGAAAACGATGTCCTCGACAATATCGAATGCCTCTACCATTGTAAATTCAGCCAAATGAGTTCGAGAGAGAGACAGCGTAAGATCGAGAAAGAGCAAAGAATGAGGTAAAGCAGCTCGGTGGAAGGAGAGGCGAGGGAGTATGGGTTGGGAAAATATGATTAACGATTGGGAAGAACAATGGAATCAAACTTTTAAGATGCGACTTTCCTTAAGGAATTATTTGCCCACAAGTTGCTAATGAATATCAACAAATTTCCTTCAAAATATAATAATTGAGAATACTAGATGGCCATTTTAGTATTTTTCCAGGATCTTTCAAGGAAAACAATTGAAATGATAATTGTATTTTTGGAAATAAAACTCGAAAAGACTTGATTCTCATTTATTTTAAAATTCGCGTATTTATCTTAGTCTTAATAAACAGAGACAATCCTTCAGGAAATGTTGCAAAGTAAATAGGTATGTATTCAAAGGTTACTTTGAAAAGACATATAAAAGTCATAATAAATTAATAACTAATATTTTTAATTAAATAATAATTTAGAATTTTAGAACTTTTGAAGTACTGATTGAACAAATACAACCGATTGAACATGTACAACGTACATTATATAATACGAAAAAGAATGACAAAAGGAAAGAATATCTCCAACAAATATCTCCTACGTGAATCAATTCTATCCTAAGATTGATTTATCCAATCAACCATAGTATCAGGATGATCAATCATGATCTGGAGATGATCAATTACAATCCGGACTGATGAAGCATATCCTCCAACATGCGATATAAGTAATACAATTTGAAACTTTAATACTGCAGATATTTGCCCATCCCGCGGCCCCGGCCTACGATGCCGGTACAAAAAAGCATTAAGTTCCATAGGATTTTGCTGTTGAACCACACTCCTACAATATCAAATAAGGGGAAAAATCGTATTTCCAAGTGAAGATCGTGATTTTTTTAAAAAAAAAAAAAAAATTTATAACATTTTCCAAACATAATTCAAATCCTTTTTATACTTGGTAAGTTATAAACTTTCTTATTGCATAAAATTAAACAAGATCTTTGAATTAAATTATTTTTTTTCTATTTGCCTGTCCATTTTTCTTGCAACCAAATTAAGAATATAAAAGAAAAGGAAATCAATTCACCACGCGGGCAGAATCGATATATTCACTTTGAAATTTGTCTGATACAATGTCTAAGAATATATACAGTCATAGATACGACCACAAACAAATATATATGAAAGTATTATCCAATTTCTAATTCCTTCATTACATTTCCTTTATTTGCCTTTATTCGTTGAACTATATTATAATGACGATAATGATGACGACGATGACGCATGGGGGTGGTATATAATGAGTCAATCCATCTGCGCATGAAAATTCCAATGTTTACACCAAATTGCCATACACTTCTTTTTTTTTTTTTTTTTTGGACGAAAAATTGCCATACACTTCAGGGAACTTAATTTCAACGATCTACTAAACTTAATTTCAACGATCTACTAAACTTATTTCCAATGTTAATACCAAATTGCCATATATATATATATATATACACGCGCGTTAAAATCACTGAGAAGAGCCCTTGGAGATTCGAAATTCGAAGTTGTTCAATGGATTCCAAAAGTAAGGGATCAGATAAGAAAAGCAAATCGGATGAGAAAAACAAATCGGATGAGAAAAGCAAATCGGATGAGAAGTACACGGGCTTTGTGGTGCGATTTGAAGAAACATGGAAGAAGTACAAGGAAGAGCAATCGAAGCAAGGTTCTTCCTCGGCAAGTGAAAAAGGATCTCAAGGTGGGTCGAGCGGCCAGGCGAAGGATTGATTTCTACTTCCGTTCTGATGATCAATAAAATCATGCATATTCTCTTAAGTTTTAGTTTCTTCATGAATGTGGTACTTTCTCGTGTCATTCCTAAATAATATCATAGGGAATAAAGGGATGTAATGTATTCGCGAGCCATGTCTTCGTGCTTACAAAAAGAGTTCTGCGAATTTAGGGTTTGGAATTTGGACCTAGCGACGATTATGTCCAATTGTTAATTATATATAAATGCTTCTTCTTCCTATTAAGTATTTGACAAACTTTTATTGATTATCCATTCGACTAATTTTGGCTGACCAGAGATGATGTGGACGCTGACCAATGGCCGGACACGTAATTTTTAAATTTTTTTCTTCTTCTTTTTCCTTTTTTTTTTCTCTCTTCTTGTTGGAGGCTCGCTAGCCACTGTGCGAGGGCCGTAAAGCCCTTGTTGACTATCAGCGAGGGTCGCCGATATTTTTGTCCTCTGTAAACGTCTTTCTTGAGCTGTAGCATGGATATGTATCACTCCAAAACTACATTCGTTGGTTAGTCCTTAGATTGAATTTGAGCATTTTATGCTGATACGAACAAAGTCACAAGAACAGTCAACAAGTAATATTGCAGTTAGTATGTACAAGTGATGATGCATCCAAATGTTTACTATGTACCTGATTTAGTTAGAATCAAAGTATTTAGCGTATCCAAATTAGGGGTGATTAGTTCCATCGAGAACTGCCCATTAAGGGCTGGTGCCATAAAATGGGAACTCAAAACTGCTCAGTAGTTTTATGGACTCATCTAAGAATCAGATCATTGGTCCGGTCTGGTCCCCCGTGAATCCATGAAACTGGTCTGCTTTCGATAATTCTTTGTTGGGAGAAGCCATCGACCAACTTTTGATTCGGACAAATCCCTCGTGCATGAATTTGATTAAAAAACTTCATAGCTCTGTCCCTCCCTCCCCGCTGCCGATTCCAAATGGCTGCTGTCGCCCTGAGGCACCGCAACTCGAAGTGCCTCCTGCTGCTTCCCTCCCGAATCTACTCCTGCTGCAGGGGGCTCGTCGCCGGCCGCTCGATCACCAATTCGCTCGCCGCCAATGACAGGCAACCTGGTGCGTCGCTCCCATGGTGGAGATCCATGGCCACTTTCACCTGGACGTGAGTTTCTCGCGCCCTCCGATTGGCCCGTTCCGTCCATGCTCTTTCGCATCCTAGAGGATGTCGATTTGCTGTGCATTTTTTTTTCCTAGATTTAATCGTCATCGGCGTTTGCTTGTTCTGGAGCTTGTCCTGCTGGTTTATTCTTGGCTTTGTGAGAGCGGAGAATTTGTGCTTTGTTTCCAGCGCGTTAGCTTTTGTTTCAATGGAGCTTAGAGTTTTCTCTCCTTGACATTCTGCAAGTGACTGACTGTTGTTAAGCAATGGGGATCTTAACCTGGCCTGGTCAAAAAGAAGGTTCTTTTGATTAAGCTTTGCAGACGGAAAAAAGGATGAATTTTTCAGAACATGGAAGCAATTGGTGGAAGTACTAAACTGTAGTCTTCTTGCCCTTGCTTGAAGCTCGGGATGATGTGGGGCGACAGAGTGTTTGGTGAGTTCATTTAGCTGAACGAGTACCGTAAAGGCGAGAATATCATTTCTAATGCATTGAACAGTGAACTTGAACGTGTACTGAGCTTTTTGTGTAGGGTGCTCCTGTAAAAACTACAGTGACTGGTGTTGATTGTTTAAGAAGATATTGGATTAGAGGCAGGTAAGGCTCTGGTTCTTTCCAGACCTCTCCAGAACCTTATGCAGCAATGTTTCCGATACATCCTGTCAAACTTTTGGGCTGGTGACAATATTGGCCTCCTCCTTCGTGGTTTGAAGCGGGATGATGTGCAACGTGGTCAGGTAAGTAGCGGGCTTTGATTATATAACCTGGATTTTTTTATCAATAAGTTAAGTGATGTCGCACACATTCTTGTTATGCTCTAGTGATGGCTATTTATTGGCGCTGTGATTATACGTGTGACCTACAGATGGAACATTTAGAAACGATGTCAAGGCTCGTTTATTTTGCTCTAAATGTGTAGAATTACTTACGTCAGAGCAGGATATAAACAATCAGATATGACGATATCGAGGATGTGCTTTGAGAGAATGTAATTAGTTTCCTCTCTTTGAATAGGTCATTGCGAAACCTGGTACCGTCAAAACATACGAGAGATTTGAGGCAGAAATATCCGTCCTAACAAATGATGAAGGTGGACGCCACGCTGCCTTCTTTTCAAATTACAGGCCTCAGTTTTACATAAGAACTGCAGATATCACGGGGAAAGTTGAACTACCTGAAGAAGTTAAGATGGTTTTGCCTGGAGACAACGTGGCAGCAGTTTTCGAGCTGATTTCACCAGTTCCACTTGAAAAAGGTACGTGGACTCATGTTTCGATGTCACTATTCATTGTGACTTCATTGTAGGCGAGAACTTGGAAATGATTTCTCAATAAACTTCTTGTTAATCCTCGTATAATAGGACAAAGATTTGCCTCGATAGAGGGAGGTAGGACAGTCGTTGCAGGTGTCGTGTCAAAAGTATTGAGCTGAGCTGAGGTTCGTCAAATTTTTAATTCGTGAAAGCAAATCCTGAGTTTTGAGGCGATTACTTTCATAGCCTGCGGGTTTACTTCTAGTGTTTATGGATCGCACTATTGGTACCAATTGCTAGTGGTGAGATAAAGTGAACTAGGAAGAAGCTTTGCAAACTTAGTTTCCCATGATTTTTGCTCTTCTAATAATTATGGCTAGTGGTGTAAACAAAGTTTTTCTTTAGAGCTGCAGCATGGATATTTATCTCTCTAAACCACATTCGTTGGTTAGTGGAGTCTTTTGATAGAATTGAACAATTATGCTGATATGAATAAAGTCGAGATAAGAGTGTCCAGTTATGCTAACACAAATAAAGTCACGATAGAAGTCTACTAGTAACGTTGCATTTAGTATGTACAAGTGATGATGCATCCAAATGACTACTATAAACAAGATTTAAAGTTAGAATCAAACTATTCAGTCCTCGAAATGAGTACTATGTACATAATTTAGTTAATATCAAACTATCCCAGTGACTACTGTGTACATGGTATGACAAAAACTGGAAATTTTTCTTGAGTAAATGACTTATAGCCTAAGATTACAATTGAGAATCCAAAATACTCCTTGATGATTTACCCCTACAGCAGCCTGACCCATCCTCGTCTTCACAAATAGGATCCCATTTCTTGTCTGCCATGGCCAATCTCTTCGGTTGGTCCTGCAATTAGCGTTAAATGAAATGATGCAATTAATTGAATTCAGGTATCCACGAGCAATACATTTATAAAAGTAATAGACTCATTTCATTTACATGTTCCTTTGGTATCTACCATAAAGAGATTTTCATTCGGTAATTGGGTTTTCTTGGCCTTTTTATGAATATTTTCCGCAAAAATATTAAGAGAAGCGTTCAATTTCCCCTACATCTAATATTCATCTTTTCATGTCATAAAACCTTACAGAATATTGAATTAACTGGAAAATCTGAAGGTAATTACCATATTTATATATTACGCACTTACCAAATAGTTTAACCTTTTCGGAGTAGTGGCCAGTGATCCTAAACTTTGAATATATAATCAAACTCAAACGACAAGAATCTGATGAAGGATATTGACTACACAATACCGGTTAGTATATTACCAACTTCTTTAACTTTCACCGACGGGAAATTGATTAGCAAGTTACAAGCTTCTTAATTTTTATAACTACCTCTGAGTAGAGATTAGTAGATTATCAACATTGTAAGTAATTTGCTTACGTAGACAGGATAAGAGGATAGGAAGTTGACGATATTGAAATGGATTTACCGACTTCAAATTTGATTAGTTGGTTAACAATTTTACTAGAGGGCACGATTAAAGGTCAGAAATTTGCTGACATTATATTTAACTCACCAACATTAGTAAGGGTATGTTTGGTAATGTTTCTGTTCAAATATTGTTCCTGGAACAAAAATAGAAAAATTATTTCTGTTCCAGGAACAATTTTTGAACATAACGCGTTTGGTAGAATCGCTCAAAATTTTGTTCTTGGAATAGAAAAAGAAAAGAAAAACGTTTGTTAAGCTTGTATAATTTTTTTGTTTCTTTTAATATTTTTAATTTTTTTTTTTTTTCTTTCTTCTTTTGGCCGGTCGCCGGCCTCGGCCATGGCCGGCGGCCGGCCGACGAGGGCCGGCTGCCTCGCCCAAAGAACGACGAGGCTCGTCGGCCCCTGGCAAGGCTGAGCCTCGCCGGCTGGCGTGAGGTTGACCTCGCCTTGGCTGGGCGAGCCCAAGCTCACCCAAATCCGACAAGGCCGACCTTGCGGGGGGCTAGCGACGCTCCGACGAGGTCGCCGGCCCTCAACGGCCGGTCACTAGCCATGGCTGAGGCCGGCGGCTGGCCAAAGAAAAAAAAGAAAAAAAAAAGTGTTTTTCGGAATTGTTCTCGGGAATAAGAAACAAGTTTTTTCTACTTCTGGTTTCTATTTCAAATCTGTTTCCCGGAACAAAAAAAAAAAAAAATTTATTCTTGGGAACAAAATTGTAAACAAACGCGTTTATGTTCTTTATTTTGTTCCCCGGAACAAAAGAACAAAAATTTGTGTTCCAAGGAAACAGAAACACATTTAAGCAAACACGCACTAAGTTACCAATTATGTAAGACTTACCACCATCAAATTAATTAGTAAGCTACCAATTTTTTTAAAAATAAAATTAAAATGAGCCCTGTTAGAGGACCATTTTAATGAAGTTACCATGACGTTACCAACGTTGTATGATTATTAAATAAGTAAACAAGTGGTAAGATTTTTTAGGGGAAAATTGTCTAGAATGTCATAAACCTATTATATTTTTGTCAATGTCCTAACTCTTTAAATTTTACCTATTGAGTCATAAATATTTTCATGTATATTAATTGAGTTCATTTTGGCCAAATTTAACTGGAAATTACTTTAAAAAGGCAAAAAAAAAAAAACAAGAAAATTAGACATAATAATAATACAGCGGGTGGGCCTATGTCAACTGCTTTGTGACGATTCGTACTAATTTTGAAGTTGGTATACCGTGTCCAGACTAATTATCCAAGGCTTATATTCATAATGCGCACCACCTCTTGGACGATTTATTCACTGGATGAATTGAAAGCGCTTTTATATAATCAATCGTTCGATGGTGTTTTGATCCCGATCAATTTCTGTTTATTCCACCGATCGCTGAGTTGAGTCTAACACGGTGTTTCTTTCTTCTTGAATGGATATTACACTCACGAATCACAATGTCAGTGGTCCATGGTTGGAGTCTCAACTGCACCTCTGTTTTCTCGACAACGATTTGCGATTGGTCGCGGCCATGTTAGATCTCCTATACTTTTTCCTCAAGCATATATGTTTCGTTTTGTTGGAGATTGTTATATGTGATTGTTGATCTAGAAGAAAAGATTGTTTCGATAGAGGATGTGCATTGGATTGTAACCGTGTTGGCGTAGGTCATCGTTGGCAAAAATCCGGCAGTGATTGGCATCAATGAACAACCAATGGCGGGGAACGATTTGTTAGCCATTAGAGCTCTGGCAAGAGCTTGGTAGAAGGGCTGGAGTTTTCAGTGAAGAGAACATTCTCGTCACAAAGGGGAAGAACACTTCGGGAAGAAGAAGACGTGGAGAAGAAAAAGAAATAAATAATAAAGAATAAAGAAAAATTAGAAAATAGAAAATATAATAAAAATGAATAAAAAAAATAAGCAAAGGAAAAGATAAAATTCGGATAATAAAAGTAAAAATCGAGTCAGATTCGGTTATTAGGTTGGGTTGATTTGAACCCAGCCATTAGGATCCAGGTCAGCTAGTCGGGCCGGATCCTAGCCGATAGGAATTTCCTTTTCTTAATAATGAAAAATTAAAAAATTAAAAAATTAAAATTCATAAAAATAATAAATTTTTACAAAATTCATAAAATTCGGAAAATTCATAGAAATTAGAAAATAAGAATTTTCATAAAAAAATCAGAAAATCTAAAAATTCAAAAAAATTCTAGAAAATTTAGAAAAAATTATGAAAATTAATAAAAAATTCAGAAAATTCAGAAATCTTTGGAAAAGTTTTTTTTTTAAAAAAAAAAAAAATCAGTTCTCAAGTAATTTTCTCCAAGAATTTGTTAAAATCCATTGATAAAAAATTGAAACCTGAAATTGAATAAGCCTTTAGGGCTTTATAATAGAGATTTTCGGATGCCTTTTTTTTTTTTTAGAGAGACAATATTAGGTTATATGTGTGTTTACTTTATTCACACTTTATTGCGCACTTTAATATCTTGAGTATTATAGAGAGGGCAAATTCAGGCCCAAACTTTCCGACTGGATCAATTTATTTCTAAGCTTTTTTGGTATTGGTTACAAAAGTGAATGAACAAAAAATGGTTTTCATCATCCACGAAATGTTTTGGACATAAATTGTTGTAGGTAATGAAAACTTCATTCGTTAATTAATTATTTTAAGCGATACAATAGATCATTTTTGGAGAAAATCATTCATTTTTTGCGAAACAAACGGAGCATATATTAGGCAAATCGGAAAGTTTGAGAGTAAATTGATTGCTATACAATATGATTTAGGGCTTTTTGGTTAAGATGAGGACATGAGAGACAAGTCATATTGGTCAACATCCGAGCCATATCAGATAAAAATTTAAACTGGGCCTTTTTGTTTACTGCTTGTGCATTCTCGCATGATCGCCTTTGCCAAGTTAGAAGATGTAGGATAATACAAAGTTTGTTGTATTTCGTGGATTTAATTGTTTATTACACAGAAATATATTGGCAGCTCATGATATTGCGGTAAGTTGTGCACATGGAGTTTCACCGCTAATAATAGACCTTGTTATCAAGGGATGTCTCTTTCAAATGAAGGCGGTGAGATACTCGGTCAAATAGACATGAACCAAAAACTTAGACGAATATTCGATCAAACTGCATGTGGATCGCCTTCTTAAATAGGCCATCAAGTTGCAAGTGTTGGAAGATATGATTTGCAAGATCGGGATGATTTGTAAATTGATATGTTTGTGTCTATATTAGGATTAGAAAGATCACAGGATATTCGGAAAATGTAAACTTGCTTTTATTATTATTTCTTTTGTATTATATACATCATTGTACAGAAAATACAATCAATGAAGTGAGGCACATTTTTCCTCTCCAATATTTTCTTCCCTATGACTTTCGGTTCTTTCTTCTTTGCTCACTTAGTTTTGTGACATGGTATTAGAGCCTTCTTGAAGTTCTGAATCTTTCATTGCTTCCACTTCGATTGCCTCACGGAACTCCAATCTGCAAAGGGGTTGCCATAGGAATCATTAATTTTCTTTAGGGAAGAAGTTTTTTTTTCTCATCATGCCTAAAACACAAGACCTCACCTCTGCTTCAAGCGATAAACCTGCAACAGCAACAGAGACTATGCCAGAAACCTTGTAGACCCAGGACTCCTCTGTCGTGACTCCAACCTCAGAACAACAATTTAGTCAAGCGCATCAACAAGCTCAACACGTGCAATGGCAGCCGTTCTAGGCTTAGTCCAATCTGGGGCAGCCATTTATGGGCCATCCATACCAGTGGATACCATATCCATGGTTCCATGGGCAAAACCCAAATGCATAACTGCTGGAGGCTACCAAAGCAAAGTTGGTTCCGATGGAGGCCTACCAATTGGCGAAGGGGCAAGCGCAACCATCGGACCAGAGCAAACGGGTGGCATAACTGGATCGGGCATGGGAGGAAACCTTCACTCGACCTTCCTCAATACAAGTCATGCGGGTTATGCAAGTCAAGGAACCGGACCGAATCTCAGACTCGGAATTTTTCCCTATCAATTTTTTGCTGCTGGTGCCCAACCGGAACCAGGCGACCTGCTTCACATGACTAATGCCGACAGGTCGGAATTGAAGCTTATCAGCCAGCAATTGACCGGTGCTGATAATTACTCGAGCTGGTCGCGAGAATTTCGACAGGTACTAGTAACAAAAGATAAAGATGGATTTCTCGACGGGACAATTCCGATTCCAACCGACGAAAGGATGGCACGATTTTGGAAGAAATGCAACCAATTGGTTAGAATGTGGATTGGGAATTGCATAACAACCGAAGTCGCGGCCGGACTCCCTCCGACGGAGGATTTAAAACAGATGTGGGAGAATATCAAAGAGATGTATGGAAAACTTAATTAAGTCAAGATTTTTTCGTTAACACAACAAATCTCGGAGCTTAAACAGGGAAACATGTCCATTGCAGCCGTCTACAATAAACTTTCGGCTTTATGGAATGAACTCAAGGCAATATAAACGGATGTGCGAAAGGGAAAAGGCGACAAGATTTCTGCTCATACTCAACGAGACTTACCTCTTGTTCTGCTCCTAGATCTTGACTATGGAGCCCTTACCGAGCATCGGCCACATCTATCAATTAGCCGTGCAAGAAGAAAATCAACAGAGAACGGCAGATTACAACAGAGGCGGAGATGGAATGGCATTGGTGGCGAAAACCCTAGTTCGATCTTCGCCGAGGAGCGGAGGAGGCAGAGGGCAGAAAGGGGCGGAACTAGGGTTTCTCAATGAGAACCCTAGCCATCTTGAATATATTGGGCAATCGGACGGCCCACGTTAATCCCTAGCAGCGAGCAGATCGAATGGCTCGTGTGGAGGCGGCTTAATCGGCCTAGATGGGCCGCGAGGCATTTTTGGTTGGATTGGCCTAGATGGGCCGCGAGGCATTCATGGGCTGGAGGTCTTGCGCGGGCATTGACCGGTGGAACAAATGGCTCGTATGGGCCAACTTTGGCCCAAATCTCACAATCTGCAAACATAACTCTTTTGGGCCCGAGAAATTTTACCTCCAAAGGCAAAGGTAAATTTACTGTGACTATTGTAAACGTCCACATCACACATTAGAGAATTGCTGGAAATTGCATGAAAAACCTGGAGAAAAAGAAAAAGGAAAATTTTCCCATATTTTTCAGGTATCGGGACAACCAGCGGAGAAGACAATTAGTCATGATCAATATCAGGAACTAATGGAGGCCCTAAGGAAATTGGATGCCTTTGATAAATTTGGAAGTTTCACAAGTACTTCTTATTGTCTGGTAAATTCAATTTCGAAGAGTGCATGGATTATTGATTCAGGTTCTGGTGACTATATTGTTTGTGATAAGAGCTTGCTTTCAAACATCAGAAAATTTTCTTTTCCTAAATCTATTCAGCTCCCAAATGGAAACATGATCCAAGTTGAAATGATTGGCACTGTGAATCTTAGTTCTCACATCACACTTCAAAATGTGCTTTACATTCCTAATTTCCAGTTCAATCTCATGTCAATATCTCGAGCTTGTGAAGAAAATTCCTGTCGTATCTTATTCAAATCTGATAAATGTTTCTTTCAGGCCCTTTCGACTGGGAAACTAATGGGCTTGGGTATAGTCTTTCAAGGGCTATATTTCTGGATGAATTTTCAATTGTCTTCCATTGAATCCAATAAATCATTGTGTAATACTACTATCAATGATAAGAATCTTCTTTATCATCAAAGATTGGGTCATACTTCTTTGTTTCCTTGTCTTCAATGTCCTATCTGTCCATTAGCAAAACAAACACGTCCTCCTTTCCCAAATAGCACTTCTCGAGTTGATGAAATTTTCTCATTAATTCATGCTGATGTTTGGGGACCCTATCACACTTTGAATCATGATGGGTCCTAATTTTTCCTCACAATCGTAGATGATTTTTCACGTGCGACATGGATATTCCTCATGCAATCAAAAGCTCAAGTTCTTTCTCACCTGAGAACCTTCCTTGCTTTGTCCAAAAATCAATTTGGGAAATCAATTCGTCGTATACATACTGACAATGGTAGAGAGTTCTTTAATGGAGAATGTGCTTCTTTTCTTTCCTTAAATGGAATTTTGCATGAAAGCTCTTGCACATATACACCACAGCAAAATTGAGTAGTTGAAAGAAAGTACTGTCACCTATTGGAAGTAGCACGTGCTCTTAAGTTTCAAGCTTCTATTCCTGAAACTTTTTGGGGAGATTGTGTGGTCACAGCAACATACCTGATCAATCGTATGCCATCACGCATTCTTAAAGGAAAAACTCCTTTCGAAATATTGTATGGGAGGAAACCGGATCTGAGTCATCTCAGAGTTTTTGAGTGCCTATGCTATGTGACCACGGTAGGGCACAGGGAGAAGATGGGACCTCATGCAAGACAGTGTATATTCATGGGGTATCCAAATCTGAAGAAGGGATATCGTATTTATGAACCATCCACAGAGGAATTTTTTGTGAGCAGAGATGTGTTTTTTTATGAAGACATTTTCCCTTTCAGAGATGCACTTCATATATCTCAAAATGAAAGGCCAAGCACAAATCATTTCTTATCAAAGGAAGAGCCATCTTTTGGAGAATCTTACATTATTATTCCTCCTCCAAGAAATTCAAAATCAACTGCTGCACCATCCCGATGTCTACTGAGGCCCATATGGATCATTCAATTGACGAGGACCCCAAAGAAAGGGATTCTCATTTGACAGCTCCTCCAGAATTGAGTACTAATGAAGACTCGACCTTAATCCAGCATGAAGAACCTCGGCGATCTGGTCGAGTTAGTTGTCCGCCTATTTGGAAGAAGGACTATGTGTGTGCTTCATCAGGATCACCAGGTACTCGATATCCCATCTCATCCTATATTTCATTTGATAGGCTATTATCAGAACATTTTATGTTGCATGAACCATATCTCTGAGGGGCAAAAGCCATCTAGTTATAATGAAGCAATGCATGATCCACGTTGGCAAAAGACTATGGAGGCAGAATTACAGGCTTTAGTAGAAAATCATACTTGGGATATTGTGCCATTACCTACTCATAGAAAACCTATTGGGTGTAAATGGGTATATAAGATTAAGTATCGAGCAGATGGTTCTATAGAGAGATATAAGGCTCGACTCATGGCCAAAGGTTTCACACAACGAGAAAGTTTTGATTATCACGAAACTTTCTCCCCAGTAGCCAAAGATGTCACCATTCGTTCCTTCCTATCGGTTGCTACTTTTCGAGACTGGCCATTGCATCAAATGAATGTCCATAACGCATTCTTACATGGCGATCTGGATGAAGAAATATACATGGATCTTCCACCAGGATTATGGAGACAGGGGGAGTCTAAGGTATGTTGTTTCCACAAATCTCTGTATGGACTGAAACAAGCTTCTTGTCAATGGTATGCCAAATTTACTAGTGCTCTTACAGCCGCTGGATTCAAACAATCTAAATACGACTATGCATTGTTCACTTGGAGGAAAGGTATGTCGTCTATTTATTTGATGATTTATGTTGATGACATATTCATTATGGGCAATGATGATTCTGCTGTCAAGAAATTGAAAGAATATATGCATTCCACTTTCAATATCAAAGATTTAGGCTCGCCTAAGTATTTTCTTGGAATTGAGATAGCTCGTTTAGATCAGGGAATCTCACTCAGCCAGCGGAAATTCGTAATGGAGATTATAGCAGAAGCAGGATTATCAGGTTGCAAACCTACTATTATTCCCATCAAGCAAAATGCCAAGCTGACTTATGTTGACTATGATGCTGGAGTATCTTCTTCTAATGATCCAGTATTGAAAGATCCATAAGGATATCAAAGACTCGTAGGGAAACTTATCTATCTTACCATGACGAGGCTAGACATCTGCTATGCAGTACAGACCCTTAGCCAATTCATGCACAGCCCAAAACAATCTCACATGAATGCAGCTTTGAAAATTGTGAGATATTTGAAGACATGCCCAAGATTGGGAATACTGCTTTCTCGGAAATGCAACATGGAAATGATAGCCTATTGCGATGCGAATTATGCTACATGCCCTATGAGCAGAAGATCTATTATTGGGTTCTGTATCAAATTTGGGGAATCATTACTTTCATGGAAGACGAAGAAACAATCCACTATGTCCTTATCTTCAGGTAAAGCCGAGTATCGATCTATTGCCAAAACTGTTTGTGAAATAGTTTGGTTAAGAGGTTTGCTTATGGATCTCGGGGCACAAATTAAGGGACCTACTACACTCTTCTGTGACAATGATTCAGCACTCAAGCTTGCAACAAATCCCATAGTTTATGAGAGGACAAAACACATAGAGGTCAATTGTCATTTCACTAGAGAGAAGATTCAAGGAGTTATCTAGACTAGAGGGATCAGAACCACGGAGCAACCAGCAGACATGTTCACTAAAACCTCTATGTCAGAGACAACACGCATATCTTCTAAGCAAGTTGGGCATCTTGGACATATACAAGCCATTAGCTTGAGGGGGAGTATTGGAAGATATGATTTGCAAGATCAGGATGATTTGTAAATTGATATGTTTGTGTCTATATTAGGATTAGAAAGATCACAGGATATTCGGAAAATGTAAACTTGATATTATTATTATTATTTCTTTTGTATTATATACATCATTGTACAGAAAATACAATCAATGAAGTGAGGCACATTTTTCCTCTCCAATATTTTCTTCCCTACGACTTTCGGTTCTTTCTTCTTCGCTCACCTAGTTTTGTGACAGCAAGAATAAGGATAATGAAATAAAGACTGAAATGAAGGCTGTGGGCTTGTCAACTACTCCGTCAAAAATAAAGAAATATAGCAGTTAAAAAAAAATAGAGCTGTATATGAGATGAATATTCGATCAAGCTGTATATGAGATGAATATTCGATCAAGCTGTATATGGATCGCCTCCTTAAATAGGCCATCGAGTTGCAAAAATAAAGAAATATAATAGTTAAAAAAAATTAAATGAAAGAAATATACCAAGCTTATTTTTTTTTGACAATTTCAGAAAAGAAAAAACCTTTTCAATTTAGGTTTGTCATATTTTTTTTTTTGGTTTTAATTCTCCCCGATGAAAAATCATGAAAAAACCACTTATTATTTTTTTGTTTTCATAAAAGAATCACCAACTTGCACCTAAATACCAAATCTAACCTCCTGTTGATCCTCCGTTCCAAGTCACCGTTATCCATTACCCGTCCAACGTGGCATTTTCAAGTCATTAATAAATTCACGTCAACAAGCTCGCTTACTTAAGACCTCGTCAGGCCAAAAAAGGAGAAAAGGCGGTCATCGGGAAAAGTTGAAGGGGCCCATCTTTTCCTCCTCAGCTAAAGGTGTGTATGGTAATGTTTCTATTCCAGGGAACTATTTCTTTTCAGAAATAGTTTTTTTTTCTATTTCTACTCCGAGAACAATTTTTGAGTAAAAAAAGGTGTTTGGTAATTATACAAAATTTCTATTTTTGGAATAGAAAAAAAAATAGAAATGCGTTTGGTAAAAATTTATAAATTTTTGTATTTTTTTTTCTTACTCATGGACCACCGACTGCCGCCCGCTGCCGCACGACCATTGCACGACCGCCGTATGATTGCCGCACGACCGTCGCACAATCGCCGCACAACCGCCGAAAGTGAACTACGTTGAACACGCAGTTGTTGGCCATGAACAATGACCAAAATAGAGAGATAAGGTACCGGAAGAGTCATCCCTGGTGATCGGCCCGATGAAAGAAGATTGAATGAGTGCAAAGTATTTTAAGCAATTTTGACAGTCAAACAAGGGAAAACAGAGTAATCTCCAGCGTGACAACGTAGGTGTCAAGTGACGATGGTTGTGGGAATGGCAGCTCTTGGCACTCTGATTATGGGACAACATGAAAATATCTTTTGTTAATTTATTTTTATCAGCGATGCTAACACTCACTTTCATAAATGTCACATCAATTTTCTGCTAATCAAATGCACTCCAAAGGGGGATTTCTTAAATTCATTCTTTTCTAGGTTTAAAAGTTACGACATCATTAGCAAATAGAGAATGCACAAAATACTTGTGGGCATGAGAATATTATCTAAATTTCAAAATATAAAGCATATGAAAATCTCCTCGGCGTGCACTTTTAAACTCAAAAAGGGACTCTTCGCACAGCAACATTCATCAAACACATCAATCTCACAATATATACCATTAAGTAATATAAGGAATTGCTAGAGCCAATATAACTAAAAAAAAGTGAAATCGAAAGGTAGTGGGCACAATTTTCATTGACGTGAACCACCGTGCTATCAGAGGAAGAATTCTCCGAGCTATGGCCTTCATATGAAGCTTGTGGCCGTAATGTCCGCCCATACTCTGATGGGCTGGCGCATCGTCTCGAAGAGACTAAAGGGATCTTCAAGCTCTGGGAAATAATTTTCCTCGTTCCGACGACGACAAATGGGACTCTCGGGCAGTGGAGCGGACGACTCTGATGGGCTTGGTGCATCATCTCTGAAGAGACGAACGGGATCTTCGAGCTATGGGAAATAATGCCGCTGGTTCTGATAATAATCCGACATTAGTTCGTCATTGGACAATTGACTAGATATGTTTAGCAGGAACTTCGGAGAGGGTTCTCCGTCCTATCCCTGACTGACAACACCTAGCGCGACAAGGATGATGATCTCCGCTCATTCGACAGGTAGAGAGCATTCCTAGTTCCACTTGCAGTGACTTCACCCCCCTAGCGTGCAAGGAGGACGTCCCCATTCACCTCCTGAGGAGAAGGGATTTGATATGTTCGTTTTGTACGCATACCTATATTTTCGAGAAGATGGCAGGCTGGCTAAAAGTAGAATTAGCCAATGGCTTCAGCAACTAAAAGTATAATTGCTGAGTTGAACAAACAAAAGAAATTGAACGGCGAGAATTGTGAAATATTAAATATGAAAATTCAATATGTGCTTGAAAAGTAAGAAGCACTAAAATCTCTTAACCATGTTATGGAAGAACTTGAGCATACCTTATTTAAAATTATGCATTAATATGATGAGTTTATGCAAAATGGATGCATAAATTATAGGCATTAATAATTCGTGCATATGTGTTTGATATGTTTAGATCCAATGGCTTTAGCAACTAAAAGTATAATTGCTGAGTGCGCCACCTTAAGCTAGCAAGGACCGCCTAAAAGCATTTGAGTGGGAAATAGATATTTGCTGTGCTGGTTCTAGCTCAGAAGGGGCTTCGAGCTCTAAGCGCAAGCACATTGATTCGTTCAAAATGTGGAAATGCAAGGGATCAAGTCCTACTAGCAAGAAACTAAGAGTTAACCAACATAAAAGAATAAAACATCTTCGAGTAAAAAGAATTTCAAGGGTGAAATGTTATAACTGTGCCCAAAAAGGTCACTATGCTCACGACTATCGTGAGCCAAAGAAGGTAGTCACCCCTTGTGCTCTTAAGAACTTTGCTTATGTGTCAAGTTATGTATTCTTAGAACACTCAAAATGATATGTGTTTATAGGTGAGCAGGAAAATGGGAGTAAAACTGAATTCGAATCATGGGATATCACATTCTTAGAGAATGAATTTCCTAAAAAGAACGAAATAAGTGAGAATTACTCCCTATTTGAAACATTGGATCAAGATAATGAACTTAGTAGAGTTCGTTCAAGTGGGAGTAACATGAGAAGTGATGAATTTAATTCAACTCACTCTCAATTACAATCACATGATGAAACGATATCGTCATTATCTAATCCGAGTGAGAGCATAATGGGGAATGATGTGCAAAGTGTACAATCTCTCATACAGCGAACTAAACGTTTTGACATTGAAGGGGAAACTTTTATGGTTGCTCCACAAGATGAAGATGAGCCAAGAAATATAAATGAAGCTCTAAATTGCCCTAGTAAGGAAAAATGGATGCATGCAATGGAAGAGGAGATGGAGTCAATGAAGTCAAACCATATTTGGGAACTAGTTGATCTTCCAAAAGGTTGCAAAGCCATTGGGAACAAGTGGGTTCTCAAAATAAAGTGTAAAGCTGATGGCTTAATAGAAAGATATCAGGCTCGTCTTGTAGCGAATGAGTATAATCAACATGAAGGAATTGATTATGAGGAAACATTTTCTTCTATTGTGAGATTTACCTCGATTCGCATTATTCTAGCAATAGTGGCAAGTATGGATCTTGAGTTACATCAAATGGATGTAAAGACTGTTTTTCTCAATGGAGAATGGAACAACCTGTTGGTTTCATTATGAAAGGTCAAGAACAAAAGGTATGTCGACTTTTGAGATCGATATATGGCCTTAAGCAGTCGTCAAGACAATGATATATACGTTTTCATAATACCATAATGGCATATGATTTTACAATGATTGATGGGAATCATTGTGTATATATCAAAAAATCCAAAGATCATTTTGTGATCGTATCATTATATGTTGATGATATACTGATTGCCTGAAGCAATATGGAGTTTATTAATACTATCAAGAGTTGGTTATCTTCCAACTTCGAGATGAAAGACATGGGTGAGGCTGCATACATTCTTGGAGTTAAGATTTTAAGAGATCGTTCGAAGAGATTATTATCTCTTTCGCAAGAAACATGCATAAATAAGGTTCTTAAACGATTTTGTATGCAATATTGTAAACCCATAAATACTCCTATTACAAAAGGTGAATGATTGAGTCATAGAATGTGTTCTAAGACTTCACAAGAGAAGGAACAAATGTAACATGTTCCTTATGCTAGTGCTGCCGGAAGCTTAATGTACTCTATGATGTGTACAAGACTTGACATATGTTTTTCAGTTGGAATGATGAGTAGATACCAATCCAATTCAGGTCGAGTACATTAGAAAGCCGTTAAAAGAATACTAAGGTATCTGAAGGGATGTGTTGATTATATGCTAAGTTACTAAATAAAGGATCTGCGACTTGAAGACTATTTAGATGCTGATTGGGGAGGAGATTTAGATGAAATGAAATCTACCTTTGGATTTGTTTTCTTACTAAATAATGACGCCATATCTTGTAGCAGTAAGAAACAAATGTGTATAGCCTTGTCCACAATGGAAGTTAAGTTTGTGGCATTATCAACAATAATACAAGAAGATGTTTGGCTTAAGAGATTTTTGGATCATTTAAGTGTTATTGAGGATACTGCAAACTCATTGTTAGTTCATTGTGATAGCCAAACAGCAATAGCGTACACCAAAGATCCAAAATATCATGGCAAGACCAATCATATAGATATCAAGTATAATTTTGTCAAAAATATAGTTGCACGAAAAGACGTGAACTTACAGTACATATCTACTCATAGAATGGTAGCGGATCCTATGACGAAGCCAATACCTAGAGATATGTTCTGTGGCCATATGAAATCTTTAGGACTGCGTAAAGGCTGATATATTGAATATTGGAATTTCCCTTAAGTGTTCACATTTAATGAAATTGTGTTTTCATTATTAATTCCTATGAATCTTTGTTTGATGTTTATATACAATTGAGAAAGTATGTCGGACAGATAAGAGATTAGCCCACTCATACGAGTAATCGCATCTATTTATTATGTGATAAATAGAGATAAGACGGTTTTTAAGCTTATTATTTAGGTGATAATCGAGAGCTCAAGCTTAAAATATATATGTCACATTAACTAAGTGTTAAGATGAGGATATAATATTTACTATGTCCAAAAGTAAAATAACCCACATATTTTACTTTATCTGTCTATAATGCCAAATGTGAATTATGATGAATTTCGTGAAAGAGTAGATACGTGAACTCAAGTTAGACATTAGGTATGTCTGAACTATCATCTGTATGATATAGAATGTGTAGACATATGCTCAATGGGAAATGTAGATACCGTAATACGTATTTCATACTATGTAAGCATGAGACAACCAACAAGAGTGACAAAAGTTTTTATCTCAACTTTTATGTCGTGTGAGACCCTTGAGGAAAATAGTTCCTCAATTAAGTCCCATCATGACTCTTATTTATTCTCAAAATTTCTATTCAGTATTTGCTATCTTAGAATGTTGCCAATGATAATGAATTGATTCGATCTAATGGGACATTTCTAGAAAAGCAAGTTGAACTGAAATTGAGAGTTTCAAGAAAAGAAGAAGATTGAATTTTGAGAATTACATTCTATTTTTGTATTCACTGATCGACCAATTATGATTATTTTTTGGGATAATCATAATTGTGAATACAATATATCATTGTGAAAAAAAGATCAAGAGAGATATAAATGTGATTGATCAATCTAGGGTACTACATTCTAAATCTACTAAAAAATGTGATGTCCATTACGAGCTGCTATATATTCCTTACATATGTATGGCAACGAGCTCTCAAAGTATGTTGGTTGAACAGATTATTCACCGGTATGAATATTGTAGAGAGGTAAAGATGATTCTATTCGGCCCACCATGTGCGAGTGGGAGATGATGGGTTTTTTTTTTAATGTTTGATGGGCTTATTTAAACCCGTCCGTCCATGTTGGGCCAAAAGCCCAGCCCATATGTGAAGGGCCCATAGAAAAAGAGTGTAGTTACTATAGATAAAAAAAAAATGGGGATTTTTGAATAAAAAAAAAAATCTGAGCAATTGCTACATAATCTGAAAATAAGAGAAAACACGTTCTCTCGATTTTCTACTCTCTCTCAGTTTCTCCCCAAGTACAGTACGCTCTTTTGAAGAACAGTATCGGAATTCCTTATCAAACTACAACAACGGTGTTTAATCTATGAAAGACAAAGTATGTTCGACTCCGTAATGTACCTTATAATCGGTGTAACATGTTTTCTGCGCATGTTTTTTGGCATTCGATTGAGTATCGGATCGTATTTTGGGAATATGTTTCCCGACATAGAGAATAGAAGGCATTTGATGGAAAATAAGAACAAGTTGCACTCTCAACCCCACCCTTCGTCCAAACAAAAAACAAAATAGAAAAAGGATTAGCATGTAACAAAACCCAAGTTCATGGGAGCAAATTTCTGACAAAAAAGGAAAAGGTTCATGGGAGCAAAATGATACTTTTAAAATATGGGGGTTTAACATGTAGTAACCTCAAGATTGGGAGGGTAAAATTGAATTTTTGCAAACTTATAATCGTAGCGTCGAGGAAGTCTTATGGATTTCTTAGTGGGTTCACGGCCCTTGCCGGCCACAAGACGACGCTCACACATACTCACCAAGGAGAGGGTCGCTATGTCCTCATTGTGGGCCGGGGAAAGCCTTACAAGGGCTGCCACGTCTTTGCCAGCCAAAGCAAGGGCGTGCGCCCCTCGCTTGGCTTTGCGAGGCTTGAGCTCCTATCCTTTGGCAATGCTCAAGCTTTATCTTTGGCTAGTTGGTGGCTTTCGCCGATAGCTAGCAACAAACCAAAAAAGAAGAAAATAAGAATAAAGATAATTAAAATGAGTGGTGAAATAAAAAAGAAAGAAAATGATTTCTATATTCAAAAAGAGAATCATTTTCTCCACTTTTAAAAGTGTTTTTTCAATTGGTGGAAAATGTTATCCTTGACTTGTCTATTTTGCATGAACTAAACACTGTAAAATCCAAAAACTATTTTTCTCGAAACTTATTTTCATTAGATAATCGTGAGTGGTAATTATAGTTTGACAATCACTGATCCAGTTCCGATTTTTGTCAGCTCTGTATCTTAGTCTTGACGAGGAAATGTGCAAAATCGAGTTAATCTTCTACGTTTTCATTTAATCCAATGTGATTTCTTTTTCTGTTACACAACATTGCGTATTGCCACGATTAGGGCTTCTAGTTTACTTTGTTATCTAACGCAACTGAATGGTCATCAATCATGTGAACATATCATTTGACCATGTCGTGACTAGGAAGATAAACAAAGGATAGACAGAGCAGAGGCGAGTAGGAACAAAAAGGAAAGAAAAAAAGGACTAGCAGAATTGCCAATGCTAAAGGTGTGTTTGTTTTGCGCAACATTTTTAGGAAAATGATTTTCCTCATTTTCTGATGTTTAGTTTACTCAGAAAAATAAGTCAACTGAAAATATTTTTTTTAGTTAATAGAAAAAATTTTCTTCCCAAAACTTAAATTAAGGAAAATGATTTCCTCTTTAAAAGAATCGGAAAATGTTTTCCAAATCTACCAAAGCTTAGATTTGGTGCTTGGTTTACAAACAATTATTCTTATAAAATTATATTTTTAAAAGTTCTAATTTTTTTTTTTTTTTATTTTTTCCTTCATTTTTTTTTTTTTAAATTTTTTCTTATTATCCACCCGTCATTGGCCAAGGGGATGGCCAGCAAGCTTTGGCACACCAAATCGGGCGAGCTCACAGCCTCTAGCAACGAGGCTTGACCTTACGTGAGGTTGGTGAGCCTTAAGCCTAGCCAAATTAGGGCAAGTTCGTGTCCTCTAGTGGCGAGCCTCAAGCCTTGCTAGATTGGGCAAACTTGTAGCCTTTGGCGGTGAGCTGGTGAGGCTCAAACCTCATAGCCAGAGCTCGGCAAGCCTAGAGCCTAGCCTAATCGAGAAAGCTTGCGGCCTCGGGTGGCAAGGCGAGCTCGCTTGAGGTTGGCAAGCTCATAGGCTCTTTAGCTAAGGCTCAAGGTTGCCCTTCGTAAGCTAGCTGGGGACAAACAACCAAAGGAAAGAAGGGATGGCACAAGGAAGCGGAGGAGCGAAGGAGAAGAAGAAGAAGGAAAAAAAAAAAAAAAAAAAAGAAGAGAAAAATGAATAAAAGTAAATACAAAATAAAAATAATTAAAATTAGAAGTTTTTTAAAATAAAAATTTTAAAATAAAATATTTGATTTTTTTGGCTAAGATAGTGTGTAATCATTTTCAAATGGATCCCAAACAGTAGTGTTGACACCTACATTTTACCAATTTATTTAGGATCTAATCGCATACAAAATTAGGAATTAATTACTAAAAAAACAAACAAAAAAAGAAAAAATGCCTGGGGGTGGGTCGGGCCATAATCCGGCCTTAGCCCGGCCCGCCGCCCGCCTCTCTTTTTCTCTCGCGGGCCACCAGCCCGGCCCACCACGGTTGGTCGTCCCCCTCCATGCCTGTCTTCGCGCATGCAAACCTGCAGAAAAAGCAGAGAAGCAGGCGCAGAAAGGGAAAAATACAGCAGCAGCAGAGCATGGGGCAGAGGGAAAGTAAAGGAAAGGAAAAAGCAGCAACGTGGAGGGGAAAAGAAAATAAGGACACAGAGAGAAAAACACAGGGGGAACCGAGAGGGAGAGCTCGAGAGAGAGGGGGAGAAACCGGGGGAAAAAAGGAGAAAAAAAGAGGAAAAACAGGAGGGCCACGGTTCTTCTTCTTGGCTGAACTCCCTCGCCTCCGAACGCCGGTGTCTCCTTCTGCCGGCCACCGCCGCTCCGCCTGCAACCCAACGCCGCCGCAGCAACCTGCAGCAACCTGCGAGCCCTCTCACCGAGCCCCCGCCGCGTCTCCGCCACTGATCGTCCCCCTGCGCCGACCACCGCAGCTCCTGCGACCAGCTGCGACTCCAGACGCCGCTCCTACCGCGACTCGCCTCTGCCAGCCTTCGCGCCAGAACGCCGCCCACCTTCCGCCGCGAGATCTGCAACGTCTGTCGTTGCTGCTCCTGGCCACCGCCGCTCCGTGCCCGCCTGCTGACCCACGACGACTACCGGGCGTTGTTCACCGGCCCCGACGAGATGCTGCTGTTTGCCGCCTCTGCTCGCCACCGTTGCTGCCCGTCGACCTTGCAACCCGACGCCTCCGCCCGCGACGCTGCCTCTGCTCCGGCCCTGTCCGTGACCCAGCGCCGACGCCCACCGCTGCTGCCTCGCCGCTCCGTCTCTGCCTGTGCTACCGCCGGAGTTCCCCTCCGCCCGCCGTTGTCCGCCGCAACTCTTCCCCGAACGAGCTCAGCAGAAGAACTCCACAAAAACAGCAACACAGGGAGACGGGGGGCAGAAACAGAGAACAGGGAGAGAGACCGAGAGAGTTGGAGAGAGCTCGAGAGAGTAGAGGGCGAGCCAAAGGGAGAGAGTGAGGCTGAAGGACAGCTTCGCCGTCGTCGCCAGTCGTCCGCCCCAGAGCTGTCGTCCACCGCAGTGTTCCCCTTCGAACCAGGTAGGTCATTCCCGGGTTCGTCTGCCCTTTTTTTTTTTTGGTGGGGCGTTGGCCTGGAGCTCGTGGTCGACCAGTTCGCACGACCTTCAGTCTCGATCCTTGCCCGAAATTCTGTTGTGCTCGTGTTCATTCCTCACACAGCGTAAGCGTGCTTATTGTAGTGCTTTATGCAAATATTTGTTTGTGTTTGGCGTTATGGCTGAGGCTTGTTATTTTGTTTAAACTCAAGTTAAATGTTGATAAACTTGTCCTTGAGCCGATCCAGAATAGTGCTTGTGCATCGTGTGATGATCTTGGCCTAAACCCGAGCCCCGATCGAGTCTATGCTTACCTCTCTAGTTAGTGCGTCTTATGTGTTAGATAAAATGCCTTAATAAAAAACCGAAGAGCAGTGTATGTTTAACACAAGATCAACTCGTTTTTGCTCCCATGCCCTCTGAGTCCTGCTTGCTTTGCTTGTATTTGTGGTGTTTTCATAGTGTTCGTGAGAAATATTCATGCGTATTCGAGTCGATGACGTTTTTCTTCGCGCCGAAAGATGGGTTTGTGGTTACCGGAATGGGTGTCCAACAGTGGTCATCATCGGTTGGAACGAATGACCAGCGCCAAATGGTAGCTTGGCGACCTTCCAAATACCGGTGAGGGTTCGCCGCGGTGTTGTTTTTAGTTCGGTGAGAATGGCGCAAATTGAGGAAGAAGCGTTGGGGGAGAAGAAGAACGCCAAAGGGGAAATAAAAAAGAACAAGGAAAAAGAAAAACCAGAAAAGAAAAAAAAAATAATAGAGAAAAGAAGGCAAAAAATGACTTCGGGAAGGAGGAGTCGTAGAAGGGGAAGGTGCAGGGAAGGGACGAAGTTAAAAAAAAAAAAAAAAAGAGAGAAAAAAAGAGGGAAAAAGGCAAAACAAAAACAAAATAGAAAAAGAAAAATTGCAGAAAAAGTGAAACACAAAAGCTGGCTTCAAAGGAGAAACGCGCCAAGAAGAGAAGCTGCAGAGAAGAGATGTAGTAAAAAGACGAAATAGGGAAAAGACAAAAAAATTGATTAAAATATTAATATTAATATAAAAAACGAAAAAAAAAAAGAAAAAAAAAAAAAAGGGTTTTAAGAAATCGGTTTTGTTTTTTTTTAGTTTTAATCCGGGTTTGTGTCAAGCCAACGGACTGGATTGGGTTTACCGGTCCAAACCTGTTTTTATGAATATAATAATATTAACTATTAAAAATATATTAAAAAGAATATTAAAAAATATTGAAAATTCTAGTTTTTTAATTAAAAAAATTGAAAAATGTCAAGAAATTCAAATTTTCTTTTGAAAAGTTTTACAAAAGATTTTATGAGTTTTTTTTTTCTAAAAAAATGAAAGTTTCTTAACTCTAGAGTCGTGCTAAAAAAATTGACTAAGCCTTTAGGGCTTTACCTTAGGGTTTCAATCGTCCTTAGAGACAATTGTCTTTAAGTGCACAATGTTGACACACGGAGTTTGGCTTCTCTTTAGTCTAGTTAGGATTAGCATTTATCTTCTCTATAGTATTAATTTTTGCTTTCCCGTGCAATTTATTTAACGTTTTCCTTGGTTGCTAATTGTTATTTTAATGACTACGCACCCGCATGATCACCTCACATATTAATGGATAGGTGTAAAATCAATCCAAACTGTCTAACAAAAATATTTTCTTTTAAAATGAACAAGATTAGGTATTGAAAGGGCACTAATTAGTCAATTAGTGTAATCAAGTCCCCGATCCTAAATTTTCTGATTGCGTAGGAAGTGAGGTATACTCCCATGCCTCGCTTAGTTTCTAGCCGACCCCAATAGGTTAGTGGCGACTCCTTTTGTAGAATTCTTAAAAAAATACCCCAACGGCACGCGGGGTATGGGCTTGGGAGAGCCCACGCTTAATTATGGGCCTTAGATTCGTCATTTAGTGTAATACCCCTAAACTTATGTCCTCCCCCGAGGGGTAGGTCGCGACAGTTGGCATATAGGCAAATTCAACAACAACATCATGTCCGTCCCTATCTCAAAGAAGCCCAACTTGACAGATATTGTCCAGAAAATGATTCAACATAAGG
Organism: Eucalyptus microcorys; assembly: GCA_014182515.1. Taxonomy (NCBI): domain Eukaryota; kingdom Viridiplantae; phylum Streptophyta; class Magnoliopsida; order Myrtales; family Myrtaceae; genus Eucalyptus; species Eucalyptus microcorys. The sequence continues at coordinate 12,234,604 of CM024569.1, forward strand.
GATTCGAGGTACCTGTGATTGAAACAGAAGATCATGCAGTTCATTACTTGCAGCAATTGCTCATCAGTATAGGACAGAATCCTGTGTTGCTTGTGCTAGATGATGTATGGACCGACTCGCAATCCATAATTGAGAAATTTGTCTTCAAGAAGATCAAACATTACAAGATTGTGGTGACATCAAGATATGAGTTTCTTGCTTATCATCCTGTGCATCATCTGAACCCACTGACTCATGGCGAAGCCTTGGAACTTTTTCGTCGATCTGTTACTATTGATGATACTAGCATGGATGCACCAGATATATACTTGCTTGAGTACATCCATTATAGGATTTCTTATGGTTATCGAAACTCCGAGTTAACTTTTTTCTTGAATGAAATTGATCAATGAAATTCAACCTCCCTATCCTTTGATCTCTCTTTCATCAAATAGAGGCCTTGGTTTGTACTAATCACAGATCCTATCAAAGTTCCCATAATTGTTTCTATTTTCTTTTTCCCTATGGTAGATAGTGAAACGCTGTAGAGGATTGACATTGGCTCTTACAATCATTGCCACATCTCTCCGTGGAAAGGATCGTTCGTTCTGGGAAACAAAGCTTCTTGATTGGTCCAGTTCAGATTTGGACAGTGACATTCTAGATTGCCTCAGAAAGAGCTCGGATGACTTGGATGGTTACCCTTCAATCAAGGAACATTTCATGGACCTTGGCTCATTTCCGGAGGATCGCAAGATCCCTACCACTGCCCTTATTGATATGTGGGTGGAATTGTATAAGCTAGATTTCGATGGCGTGCGTGCTATTGTTGACCTCAATGAACTCATTTATAGGAACCTAGCTGACCTTGTAGTCACCAGGTATGGCTCCGAAGTACGTTTTGTTCTCTCATTCTTACTTTTCTAGTTTTCTACTGCTCTAGATGTACCTCATCAAATTCTACTATTCTTGTTGGCACGTGATTAGTTTTCCTTGATACGTGACGGTTAGAATGCATGTATGAAGTGGGCAAAGGCATTATTAGATCTTTGCACCAAGATCGAGAGAGTAATTTATGCACAACAAACTTTTTGTTTCCCCAAAAAATGGGCATACTAGGTGTTTTGAATCCACACCACAGATACTGCACCTAACCTTCAGACATGTTCTGCATTGAAAATTTCAAATGGATTATACAAAGGCCTATAAAAAAATATTTCTATCTCCAGACTGAATATATTAAGCATGGGAAGGATCAAATGTCTTTCTTTAATTGTAAATCGGTATCATCAAATGCCTTGCATTAGATTTTGACACAAGAAACTTGAGCTTATATTCGAGGGTTTGACTACATACATACAGGAGAGATTCAAGTGAGGACAAGGACAAATGTTACAGTAGCCATTATGCTATGCAGCACGATATGCTTAGAGAATTGGCTATCATGGAGTGCAACCAGGGGGAAGTAGAAAAGAGAGACTTATTCTTGACTTGACCGGAAATAATTTTCCTGATTGGTGGAGCAAGCAAAAGCAATCAACTCTCGGTGCTCGTCTAGTGTCCATCTCCATAGGTTAGGAACTCTCTCTCTCTCTCTCAATGACTTGTGGGGAAAAATTCAGTTGGTTAGTAGTTAAAACTTAAATTACCTTTTAACTTTATATGTTCATAATGCAGATGGAACATTCTCGAGACCATGGCCAAATCTTCAATTTCTTAAAGCTGAGGCTCTTGTCTTAAACTTCAAGACCAACATTCAAACCACATCTTATGCTTTGCCTGAATTCATTGAGAAAGCAGATAAGCTCAAGGCCTTGATAGTAACAAACTACAATCTCTTTTCAACTGAGCTAGACAATTTCCATGTCATTGGGTCCAATTTAAGGAGGATAAGGCTCGAACGCATCACGGTTCTTTTTGTAAGCATGGGAAAGCTACACTTGCATAGTCTGCAAAAGATATTCTTTTTCATGTGTGGATTGGTCAAGCTTCAACGTTGGACAATGCCAAAATCTCTAATGCAATGCCAAACTTAGTAGAGCTCGTCATCGACTATTGTGATGATCTTGTGACATTACCGAATGGCATTTGTGAGATAAAGCCCTTGAGGAAGCTTAGCATCACAAACTGTCATAATTTTTCTGCACTCCCTGAACAGATTGGGCAATGGGTGTCCCTCGAAATGGTAAGGTTTAATTCCTGTACAAACTTGTCGAAGTTACCGGAGTCTATTGGAACCCTCCAAAAATTGATATCTTTAAATATATCCGATTGCTTGCACCTATTCAAACCATTGAGACTGCTCCTGAGAGGCTCCCACAAGACTTCTTTTTATTTGTCACAAACCACCTTCCTTAGGTTCCTAAGCTTTACGATAGATCGTGGTAGCACAGACAACCCCATGCATTCTCTCATGTTCATCCTCTTGAGATTAACCAATTGACCAATTTGATTGGGCAAAATGCTTAGGTGTAGGCAATCAAATATATTTAAAGATATCAATTTTTGGAGGGTTCTAAAGGCTCCGGCAACTTCGACAAGTTCGTACAGGAATTAAACCTTACCACTTCGAGGGACACCCATTGCCCAATCTATTAAGGGAGTGCAGAAAAATTATGACAGTTTGTGATGCTAAGCTTCCTCAAGGGCTTTATCTCACAAATGTCATCCGGTAATGTCACAAGATCATCGCAATAATCGATGACGAGCTCTACTAAGTTTGGCATTGCATCAAAGATTTTGGCGTTGTCCAACGTTGAAGCCTGACTAATTCCACACATGAAAAATGACATCTCTTGCAGACTATGCAAGTGTAGCTTTCCCATGCTTACGAAAGGTACCGTGACACGTTCGAGCCTTATCCTCCTTAAATTGGACCCAATGACATGGAAATTGCCTAGCTCGGCTGGAAAGAGACTATAGTTTGTTACTATCAGGGCCTTGAGCTTATCTACTTTCTCAATGAATTCAGGCAAAGCATAAGATTTGGTTTGAATGTTAGTCTCAAAGTTCAAGACAAGAGCCTCAACTTTAGGAAATTGAAGATTTGGCCAGGGTCTTGAGAATGTTCCATCTGCATGGGGTTGTCTGTGCTGTCGCGGTCTATCGTGAAGCTTAGGAACCTAAGGAAGGTGGTTTGTGACAAAGAAAAAGAAGTCTTATGGGAGCGTCTCAGGAATAGTCTCAATGGTTTGAATATAATAGCATCTGAAGATGAGGATAACTTAGATTGGTTGCGTGATTAAGAAGAGGGTGATTATGTTGTCTCTGAACTTTCTGTTTTACCCTTTTGTTCGATTTATTTCCTGTACTTTGCCCTCCCTTTTTTTTTCTCCCAATGTGGATGGCCGTGGCATTGTTGACTGGACCAAATGATTGATGAGTATGAGTCATGCTGTATAATTTTTTAACGTATCTGAGTCAGAATTTTTTTTCCTTTTATTTTTTTTTTCTTCTCTATTTCATCTGAGCAAAGCTTTTGGTGGTGTTCGACCGCGGCTTCGGTGTGGTGAAGGCTGTCTAAGTGGCACAACGGCAGATAATCGTTGCCAGTGGTGGCATTGCTTCGGCAATGGTGGTGCCACATTTCTTTTCATGAGAGAGAAGGACGAAGGAGAAAAGGATGCCGCACAAGTTAATCCCTTAGCCATTAAGGTTCTCGTCAGTTGATGGCATCAAAATTTCAAGGAAAAATAAAAATTGAGCTAAATCTGAGCAAGTCCTTAAAAGGTTTTAAAGAGAGAAGAAACAAGGTGGGAGATCTGTCCGAATTTTGAAATATTCAACATTAATATGAATAAAAAAAAGACGGTATTGAATATTAAAAAGAAGTTCGAAGATCACCATTTGATCAATCCTTATTGTGAAACATTTCTTAAAGACCCGGAGGGATTTAGTTTCACAATTAGAAACATCTCAAGAAAACGAGTATAAACTAGCTTAAAACATTGCTTCTTTTTTAATTCCCATTTGTCCTCTTTCGCTCTTTAATACAATCTATTTTACTTTTTTTCCAAGCGTGTTAAATTAATTTTTTACTTTTAAATTTTTTCTTAATTTAAAAGCTTTTTTAAGTGGTTTTTACTTTTTTCCTTTTGTTGAAATTTTGCAACACGTGTAATATGAATTTTTTTAAATGATATTGTAAATGCCATTACAACACTTATTTTAATATTAATTTTTTTTGAACGATCACTTAAATACTACTTTTTATTAAAAAATCACTTTAGTGCCATTGTCGATTTGTGTGATTGAAAAATCCAATGTAACAATTTTTTAATATTAATTATTTGATGCGGCTCACCAACGAAGTGAGCCAGCATAATTGGTGTTAACATTTTTGTTTGTCTCAAATTAAGATATTGGAGCTAAATCACAAATATTCTTCAAACCATAACTCTAAATCAAGAAATTCGGGCAAAGGGGAAGGCAACTACATACAAAAGAAGCTAAAAGGGCGATTTTTGTTGCCTATCACTTGTTTTCCAAAATCCTAGAGTAAGCCCCATGACACGTGGCAAGCAATGAATGAAATGTGTTCCATTGTCTACTTGGCAAGACTGACCTATTTTATGTTTTCTCTAGATTTACACGTGAGCACGGCTCTAAAGGGAGCCTTGTATGTCCAACGGTTGTGATCTTCTCGAATTTTCCTTTTTCTCCTTCAATCAGACCCACTATAGTTTCTTTTAGGAGTTGCGACACATACTCCCAACAGTATATGGACCGACTAACTATGTCGAATTTTCATAGGTACGTAGTTTTTACTACGGGTGTGCATGGTCCGGGTGGGCGGTTCCCGACCTAGAATGAGGAACCGCTCGCTAAGAACCGATTTCGAAAAATTGGAACTGGGAACCACCCACTAATTACATGATACCACCCGGGAACCGAACCGCCGATCCGGTCCAGTTCCCGGATGGATCCATAGAACCAGTCTAACCTCCACGCCTTCCCCTTTTCGCCCTCCCTATATCTACTTATTCTAGCTCCTTATATCTACTTATTCTAGCTCTCTTGACCATGGTAGCTTTATCCTCCTCAAGTACTAGCGCCGCGGCAGCGGCGGTTGCGACCCTTGCACCGCTTTTGTCCCAACCATCGCCTCCACCGTCTCCCACTCCTCCCTCGAGACTGACAATGAGGAGGACAATGGGGACGATGAGCCATTCTTAGACTTGGAGTTCGCCCTTGTCCCCGAAAATGAGGACGATGGGGGGAGGCCCAAGGAGGGGGAGGAGGAGAGGGGAGGTAGAAGCGGGACGAACCCAACAACAAAGAGGACGATAGTGATAGTGAATACGGAGGTGGCGACGAGGATGGCAATGACATGGAGAGAGAGTTCAAGTTCGAGGGGGGAAAGGAGAATCAACTCACTATTTCGCTGAGTTCGGACTAGGACTTGAAGAGAGATGAATAGATCCGGAGGTAAATTGGAGAGGAAGAGGGAGCTCGGGGAGATTTTGAACTAAGAGGGACGAGATAAAGTAGAAGAGTAATGAATTGAGACAAGATGGTGATTGGGGTCCAAAATTTTAGATTTATTAATTTCAATTTTTTTTCTAATATTAAAAATTAATATATTATTATAATATAACCGGTCCGTTCCGGGTGAGTAGGTGGACATATCCGCCCATAGAACTAGGAACCAGACCGGTACCTACTGATTCCCATAAATTGGAATTGAGAATCGGATCGATTCCCTTAAGAACCATCGGTTCCGGGCGGTTCCGATCCGGTTCCGATCCGGTTCCGAGCGGTCCGAGCGGGTCCTTGTTCTTTTGCACACCCCTAGTTTTTACGAGGGCATTTTTTATTTTGTGACATTGATCACAAACTTGAATTTAGGATTATTCCAAGTCTCAAAGTAACGATTTCTTATTTAGCATAAGCTAACACTCTACATAATTTGAAATTTTCAACCTATCATCTCTAGTATATATTGAATTTTGACTATGATATGGACCTAACTAATAAATTGGATTGTCAATTATTAGTCACATGTTGTGTCCATAACATAGTCAAGCCTAGGAATCCTCGGTGCGATTCTATATTACACAAACCCTAAGGGGAAGATGAACAAAGATGCATGAAGTACAATGCCTGACAAGCTATGGGTTCCATATCATCGACCTTTCAATAATTAAAGTTGTCCTTTCATTAATGAAGATAAAAGATAGATGAATGGCAAAAACAAAATGTAGGCAATAAAAATCCGGACGAGATCCACCATCCTCTTGCGTTACCATCGCCTTTACACCCTCGTCCATAACCTCACCTCAAACCCATCCATGCACGTTTTCTTGTCCATCGGTGTGGTAGTTACCCACATCTTCACATTGTCCGAGCTCCCTCACCAGCTTGGTAAGCTGGTCCATTCAGTTCCTCATAACTTCCTATGAATTGAAAGTTGATTGTATGTAGTATACTTTGTAAAAAAGCCAAAGAGATCTAAATTGGCGCCAACGTGAGGGCCTTGAACATATCCAGGCCGTCGATTCCCGTGATAGAAACAAGATTATTTGGATTTGAATGCACTTAAAAGTGCATAAAAGGGAAGTCTTGATGTCCGATCAAATGGTGGACCCTGGAAACGCTTGCTCCCGAAGGCAACAGGGTCAGCATAGCTCAGTCATGGAAGTGGCATTGTACCGTGCAGAGTTGTTGAGATTTTATTCTTTTTCCAACTTCATCGGTGAGACACCCCAAGTCATTCCATTTTGAAGAAACCACCAAACACATCACGGCCCTGCAGCTCCAGAGAAACGCGTTCTCATGGTCGGGGGAGCTTCAGGAAGAACGCGTGGACTCCGGGCCGGGGAATTTGTTCATAAAGGCACGTCATTTACGAAAGAACACCAACAACGAGCTCCGACAATGGACTTCGAGGGAGCCGCTAAACCTCTGTACGTTATTAAAACTTTTTATCTTTCTCAAACGAAAGCCCTTTTCGCAATTCGGCTTCCGAAAGGACGCATTCTTGTTATTGTTTCTCAGTTGGTCTCTTGTTCTTCATTTTCATTTTTTTTATTTTTTTTTTGGTTCTTTGGCAGATTCAGCGATGGACTCGATTTGGCGAACTTGGCCCTGTCCTCCGGTATTCTTTTCAATTCATGGGCTGCAATCTCTAAACTCCAGTCCCAGATTGACTGCGATCACCAAAGCCCGCCATCTTCTGACACAGTAAAAATTCAAGAATTTGAGCACCCTAAATACAAAATCATTGCTTTTGTGACCCCACCAGTTGTTACCAGTTATCTCCAAGAAGAGAGCGGTTTGGTCCCTTATTCTTCATCAGAGGCCTCTGAGTTTAAGTTTCTCTGCTCCAAGAAGAACCTGTCTTTTTCCGTAAACAAAGCTGCGATTTCTCTGTTCAACTCTCTCCAAGATAAGCTGTCTCCCCTGAAAGCTCAGGTAATACCCTTTTACCTTTCGTTTCTTTTCAAGTAATCAATGAGCTCTAGTTACTAAGTTTGAAGGTCAATGAGCTTTGCTTAGTCACCGCTTCTAATCATAACAAGTTGATCTCAGATCTTGGAATTAGGTCTTATTGAAGTGGGTTCCTGCAATACATACATGTGCTCCGATAATTGCTTCACTGATTATCATTTTGAGCTGTTTCTTCACGTAATATTAGCTTAATTTGGTTGAAAAGTGGATCATCCCCCTTTTGCTTCTTTTTAGCAAAATGGCTGATGATGAGCAGTCAGTTAATTGTCTGGACAGCTCCTCTAGCATTGATGGCCCATTGCCTTTTACATTCTTTTTTAGTTGGGTTGACCTTAATCCTATTCATAGCGGAAGATAGAAAAAGGAACAAAACGTTACCAGTTAATCTTAAGCATACTGCTAGGATCAGGGAATTCACGGCGACCAGCTTCAAATCTTGCTCGATGTCGCTTATCGAAGCTAGCCAGAGAATAAGGAAGCAAGTCACCATGAATTTCCTAATCTTAGTGTCAATTGTCAACTCCTTCCTTTGACTGACTGCCGAGGTGAACTTGAGTCTTGTGTGCAAAAGTTGGTTCGGGATTTTGTCTGACTTGGCCACGGTATCTATTGAGAGCACTTCTAATTAGAGCAACCCTATCAATATGCCTCAGCTTTTGGCTGTTTGATTGTGCGGCATGCTCGTGAATTCCCACATGAAGAATTACCAGTGCTTTGAAACCAATAAATCTTATGGTTTAATTTGTGAATTCCTTTATGAAATTGATGATTGTATCGTGAGGAATTGTGAGGTCTAAATTTTGTGTGAATTATTGAGTATAGTTGGTAGTTGGAAAATAGTGATAGTGTTTGAGTGATTCGAGTATGTTTATAATTTTAGTGTTCAATTATGTTTATTTTATTATGCAAGTGCTTGATTTTCACAATAATGTCAAGTGGGAAATAGCGTAATTACATTTGCAAAACTGATTTAGGGACACATGTGCAAGTAATAAAATTCGATTGGCCCCCATAAACTTGTGTATGTCAATGCAAGTGCTTGATTTCCGTGTCCATGATAGTGCCATCATCATTCCGTTCATCTTTCTGCAATTTTACTTGCATTCCTCAGGTGAGGAAGGTTGTGCCTGGAATTTCGAAGACGCCAGCATTGTATGAGGAAGGGGTGATAGCTATGATAACCCTGATGGTAATTGAACTATCTAAGGAGGAGCCTGCTGAAGATGTCGAAATGGAAATCACAGAGCCCACGATGATCGACCTTATGGTCGAAGACTTGTCGGCGATCGAAATCACGGGAGGGAACATGACACTGGTCACGATTGAATTGCCACCCTAGGAGGAAGATGGAATGATAGTGTTGGAGCACCCTCCCAAATTCAATCCCAAAGCAGTACCTTGGGATTATGGAACGAATGAGGTGGACACTGTCACACGATTGAGCCGTTGTTAGGCACTCGATAAAGGAGTAGAAAAGAAAGTCATAACCGAGGAGGAAGCAAATCAATTCTTGGTTGTAATAAAATTTAGTGAGTTCAATGTGGTAGACCAATTGCGGAAGTTGCCGACTCAAATCTCCCTCCTAGAGTTGTTCAAATCTTCCGAGAAGCACAGGGACATCTTGCTGAAGGTCCTCAATGAGATGCACGTGCCAGAAACAATCGATGAAGTCCAACTGGAGGAATTTGTTGGGGCCATTTTACTGAAAGACCAAATTTCCTTTACTGATGAGGATCTCCCCTCTGACGGCCCTAATCATACCAAAGCACTGCACATCTCAATGAAGCATGAGAGTACTCTTGTTTGTAGAGTGTTGACCGATAATGGTTCGGTGCTCAATATATGCCCGTTGGCTACGCTCCACCGTCTTGGCATTGATCTTGGGAGAATTCATACTAGCAAGTCGATTGTGTGGGCTTTTGACGGGATGAAGAAGGAGGTGATAGGGGAAATTGAACTTGAGTTGCTGATTGGCCCTATACTTTTCCAAACCTTGTTCCAAGTGTTAGATATACCAAGCGCTTTTAATTTTCTGCTAGGGAGGCCATGGATCCACACGGCGGGTGCCGTTGCCTCTAGCCTTCATCAAAAGGTGCGATTTGTGGTGGACAACAAGCTTATCACGGTCCATGGAAAATCTGACTTCAAGATCTACCACGAGATAACCATCCCCTATGTGGAGCCTGAGTGTACCGAGGAATCTAGCTGTCAAACCTTCGAGCCGTTACCCATGATTCATGTGCTGCCGGGTTCTTTCACAAAGGTCCTTGAGTTGTCCAAGCCGACCATAGCGGCGGGAAAAATCATGCTGGCGAGTGGGTACAACCCTGGAAAGGGTCTTGGATCGCGTGGTCAAGGTGTGCGAAGGCCCATCAAAGTTCATAAAAACTCGAAAAGGAGAGGCTTGTGATATGTTGAGGGGCGAGGAGGTTGTAGCGAGTAAGGTGGCCGTGGCAACCGAGGAAGCCATGGAAGGCAGAGAGGTCGAGGTACCCGAGGAGGCCGAAGTGAGTATGAAGACCAAGATAGACGCATCGCCCGAACCAAAAAGGATGGGGACAGTTAGAAGCCTTTTCTCCCGTTGTTGGAAGAGACGTTTCGGGACCTCCAAGGATGCTGTTCGAGGAAGAGGAGGACATCTATGGTGTGACCGAACCATTCAAGGAGAACGTCATATGTACCATCCTAGCGTGCGAGGAAGCTGAGTCATCTAAAGTCGCGGCTGTCTCTCTAGAGTAGGGCGATTCTCATTTAGCCTAGTCTTCTCTTTATGTCTTTTCCCCTGCGTGGAATCTCATAGTTTTTCTTTCCTTCTTTCCTGTTTGTGTCATTTGTAACATGAACTATGGTAAGCCCCGATCTTGAGCCGTTGGTCGAGGGTGGTATGTTAAAACACAGCCTTATTTTTCCTCATTCAATAAAATAGACACATGTTTAATTAAGGACACATTGAAGCATACCAAACTAGTCCTATGATGGTCGCTGAGGCCTGGACCTCCACATGCTCCCAAGTTTGACTGTTTTGTGAGGACGAGGAAATCCAATGATATGATGATGAGTTCCTAAAACTTTTTACAAAAAAAAAAATTCAAAAAAAAATTCTTCAAAAACGACATGCATGATCTTTATTGTTGACATGCTCTAACTTATCTCATCGCATCTCAGGAATTTCATTATGCATAATCATGATAAGGACTCATGTAACTTTGATGTGCATGAAGAGAGTCTCTCAGGTTCTGATGACACCGATGACGATCAAAAGGGGATCGAGCATGAGTGGAATCAACATAAGGAATCGAAGCCATTGACAGAAGAACGAACAATCACCATAAATTTGGGTGATGCAAAGGATGTCAGGGAAGTAAAGATCGGGGCATGTCTCTAGAGTCAGAGGTGGAAAGGATGACTACTCTCCTGAAAGAATATCAAGACGTGTTCACTTGGACATATGTTGACATGCCGGGATTGGACCCCGAAATTGTGGAACAAGCTTTGCCGACAGATCCTAATGTGCCACCCAAAAAGCAAAGACTAAGGAGAACTAAACCAGAGTTGTCCAAGAAGATCGAAGAGAAAGTGATGAAACTATTGAAAGTAAATTTTATTGAAGTGACGCGTTATCCTAATTGGGTAGCAAATATCGTGCCTATAATGAAGAAAGATGGGCGAATCAGGATATGTGTTGACTATCGCGACCCAAATCCATATGAAAGAGGAAGATAGGAGCAAAACATCATTCATAATTCTTTGGGGGACTTTCTACTACAAAGTGATGCCTTTCGGTCTAAAAAATGCTGGGGCAACATATCAAAGGGTCATGGTCACATTATTTCATGACATGATGCACAAGGAAATCGAAGTATACGTGGACGACATGATTGCAAAATCAAGACGTGGTGAGGATCACGTTGAAGTCTTGCAAAAGTTGTTCGAACATCTTCGGAAGTTCAAGCTAAGTCTCAATCCCACGAAATGCGTTTTTGAAGCGAGATCTGGAAAGCTGTTAGGGTTCATGGTTAGTAGTAGGGGCATAGAGATTAATCCGTCAAAGGTTAAGGCCATCTGTGATTTACGACCCCCGACTATCGCTAGGGAAGTCCGCAGCCTGATGGGACGACTTAATTATGTGCCGAGGTTCATCTGTCAATTGTTTGAAACAGCGAAGCCATTCTTCAAGCTTTTGAAAAAGAATGCGAAGATTGAGTGGGATGCCGAGTGCCAGGGCGCCTTCGAAAAGATAAAACACTAACTCACTCACACACCAGTCCTAGTGCCCTCTCTCCCTAAAATTCCCCTGATTTTGTACTTGACCATACATGACAAATCATTGGGAGCTATGTTAGCTCAAAAAAGACTAAATGACTGGAGAGAATGCGCGATATACTACTTGAGCAAGAAGTTCACTGATTTTGAGATGAACTATACAAATGTTGAGAGAACTTGCGTGGCCTTAATTTGAGTCTTGCACAGGCTGCAACAGTACACACTTCATCACCAAATCTTGTTGGTGACCGAAAATGATCCTATTAGGTATCTCCTAGAGAAGCCAGCATTGGTTGGCAGGTTGGCCAAGTGGCAAATCTTAATTTCGGAGTTTGATGTTCAGAGCTTGGGACAGAAGTTCGTTAAAGGTCGGCCCAGCAGACATGTTGGCAAAAATTCCGAGAGGTCCAAAGCATCTGATGAGGATAGTGATGTAGAGGAGTGAATTTTACTTATATCAAGCAACAAATGGACGATGTACTTTGATGGTGCGGTTAACTTAGCCGAGTCGGGTACTAAGGCAGTTATTATCTCCTCGAATGGATAGCATTACCCCGTCACCGCTAAATTAACATTCCCTTGCACGAATAACGTCACTGGGTACAAAGCATGCATTCTCGGCCTCCAAGTTGCCATCGATATGAAAATTCGGAAGCTGCAAGTTTATGGCGATTCGGCCCTTATCATCTTACAGACTAAAGGCGAATGGCAAACACAAGATTCTAAATTGATTCCGTATCATGAGTTCCTAGGGGAGTTAACGGAAGAATTCCAAGAAATGTCATTCACGTACTTACCAAGGTCTCAAAATCAGTTTGTGGATGCCCTGGCTACCCTATCCTCAATGGTACAAGTAACTGGAGGCGTGGACATTGAACCATTGAGAATTGAGATTCTTAGGCACCCAGCTTATTGCATGACAATCGAAGAGGAGCTCGACGGACAGCCATGGTATCACAACATCTTGAAGTACCTGTAGAAGGGCGAATTCCCCGAAGGAAGTGAAGCAGCAGACAAGAAGCATCTCTCGAAACTGGCATCAAAATTCTTTGCCAGTGGAGACATCCTTTATAAAAGGTCCTTCGACTCGACATTGCTAAGGTATGTCGACGCTAAAGAAGTCGACCGTTTGATAAAAAAGATACATGAAGGGGAGTGTGGCCCCCATATGAAACTTCATTGCGAGAAAGATCATGCGACTCGGTTACTATTGATTGACCATAGAGTCCAACTACATTCGGCACGTACGACGGTGTCACCAGTGCCAGATTTATGGAGACAGGATAAATGCCCTTCCAAATGAACTTCATCAAATGTCTCAATCCTGGCCCTTTTTGAAGTGGGGAGTTGACGTGATCGGGCCCATCAACCCCAAAGTTTCAAATGGGCATCGATTTATCTTGGTGGCGATAGACTACTTTACCAAGTGGATCAAGGCCAACTTGTATGCTAATGTCACCACCAAGAATGTGGCCAAGTTCATTCGTCGCAACATTGTCACCCGTTACGGGGTATCGAAGGCGATCATTACTGACAACGGCACTAATTTGAACAACAAAGTCATGGATGGCTTGCTCGGTGAGTTTCGAATTAAACATTTGAACTTGTCATCATAGCGTCCTCAGATGAATGGAGCAGTGGAGGCGGCGAATAAGAACATAAAGAAAATCCTGTCAAAGACTGCCGAAAATTATCGTGATTGGCACAAAAGACTTCCTTATGCACTAATGGCGTACCGAACTTCTATCCGCACCTCTACAGGGGCAACTCCTTTTTCACTCGTGTACGGGATGGAGGCGGTATTACCTGTTGAAGTTGAAGTTCCTTCTCTAAGGGTCCTTTCCCAGTCTAAGCTCGATGAGACCGAGTGGATGCAACAAAGGCATGAGCAGCTAAACATGATCGATGAGAAGAGATTGCAAGTTGTGTGTCATGGTCAATGCTATCAAAGACGAGTCGCAAAAGCCTTCAATCGAAAGGTGCGTCCTAGGCACTTCAGAGTCAATGACCTAGTGCTAAGGAAGGTGCTTCCAATCATACTAGACCCTCGTGGCAAATTCACCCCGAACTACGAAGGGCCCTATGTCATTGAGAAGATTCTTCCTTGTGGTGCTATGATTTTAGTTGCAATGGATGGTAGTGAATTGCATAGACCTGTAAACGTTGAAGCAGTCAAGAAGTATTTTCCATGAATGAAATCAAGGCCAATGAGCCACTTCATGCACAATTCGAGTCACATAATATCATGCATAGCATTGTAGCTATCATGCATATGTTGTATACACGCATATCTATTTGTGTTTCAGGTACCCTACCGTCCGACGATATAAAAAAAAAAGACAAAACAAAACAAAACAAACAAACAAAAAAGAAGGACAAAAACAAAAAATGCATGATTTGATTCGCATGACCTATTCTCTAGTGTCACTATGCGTGCTTCACGTTTGTGACCCTAAAAAAAAAGGGCTCGTAAAAATGACTTTAATCATGCCAAACAAGAAGTGCTTAGGATGAAGAAAGGCAAGCCATTTCCAAACACATCCTTCAAACACTTTTGAGAGTATAGTAAAAAGCGACATTCTCTTAGGACGAAAGATTCATTCGCATTAAGCGCAAAGATCGAAATGATAAAAGTGTTTCCTTCATCAATCTCAAGTAGTGCACTAATCTTTTGCTACCCCTTTGGGCCGAATAAAGATGATCCTTCAAAGTACCCCTATCAAGAACGACCCTACATTGGGGCAGCATAAGAGGTTACGATCGTGTTGTAGAGCGAAAGATTGAGAAAGATTCTATTAGTTTCACTTGCGTCAATCTTCTAGTGATAGATTCAAATGAATTCTCATTAAAGCTTGACTTATCCCAATGTGAAGAAGAGCATTTCATTCTCTACCCAAACACCGATACCCGTTGCTTTAACCAATTTGGGCCTGATTGTTCATTTCTGAGTCCTAAGCAATGATCATCTCCCTTCACTAGGGCAAGGCATGGCGATTGACCACATACAATTGACATTTATAAGAAAATGCGAAAAGCATCTCGAAAATCATAAGAGCTCCAAAAGTTCAAAGAGCAAAAAGTTCGACAAACTAGGAGGCATGAAAAAACAGTGTGTTTGGTAAAAGCAAGGCCAATACCCGTCAAGAAAAAGAGTCAAAAGGCCGCATCTTATGTGAAGAAAAATTATCAATGTCCGAGTGCTTGCGTAAAAAAATCATCGCAAGTGTAAAGGAAATTAAAGAAATGAGCAAAGCTCTCATGCAGAAATGATTAGTCAATGGACTTTCGAGATGTGCTGTGTTTCAAAAGCCAAAGGATTTTGAAAGATCGAGTGACTTGGTCACAATGCCATGATGATCACCGACTCTTAAAAACCCTTTTGAAAATTTTAAGCCTTTCGAGCCTTTCCCGAGCCAACATTACCACCCTTTTCCAAAGTCTCTTTTAATTTGGGATGATTTGAGTGAAAATGAAGTTGCCACAAAGAAGCTATTGTTCGAAGGAGTGGAAGTAATTCTATCTTGTCTTATTTTCCAAGTTTTCGAAAGGAAACGGAGTCAGAAAATATGACCCACATGCAACCCATTGACACAAAATATGAGTCGGACCCATTTTGACATCCCTAATAAATATGTGCCTTTTACGGCATTTAAAAATTTGAACTCAGGACACTTCGAGAGGAAAAAAAAGAGTCTGTGTATTTTTTTTTTTTCTTTTTATCTTTTTGGGGTATTTGCCTCCGGATTCTTGTCAATATGCTCACCTTCTATTCTTCATAATTGCACTTAAGCTTTAACAGCCCAAACAAGGCTGAGGTTCAAAGGAGGAGAGTTCTGCTGATTACGCGTTTGAGGGAAATTTGTCGGTAAAACTAGGAAGTTAAAATATTCCAGAAGACAATCTGTGCTTGATATTTTCCGGAAACTATAGTTTTGCAAAATGCATCGATACGTGAGCTAATTTTAATTCCCCGTCAGCCATTTATTTGACTTTTAATCTTTGTTATTATTATCATCTTGTTTTTGACAATTGCCATACCCATGATTGGGGGTGAGCAAAAAATAATATATATGCATATATATATATATATGTATTAATTTTTATTACTACAAATAAAAACCCTAAATTACTAAAATTACCCATTATTCAACCGTCGGTCTTGACTTTGTCTTCTCCCACGGGACCCACACGGTTTGCATGACTCGCTCGCTCCTCTCTTCCCACCTCCCTCCCTCCCACTTTCGCTCGACTTCCGATCTCTCTTACCCGCAGTAGGCTCGAGGCTCGTCGCTCGTCGCTCAGCCAAAGCCTCGACGGCCCTCCCTCTCTCGCTCGACTCCCGATCTTTCTGACTCGTGGCCTCGACGCTCGTCGGTCAGCCTCGGCCTCGACGGTTTTTCAGGTACCAGTTTTCCTCTCCTGGCCTCGACGCCAGTAGCCTAATTGCCCGAATTTCGTTTGTCGCTTATTAAAGTATGGGCCTTTCTGGGTTTTGATTTCTGTTGCGCGGCCCTGAGTTTTCTCCGCTTTGGTTAATCGCTGTTTTATCTCGTCAGTATTTTCTTTTTCGTAACGAGGAAGCCAAAGGCATGCCATGCGCTTAATATAACCGCACAGATGCTCGTTCCTCACCCGCTAAGCCAACTTGTTAGGGGCAACGATTCCATGTGTCCACATATATTCTCACATTAATAACTATTTTGTGCCTTTCTCCTAATTTTGCTTTCATTGTCTCGATTAGCTTTTGTGCGCCTGGACTGGTCCATCCCCAGTTATCATAAGGTTTCGCAACTCTTCTGTGATTTTAGTAAATTGACCACACTAAAAATCTATTCTTGCTCTGCCACTGTCTTTGATTTGAAGGTTATAAATGCGTTTTGTTTAGCAGGGTCCTCGTTTGATATTATGAAATCTAAAATAGAAAATCCCACTTGGCATTTGCTCAAATCTCATTTAGTGGAGTTCCTTAAATATGGAAGAAAAAAAAAAATGAAAGCAAGGGAGACAAGAAAAAGAAAGCAATAAATGGTCCATACTGCATCGAGCTCATTGTGTCTCCGTGGATTAGTTTTCTGTTTTTGTTTTGTTCTTCTTTGGGTACATTGCTGTACCTGCATTTAGAACATTACTGAAGCTTGTGAATTTGTAGGGATTAGGAAAAAAAAAAAAATTATCCTGGCTGGTCTGGTTCCCGGGTGGGTCTAGGACTAGATGGGTAGGTTTCGGTTCCACAAATTGGGAACCGACCCACTGAGGAACCGATCAACCCTACCCATGATGTCATCTTCCTTGAATCTTCATGACATTGCCTTAGGAGAACTCAATATCAAGTTTAAGTTTCTTTTGTTGATCTTTACTCATCAGTTGCATATGATGCAATGATCGAGATTTTAATCCCTAGACTCTTAGAATTACATAGCCAGAAAAATGAATGGCCAAAGTTCAAATGCCTTTCTTAGTGCTTGAGCGAATGTTTTATTTTTTTCTCATGATTCGTCTCCAATTGACCTGTCCTATCACTTTTATGATTGGTCAGCAAAAGTCAATGATTCTTTATTTGAATGGATTCTTCTATTGCAAGTTTTGCCAAACTTGTTAGTGGCCAGGGAAGAGGATACCTTCATGATGATGTAAACGCAAGGAAATGAGAAGGTGAAATCTAGACATAGAGCTAGTACTTGGCAAAGGCCTTGAAGGTCTGCATTCGCATGATGAGAAACTTTATAAATTGAAAGACTTGAGAGTGATACAAACAGAAGAAATCAAACATTCAAACGGAAGAAATCAAACATTGAAGTCTTTCGTATGGTAAACCAAAGATATTTGATTATATTAAGGCTAATTCAACTATGAATAATCAAAGTTATTTTAGTTATTAATCAAAGCAAACTCATTGTCTATTTTGTCCAGGTCCATTCTGTCTCAAGTCTTACTTGATATACGCAACAGCACCAGCCACCATCACATTAAGAATGGAGTTTGAGGTGTTCCTAAGTTTCAGGGGACCAGATACTCGGGACCACTTTACTAGTTGCCTCTATAGTGAAATGGTGGAGAAAGGAATCCGCGTCTTCAAAGACGATGAAGAGCTCCGAGTCGGTCAGAAAATTGGTGGAAACCTTTTGCGAGCCCTTGACACCACTCAAATCTATATCCCTATTTTCTCTAAGGGCTTTGCTTCCAGCCCGTGGTGTCTTCGTGAGGTTGCTCATATGGTAGATTGCACTTCAAAGTCAGACGGAAAGAAGGAGATCCTCCCCATTTTCTTTGATGTGGAGCCGGATGATGTGAAGCTCAGAACCGAATTGTACAGAAATGCCCTGTTTGAGCATGAGGTGAGGTATGGCCCTAACGAGGTGAAGCGCTGGGAAGCTGCTCTTGTTGAGGTCCCAACTAGAGTAGGCTGGAGGCTGGAAGGAAAAGGGTAAGTTTTCTACAACTTTTTCTGAGTTATCAAATTTAATTCAATCTGTCCAGGACCTTTTTCTTTCTTTAATTAGCTCTTAACATAACAAACTCACCCCCCCAAAAAAAAAAAAAGAAAAGAAAAGAAAAGAAAAAGAAAGAAACTCTCTCTCCAGTAGCGATGGAGTGCACACTGCTTGATGCAGCACCCAAGCTTGGCTTGTCAATGTCTAACGTCTTCTCAAGATCTGGAGGCAGCTTCATTAGTCGTGGACTTTCATCTATACATTGACAGTGTCTCCATGGAGTCACGTAGATCTCATCCATCTATCTAGATATATATATATATATATATATATATAGAGAGAGAGAGAGAGAGAGAGAGGTGACATGGAGACGCGGTATAAATTGAAACTTTTTTTAATGAGCACTAAGACGAAACAGTCATCAAGGTATAATTAGATCCCTTTCCACTCTTCTCTCCTCTTCAACGAATTAAGAAATGACCGAACTTCCTTCTTTTTTCTCTTAATCAATGCATTTAAACCCAGTCAATGAGAGTCTGAGCTGCAGTTAGTGTTTAAATCCAATCAATGGGAATCTGGACAACAACGACAGCTAATTTGAGGCCTTTAATATTTTTTAGAAAATTTTCATCGTAACTTGAGATTGTTATGTTTAAATGGATTCGAATTTATTATATGAAAAACTGCTGCCTTTTGTAAATCAGTCTTAGTATATTTAGCTTATGTTATTCAAATCTCATATGCTTGAAAGTTAGGAATAGTACGCTGTCATTATTTTATCATTCTGAATTCCTCCACTATCGTTGTCCGATAGGTATGGAGAACTTATAAAATCGATTGTTCGGGAGGTTCTACTGAAGTTGAATGGGAAGAATAGACCTATACCTGACCATCTAGTTGAAACGGATGATATAAAAGATATAGAGGAATTGTTGGATGTTGACTTTGATGATCATGTACGTTTCATTATAATCCATGGGACAGGTGGTATTGGTAAATCAACCCTTGCTAGCGTTATCTTCAATCGATTCCGGTCTGAATTCAGTTGTAGTAGTTTCCTTGAAGATGTCCGATGTCATAGTCTTCTAGACATGCAAAAGAAATTGCTATCTGAAACCCTGGGCTCGACCTCTGCTCAAGAAATCTATGACACCAACGATGGGATCGATCGCATAAAAAGAGGACTTGGCGAAAGGAAAGTTCTGATTGTTATAGATAATGTAGACGAGAAGAAGCAACTCAAGAAACTCGCTGGAAGATGCGATTGGTTCGGTGCAGGAAGTAGGATCATTGTCACTGTTAGGGACATAAGTACAATTCTAGACAAGGACAACCTAACACAAGCTAGCAATTACTTTGCCTGCCCAGTAAAGGAGATGCCTTTGGATCAAGCAATTCAGCTGTTTAGTAGGCATGTTTTTAGAAGTGATGCTCCTCCACTGGATTACTACAGCTTCTTAAGAGAAGTCGTTTCAAGCATAGGAAGGCTTCCTTTGACTTTGGAAGTTGTGGGTTCTCTTTTTGCCCGTAATGGCAGATCGAAATCGAAGTGGAATGAGATATTGAGGGACTTAAAGCAAGTACCTTGTGGGGAAGTCCGAGAAACGTTGATGATAAGTTTGAACAAATTAGACCGTAGACAAAAAGTCATATTCCTAGAGATAGCATGTTATTGCATCGGGGAGGATGAGATGAATGCATATTACATGTGGGATGACTGCGGATATTCTCCACGCAGCGCAATCGATGTTCTTCTCCTCATGTCATTGGTAAAGATTGATAAGCACAATAAGTTTTGGATGCATGATGAACTTCGAGATCTTGGAAGGTACATTGTCAAGGAAGAGAACTTCGAAGATGCTGGAAAGCGCCCTTGGGTGTGGATCGATGAGAATACTTCAGACATATGGATGAGCAACGAGGTAAAAAATTTTAAGAGCGGAAGATACAGTCAATCCAGCAAAATCTTTTGTCTTGTGCTTTAAAATCGAGTATATTGAGGTTGATGGTGTGTTTTGTTCTCTAATTTATTAAGGCACTGTTGGTTAGTTGAAATTCTTCATTTCTTGTTTCAGTAAGAATGAATTATGAGTTCTTTGTTCCCTTGAAAATGTGTTTAAAGACAGAAAAATCATCATGTAACAAACATTTAGACATGCTTGGTTTTGTCTTATTTTCAAATTGATCAGGATAAAAGAAAGGCAATTGTTTTGTTAAAACATGCATTTGCTTTAATTAGTTTGGGGTCGAAGAAGAACTACTGATATTGTAGACTAGTTCCTTGGTTTATTGCTTTCTATATTGAACACTCATCTTTATTCTCTCCTGCTGCTGGCAGGAAAAACCGGATGTACGAGCACTCAGCCTGGGTATTAGTCATGACTTAACACCTAAAGGATTAGCCCGTTTCCCAAACCTGAGGTTCCTTGGAGGAGAAAAAATGAATTTCATGGGCAACTTCAAAAATCTTCTTCGTAGTCTGAGATGGCTTTCTCGGCCTCATTGCCCGCTGGATCTTTCAGCAACGAATTTTCACCCGGTGAATTTGGTCGTGCTCAACCTTTCGAATAGCAACATCACCCATGACTGGGGTGGATGGAGGCAAATTGAGGTACCAGCACACCTTGCTCATGTTCGCTTCAATCTATCAATTGAGCTTCGCTAGTTAGTTGTGTGCTGCTGTTTTCTCTACTTTTTGTTGGCATGTGATTGGCCTTTTTATTCCACTGCAGATGATGAAAAAGTTAAAAGTTCTAGATCTGACGCGTTGCGAAGAGTTAACCACGACACCTGATTTTTCCGAGTTTGACAAGTTGGAGAAATTGATTCTCGCTTGGTGTGTGAAATTGTCTACAATTGATAGCTCAGTTGGTAAGCTAAAACTGCTAATTACTCTGGATATCCAAGGATGCCATTCCCTCCGAGGGTTGCCCGATGAAATTGGTTCTCTAGAATGCTTATCAGAAATTATTATGCCCTCCTCTGGAGGCAAACCATTCAAGCTTTCTGAGACGCTAGGCAATCTAAAATATTTAACAAAGTTTGAAATTCGATTTCATTATGGTATCAGTCTAATTCCTCACTCCATTGGAAGGTTAACGAATCTCACAAGTTTGAGTTTGCGTGCATGCAAGAATCTACATGAGCTTCCGAACTCTATTGGGGAGCTAGAATCATTGATCGAGTTGGATTTACAATTGTCAGGGATCTCCATTCTCCCTGATTCTATTGGAAATCTGAACAGACTAAAAGTCATTAGAGTTGGACACACAAAGATACACTCGATACCTTGTGCTCTTGGAGGGGTGAAGACACTTGAAGTGATTGATGCCTCATTTTGTCTGTATCTCAACAATGAATTACCATGGGAAATGTGGAGCCTGACCCGTTTGAGGATCTTGGACTTATATGGGACCCCAATTTCTAGAGTGCCGACAAAGATCAGTGGTTTCTCTAGCCTCCAAGAGCTTAAAATTTCAAGCCACCAGCTTTGCCCGTTGCCAGAGCTTCCTTCGAGTTTGAAATACCTTGAAGTTGAAGCTGCTCAATACCCTGTTCTTCCTGACCTCTCAAGCCTGGTTCATTTACATCATCTCAAATTGTCTGGAAGCCTATCAAATTTTGCATGTGGGAGTGCAGACGAGGATTTCTGGCCTGAGGACGACAATGATGTCCCAGCCTGGATACTTCCCCGGCAGCGGAAGCGGCGGCGGCTACCTCTAAGATTTTACAACAAAATCGTGTCCTTGCCTGCCCTTGCATACTTTGAGAGGTTAAGGGAATTGAAGATATCGTCGTTTGAAGTCCTGTTGAGCACACCCGATCTATCGCGTTTGAAGAGGCTACAAAAGTTACAGTTCAGTGACTTACCATATCTGGTAGAGATTCCAGGTGTGGGGAAATTGGAATCACTAAAGTTTCTACACGTTACCAGGTGTTATGCAATCGAACAATTGCCTAACCTGTCGAAGTTGGAAAATCTGCGGCATCTCAAGCTAGATCATTGTGAATCGATGAGAGCAGTTGAAGGCTTGAAAGAATTGAATTCTTTGAAGAAGGTGGAGATCAAACAATGCATGTCCCTGAAAAGTTTGCCCAATGTGCCAGCATTTACCAAGTTGGAGACAAATTGGACGAGGTCAGAAGTTGCACAACACACCATTCAGCCGTGAAACCGATTGTGACTTTCAGATCATAGGACAAAAAGCATCATCCTGCCGCTGGACGAGTACGAAAGGCACGCAAGTATAGCCAATTTCAAAATTGTCAGGTGCGTTTGGATTACATCAAAGCATAACAAAAGTTTTCATTTCTGCTTTTGATACCCTGCATGTGGAATAAAGCCATATTTGTCGCTTCTAATACTCTCATGCTTTATATATTATGAGACTACACTTAGGCAAAAAAAAGAAAAAAAAAGGAGAACCTGTCTTTCATGGGCAGTTATATTTCTTGCTTTGTAACTTCTTGGCAAGGCTTGCATACGTCGGTGTTCCTCTTATGTTCTTTTCTTGTCTTTTGGTAGTCACTGATGTAGAATCTGGCTAGGTCTTCTGATAGATTCTCTCTCTCTCATACATATAATGGTGACCCACTAAGGAATAAAAGTCGGAGCATGAAAACAGAAAATGAGACAGAACTCAAAGTGTTACAGGATGTGAAAGGTTCTGGGATGACCATTCTCTTTGTAGCCTTATTATAGTCCAAAACGAGTTACACTTTACCTTTGCATGACTTGAGTTGTAACGTGGCTAACATTTTGCTCTTAAACGTTGCCAATTTCTTTTATGCTATTTTGATCAGGCTGTACATGGTGGACTCTGATTTCATTAGTCTTCTTGCAACAACAAAGTCCGCTTCTTTTTCATATAGATGCTTTCCCTTTTACTTTGCATTGTCTATATTATAGAGGAAGCTCCTAGAAGAATTTTGATATACATTTGATAGTCAACATATGTTTCTCCTGTGGCATTCGTCTGTTGCTTCAGTTGCATTCAGTAGAATCTTCAATCGCCAAATTGAAGAATGGCAGCCAGAAGGTTGAGGGCACCAACGTCTAAATCAAGTGATGTAGCTTCTAAGGAGGTTGACTTGGTGCTTAACTGCTCTTGTGGTCTTTGATCACCAATTCTCAAGCTAGGGACATGATAGTCAACTCCTTGAAAAGGAATCAAGCATTGTGCAAATCAAGCTAGTCGAGGCATGACGGGGTTGACGTGAGCTCACTTCTAGCTGAAATCAAGACTCGAGCGGCAAAGTATAGACATTTAAAGCAGGAGCTCGCACGAGTGAAGAAAGAAAAGATGACATATCAACTGTCAGTTGTTCTATACTTGTGTTGTGTCATTGTACTGGTTGTGTGTAATGAGAGAGTTGGTGGGAAGTTTCTAAGTCTTCCATAGTTTATTGAGATGAATGTGCACATTTGTGTTGGATTCTACTTCCCTCATCTTCAGTACTTGTTCACGCTTCACGCTTCAGAAGGGTGGCTTTACGGCTGAAAGTTAGATATTCCAATGGAAAGTTGTTAACTTTTTGGCAATCTAACAGTAAGCTTTCATCATTCTTGCCATTCTTGTTGGATGGATTAAGGGATGCGTGAGTGCAAGGATCAATATGCTGGCACTTTTATTGCTGGAGCACGAGACTTGTCGTTTGACTCATAGATACACGGTTGTGTTAACGTCAAACATCTGTACAGCAGTATATTGGGCTTCTATAGCAAGATGCATTCAAGAGAACCTCTGAGTCCTTCTCATTTTGTTTCGAAAATCTAGTGAACTTAACTTTGGCCTTATGTAGTCTGATTGTAAGATATGTACATAAGGTGTTTGCTGTTGCTGGTCACCAGGTGTAATTGACGCGTGCTTATTCCACCCCGCGCCCCCCCCGGGACTATGTGGGCATAATTTGTGGACAAATTTTGCTGCTCTGGATTCTATCAGAGGTGTCCAAGAAGCGACAATGAAGTTCCCAAATTTGATGTCAATTATCATGCACCTTGCTCCCCACAGATGTATTGGACGTTCAGATTTTCAAAAGCAATTAGCGGAATGTAAAGGCGAGAAGACGATCACCGAGCAGGATACTTTCCACCATAAATTTGACCGTGACTGGTCAGAGCAGGAGGAACAAAATGATGTCTCATTATTTTCTTTTCTTCAGCCCAACGAAACTTCAACTCCAGTTAACACTAAAACCAAGTACTCATACTTCAGGCATATGTCCTGTCTGCCGATGAGAAGTTATCTGAAATGCAGCGAAAGGAGTTACTCTATCTGTCGTGGTTCAGGCATTCGTTCTTGTACGCTGCCCTCTGCTCGCCAAACCATCTACTTGCTCGATTCCCTTGTAGCATTCACGAATCAGTCTGTTAATGCAGCTGGCATTCTCTCTGTCTTGCAACAGCCGGAGACATTAATAAGCCTGTGTATCATTGTGTATCACCATTTTTGCAGCCTCAACAGAGGAAGGACACCTAATTCCCCACACGTTGCCCTACTCGAATTTGATTTGACAAGGACCTAACTAGTCCAATTTTAAAATTCATAAACGCATTTTATTCAGGTTTTTGTTTCTTTGCCTGAAAGGCTCCAAGCAACAAAGTCAGCAACACGAAAGAAGATCAAGGAGTACTGTCTTCCCTTCTCTAAAGCTGATGGATTGTAACACTGAAAGCACGCTTTTTTTTACTCAAAGCAGAAATGGTCCTCTACCAGTAAAAAGCTTCGGCACCTCAGACCAGATTGTCCTTGAAAATTGGCGCTCCAAAATAAATAGCACTCGGAAGAAGAGGAAACTCGGGGACTCGATGAAGGAGAGGAAGGACACTCGGACAAGGAACCGGAGGATCGACGGCGAAGAAGCGGACTCCACGAACAAGGACACTCTGGATGAGAAACACGGATGAAAAGTGAAGGAAAACTTGAGAAGAAAACTCAATTAGAGCTTGACAATTTGGGCCAACCCTTAAATCACGACATTTTGCCCGCTGACTTCTTTCATTTTAAGCTCCATGCCAATAAAAAAATACCATCTCATATTTTCCGTTAGCTAAATTAGATAGAGTTAACAGAGAAATTTGATTGCATCAAATTAGCAAGTTTTTGGACTCAATAACTCTTTTTATAAAGATTGTAAGATATAATTATATTTTTGTCATGAGTTGTAGGATTTTTGGTGCATTTATCCTAAATAAAAGTTCACGGTGCAAGTCTTATTGCTCCCCCTTTCCCAATTGAAAGAAAAGATTAAAGGGGTCTGAGCACCCTTTGTACTGAAGGGATGTATTAACTTTTGCCATTTTAATTCTTCAATTTATCATTTGTTTTAGCAATTAGTGTACTCTTACTTTTATTTTAAAATAAAGTTACTTCAAGTATTTATTCTATTTTTGTTGAGTTAATTTTTCTCAGTTTTCTGTATTTTTTAACTAAATTATTGAGTTGACTTCATTTGAAATACCTAATAGTAACAAATATTAATTATAAAATTATAAAATTAATTGAGTTGACTTTATTTGAAATACCTATTAGTAACAAATAATGATTAAAAAATTTAGATGCGTCACAGTGAAAATTTCACTTCCGTCCCTCAAAATCATGGCTCTATCACTACTTCCTGATAAGGATTTGGATCTATAGCATTGTTGGCCCAATTAATTCATATAGAGGTCGAGAGCGTAGAATGAGCTTTGGGTCTCGTTTCCGAGCCCATGAGTGATAGAGAAATACCCGAGATATATGCAAGTTTTTTTTTTATGTTTTTGGTTTCTCATCCCGTAAATTGTTTTTCTGGCTTTTTTTGTGGGGATTGTATCTATAAATGTGCATTCTCTTTTCTCTATTCGAATATGAGGGGTCCGGTTGGGTATGACGGATGGGAAATTGTAAGTTGATATAATTCAGAATGCAAGCTAAGTTTTTCTTTAAAAGTAAATTTAGTGCAAAATGCAATCTAACTGTAATAATTTCATGTCCGTTCAAAATAATAAATGAAAAAAGCAGAAGGAAAGATACCAGAAAAGCGCGCAAAAACAATAATTGAAAAAGTAACTTAATTTAGGAGAAACATAATGGTTTTACTTAATATGGATTTACAGTACATGATTATCATTGGATTTATAGTTCTCTCCAAAATATTTTTCTCGAATTAAATGTAAGTTCCAGTTCACATGGCTATTCAATGCTTATTCCGGTGGGTATTTGAAATTGGTATAAAGTACCGAGCAACGATATTAAGGTAATTTGCATGTGAGATTAAGGGTGAGTTTAATTCGGTTTTTCCAATGGGCTTTTAGCTTGCAAAACCTCTTAGGAAAATGCGGAAGCGTTTGGCAAACAATTTGAAATAACTTTCACCCAAATGTTGGCTTTGAGAATGTTGAAAGCCTAATACTATTTCCACCCAGCATTCCAAAATGAAGTAGCATTTGTGGAATGCTGAAACTAGGATTAATTTTTTTTTTTTTTCCTTTGGAAACTACCCACACCAATTCTTTGGTTTTCCAATTTCGCCACTCCTTCTAACTATTCATATTCTTCACAAGAGGGCGGCTAGCAAAGGGCCAGCGAGTGTCTAGCGAGGGTCGCGTGACTCAGGTGACCTCCACCAAAGGTCACACGACCTTACGCAACAATCACCTGGGTCTTGTGCAACCCTCGCAACCCAAGTGGTGGCTGCTTATGTCGTGGCGCGACCCCCGCTGAGGGTTTCCTGAGGTCATGCAACCTCAAGTAGCCCTCGCCTAGGTCTCGCACAACCCTCGCCGGAGGTTGTTTGAGGTTAGGCTACCTTAGCTAACAATGGCTGAAGCCGGATGTTGTTCACTGGCGATTGTAGCGTTTTGCCGACTCCAGCAAAGGGCTTCAACTCTTTTTTAATATAAAAAAAATATAGTGAAAGTTCATAGCAAAGTTTTTTTTCCCAAAACACTACTTCAACCCAAAGTTCATATGTAAAGTATTTTTACCAAATACAATTTACATTTCTCTAAAGGATTATGGGTTTCGGCATTTACATTACACACAAACCTATTTGCAAAGATGAACCAAACTTATCCTAAATAGATTGTATATGTATGGTAACTCAATTCCCACAATTGGAGAGTTGCCCTCTTTAACTTGATGTGGTTGTAATCGGCACGCTTTTAACGGTCATGAGTTTATTTTACAACTTAGTTATAATAAAAAAAAAAAAAAAGTGATGTTATAATTAATTTGAAACGGTCAACTATGATGGTTTTGTTATACTTTATAAATCGCTACGTTTTTTTTTTTTTTTTTTTTGGTCGTGATATTAACCAAGTATAAACAATAATGTAGAACAATGGAATCCTACTTATGAATAGCATAACAAGACCTCATCTGTCCAATGTGGAACTCTTGATATTACAAACTCTTCATAGTTTGAAGAGGAAAACGAACTCGGAATATAAAATGCATATAGCAATCTCCTGATTTTCTATCCTCTCGCAAATGGCGAGTCCTCCTTACCGGCTGGGTAGTCTCCCCCATCTTCAAGGTAAGATTTTCCCTCTGTGTTGTTAAACCCTAACTTTCCCCTCAATCCTCCACCCAATCGAAACCCTCACCCCATCATGTCTTCATCCAGTTGGCTGAAATAGTCGATTTCCCCTCCACCTTCAGCAACCCAAACCCTAATCACCGTCTGATCATTCACCTCTTCACAGCCCTAATGTCCATCACCTCCTCCTGAGTAAGTTGATAATACCCCATACCGTCTTCTGAAACCCATTGTCGCCATTCCCCATTTGGAGCTCCCTTCAATCAAATCTAGGTGATAAGAGATGGAAGGTCAGCTTGAGGAAGAAAGGCGTCTAGCAGCCCTGTGCAAAAGCTTAGGTGAGTTATGGTCTGAGAATGATGTTGTCGATATAAAAAGCACTATCTCAGAAGAAAAATTGATTGAATGCCGGAAAACAGTGTTTGGAAAGCTATATTCCAGACCGAATGTGAATTTTACAGCTTTCGTGAATACTATGACACGAGTATGGAGAGTCGACAAAGTTACATGTACTCAGCTTGGACCGGGATATTTCTCATTTGCTTTCCAATTGGAAGAAGAAAAACAGAGGGTGTTAGATGCTGGGCCTTGGTGTTTTTCCAGCAATTTATTAGTATTACAAGAATGCGACCCTGATACCCCTGAAATCTGTTATGAGTTTACCCACTGTGCTTTTTGGGTCAATTTCTATGGCCTACCGTTTGGGAGAGTCACTAATGAAGTCATCCAAAACATAGCTTCTAAATTGGGGGAAGTCATTGAGGTGAAGCTAGAAGCAAGAGGCAATAGCCATTACAAAATTGGAAAAGCAAAGGTGATGCTGAATCTGGAAAATCCGTTAAAGACGGGAGTTCTTGTGAATTTGGAAAGGAAAAAATTATGGGTAGAGTTCAAATACGAGCGTCTACCACATTATTGTTACTCATGTGGAAGAATAGGGCATTATGCTACTGCATGTAAGGAAATTGCTTATGAAAAGTCAGGGATGCCAGATGACTTACCGGGAAGATTTGGGAATTGGCTCCGAGCGGATGTGCATGAATTAAGTCCATACGGAAAAATCTTCTACGGCAAACAAGAGCAAATCCTAGAAGAAACAGAGAGGGTACCAGAGACCCCTATGCATTCTGTATCAGATATCCAACAGCAGGATCAGAACTTAAATATTGTATGGGGGCAAAACAATGCTGAACGGACAACTCAACAGGAAATTAGTTCATCCACACAGCAATTAGCATTACAACTCATGGGAGATAAAAGCCCACAAAAGAGAGGGAGCTGTTGTATTAATGAAGAATCTGCTATGGTTCTTTACGAAGAACAACAAAAGGAAGCAAAAGTCAACATGCTAGAGGCTGAAACAGGGGAGGTAGGGCTGATCAGGCACAAATCTAAAGGCACCAAGCAACAATCAGCTAAAAAAGGTAAACGTTTCTGCCCATATGGTGCGCAAAGTTTGAAAACATCGGAGTTAGATAGTACTCAGCTGATAGAAACCCCAATTAAGGTGGTGGAGAAGTCATGTCAATGGGCTTTGGTGGCTAACCCTAATAAGCCACCGAAAAAGCCATGAAAATATTAAGTTGGAATTGTCAGGGGTTGGGCACACCCCTGACAATTCAGGCTTTACGAGTCTTAGTGACTCAAGAAAGGCCCGGCATTTTATTTTTAATGGAAACCAATAATCGGGAGCAAAAGGTATATCAGTTAAAGAGGAGGTTGAAATTTCAGAAATGTTTTGTAGTGAACCTAGAAGGAATTGTAGGGGGTTTGGTTGTTTTTTTGGGATGAACAGATAGTGCTATCAATCAAATCATTCTCAAATAACTATATAAGTGTACTCTGTCAAGTAATGGAAAACAGAAAGAAAATGCAGATCACCTTCATACATGCTCCTAATGTATTTAGAGAAAGAGTACAATTATGGGAGGATATTTATAGAGCAAGCAGAAGCTACCACTTACCATGGCTTTGCTTGGGAGACTTCAACGAAGTATTGTATCATTGGGAGAAAGTGGGCAGCAAACGAGCAGAAAACTACCGATTAATAGCCTTCAGGGACTTTCTCGGCAAGTGTTCCTTAATAGACTTGGAATCCAAGGGCTGCACCTTCACCTGGACAAACAACCGAACAGGAGATCAATTCGTAAAAAAGAGACTAGACAGGGGATTATGCAATCTAGATTGGAGAATATCTTATCATAATGCAGAAAGTATAGCACGACCAGCTATAGGGTCTAATCACAACCCTATTATCATATATCTACATGCGTGGAAAAATAAGAAGAGGAGGGTCTTTCGCTATGAAGCATTCTGGGCAGAAGATGAGGAAAGTATGATGATAGTGAAAAAGATATGGGCTGAAGGGGAATCTCATGGGCTGAACATAGCACAAAAGTTGCATATGGTGATTAAACAGTTGGCACAGTGGAGTAAAGACAGATTTCATAACGCCAAACAGAGAATTGATGAGCTGAAAAATGAACTACAAAGGATAACAAATGGGATTGATGTACATAAAGATTATGAGACAGCAAAGAGGATAAATCAGGAAATTGAAAAGCTTTGGCGGCAAGAGGAGATGTTTTGGGGGATGCGTTCAAGAATCAAATGGTTAAAATGGGGAGATAGAAATACAAAGTTTTTCCACACTACAACTATTCAGAGAAGAAATATAAACAGAATTACCTTACTAAAGAATGAAACCGATGAATGGGTGAGAGGAGAACAGCCTTTGAAGGAGATGACAACAGCTTTCTTCAAAAATCTATACTTGTCAGTGGGGGCTCGGGACTTTCAGCCTATCTTACAACAAATTCCAACCTTAGTAGATGAAAGAATGAATCAAAGGTTGGTAGAGTCTGTCACAATAGAGGAAATAACAGAGGCAATGTAGCAATTAGGAGCTAACAAGGCTCCAAGACCGGATGGACTCAATGGGTTGTTTTACCGAAATCATTGGCCATATCTAAAACAGGGGATTTTCAGCGAAGTACAGAAGTTTTTTTAAACAGGACACTTAAACCCAGACATCAACAAAACCTTAATCACCCTCATTCCCAAAGTCCTTAACCCTGAAAAGTTAGAACAATTCCGTCCCATCAGCCTATGCAATTTCATATACAAAATCATCTCCAAAGTAATGACAAATAAACTAAAACCCTTACTATCAAGCCTCATAGCTGAAGAACAAAGTGCCTTTGTGGGGGGAAGACAAATCCAGGACAACATCTTGATTGTTCAGGAGGTGTTACATAAGCTGCGAACTCGAGAGAGGTAGAGTAAGTTTCAAGCTGTACTTAAGCTTGATATGCAAAAAGCATATGACCAAATTGAATGGGACTTCTTACAAGCATGCTTGACGAAGATGGGATTTTGTGAACAATGGGTTAAAAGGGTGATACAATGTGTGTCCACGATATCTTTTAGCATAAACTTCAATGGCGAATCCCTACCTTTTTTCAAGCCCACCAGAGGACTACAACAAGATGACCCACTTTCCTCATATCTATTCATTTTCGTAGCCAATGTTTTATCACTTCTGATGAAACAAGCAATTTTAAATGGCACTATAAGGGGAATTAAGCTAAATAGTTGCTGTCCAATATTATCACACCTGCTATTCGCGGATGATTCCATATTTTTCCTCCATGGCACTGTTGTAGAATGTCAGAATTTGGCAGTCATCCTACACCAATATTGTTTCATTACAGGACAGACCATTAATCTTAACAAATCAGGTATCCATTTCAGCAAAAGCTACCCTACGACTTTGAGAAGAAATATGGCTGAGATGCTAAGAGTCCAAGAAATAGCAAAAACAGGGAAGTACTTAGGGATTCCCTCGGATTGGGGAGGATCGAAAAAAGAAATATTTGCATGGATTCTTGCAAAAGTTAACATGAAACTAGAGAGTTGGAAGGATAACTTGCTATCAAAATCTGGGAAAGAAATATTGATTAAATCAGTAGTGCAGGCTATCCCATAATATGCCATGTCCATATTCAAACTCCCTATGTCAATTTGCAAAGCCATTGAGAAGAAAATTGCAAACTTCTAGTGGCGGAATGGAAATAAAGCTGCTGGAATTCATTGGAAAAAATGGGAAAATTTAAAACTCAGTAAGAAGGAAAGAGGGCTCGGCTTCAAAGATCTTGTGGCTTTCAACAAGGCGATGTTAGGCAAGCAAGCATGGCGTATTTCTCAGCAACTTTCTTCACTTCTTAGTCAACTAATGAAGGGCCTTTATTATCCACAAGGCGACTTTTGGAAAGTTGGAAAATGATGTAGACTGTCTTGGGGATGGCAAAGCATTGTCTGGGGAAAAGAATTGATAGCTCCCCAAATTATGTGGGTAGTTGGTAATGGACAATCCATATTAATTAGGGAAGATAAATGGTTAAAAAGCAGCACTATTGTGGGCCAGCAACAAGAAACGAGCCAGAAAAAGTGGGGGCTTTAATAGAACAACAGGATGGGAAATGGAATGAGGAAGTGTTACGGACATTGTTTGATGAACATAGAGTTAAAGAGATCTTGGAAACTCCCATAGGATTACCCTCTACAACAGACAAGATGGTATGGATGAACAACAATTCAGGGGACTATTCGGTGAAAAGCGGATATATCTACAACAAGAATCAAACAGCCAACCCAGTAAACACAACAGCATCATCCTCTCATCAAACAAAGCCAGACTTTTGGAATTTCATTTGGAAATCAAACACTCTACCTAGAGTTAAATAGTTTCTCTGGAATGCTTGCTAGAATACAATACCTACAGTGGAAAATCTGTACATGAGGAAAATTGTACCTAATCTCCTATGCCCAATCTGTAAGAAAGAAGCTGAAACCACTGAACATGTGCTATTGCTCTGTCCTTGGACTATCCAGTTATGGCGAGCAAGTCCCCTACACATCCAGATTTCCAGAGTTGGGTTAACACGAGTTGATGAATGGTTATACTCGAAAAAAGAAGACCCAAGTAGAGAACCAGATTTTAACCTAATAGCCACGGCTATGTGGTGCATCTGGAAAGATCGCAACAGGTTTGTCTTCGAACATCATCCCCTGTCTCCGCATCAGACCATA
Source organism: Eucalyptus microcorys (assembly GCA_014182515.1). Lineage (NCBI taxonomy): Eukaryota > Viridiplantae > Streptophyta > Magnoliopsida > Myrtales > Myrtaceae > Eucalyptus > Eucalyptus microcorys. Next base: position 12,267,342 of record CM024569.1, read on the forward strand.
TACAAAGCAATAACTCTACATGAGAACTATACGAGCTGTAATAACAAGCAAACAGCAGGAAACAACAACCTTACCCAGATGAAGAGATGGAAACAACCGCCACTAAACACTCTGAGCATCAATATAGACGCTTCATTTGTAGGGGATGGAGTAGAGATACCAGATCTAGAGAGGAGCCAAGAAGCCGAGAACAGAGACGATCGAGCTGAGCCTGAGAACAGGGGTGCTCTCAATAATACCTTTGTCGAGGTTGAAATTGAAAATCCAGAACCGGAGGTTGCCAGAGAAGAAGACCACAACCGCACGATACCCGTTATTGAGGAAAGCTGTGCAGGGTCTTCGAACGACGCCTCTAAAAGAGCAGCAGATCCGGCAGAACCAAGAGAGGCGGTCCAAAATCAATTAACCCAAGCTCTCGAGGAAGCATCCGTCAGGACCGAGAATAGGAATGGCGCTAGAGCCTCCTATGTCAAGAATGAAAGAGAATCACCAGATCTGGAGGAATATGGAGACAGGGCACCCAGATCGAACCGAACAGCACCAACTCTTCGAGAAAATAGAGGAGGAATCGAGCACAGGAGCGCCATAGCTTGCATCTGCCATGATTCTCGGGGCTGCTTGGTGGATGGTTTCTCGAAGATGATAGCAGCCTCCTTAGCTGAACAAGCGGAAGCAATAGCTCTCATGGAAACCCTAGATTTCCTTTCCAACAGCTCGATCAAAGCTCTTCAAGTTCAGTCTGACTCATTGTCGCTCGTGCAAGCAGTTCAGCAAGAGACAAAACCGAACTGGAAAGTTGCAGGGCTGGTGGACCGGATCTGAGAGAAACTAAAAAGATTTCCGGGCCTAACTTTGGCCCACTGCAGCAGAGATGCCAATCGGCCCGCCGACTGGATAGCAAGGGCCCAAAGACAGCATTATCTCCCTCGAAACTGGGTAATCTACCCTCTGATAGCCTTAATCGATTTACTAAGTGCTGATGTTACTGATGTAATTGCTCCGAACTTATCTAAGTAAATGAATAGAAGATGCATTCCAAACCAAAAATAAAAAACGAACTCGAAATATGAAGTGCTGTGGTGGGAGAGATACACCGACGACCAACCATTTCAGATCATTTCGTGAATGTTACCTGAAGGTTCTTCATTTTAGATAGTCGAATTTGACAAGAAAAATTAGTTGCTTCTAGTTTAAAGGGATTCATGTCATTTTGGAGGACCTAAGAAAGAGAAGGAAAATCGTTGGTTTTGACGGGGTAAGATGCAAAGATTATTGAAGAGTGGCTGTTTTAATGGATTGATGGTGATGATATAGAATGGATTGATGGTGATGAATATATGTCTATATCCTGATGAGGAGGCGTCCAAGGGCAAGAATCACCCTTTGAAGGCAATTTGATGAAAAGGAGCATATTGAATTCTTAGGTCATTCTAGTTAATCGAAAGGTGGAGGGAACTACCATGACCACAAGGTCAAACCCTTATTTAGAACTACCATCACCACTTTAGGTCATTATTTGAAACTTTATGTCTATTTCAAGTCTTTATTTGACACAACATTCATCTCAGATTTTTCTTTGGAATTTTCCCTTATATTTATACATACTCTTCAAGTGTCATTAATAGCTAACTAATGGTGGTATTTATGTGAATTTATCAGTTGTCAATACTTATTTATTCATCGGAAGTTCCCTAGTAATGGGACCGTATAACAATGATTTTATTCGGGGATTATTGTTGGGTCCTACTCGAACCTCGATGGGAATTTTGTGATGAATTCCAAGTGACCGTGTAAATTCAAATTCCAATTGGCTGTATTCCCTGGAAGCCAATATAATGTCCAGCTTTAAGTCTTCAGAGACGGATTTTCCACAATGGTTTCTTTGCTTTTGACGTTCACTGTCGCCTTCCACACTGACCTAAAAAAGGCAAAAGCCAATCGATTTTTCTTTGGCCTGCTTTCCATGAATTTTAAAGTTTCAAACCCAGTTAATTTTTAAGCCGAGTCTTCTCACCAAGTCTATAAATGCTCCAAACTTAGCAGATAGAGCCATACACCATGTTGGAAGATATGATTCACTAAATCATATCGAATTGTAATTGATTGTAAATCTTGTCTATTTTAGGACTAGAAGAATAGAAGAATATCTAGTTTCCTTTTATTGATTCATCCTTTGTAATTAAATACACGAATTATGTTACATTGAATATAGAACAACACAAAAATTCTTCCCTTCAATTCCTCTAGATTTTCTCTATTTCTCACTTTGTTACATGGTATCAGAGCCTGCGGGTTCTGACCTCTTTCTGCTTCCGCTCAGATTGCCTCATAAAGGAACTCCAATCTTCAAAGGAGTTGCCGTAGGAATCGAAGCTTTAATTATTTCCAGAAGAACTCAACCTACAAAAGAGTTGCCGAAGGAATCAATTTCCATTTATCATGACAAAGCCAGAAGACCTTACCGCAAATCCAATCGACCAGTCTGCTGGACACACTACGCCACAAAATCTGGGCAGCCAAGACTCTTCTGTTGTGGTTTCCGAATCAGGGCAACAGCAGGGTCAGATCACGCAACATCCGCAACACGTGCAATGGCAGCAATTCCAGGCTCAGACCAATCTAGGGTTGCCCTTCTCGAGGCCTCCTTACCAGTGGATACCCTATCCATGGTATCAAGGACCAAGCCCCAATGCATCATTGCCGGGCTATCAAGGCAACGTGCGAACCGATGGAGGCCCACCGACCAATGACGGGGCAAGCTCAACCATCGGCGCGGAGCAAACGGGCGGATCGACTGGACCGGGTATGGGAACGAATCCCTACCCGGGTTTTCACAATGCAGGGCTTGCAGTCGAGTCGATAGGGTCGGGTCAGAATGCAAATCCCTACCCGGGTTTCTTTCCGTACCAATTCCCCGCTGCCAGTGGTCGACCAGAACCCGGCGACCCACTTTATACAACAAACGCCGACGGATCGGAACTGAAAATCATTAGCCAACAGTTAACCGGCGTTGACAATTACTCAAGCTGGTTACGCGAATTCCGGTGAGCACTAATCACGAAGGGTAAAGAATTTTTCATAGACGGGACTTTTCCCATTCCGTTCGACGAAAGATCGGCGCGGCTTTGGAAGAGATGCAACCAATTAGTTAGAACATGGATTGGAAACTGCATCTCGACCAAAGTCGCGGCTGGACTTCCGCCGATAGAAGACCCACAAAAATTGTGGGAAAGCATAAGGGAGATGTACGGAAAGCTCAACCAAGTGAAGATTTTTTATCTCACACAGCAGATATCAGATCTGAAACAAAGGAATTCAACAGTTGCCGGGGTTTACAATAAACTCTCGGCACTATGGAATGAATTAGAGGCTGCCGAAGAGAAATTCGACTAGCTCAAACAGATACAACAGCAGTACAGAAGCATGAGAGAGAGGGAGAAGGCAATGAGGTTCCTTCTCATCCTCAATGAAGCTTACCAGACGATTCACTCCCAAATTCTTACCATGGAGCCTATGTTAAGCCTCAGTCGGATTTAGCAACTCGCCGTTTAGGAGGAAAGTCAGCAACAAATGGTGAATCATGGAAGGGGAAGAGAATGAATCGTTTTGGCAACAAGAGGCCATCCCCATTCCTCACAGAGAAGCACAGCGAGAGGAAGAGAGGCGGGGGTAGATCTAGGGTTCTTTGACGAGAACCCTAGACATAACAGGAGGTTTTTCAATGGCCCAGATCTTGTTAATCAATCGGACGGCTCGCATTTGATGTTGGGCGTGAATGAATCCAATGGCCCGCGAGGATCTAACTTTGGTGGATCAGACAACTCGCGTGGAATGAACTTCAATGGGCCAGACGGCCCGCACGGTGCCTTTCTCGGTGGATTGGATAATAATCCGAATGGGCCCAATTCATTCGGCCCAACCTCGGCGCAAGTCTTCCAGCCCATGAACAGGTCTTCCTCAGCTGCAAAAAATGGTGGGCCAAGAGGAAAAGGTAAATTATATTGTGATTATTGTAAGCGGTCACACATACCATAGAAAACTGCTGGAAATTACATGGAAAACTAGGAGAAAAAGAAAAGGGAAATTTTCGGCGGTTTTTCAGGTATCGGGTCAACAAATGGGAAAATCAATCACCCATGATCAATATCAGGAGCTTATGGAGGCATTGAAGAAATTGGATGCTTCTAATAAAACTGGGAGCTTTACAGGTACATCCTATTGTCTGATGAATGCAATTTCTCATAATGCATGGATTATTGATTCAGGTGCTAGTAACCACATAATCTGCAATAAATCTTTCTTTTCTGAGGTTAAAAAGTTGTCTTATCCCATATCAGTACAACTTCCAAATGGAAACACTACTCAAGTAATCATGTCTAGCACTGTGAATCTTAGCTCACTCATTACTCTTCAAAATGTGCTATATGTCCCTAATTTCCATTTCAACCTAATATCAGTTTCCCGAGTTTGCGAAGAAAATTTATGCCACATTCTATTCCATCCTGATAATTGTTTCTTTCAGGCCCTTTCGACTGGCAAACTAATGAGCTTGGGTAGAGTCAATCAAGGGCTGTATTTTTGGGAGAATTTCCCACAATATTTACCTCCTGTTGAACTCAATAAATCATTGTGTAATGCTGCTACCAATTATATGAATTTTCTTAATCATAAAAGATTGGGTCACAGTGCATCTTTTCCTTGTCCTCAGTGTCCCATCTGCCCCATGGCAAAACAAACTCGTGCTCCTTTTCCTAATAGCACTTCTCGAGCAAATGACATTTTTTCTTTGATACATGTTGATGTTTTGGGGCCCTACCATACCTTGAATCATGATGGGTCCCGATTTCTCCTCACAATCATGGATGACTTCTCCCATGCTACATGGATATTTCTCATGCAGTCTAAAAATCAGGTTCTTTCACATTTGAGAACTTTTCTATCTCTGTCAAAAACTCAATTCGGGAAAATAATCCGTCGGGTTAGAACTGATAATGGTAGAGAATTCTTCAATAATGAGTGTGCCTCTCTTTTCTCCCTGAATGGAATATTGCATGAGAGTTCCTGTACTTATACATCACAACAAAATGGTGTGGTAGAAAGAAAACATCGTCACCTTTTAGAAGTTGCACGTGCCCTTAAGTTTCAAGCATCTGTTCCTGAAAACTTTTGGGGAGATTGTGTGGTCACGGTAGCATATCTGATCAATCACATGCCATCTCGCATTCTGAAAGGAAAGACACCTTTTGAGCTATTATATGGAAAGAAATCAGATTTGAGTCATCTTAGAATTTTTGGATGCCTATGTTATGTGACTACAGTGGGACATAAGGATAAGATGGTTTCTCGTGCTCATCAATGTGTTTTTATGGGTTATCCAGCCTTAAAGAAGGGATATCGTATTTATATGTCATCCACAGGAGAATTTCTTGTTAGCAGGGATGTTGTCTTTCATGAGGATATTTTTCATTTCCATAACCTAGCTCCTTCCTCTGAAGATACCAAGACAACTTATAAGGAATTCTTAGAAGAGGACTTGCCTTCCGGAGGAACACTTATTATTACTTCTCCTCCAAGATCAACTGGAGTATCTCCTTCAACACCCATTGAGATTCCTATGGGTCATGCTATTGAAGAACCTCCTGAAGAGCCAACACAATTAACAGGAAATACCATAGCAGAACCAGCTCAATCACTGGACATCTCATAAGCAAGCCCTAATGAGGAATCGCCTCCAATGCAACATGAGCTGCCAATGCAACATGAGCCATCACGACGTCCTAGTCGCATTACTCATCCACCGACTTGGACCAAAGACTACATCTGTGGTTCTTCGAGGTCATCAGGTACTCGTTATTCTATCTCGTCCTATGTTTCATTCAATAGGCTATCACTAGAACATTTATGCTGTATAAGCCGTATTTCTGAAGAACGAGAACCCTCTAGTTATAATGAAGCATGAGATGATCCTCGTTGGCAAAAAGCCATGGCAGCTGAATTACATGCATTAATGGAAAATCACACCTGGGATGTTGTACCTTTACCTGCTGATCGAAAACCCATTGGGTGTAAATGGGTGTACAAGATTAAATACAAAGCAGATGGTTCAGTCGAACGGTACAAGGCCCGATTGGTGGCCAAAGGCTTTACACAGCGAGAAGGTTTTGACTACCATGAAACCTTTTCGCCAGTGGCGAAGGATGTCACAGTTCGTTCATTTCTCTCAGTTGCTGCTTTCCGTGACTAGCCGTTACATCAGATGGATGTTCATAATGCTTTTCTACATGGTGACCTGGATGAAGAAATCTACATGGATCTTCCACCAGGATTACGGAGACAGGGGGAGTCTAAGGTGTGTCGTCTTCGCAAATCTCTCTATGGACTAAAGTAGGCTTCTCAACAATGGTACGCCAAATTTACTAATGCACTCATGGTTGCTGGATTCAAACAGTCCAAATATGACTATGCACTATTCACCTGGACAAAAGGTATGTCATCTATTTACCTGATGATTTATGTTGATGATATACTTATCATGAGAAATGATAATTCTGCTGTAAAGAGACTTAAAGAGTATCTACATTCCACCTTTCATATTAAAGATTTAGGGCCACCTAAGTTTTTCTTAGGAATTGAGATAGCTCGTTTAAATCAGGGAATCTCCCTTAGTTAGCGGAAATTCGTGATGGAAATTATATCAGAAGTAGGACTATTAGGCTGTAGACCAACTATTATTCCTATTGAGCAGAATGCCAAACTGACTTCTGTTGACTATGATGATGGTATATCGTCTTCTTGTGATGATCCATTGCTAGAGGATCCGCTAGGATATCAAAGACTTGTGGGAAAGCTTATATATCTTACCATGACTAGACCAGACATCTGCTATGCAGTACAGACTCTTGATCAGTTTATGCACAAGTCAAAGCAATCTCACATGAATGCAGCCTTGAAGATTGTGAAATATTTAAAGACATGTTCAGGATTAGGGATTCTCCTTTCTCGAAGATGCAACATGGAAATGACAGCCTATTGCGATGTGGATTATGCTACATGTCCTATGAGCAGGAGATTTATCACTGGCTTTTATATCAAGTTTGGGGAGTCATTGCTTTCATGGAAGACAAAGAAGCAATCCATCGTGTCCTTATCTTCGATTGAAGCCGAGTATCGATCCATGGCCAAGACAGTTTGTGAAATAGTTTGGTTGAGGGGTCTACTCTTAGATCTCGGCACAAAAGTTAAAGGACCGACTACGCTCTTTTGTGACAATGATTCAGCACTCAAGCTTGCAGCAAATCCTGTATTACATGAGAGGACGAAGCACATAGAGGTTGATTGCCACTTTACTCGAGAAAAAATTCAATAAGGAATTGTCGAGACAAGAGGAATCAGAACCTCGGAGCAACCCGCAGACATATTCACTAAACCGTTGTGTCAGAGACAACATGCATATCTTCTAAGCAAGCTTGGCGTCTTGGACATATACAGACCACCAGCTTGAGGGGGAGTGTTGGAAGATATGATTCACTAAATCATATCGAATTGTAATTGATTGTAAATCTTGTCTATTTTAGGACTAGAAGAATAGAAGAATATCTAGTTTCCTTTTATTGATTCATCCCTTGTAATTAAATACACAAATTGTGTTACATTGAATATAGAACAACACATAAATTCTTCCCTTCAATTCCTATAGATTTTCTCTGTTTCTCACTTTGTTACACACCATGTCTTATAGATTGTTCTCTTTCTGCCCGCCAAGGCTATCCACATATCTTGACAATACCATGTCCCATGCTCCATTCACCACTTGCATTTGGGTCCTTCAAACTGCAGTGAATACAGAACGCGCAAAGGAGCTCATGGCCTTCGCCAATCCCAATTTGCGTTTGCTCCTTTATGATGTACGATATTCTTCTATTCGCGGTACAAAAAAGAATCCCAGTACAAAAAAAAAAAAAAAAATCCCAGCATATTCACAGTACGATATACATTAATCAACCCCGAAATGTTATAAATCTATTCACAGTACAAAAAAAGAATCCCAAAATAAATAAGATATACATGTCATCGGCACTCATTACAAAGACGATATGCTCTTTTTATCTGAATACATGTGAAACCCTAATGAATAAGGTCCTGACAAAAGACCATGCTGCGAATGATGCCTGTCATTAACTTGTATTTTCTATGCTTTTGACATACGCTGCTCCTATGGACGGTGTCTCAAGTTTGAACACACTACATCAAAGATCAACGTGATCTCCATGGGTTGTAAAAGGAAGGAAGAAATGATTGTTTTGGCGCAGGGGGTTTCAATCACTCCCGGTTCGAAACATGAGAGATTTTTAGGGTTTTCTCACGAGAAAATTATCAAAACAGTCATACATCCATCGCAATATTTACAATATAATCCTAAACATTTTTTTATCAATTTAATCCTAAGCATTTTGTATTTATATCAATTTAGTCCATCCAACCAATTTTAACCGCCCGACACCAACGTGGATGTTGGCGTCCGACCAACGTTGACATGTCAATTTTTTAAAACTTTTTATCTTTTCAATTTTTATTTTTATTTTTTTCTCTTTTGTTTATTTTCTCTTTTCTTCTTCTATCAAACCAGCCAGAGGCTTGACCTCACCGGCCACTCAAGTGGCGTGGGCAAGGGCAAGTCTCGCCATCATCCTTGCTATCACGGCGCTAGCCGAGGTCTTGCCCACCCAAATCTGAGCTCACCCTCATCGTCACAGCCGAGGTCTCACCTAGCCAAATCTAGGCAAGCTCAACCTCGCCCAATGACGGCAAGGGTCGCCCTTGCCACCCTAGTGGCCGATGAGGGCAACCTTGCCGACCCTAGCCTCTAGCCAATTCGACAGAAGAAGGAAAGAGAAAACAAAAAAGGAGAGAGAAGAAAATAATAAAATATTAAATAAATAAATAAATAAATTATTGACACGTCGGAGTTGGCCACCATCCACGTTAGCACCAACCAGCCAAAATTAGGCCGATGGATTGATTTGGCAAAAATGCAAAAGATTTAATACTGTTTTGGTAATTTTTCAGTTTTCTCACCAAGAAGTGCATATATGGTCGTTTGTCTATGAGATTATTACCAACACAAGACGTGATGATGTTCGAAAATTTTTACCTGATTTATTTTTCCTTCAGTTTTAAGAGGGCCATTTATTTTTCCCATCCCCAATTAGAGGAAACTTTCTCTAGTCAGTCTTTTTTTTAGTCGGTTACAAACATCAACATTATCCACATCACATTTCGTTAAATTTGCATGTGCATGTTTTATCTCACCGATCAGAACCGTAATCAGTGAAATGAGAGTTTATCTCCTTTTTCTAGTTTCTTTATTTGAAGTTAGATCATCGCTTGAGTTTATCTCCTTTTTCATTGTAAGATGGCATGGTGCATGATGTGGACGTGGAGGTGCATTTGATTGAAGAGTGGGAAGTTGCTTGAAGTTATCAATCAGTGAGTTGAGCAAGCGATGCACAACATGAAGACATAGGAAGTTACGGAACATGTGAAGTGCGGGAGCTTGAGAAGAACGAGAGGACTCGACCAATCCTGGACACGCGCACAAACAACATAAGAACTCGCACCGAGTTTATCCTTTCAATTTTCTTGTATTTCCCCTTTCATGTACTTTTTTATCTCTGTAATTTTTCAATAATTTCAATTCCAATCCAATGTATTTCCTTCAGTGTAATTTCAATTCCAATGCAATATACGTTTCTTCGCCGCACATTTCTTGAAATTAAAAACTAATCCATTTTCTCTAACCTACTGTCCATGGATTTCAAAATCTGAAACATGCTTTCCATATATTTCAGGGCCATGAACCAGTTATAACATACCAATTTAAGTGCAAATTAAATTTTGAAGACAGATTCTTTTCACCAAGCCTGTAGATGCTCAAAATTTAGTTATAGAAATCCACCATGTCTTGTAGATTATCGACTTTCTACAATCACTGTTTTATCTCGTCAGTATTTTCTTTTTTCTAAGGAGGAAGCCAAACTTATGTCATGTGCTTAATATATCCACACAGATGCTCGTTCCTCATCCACTAAGCCAACTTGTTAGGTGCAACGATTCAATATTTCCACATATATACTCACATTAATAAATATTTTGTGCCTTTTTCTAGTTTTGCTTTCAATGTCTCGATTAGCTTTTGTGCCTCTCGACTGGTCCATCCCGAGTAAGGGTTCACAACTCTTCTGTGCTTTTAGTAAATTGACCACACTAAAAATCTGTTCTTGCTCTGCCACTGTATTTGATTTGAAGGTTATAGATGCGTTTTGTTTAGTGGGGTCCTTGTTTAATATTATGAAATCTAAAATAGAAAATCTCACTTGGTATTTGCTCCAATCTCATTTAGTCGAGTTCCTTAAATATAGAAAAAAAAAAAATGAAAGCAAGGGAGACAAGAAAACGAAAGCAATAAATGGCCCATACATTGTGGTCGAGGTAGAATTATTGATGTGTTTACTGTGAATGGTTAGAATCTGAGTAGGTTCTTAAGGGCGCGCATGACAAAATTTCTGTTTCTCGATTTCTATGTTTCTCTGTTCCCGGAACAGGTTTGGAACAGTAAATCCGTTTGGTAACGCAATTTGATTTCTCTATTTTCGAAACAGATTTCTATTCCAGAAATTGAGAAATTGAAGAAATTAGAAGCTGAAATTTTTAACTTCTCAGTTTCTGAAATAGAAATCAGAAACTGAAATCAAACCATATAAAAGAACCTTGTGCTTTCTTGCTAACTTAATTCACTCATAACCATAACTTCACAAATTATTGCTAATTTTCTTTCTCTTATTTTGCTAGTGTTTTTTTTTTTTTTTTTTTTTTTGCATTTTTTTTTGATAACTTCCTCTTTAGGATGAAATGCAATCGAATGGGTCCCCAATTTTCAAAAACGACCAAAGTTCTTAAATGCTTACTTAAAAACAATGGGGCTCTTTCCTCCTAGAAAAGGCACGCGCATAGCCAGTTGAAGAAAAAGTTCTTACGTAATAGATGAATAAAAAACGTGCCTAGAAATTTAACCTTATTTTTTACGGATTCAAAATTCTTGCAAAATCAAAATAATTAGATTGTTACACAATGTTGAATTTTAATTCGAAGGCAAGAGATTCAAGAGAATCTCTCTCTTTGCTATGCAAGGGCACAATAAAGAAATTAGGGATGAGCAACTAGATTGATTCAATTCGAGAATCAAAATAAACCGACCTTCCCCCGATTGGTTCATAACCATAAACATTACTTTAAGGTAGAATTCTCATATATTCTTTTACACCATTAATTTTATTTTGTTGATAATCTTGTATAATACTAGTTTTTAATAAAATGACAAGGCTGTATAGGCATCATTTATGACACCCATATTCATGCTTCCGCAGTACTTGTCTGAACCTACGCAAGATGAGCTTGCAAATGATACATTGACCGAGGAGGGAAACCAAATAAATATGCTTAGGAAAACAATTGCTAATAAAATGGCAAGGGATAATAATATGCCGGAAATTCCATAAAATTGTATTTTCAATTTTTGTAATGTATTAGTATTATTTCGACTATTATTTTGTATTTGAAGATTTCCTATATTGTTATCTAATCAATTTCTATTTCTAGAAATAGAAATTTTGTTATGTTATCAAATGGATTTCTGTTTCAGAAATAGAAATTTTGAGTCATTATCAAACGGGTTTCTTTGTTCAGAAACTTGTCCGGGGAATAGAAATTAAGAAATTGATTTCTGGCCAGAAATCAATTTCTGTTTCAGAAATTTTGTCATGCACAGCCTAAAAGACTCAAAGAAGAAGAAATAGGGGGAAGAACTTTCGAGGAATGGGATTCCCCAATATCACCTCTCGCATTCCTATTTGGCAAAGAAGAAAAATATGAGCTGGAAATTGAGAGGCAAGGTGTGTAGGTTCCAACACGTCCAAATAAGGAACATATGCAGCTTGAGCATTGGGTTACTGCAGTAATGTTGGAGGCCCTTGTTAGAACCTTCGAATTGAGCGCTCCTGATTAATAGAAAAAGAAAGCAATAAATGGTCCATAAACTGTAATTAAGGTAGAATTATTGTTGTGTATACTGTGAATGGTCTATTTTGTAAATGAAATGTCAGTTCGGCTAGGTAAAAACAAAAACAAAGAATTCGTAAAGACATATCCCAGATTGGAACGATAAGTGACAAAATAAATTATGTGCCAGATTGTATATTATGTCCTTTTTCTCCACCTGTCAATTAAAAAAATATAATTACTATTCTTTCTACATCTTCAATTACCAATACAATTCTCAATATTCTAATATTGCATGCAAGAAATACATTTTTCCCTTGTGTTATGAATAATCGGTTCGAATCTTACTCTGTGTACATTTTATTAGCAAAATAAGTAAGACCCAGTAATTTTTTGGGGCCATTCGTTGGCAACACAGTTTCCTATGTGATTTAATCATTACGTATATAAAATAAGTTGCAGTTTTTATTATTTAATTGAAATGTTCATATTTAGAGAATATTTAATGAAATTTATTCAAGTAATGAAAGAAGTTGTACTAAATAATGCATTTATTCACATAGTTAACAAAAGCCATACTTCAATCACTAGAGTTTACCCCATGGCTATTCTTCGTACATGAATAGGGAAATGTAGGGGATTCGAATCCCTACTTTATTAGGGTGGATTGAGGTGGGAACGACTTAATTTCAAATATGGATTTCGACTTTCACGCCTTATAATGAGATAAGACAAAAGTCTAAGATTGAAAGTTAAAGTAGGAATATAGTATGATAAAAAAAAAAAAAATACTTCAAATTATGTGTATTAGTCATGTGAGAGGATATGTTTCTCATTTTAAGTAAACTTCAAATTTAAATGGAATAATTAAAAATATAAATATTTGTACTTTTTTCAAATTCAAAACCAACAAGATAAGTTGAAAGAGATAAATATTTGAAAAGGACAATAAAAAAAATATTTCAAGATACTTTTTCCTTATCTTTTTATTGATCAATACATCTAATAATACTCTTGAGGATACTGTTTTCGTTTATGTTTAAATTTAATTTAATTTTAATAAGTGATAGAAGTTTTGAGGATGACATAAGCAAATGGATATTAATTGGTCGAGTATTGGGGTTGTAGCACAATTCTTTCCACGTAACCTGCCACATGGCAATATCAGAGGCAAAGTTAATATCGCGTGACAACCACATGAATGAACATTCTCTTGACCTCGTCTTTAATTACATATATTAAAATAGATTCTAAAACTGAGCATTCTTTCGCAGTTGGCATTCTAAACAATGTATACTACTCTACTACTACTCTTTCCACTAGAAAACTGGCCTTACTCTTTGAAACAATAACTAAGGTTGCTCAAATGAATTTATGATTTATAAAGCACTAAATCAAGTACAATATCTACCATCATTACATGTCAGTCACCATTTCAAGCGTAATTTCTAAGTAGATGATTGATAGGTAACTTAAATTTTTGGATTAACACTATGAGAAACTCTAAATTAGTACATTTATAATAAATTTATCCAAAACTAATTTTTTTTTACCACTAAAAACCTCAAACTAATATACTTATGATAAATTACCCCGTTAAATTTTATTGTTAAATTGTTGAGTTTGATGATACATAACAATTGACAAGAATATTTGTGGTTTTTCGTAGTATTAATTTAATTTGATGAAAACTTACAAAGGGAAAATTTGTCAAAAATGTACTAATTTGAGATTTTTGTTGTCAAAAAATTAATTTTGGGTATATTTGTCACAAATATTTCAATTTTGAGTTTTTCGTGGAATTAATCTTAAAAAAATTACAAAATTCATTTTCGCCAATGCTGACCATACCACGTAAAATGATTAACATCCATGTTACTGATTTCTAGCCAAATTTGGCCAGATAGATTACATTGGAAAATTGTTAAAAGGTTTAAAATTAAATTAGTTAAAATTGAAAAGTTTATGACTAAATTGACATAAATGTAATAAAGTTCAAGATTTTTTTGATAATTTCCTAGGGAACACGTGAATTTCAAAAGTTCATTTGAATAATGTTTGATGTAAATTGACCTAAGATATAAAATATGAAAGATAACATATAAATAAGTGCAAAATATGTCAATATTGTCTTTCCTTAGTAAAATAATCCCTAGTAAAGTAATTTTGCAAACTCTTTTAAATGTCGATTTTATGTATACGCTCGAGCACGTGCATTTTTGCTAGCCAAATATTATTCTTTCTAGCATACACTTCTACCAAAATCTTGTATGAAATTAAAGATGAGAGAGACGTACGGTCTTTTATATTACTTTAGTGTATTAGGATGTATTTAATAATATTTATGTTTTGCAAGAATAATTTCTATTCAGAAATAGTTTTTTCTATTTCTATTCATTTGACAAGTTTTTAAGTATTTGATCATAGTTGATAACTGTACAAATTTTTTATTTTTGGAATATAAAAAACAAAAAAAACAAAAACGAACGCGTTTGGTATGAATCTCAATTTTATTATTTTTGTACATAGAATTTTTTTAATTTTTAAATAACTTTTGAGATTTTTTTATTTTTGAGATTTTTCTTTTTTTTTCCTCATTTCTTCTTTCTCCTCTAGCCGGTGACCTCACTAACCTTAACCTTGCTTAGCCAGCATGAGGTTAGCTTTGCCTCACCATGGCTAGGCTAATCTCGCCTAGCCACAATGAGGCTCGACCTCGTCAGGCCTCATCTCTAACTGGTCGTCAGCCATTGTAGAGGGTTGGTGACCGATTAGAGGAGGAAGAAGAAGAGGAGAAAAAAAGAAGAAGAAAATGACCTATTTTAGAAATTGTTCCCTCGTACACAAAAGTAGATTTTTTCTACTTCTTGTTTTTGTCTCAAATCTATTATCTGGCCACTAGTCTATTTCAAAAGTTTAAAAAAGTAACTGACGGATTTCTATTATTTTTCTATTCTAAGAAACAAAATAATTGAAAACTAGAAATATTACCAAACTCAAGAGGTTCCATTTTTATCAATTACCTCTTTGCATTACTATTCATGAACAACTCCTATATCGGGATTTTCATAATTTGATTTCACTTTTGAATTGAATGAGTTTCTAATTTATTTATGTTTTCCATTGTTAGTAAAGTACGTTTGTTTGGAATGAAATACACTATACTTTGAATTGAATGAAATTGAAACGGCATGACAAACAACTACGTAATCTAATTATATTCTATTCGTTAAAAAAACAAATCTAATATATTCTCTATAAGCTCCATTATATAATTACTTGATTTGTATTTTTAGGTTATTGGGATTTTCTTTTTCAATGCTTCACTTTGTTTGCGTAATTCTTGTTCTGATGGCTAAACTAAATTTCAAGACCATCTCTCTTCGTCCATTATTTAAATTTACCCCATCTATTCAAGTTTACACCTTAACAAGATATAAATTTTCTTAGGATGACAAGTTAATAAGTTTAGGAAAAATTCCAAATAAGAGTTTGAAGTATCCTCAATCTTTCAAATAAAGTTCAAAGTGCATATATCAGTTTCAAAGAAGGGTTTGAACTCACCAAATGTGAAGGGCAATTTTAAGTTAAATTGTATTTGGATGAAATATTCTTGATCGATCGGAATTTTTTTATCAGCCGACGAGGCTAGGCCCTTATTTAAAATAGTCATAATCACTTTAATCTTCTTTGAGACTAATATGAGCAATTCAAACCTTTTATTTGAAATAAGGTCCACTTTAAGTCTTTATTTGAGAAAATGAGGACATTTCGGGTCTTTATTTGGAATTTTCCCTCATAAACAAATCTATTCCAAAAAATTGCACGTGCAAAATCATGTGTAGCATGGCAAGTAGAAGCATGAACATTCTTGGCTTTACCTATTTACATAAAATAGAAAGAAAATGACATCCGAACGGATAATAGATCAGGGTTCCCGAGCCATGCTAAATCCATCCCACTTTAATTCCTTCAAGAAAACACAATTCATCAGCTACACAACGAATTCCACTTTTAATTCTAACTTATACTTTTCAGAACACGGTGCGCTCTTGTAATGTAGCTTTTATTAAAAGAGGAACATCTAACTTCAAATATACTAATCCGGATTTTCCTGATTTTTGTTAAAGTTAAATCATTTTATTTTTCCCAATTTCAACTTTCCTAAGGAGAAACCTGGCTCGGGCCCATTCTCATCTCTCCCATCAAGAAAAGCCCTTATGGCTGGGCCCTAGCATAGGCAGGCCCATACCGAGGCCCATGTGATCCTTACTGCCTAAGGAAGCTTGAGCAAGCAAGCTCTAGTTCTTGCTTCCTTAGGGTGCGTTCGATTCACCATTTTGAAATCTCATTGGAAAAAACGCAAAGCGAGTTTAGCTTAAATTAAACGACTTTAGACAAATGCAAAAGCCGTTTGGTAAACTACGCTTTAAAAAGCAACTTTGAGAGAAATGTCGTTTGATAGAAAATACATTTGAAAAGTGTTTGGGTGATTAATATTAGTTTTTTAAATTTTATTTGTTTAAAATTGAAAAAAATAATGTATGCAACTTTTTAAATATAAACTTTGACAATAATACTAAAAATTTGAATACATATATAATTTTTTTTTTAAAAGACCAAACCCTTCATCGAATTTTTTTAATTTTTATTTGCTTAAAATTTTAATGTATGCAACTTTTTAAATATAAATTTTCACAATAATGCTAAAAAAAATCGAATACATATATATAATTTTTTTTTTTTAAAAAGACCAAATCCTTCGTGGAAATTTTTTAATTTTTATTTGTTCAAAATTGAAAAAATAATATATGCAACTTTTTAAATATAAATTTGAAAATAATGCTAAAAAAACCATATATATATATATATATATATTTAAAAAAGACCAAAACCCTTCATTAGAATTTTTAAATTTTTAATTGTTTAAAATTGAAAAAAATAATGTATGCAACTTTTTAAATATAAATTTTGACAATAATACTAAAAAAAAATCATATATATATGTATTAAAAAAGACCAAATCCTTCGTCGAATTTTTTAATTTTTAATTTTTTATATTTGAAAAAATAATGTATGCGATTTTTAAATATAAATTTGAAAATAATGCTAAGAAATCAAATACATATATATAATTTTTTTAAAAAGACCAAACCCTTCGTCGAAATTTTTTAATTTTTATTTGTTTAAAATTGAAAAAAATAATATATGCAATTTTTAAATAGAAATTTTGATAATAATGCTCAAAAAATCAAATATTTATGCTAAAAAAATCAAATATATAAATATATTTTTTAAAAGACCAAAATATATTTAATTTTTTTAGCATTTATATATATTTTATTTTTTTAGCATTATTTTGGCATTAAAAAATGATAATGAAGGAAAAATCAGAAATTTAAAGAATTAGTGAGGATAGTTTTGGAAAAAAAATTAAGTTTCAAAACTAGTTCTTATTAATATTAGGCTTTCAAACTCCTTAATGCTAACTTTTATTTTAAAACTATTTTAAAATAATTGTCAAACAGTTCAGTATTTGCCCAAGGACTGGAATGCTGAGCCAAACAGACCTTTCTTCCAGGCTCTCAAGAAGCTTAAAAGTCCAATCTTTAACTGGTGAGTCAGCTTAAATGGCACGGTTTGATTTCCGCATTTGCCAAGAAAAATTGTAGGATACCTGGAACAGGACGATCGACCACCCTTTACGAATTTCTTCGCTCGAAAGCTTTGAACTTTTTCTCTAATGTCCGTCTTCAAACGCTGAATTCACGCTCTCTCGTGTCCTTCCAGTTTCCACTGCTCAGAAGCCCCTCGGGCACTGGTCTCCCGCCATTGCAGGTTTAAGTGATCGAAGCCGTGGCTTCTCCCTCCCTCCTCATGGAAACCCAGGAAGCAAGCCCTGCCAAGTCCCTTGCCGCAAGGTTTCTTCTCTCTCGCCCTCTGTTTCTGTCTGGCTGCGCTGGTTCTTCTGTGTGGTTGCTTTGGTAGTGCAGGAAATAGCACGTGGGTCGCGTCCCATGATCAGAGTTCCCTTCTGGGTTCGCTGCTCTTTTGTCGCTCCTTGAACTTGATCGCTAGTGAGCCCTCTTTATGTATGATTTCGACCCTTTTCTTGGACGGAGTTTTCGAATCGAATGCACGTAGCTTTGGCTCTCGAGGACGACTTGTCCCCCCCCTCCCCCAAAAAAAACAAAAAAAAATTCAGTAATTTTGATACCAAGCTTGTCCAAACAATTTGAACCAGTGGACAAGCTTGCAAATTGGCAATGCGAGGCTACACGATGCGCTTCTGTGAATAATGAATCGATTTACGGCAAAACACACTCACAAGAGCAAGAGTTTGTTGGAAGAAAATGAACAGTGACTAAATGCTGTTGCCTGTGCATGCCTTCTTCTGAGTCTTGAGCTACTTTTATACTTCCACGCCTTTGCTCCCCACGTCTCGGAGTAATTAACCACGGCTTCCTGGACCTTTTGGACAGTAGTCTCCCTAGGTTTAACCATTTAGGCCTACCCCATATTTTTCCAGATTATGGTTTCACCTGTTTCCATATCTCCAGAGTTGGTGCCTTCATGATTTGGCATTGTCCGTTAGCCACCATTTTTCTCGTCCGAGAATCTAGTACCATCACGTGACCGTTTCTGTATATCTCAGTTTGGCATCATAAGGGTCTGGTATCACTCAGTTTCAGATGCCAACACTTTTGTGCCGATTCATCCTGCTGCTTGTCACTGATGCTGATGCCAAACCGTCAATATTGTACCTATGTCAATTGTGTCAAATTCTGTTGCCAACACAACTATATATTTTATGTGTCAAATGGCATGATTAGGCAATTTTGGTGGTGCTGTCAATGTCTAGAAGTGGAGTTAAATCAACTCCCTTCAACCCTTTAAGCGAAATGCGGCAAAAGGAAAGAAAATCCATGGACGTAGAAGAGTGAAAAAAAAAAAAAAAAAATTTCTTTTGTCCGCTAGTTGACTTGCTGTTAAGTGATAAATATTGCCTGCCGCCGCTATTAAATTATATACGGAAGGAACTAATAAATACAGCTTCTACCTTGATTTCCTTTTTGGTTTTGCTGGTTTGCTTTGCTTTCGGTTGAGTTGAGGTCTTTTAATTCCCTAGATCAATGTTAAAACTCAAGGAATAAAGATGCATTTCATTGTCATGGTTCAACTCTTGACACGATGACATCTGCATTTATGGACATTGCTCATTCTTTGGGCTGGAATTTCCATACATTGTCCTGATCTTTATATAAGTTTCCACATATCGTCAATGCAAAGCAAGCTCTCCTCCTGTTTCTGTCTACCACCTAGGCTATTCCGTACTGGATTACTTATTGAACGACGAGTTATAATGAGTTCACGTGTTGACATTGTTAAATCCTCTCATCACTTGAGTTAATACACAATTATCTTGAAGGAAGGAGCATTCATTTCTCATTGTGTCATTATGCCACTAGGATTATCGAAGTTAACATCCACAACAAGTAAATTCTTTAACTATTACACCCTGAAAACTAATCTCTCTTTACTGACAATGGTTTTAGTTGCTAAATTCTTGACAGACACAGGTGCTCTGCATGCTACAAGCAATACAAGAAAAAGGAGCATCTTATTGCTCACATGAAGGTCTCCTACCACTCTGCTCATCAGCCCAAATGTGACGTTTGCTATAAGCACTGCAAATCTCTAGAGTCGTTAAGGGAGCATCTCACTGGTGAATATCATTTCTCACTTTCCATGGTCCAGCCGTGAAGGATTCTTTATCTTCTAATTGCTGTATTGTTTTATATCATTTGTGGCACAGGTCCTTTGCCCAAAGCAAATTGTTCGAACATTTTCTCTGAACGAGGATGTGATCTTTGTCTGAAACTTTTTGATAGTCAGAGTGCCCTTACGGAACATAGAGAAACATGTTGTCTTCCTGCACCTTGTCCATTTGTAAGTTATATTATTAGCAAGTAAACTTTGAAACTTAGAATGATGGTGGCTTTAGTAGTTATGATTTTTCTACAAATTATGTCAAACGCAGGTAGTCCATTGATCATTAACTTTGTTGACCATCTGCAGGAAATGATTTCTGTATCTTCTATAGACTCCCAAGTCCATATTTCTAATCCAGTTGATGGATGCAACTATGGTGATTGGCAACAAGGAAGACCTAAGGCAATTGCCCTGGATTGTGAGATGGTGGGTGGTGGAAGTGATGGATCTCTTGACCTTTGTGCTCGGGTATGCCTTGTTGATGAAGATGAAAATTTGACATTCCACAGTTATGTACAGCCCCAAATTCCTGTTACTGATTATAGGTACATCTGCACTTGAGATCTTGTGATTTTTCTGATTTGGTTTACTGGGACTTTACTAGGGAAGTGGGGGTGGTGAGGGAAATGGGAGGTGGGTGCAGAAAATGGAGAAGAATTTCATAATTTTGTGTGAGAGGAAAAGAGAGGGAAAATTTTAAAATTTTCGCTCTCCTTAAGTTTCCCAAACCTAAACAAAAAATGAGTGTCTAATCCTCTGGATATTATGAGTGTTTTCAGGTACGAAGTAACTGGGTTAACAGAAGAGCAACTTAGAGATGCCATGCCACTAAAGGAAGTCCAAGAAAGAATATTGGAAATTTTGTACAATGGTGAGTCTATTGGGAAAGTAAGGTTAGATGGAGGAAAGGCCAGGCTACTGGTAGGTCATGACATAGAGCATGACCTGGACTGCTTAAGAATGAACTACCCAGATCACTTGCTGAGGTATGAGGTGTTCTTTATGGTTCAAGTGATGGATAAAAAAGAGCATCAGTTTCCATATGGAGGATGATGCAGGGTAAACATAAACAAAATGTGGTGAAATATGCATCTTGTTACCTTTACTTTTCTTAATTTTAGGAATTGCTTGGATGTCTCTTGAACGAAAATTATGTTTGTGGTCCTTGTGTTGATGTTATCTTTCTGTCACAGCTACTAGTTACTTACTATGAACCAAGTGTGATGCTGTTCGTTGTTTTTATAGCCTTTCTTTATAAAGAAATTGAGTTCAATTTTGCATGTTAGATGCTAATCAAGTATCTTATGTTTAGTATTATGCAAGTGCAGTTTTCTTTTGGATTGTGTTTTTGGATTCAAGCATTTGCAGTGCTGGGTCATTTTATGGGACAATTTTAAAGAGAGAATGTCCTAACCATTTCAGCCAAAAATTTTAAACTTTAATGTGCCTGCTGACATGCTGGACTGCAGAGTTGTATGTGGAGACTATTGCAGAAACCATTACTATATTTGAAACAGAATCGTGTGACATGCCAGTCTTATGGGGATTTAGACCAGATTCTTAGCTGAATTGTCTAAAGATAATCCAATTGTTCTCAATTCAAGTTGGATGAATTGAACTGTTCCCTGCATATATTTGAATCTGATTGTTGAAAAAAAGAAAAGCAAAGAAAAGCAAATTGTTGACTTGTTAATCAACCCTGTTTCGCTGAAGCCACAGTTTATCTTGTTGCTGCTGTTTCTGTTTTTATTACAAGTATAATGCATAATATAATATTGACTTTCATACTAGTAACTTATATGTCTGTTTATAGTCTACATTATCTGGTATTTTGTGATATAATAGCTTTTGTTAAATCAACCAGCATTGTGCTGCATGTATTTGTTTGGACACATGCATTTGCAGCGCAGGTGATTTCATGGAATCAATTTTTAAAGAGAGAATTTCCTAACCCTTTTAGCCAAAAAATGTAAACTTTAGTGTGTCTGCTGACATACTGGACTGCGGAATTGTATGTGTGGAGAGACTATTGTAGAATTCATTTCTCTATTTGAAAGAGAATTGTTTGATATGCCAGGCTCATGGAAATTTAGACCAGATTCTTAGCTGGACTGTATAAAGATAATCAATTGTTGTCTTTTCAAGATGGATGGATTTACCTGTTACCTGCATCTATTTAAATCTAATAATTGAAATACAGTCCTGAGAGCAGATTGTTGACTTTGTAGTGAACCCTGTGGAGTTGAAGCCACAGGATATCTTGTTGCTGCTGTTTCTATATTTGTTACCAATTGCGATTTGTAATCTACTCGACTTCCATATTAGTAACTTATATTTCTGTTCTATAATCTAAATTACATAGCACTTTGTGATATGAGAACTTCTCTTAAATCAATCAGCGGGGTGTGCTGCATGTACTTTACATGCTGGGCCGTCTGAAGAATTCAAAATAGTACTATTATGGTTCTCATGTGATGAGCATTCTGATGCTTTTTTTGTTTATCAATGAAAAAATTATTCCAAAAGGTTTCAAATATCTTAGTTAAGCCAACAAGCCAGTGCACTTGCATCACTTGTTTTCTGATTAAGTTTCCAGTGCTTCAGACTGCCTAACTGGTACTTTGTATTTCAGTTATTTCAACTAATTCTAAAACACCATAAATCGCTTGAGAACGCCAGAAGAACATATCTGTAACTTGTGTCAATTTTTGGGTGATCAGAGGGTTATTTTTCTTCACTCATCTGGCAGTTATGATTTTTTGGTCTAGCAATCAGGATGACCCTATGCCTCAATAACAAGTAATGGGATCATATTCATTGATGTTGTGCAGTAAAGAGAAAATACAAAGTAATATGTTTATCAAACAGTGTTAGCAACCTGGTGACTGTTTTAGAGCATCTGTTTTTCTGCCTGAAAAACAAACTGAGCCCCATTTTTTGGCTGTCTCTTAACTACACTATAATTAACAAGCGCACTTTATTTCAATTTAACAGAAGCTATGTTGGGCCCTGTTCCCCTCCAAAGGGGAGAATAAAAAACACCATGTACCTGATTATATGGATGTCTCTTTCCTTGCAAAGTGAAGTTTGCAATTCCTTTTTTGTTGTGCCTTTTTTCTCTTACGTTTACTTCTTCAAAATGCAGGGATACTGCCAGATATCGTCCATTAATGAAAACTAATTTGGTTAGCCACTCACTCAAGTACCTCACCAGGAAATATATGGGGTAGGTTTTTCTTTTTCTTTCTTTTTTTGTTTTTGCTTATGCTGGTTTTGGAACCTGCAAATGCCCCTGAACCCACTCCACCCTCACCATCAGAACCAAATGCCTGCTGCCAGTATCTAGGTTGACTTCTTTATTTAACTGCACTTGTTGTGGTGGTGTTGAATCTTATGTTCAGAATAGTCTGCAGACACTAACAAATAATCCTTTTCCTAACCTTGGTGATATATTTGGCTTTCCAGTTATCTTGCTTTCTATGTAAAATTTGCAATTACCTCTTTGAGTTATAACCTCGTCACTGAGGAAATTATAGTACAATCTTTTCTGTGAATTTAACCATGCATGATGAATATGATAACGGGAGTATTCTATACCTAGAAGGTGATAAGTATCTAAAGTTGCTTTGTCATATTGTTTTAGGGTTTATTCTCTCCAGAGTGTGTTCTGATTATACTGCTTGTGCTTTTTTCCATGATTATCTTACTTCGCGCTTGACAGGTATGACATTCAGTGTGGCTTTCATGATCCATATGAAGATTGTGTCTCTGTGTTGAGGATTTACAAGAGAATGCGTGCTCAAGACCATCAATTGGAAGGAGCTAAAGTATCTGCTTTGCTTGATGATGGGCAAAACTTACTCAGAAACTTCGAATTTTCAAATAAGGAACTTGAGAAGATGTCCCCAGATGAGCTTTATGAGATATCAAGATCTAATTATAGATGTTGGTGTCTGGATTCGAAACGTGCGCTATGACAAAAAGCTAATGCCCCGTAGCATTGTCCAAATGTACTTTTTTGCCTTATAGATTCCCTCTCAAGGTGATTGAATCCATGCAGTTTCGTACATCCCTATTCACTATAGGCTTAAGGCTTCAAATAGGAACCAGTTTCAAAGTGCCTTTTTCTTTTTTCTTTTAATGATCTTTAGTATTAGGAGTGTAAACAATTACATTTTTCTTTTCTTTTTTTGACAGTTCGTGCTTTTTATCCCTTCTTTCTAACAGTAAAAACTGTAAACTGTAATTAATCGTGGTCCGAGATCTGTGACCATTCTTGGAGATGTCTGGTTATGTACCGTGTGCCAGGATGAGAAGATTGCAACGGTGGCTTTAACTGCTCCACTTTTTTTTGGGGGAATATTCACTAAGAACGGGAAGGGAGAAAGCGAATCGGGAAAAAATGCATCATGAGCCTCGTTCATGTCACGACCTGTGTCGCTTATGGAAGGATATTGTTTTTGGTCACTGGTTATGGAATTAATGAGATGAAATACATGGAGGGTGTTATAATCTTTTCCTCTGTCCTGTTCGGTTTCTTGCCATTGCAATCGCAAGTTGTACCATCATGCGAGTGAAAGGTCTCAAAGTAGTTTTCCTCATGCCATGGCCAGCTTTCGACCAAGGAAAGTTGACAGAAAAGAATCATCTGCACAACTTGCAATTGTTTGGACTCTGGATTTTGTAACTGGAGCAGTGATAATGCAACCTTGCAGGTAGCAACCTTTTGTTTTGGTTGGAAAATGAGGTCGAACGTGATGGAAGGAATTTCATAGCAGGCCCTAAGGAATCCAAGTTGAAGTCTCTATTCTGTTGTTCGACTACCTTTTATGTCCTGTTAGCGATGAACTTATAAGGACTGCTATCAGCTTGCGCGACCGGTTAATTGACAAAGTAAGCCTTCCGATATGTAGATGTCATGGACGGTATCTGAATGTTTTCGAGGGTGAAAGATTCACATTTAGAGCTTCCCAATTGAAGATTAAAAGCCAGATCAAGCGATCTCGGGTTCTAGAATCAAGTAGGGCATTGCAGTATCTGGATTAGAATGGAGAGTTGCTCCATGGTTGAAATAGAGATTCAATCCCTTTGTAGAGTTCTACTTGATATATGAAGGTTTTTTCTAGCTTTAGCAATGGGGGTTACAAGATTGTCAAACAAGCGAGTAATTTCCATTGGCCATGACAATTTTTTCCGTCCTATACATGCTGGATAATTATGTTGTGGAAAAAGTTTCCACCCATTAATTTTACGGATTCTGTGTTATTCAAAAAATCTTTCTTGTTCACTTTATTAATTAATTACTTCGCCAATTTGGTAACCAAAAAAGAGAGAAAAAAAGGAAGGGTATAAACGTAATCCGCAAGTCTCAATGGGGACCAGAAAATAGTGTACGGCATATTGATTTTGGTGCACGACATGTTGATTTTGGTGTGTAATGATACGACGAAAAAGAAGGTTGGCATTTATAGCCGTAGGCTGACCGAAAACCCTAAAGAAAAAGACGTTCGGTTTACAGTAAGGCTCTTTCCTGATAAGACAAAATAATTACACTTTACCCTTGATTTTTCCTCAAGCCCGTTGGCGCTAGTAAGATTTACCCTTTTTTTTTCCTTTTTGTTACCAAAATTAGTGATGTAATCCGTTAATAAAGTGAACAACAGAGAGTTTTTTTCGGATAATACAGGCATATATAGAATTAATGAGAGCAAACTTTTTCAGAGAGTTTTTCGTAATATTACACACAAAAATCAGCTTGCATTTATCTTCCACAATCTTTGAGCGGAGGAGATTATCTTGAATTCACTACATGTCGCGGAGCAAGGGTTCTATACTATGAAGGCTTCACTAATGCTTAAGCTCTATTTATATTGCAAAACACGGATAAAATATTTCATAAAGAAAGGTATTGTTTTTAGTAAAATATTTTCCAAATCATTCATTCTCCGTAAAATGAATAGACTTAGAGTTCAAAAAAATGTGTAGAGTCTGACTTACTATAATATCTTAACTGCGTATTCCGTGCATGTAAGAAATTTAAAGATGAAAAATACTTACTTAGATCAAGCAAAAATACCTATTTGGATATGGGTCCAGCGAATCAAGTAAATCACGATCATTTACTTTGTGAGATCAAAGGGTAAGCTTGCATGGAATTCACAAAATCGACGGTGGCGATGCACCGAAGAAATGCAGTGGACCCGGGGAGGTACCGAAAAGTTCAAGCCGCGTGGGAAAGGTCAAAGGATAAGAAGAAAGCATAGGATCGAAGGTTCTGATAAGTCCGTGTGCTTTCTTGATGGTGAGTTCTCTGTGGCCTTTCTTGCAAGTTTCTCTCAACTTCTGATTCATCCTTTTCTCAACTTCTCTAAGTTTTCCTTCTTTTCCAACTTCTTAAGTTTTGGCATCACCATTATTTCTTCTAGAAAGCACGTCGAAACGTTAGACAGATAGCGCATGAAATCGCCACACGGCGTGATTTCGATAAGACTTTCCCTTTCGCCTATCCGGATCATTTCATCCCCAACCAAATCTCTCCTTCTCATTCCATCACACCAAACACAATCAGCTTAGTTGAAAAAAATACATTTCATCATCCACGGTCCTTCCAAATTGGTATTTTTCAACCTCGTACCTATTAAAAATCCTGTAGCATATATATTCCGATCTTTAAGGTTGGAACATTCGAAATATTGATGCGTCTATCTAAGCAAAGAGTTTCATACACATTTTAATATATATATATATATATATGACGTTTGAAAATTTTGAAAGGAAGAACTTGCTTAAAACTCAAAGCAAGTCTTCAGGTTTATTCAAATTCAATCATGATGAAGCTGTAGAACTGTGAAACGGGGAGCTGAAACTTTGACCAAAAGATGTCAGACTTCCATCTCTCTAAAAGGAGCACGATGTAATCAAAGCTAAGAAAAGTAGCAGTAGGGCCAAAGTGAAAGAGATTTCCCCCCATTGATGACCAGTCAAACCATCACCAGAAACAACACCAAAGGAAGACCAAAAGTAAAAATAAAAATAGGAAAATCAAAGAAATAAATAAAAAAAATAAAGAAGAAAGAAGAAATTCCCCCGCGCCCCTCAAGACTGACCTTCTTGGCTTCTTCTTCTCTCTCTCTCCCACGCACTTCGAACGCTAAAGATTCAATCTTTACCCATTTTCTCTCTCTCTCTCTCTCATGGTTTCTCTCTCCTCCTCCCTCCTCCTCCGCCGCAGTTGATCCCTCGCCTGGAGAAAGTAGAAGGAGAACAAGGAAGGAAGGAGACGATCCTCGCCGCCGAGATGGCCGCCGCCGGGCAGGGGCAGCGCCCGCGGGAGGAGCTGTGGGGGGCGCTGCTGGAGATGACGAGGACGGCGCAGGAGAAGAACAGCGACCCGATCCAGTGGGCGATCCGGCTCAGCTCCAGCCTCGGCTCCGCCGGCGTCCCGCTCCCTTCCCTCGACCTCGCCCACCTCCTCGTCTCCCACATATGCTGGGACAACCACGTCCCCAGCGCCTGGAAGTTCCTCGACAAGGCCCTCGCCGTCGGGATCGTTCCTCCCATGCTTGTCCTCGCCGTCCTCTCCACCAGGTCTCCTCTCCTTTCCTCCTCCGTCGTTTTCCTCTGTTCTGGAATCCGCGAGCGTCACGTGCTCGGTTAGCTGTTCCGGCTAGAGCTTAGAGTAGGTCGTCGGCGCGTGGTTGTAGGGGAAAGTCGCTGCTTTTTCGATAGTTTCGCTTTTTACTTCTTCTTCTTCTTCTTCTTCTTCATCTTCTTTTTCTAGTGATTCTTTTTCTAGTGATAGGTAGAGTTTCTTGTGTAGCAACTGATGACAGTTTTAGGGCATATCATTTCCCGAAGTGGGTCCTCGTGGGGCGAGGATGGGTAACGCTAAAAATAGAAACTTGAAGCTCGTTTGCGTATTTGAGGACCTGTTATTACGAGAGACGCGATAGTGGTTCGTCCCGGTAAAAAAGAAGAAAAAAATCCGCAAACTTGATAGTCGGAGTTCTTGAGTTTGCTTCTCTTGCATTCCGTTTTTGGAAATTTAGAGGATGCAAGAGTGGAAACAAGTAGAAAAGAGTTTTTGGTGCTCCATGAATTCAAGAAGAGTCGTTAAACGCAACCGACGAGTTTTCGTTCCTCTGTGGTGTTAAGAGCTTGGAAAGCATTTCTAGAAGGCCTTCAGGTTACTAAGTATTGTGGTTGAAGGCTAAGCCTTATGGTTTTGTTAATTCACGCGCTTATTGTGTAGGAGCGTAAGCGAAATTCTGCTTGTGGGCATAAAGTCTACATGAACCACCTGCAACTCCATTCTCATATTTCCTTGCGGGCATGATGAGTTTTTCTGTGTTACGGTTATATGTCTGGACAGATCATACTAAGTGACATTATTTCCTTAATTATTCTTTTTTTTTCTTCCATAACTACAGGGTGATTCCCAGTCGGCACACCTATCCTACAGCTTATAGGCTCTATATGGAGCTCCTTAAGAGACATGCCTTCTCATTCGGCACTCTTATAAATGGGCCAGATTATCATAAGTAAGCGAATACTATCTTACGCAGGTTCTATATTACATCTAATTTGACATATTTCCGGTACACTTAGTTGAGGTCACTGAAATGTTCTTGTCTTCTCTTCTTACTGTGGCAATTAACTATGCTTTGAATGGAAAAATAAAATTGAATGATTGCATTCATGATTAAATACTAACATCGACTGGGTTGTATTGAAATGATAATGATTTTTAAGTTCGGTATTTCTAAAAATATAATGAGCATCCTGTTGACCTAGGAAGAAAAAGGATAAAAAATGGGAACTCTCTTCAAAGGTTACATGCAGATGATCTGCCTCCTCCTCCACATTCCTTTGCAGAAAGTATAGACACCTTTGCTTGCAATCTTGTCATCGTGCATTTTGTTTGTTCAACATGTTATCTCGGGGTTTGCTCATGCTACAGTTTTTCCTCTGGAAAATTTTCTTTTCTTCAATAGCTCATATTTTTCAGGGAGGAAGACAGTTTGACATTTCTCGATTACTTTTTGTCTCACATTTTCACAAGAAATGGCCCTTCATGTCAATCCAATTCCTGGGGATCAAATAACACCTGTTTTTTTTTTTAAAATCTTTGGCAGTCTTTGAAATTGAAAAAATAGGGATTTCCCCTTCGAGTTTCATACTGACTTAAGTACCCAATGTGAAGCTTTATGTGCATAAATGTGGTAGTGATTGTCAGCACAATTTTATAACTTGATAATGTTCACATCCTTGGCACAACTATATAATTTGATATTTTTTGTATCTTCATGGATTAGGCTTCCTTGAACTTGTGAGGATTCTTGCTGTTTGTATTGTCATGGGCCTTCATCCACTCTCTATTAGATGATAACTTAAATGGATAATGACACAAATGGTCAATGAACTTTGGCCTAATGTACAATTTGGTTCGTGTACTTTGAATTTGTTCAATGTGGTCCTAGATCTTTAGCCCAATGTGCAATGTGGTTGTTGAACTTTTGATCTGTCAAATGCAATCCCTAGACTTTTGGTATATGTTCAATGTAGTCCCTGAACGCTATGAAAATATTCTTGTTGTCTTTCCATTAATTCAATATTAAGGACAACATTGAATATTTTCATATAGTCCAGGGATTAAATTGAACATATATTTAGGGACAACATTGTACATTGGGCTAAAGTTCAGGGATTACATTAATAGGTTATAAGTTCAGGGTTCACATTGCATATTTGGCCAAAGTTAAGGGACCTTTTTTTTCATTTTCCCTAACGTAAATGTAGGACTAGGTTTGAGAGTGATACTACAAGAATACATTGTCTTAGGGAAGGTTTCTATTTTTGCTTCAATCTAGTTATTGGCTCCCTAACTAAGAAAATGTTGAAAGAAATATGTTGTATGCAAATTTCCAGTTAATGTGGTTGTCAAGGTGAGTTTGGTTTTACACAATTGGCAAATTAAGGGTGTTATCTACATGTTTAAGAGGGTAGAATTCTTGCACTACAATTTTGGAGTTATTAAAATTTGGTGGGTCTCAAATTTGTGCAAGAGGTTTCTTAGTTATATGCTAGTCTTGTTCCTATATATGAAGTGATTGAGTGTTAATATGTTGTGATCCTGTAGTTTACTCCAAATTCATGGTTGAGAATTTTCCCTCTTACATCGTTTCTTACGTGTTATTTCAGGGTCATGAAATCAATTGACAACGTTCTTAATCTTTCCCAGATATTTGGTCTTGATGCGTGTGAACCTGGGATCCTGGTTATGGAATTCGTTTTTTCACTTGTATGGCAGTTACTTGATGCATCATTAGATGATGAAGGATTGATTGAAATGACTCCAGAAAAGAAGTCTAGATGGGAAACCAAACCACCAGATATGGATATTGATGGTCAAGATACCTTTAGTGGAAAGGAAACAGAACGGCAGGAGATGTTGCACAAGGCAAATACTTCAATGGCTATTGAGGTGATTGTAGCGTTTCTCCAGAACACAGTAACTGCAAGGATACTTTTCTTGGCCCGACGGAACATGTACTGGTTCTATTAGTGCAACTCATCTATTTCTCGTGCATCACAATTCTGTTCACTACAAAATGAAAGTTATTATCATGCGATGTTAGAATAATATTTTGTCAGAAGTGAGCTGTGATGATTAAATCAGAAGTAATTCTTCTTCACATGTTCTGTCTGTGTAGGCCACCACATTGGGTTGGTTTTATTCAACGCTTGCGACTACTAGCAGCAAATTCAGTAGTGCTCAGGAGTTTGAAACACATAACTCCAGAAGCACTTTTGCAATTGACATCTGATAACCGTAATGTCTTAACTCGGGAAGGCAAGACCGTATCACAGCAAGAATTTCATGCAGTTATTGCTTCTGGTTCTCTGATATCTTCTGCAGGACAATGCCATGGGGCTAGCCAGTCTGCTCTTTGGCTTACTATTGATCTTTTTTTGGAAGATGCCATGGATGGTTCACAAGTTACAGCTACTAGTGCCGTTGAAACGCTTACAGGTGCAAATCGCTTATTTACTGTTAGCATTACTAATTGTATTTGGAATTCAGTCATCTTAGAGCCTTTATCAGTATTTTACTTATATGGAATTGTCGCTTTGCAGTTTTAGCAAAGGCTCTTCGGTCAGCTAACAATACTACATGGCATGATACATTTCTAGGATTGTGGATTTCAGCATTGCGCCTTGTTCAAAGGGTAGGTATTTGGTATCTTTTCATTAAATTTTGCTGGTGTGATATTCTGGTAGAAATTATGTTGAAGGGAAAACTAACATTTAAGCCCTACCTTTATACTGAGTGTCACTTTGGCCTACTGTTTCATTTCTTCTTATTTTGCTTGGAGCTGATCAAGTCTACAAGCCATTTGGAGGGTATAATCTGATTTTGCAGCATCATTGTTGCTTAAGGGGGTCTTTTGGTGGCAGGCATCTCCATTATCTATATGATTTGTGCGAATTCTCACCATCATTTACAATTCTATGGAGCCGAGTTGGGCTCTTTTGTCTATCCATGCTTATTATAGGGAACTGTTGAGAGATTATAATTTAATCTCATTAGAGAAGTTAAATAAGTTGATGCTTTCAACATTTTATGTCTTTTCTGATTTACATATCTGGGGGAAGCATAGGCTTTACTGTGAAATAAGTGAAGGAAGCATCATTCACAAGTTATTAAGAACTTCATGTGCCTAGTATGAAAAATATGTTCATTCAGTTCTCTAGTTTGATTTTTCCTTACAACTATTCTTTTTCAGGAAAGGGATTCCAATGAGGGTCCTGTACCTCGTGTGGACACCTGTTTGTGCATGTTATTGTCTGTCACGACGCTAGCAATTGCTAGTATCATTGAGGAAGAGGAAAGCACTATGGAACAAACTGATGTTGTAGTTAGTTATCAAAGGAAAGACAGGCATTCTCAGGGAAAGCGTCGTAAAGATTTGATTTCAAGTTTACAACAGTTGGGTGACTATGAGGGATTGATAACACCTCCTCAGTCTGTTTGTTCTGTAGCCAATCAGGCTGCTGCCAAAGCGATGATGTATATTTCAGGTCTTACTGCAGGGAATGGATTCTATGAATGCATAAGCATGAATGAGATGGCAATGAACTGTTGTAAGTATTAGAGTTTCTTTCTCTAATATATTGGTGTCATTAGTAGGTTTATACTTTTTGGTGTTTGGTCAAAATGAATTTAGCAGACATCAATGGACGAGATCAAAGAATTGATGATATAGCTTCATTCTGAATTAACACCTTACAGAGATCACAATGGGAAGTATCATAATCCTTGGTGTCTGCGGCTGACCATTTCTTAGTATTATCCATTGTGGCGCACTGAGATATCTATGTTTCATGGCTGATTAGCTTCCCTCCTTGTTTTACTTATCCTGAAATTCGTATTGCTTGCAGCTGGAAACATGCGGCATCTGATTGTTGAGGCTTGTATAGCAAGAAATCTACTCGACTCATCTGCATATCTCTGGCCAGGTTATGTGAATACTCGCAGCAGTCAAATACCTCGAAATATTCCAAGTCAAACGCCTGGCTGGTCATCACTGATGAAGGGGTCACCTCTGACTCCCTCATTGACAAGTACTTTGGTTTCAGTTCCTGCTTCAAGGTATGCTACTGCTACATTTATATACCTTTTCGTGTTGTCTTTATATTTTTTTAATCATTTCAAATGTGTATGTACATAGGCTGTCTGATTTAGTCTTCTATAGTGTTCGTATAGTTCCAAATGAACTAACAGTTTCCCTTTTGGCAGAAGAAACTGTGCAGTTCTCCATTATCAAAAATTAAGTCACCAATTGCAGTTAACTCAGTTTAGGTTGATGATCCCCTATTTCATGTTAAGTTTCAATTTGCATGCTTTTGCACAGATGCTTGATGAAATCGATATATTTCTAGGGCAGAAGTAGGATTTAAAAGTATCGTCTTATACTCAAAATATACCTAATGAATAGGTTTTGCTCTTTGTAGTTGTCTTTGTCAATGTCAACTCAGTGGTCATTTTAGTTTCTGTTTACTTGAGAAACTCATGAAAATTGAATTGAGGATGTGGAAAAAATTTTATGGGAGGGTGGCAGGTGTTTCTTTCTTTTTCTTTGCTTCCTTCTTTGATACAAGTTGATTTATGAAATGTAATAGCAACTAGAAAGAAAGGAGGGTGTGTGTCATGTGTGAGTGGTTGGCATGAGGAAGCAGTATGAAATTAACCACGAGATGCAACAAGATGCAATAGTCATACCGCAGTTTCCATTATGATATGGTCTTCAGTCAAGCCCTTATTTTTGTTAAGCTGATTTATAAGTTATTATCCAGTGGTATGGATTATGGAAACTGATATTAGCTCATGGATTTGATGGAAGCTTAGCAGAGATTGAGAAAATATATGAGATTGCTCTCAATGGCTCTGATGAGGAGAAGATATCTGCTGCTACCATTCTCTGTGGAGCATCTCTCGTTCGTGGTTGGAATATACAGGTATATGCTGGCAGGAATTTTTTTTTTTTTTTATATTATCAGAAAATTACACTAGAGCACATAATGACATACTTTTATGAGCTAAATCAAGGTTAATGTCTGTCCTTGTTGCCTGCAGGAACACATTGTTGTTCTAATTACGAGATTGCTGTCGCCTCCTGTTCCTCCAGATTATTCAGGACCTGAGAGCCATTTAATTGGTTATGCTGCTTTTCTTAATGTTCTTCTTCTTGGAATATCATCAGTGGATTGCGTTCAGATATTCTCTCTGCATGGTTTGGTAGGTTGAACAAGAGACTTGCATTCTTTTATGCTACTATGCGAAGAAGAAAATTAAGTTGAAATCGAATATTTAAATGGATGATTCTTATTTGGACTTGAAAAGGTAATATCATGTCTGAAAATGACCTAAGGATTGTGAGGCTGAATGATTGAAAACTTGAAGCTGGGTTTGTGTAGTGTGCATTTAGTTGGGAAGTGAGCCACTTTTAGCTTTCTCGATATAAGATTTGGCCCATCACTCTATGTGCCAAGAGGCATATTCCAGTTGGTAAATGGTACTTTGAGCAGCTTCATGATTTGTGATATTTGATGTTGAAAGCACAGTACTTGCATGTACTTGGGAAGCATCTGCTTTCTTACAGTATCTGGAACTCATGCCAATTACACTTGCTTCTCTTGCAACAATGCGTAGAAGTTAGGAGTTGGCATCTTATGTATATTTTGTGCAATTCCCATTTGTGATCAAGTAGTTTATTTTCACATTCATTCAGGTTCCACAGCTCGCTGCCGCATTGATGCCGATCTGTGAAATTTTTGGGTCAACTGTTCCGAATGTCTCGTGGGCTGGTACGTCAGGGGAGGAACTGTCCTCTCATGCGGTGTTCTCAAATGCATTTACACTTCTGCTGAGGCTGTGGAGATTTGATCACCCACCACTTGAGCATGTGATGGGAGATGTGCCACCTGTAGGAACCCATTTATGTCCCGAATTTCTCCTATTAGTTCGAAACTCCCAATTAGCATGTTCTGGAAATTCCACCAATAATCGGTTTAGTAGCGAAAGCCTCTCTGGCACTCTGGTCCCATCACCTGCGGAACCTCTTTTTATAGATTCCTTTCCAAAACTTAAACGCTGGTACAGGCAGCATCAAAAATGTATTACATCCACCTTATCTGGTCTTGTACAAGGCACCAACGTACATCAGATTGTAGATGCCCTCCTCAGTATGATGTTCAGAAAGATTGGTAGAGGTGGTCCTGTGGCAGCTACAACTTCGGGAAGTAGTAATTCAACTGGGTCTGCAGCAGCAGAGGAATTAGCAATCAGACTCAAAATTCCTGCTTGGGATATTCTGGAGGCAACTCCGTTTGTCCTTGATGCTGCTCTGGCAGCCTGTGCCCATAAGAGGGTCTCCCCCCGTGAGATGGCTACAGGTATGTCTTCAACTTGTACAGCATCTTTTCTACACTTCCTTATTTGATATCCATGCACCAAGTTAAATTTGCGATACACATGCTCAGATGTAATGTAGTCACTGTATGAAAGAGTGGGATATGTCAATGCCTCGATAATGGCAAAGCATATGGGGACATGACTCTGTAGCCTCTACTTCCTGAGATCTCTAGATTATCTCAGCCACATGTAGTGGTGAAGTCAAGTCTATCTTCATGTTCTTGAGATATGGTCTCTTTTCCAGCTAATCTTGGATCTTTTATTCACGTTCCTTAACTGAGACTCCTTTTTCTGGATGTTCACTCTTGTTCACCACTGGTTTACATGATTTAATATAATCTCTCTATCTTTGTTTTCATGATTGAATGTCCTCAAGTTAAACTCTAGTCTCATTATGTTTGCCTCCTCTTGGGCTAGCTCAATCAAGCAGTGTTGATGCAAGAGCAGAATATGGAAGAAACCTATATCCTTTTCTCTTGCTAATGTTCTCACTGCTCTGTTTCAGGTCTAAAGGATCTTGCTGATTTTCTTCCAGCCTCCATGGCAACAATAGTGAGCTACTTTTCTGCAGAAGTGACCAGGGGTATATGGAAACCAGTTTTTATGAATGGAAGTGATTGGCCCAGCCCTGCTGCAAATTTATCAACGGTTGAGCAGCAAATAAAAAAAATTATTGCTGCTATTGGTGTTGATGTTCCGAGTCTAGCTGTGGGTATGCATTCGTACTTACTGTCATTGGTCCTTGTGCATTAGCTAATTTACTTTTTTGTACTTTTGATTCTTTTTTTCCGCCAACTTTAATTTGAAGTGTGAAGGTAAAAACTGAAGCTATTCAAGTAACCATTTAACCTTTTTGAACGAGTTAATAGTTAGTCGGGCTAAGACATAAATTCTTCATGGATAAATAATGTATCGGCTGCTAAACAAATTCTTCATTGCCTGAGGCTGACTATAAATTTGCAGGGGGAAGCGCTCCAGCTACACTACCTTTGCCGTTGGCTGCACTGGTGAGCCTTACAATAACATACAAGCTTGATAAAGCCTCTGAACGTCTCCTCACATTTATTGGTCCGGCCTTGAATTCCCTGGGTGCTGGCTGCCCGTGGCCATGCATGCCCATCATAGCCTCCTTGTGGGCCCAAAAGGTGAAGCGCTGGAGTGACTTCCTAATCTTCCGAGCTTCTCAAACTGTCTTTCACCATAGTAGTGATGCTGTTGTGCACCTCCTTAAAAGCTGCTTCTCATCAACTCTAGGACTGAGCTCCTCACAAATCTCTAGCAACGGTGGTGTTGGTGCTCTTCTTGGCCAAGGACTTGGTTCCCTCTACTCTGGGGGAATTTCCCCTGTTGCCCCAGGAATCCTTTATTTAAGAGTACATCGGTATGTCAGGGATGTCATGTTCATGTCCGAAGTGATTCTCTCTCTTCTGATGCACTTTGTCAGGGAGATTGCAAATAGTGGGTTGCCGAGAGAGAGAGCAGAGAAACTGAGGAAGACCAAGTATGGAATGAGATATGGGCAAGTCTCTCTTGCTGCAGCAATGACACGTGTCAAGGTCGCTGCTTCCTTGGGGGCTTCATTCGTGTGGATCTCTGGTGGGGTGAGTTTGGTACAGTCCTTGATCAAAGAAACTTTACCCTCTTGGTTTATATCGGGTCACAAGTCAGAGCAGGAAGGAGGTGATATGGGCGGTATGGTTGCCATGCTCAGAGGTTATGCTCTTGCATACTTTGCCCTTCTTTGTGGAGCATTTGCTTGGGGTACAGATTCGGCATCGCCGGTATCGAGGCGGCGACCAAAGGTCCTAGGAGCCCACTTGGAATTTCTTGCTAGCGCATTAGATGGTAAAATTTCACTTGGCTGTGATTCGGCCACTTGGCATGCTTATGTGTCCGGTTTTGTGGGCTTGATGGTGACCTGTGCGCCTAAATGGGTGCTAGAGGTTGATGTGGATGTCTTGAAGAGGCTGAGCAATGGGTTGAGGCACTGGAATGAAGAAGAATTGGCGGTAGCCCTGCTGGGACAGGGTGGGATTAATGCAGTGGGCTCGGCTGCTGAACTGATAATCGAAATTGGCTGCTGAGTCTTGGGACAGCCAAGGTGGCTCGTTGTCTATAGTACGGCTGTTTCTGTTAATTTGTAGAGATGGCAATTTTGCATCAATTTGCAGTTACTATAGCTTCCTTAGAGAAAAATTTGTTGTAAAGTTTAAAGTAGGGAGTAGAGGAAGATTGTAATCTTCCGTATCTTGTATCATAGGTATGTTACAGTAAATCAGATTGTATTCTTCTGCATCTTGTAACTATAGATATTTTACAGTTCATTAACTAATTTTAGACCATCAGTTTGGATTATTGTGCTAATTTTTGTGTAAATATATCGAGTGGAGTTATTCATTGGATAAGATAGCCTCGTCATTGCACGTATAAAAGAAGCAAGATGGGTTATGTACCTGTTAATGGTATGGAATGAGGTAATGAGTTTATCTTTCCGGTTGGGAGACGTGTTCCTGTCAATCTCAAGAAAGCTACCTTGGCTTGATTACTTCTTGTGGTAGAATTGTATAGGCCAAGTGAAGGAAAAAGAGCCGCAACATCCAGTCTTAGTTATTTGGGCTTTACACCCTGTAGTTTCATATTCGTTACGATCACTGAGTGATAGCACCGGTGGAAACTCCTGCTGAACCAAGAATAGCAGTTGTGCTAAGAACCGACACTCGACCGACCCCAAATCAGGCAAGGCATTTACATCAAATAAACCAAATGCTCGAGAAGAAACGATCTGTCAGCACAAGAAACTGGCTTCAGGAGCGCGGCTGAAGAACAAGACATCCCCAATAATAGAATAGGTTGCCCGATGAACAACTTTTGAGATTGCCGCAATATCTTGTTCGATGTCTAGGATTTTACTTCAGAAGTTCACTTTCCACGACTCCGTCCTTCATGTTCAGCTAAATCCACTGAAATTGAGGCAGCAACAACTTCTGTAATCAGTGCAGAGATGCACTGAGACTTGCTTTCTCTGGCTATTGAATCACCAGAATGCTGTATGGTCTCGGTAGTGTTCCTCAGAGGCAGCTCCAGCTGGTAGCGTCCTTGGCTTTAATTTTTCAGAAAGGAA
This sequence comes from Eucalyptus microcorys, assembly GCA_014182515.1. NCBI lineage: Eukaryota > Viridiplantae > Streptophyta > Magnoliopsida > Myrtales > Myrtaceae > Eucalyptus > Eucalyptus microcorys. The sequence goes on from CM024569.1 coordinate 12,305,264, forward strand.
TGCCGCGTGGAGTGCTAGAGATTCAACAAATCGGTCTCCGTAATGTATGCAATGAGGAGCGACAGATCAGAAATGTATCCCAGTGATCAACAAAAGAGGCATTGATTCCTAGCTGTCTAGTGCCTAGACGGTTCAAGAACCTCCACTGCTTGGTAGATAAAGATCATTTGGAATCACTACATGGCGGGCAAAAGTCCAAAGTTCCTGTGGTTGTGCAAACGAAGCGATCAGTTCCAACATGGTATTTGCAGATGAACTTTCAGATCAATTAGGCTTCACTCAAGCATTTTCTTTTTTGCATTTTCTACTTCCGTAAGGCACGTCAATGCAGCAGCATAATGACGTTTCCACTACATTGAGCGCATGCTAAAGAAGAGACCGGATTGCAAACATGGTAAAGAAGAGACTGAGGAGTTGAACCCAAAGTTCCTTATGTCGATACTTCCGTGGAGCGCTAAAGATGGAGAATCAAGAAATCAAACACACCAGAACTTCATCTCTGAACAATAATTTTTTGACCATTATCTTCTTTGTCAAGAGAGCGTCCAGAAATAGCTGCAAATCAGGGACCTTTTCGATGCTGTCCCATCTCGAGAAGTTACTAGATACACCAGGAAGTTAAGCTAGAAAAACGAGGAACGATAGAATTAGAATCACCATTCACAGCATAAGAGGCCCTAAAGGTGGAGGATGGATTACTGCTCGTAGTAGCAGAAATAGGACAGAGTAGTTAGCTTGATATTGGTGGAGCTATCTATCGGCATTGCAACGAGTGGAGCATGTCAGATGTGATTGTCTCAAGCTGACCTAAAAAGGTAAGAGAATTAGAGTTGGATTTACAAATGATGTTGCAGTTGTAACTTATTGTGATTCAGATAGTACTAGCTATGCCTTTTTTGTCACTGAAGAGTGGTTCAACGGAGGCTATTAAATTTTAATTGTTTTTTTTTTAACTTTATACTGAACAAAAACTGGTGTATTACTTAATAATGCACTAACGGTAGTAAAGTGCTATTGTGGAACGATGCTAAGTATGATGCTTTGGGTGTTGGCGATAGCAAAATTAGAATGCATGACACTATAGTGAGGAGATTAACTAATGTAAGGCACGTTCTTGAGTCGAAGAAGTCAAATATCCTTGAGTGCTCTAGATTTAATTGAGTGTTGGTTGAGTTCATACAGTAGAGTTATAAAGGTGGTCGGAGACTCGGAAGCACCCTTGTGATAGTAAAAGCAATTAGGTACGATGGCTTGTATGCACTCCAAAGAAGATAGTGATAGAATTCGTTGCTAAGATGTTGGATGCACATTCCCTTGAAAGTTAGAATGTTGCATATGTCTTTACAATACATTTGTGAAAGAAGTTATGAGATACATAACGAAAGGAATTTGTTGTGTGCTTATATGACTAAGGATTTGAATGTATGCAAATGCAATAATCCAAGGAAATAGTGGAATTTGTTATCATGGCTTTCTTTGAGGAAGAGTACTAGATTTATGATAATGGTAATGCTTGACTACTCAAGCAGAACATGGGTGTTTGTATGAAGACACAAGTTAGATGTTGTTATTACAATTAGGCAATTAAGAGCTTCGATCAAAATGAAGATGATCAAGTATGTGCAAATTGACAATAACATCAAGTTTAGCTCAAAGCTATTTAATGAATCATGCAACGGGGTCCTAGAGAGACATCGCACTAGCACTAATGACCCATAGCATGTTGTAGAGTTGATCAGTAAAACGTTACCAAAGATGGTTCATAAATGCTCTTTAGTTTTGGTATGGCTACAAAATTCATAGTGGCACTTGGTAACATGATCAACTTGGTGAATAGATTCCCATCATCAACATTGTTGACTCCTAAGAAAGTTTGTTAATATAGCTTTGCTGATTATTCAGTTCTTATAAAATTTGATTACTTAGTTTATGTTCGGGTGAGTGATGGTAAACTCGATGGGAGACAAAGTAGTGAAGGTTCCTAGGTTAGGAATAAGGTGAGTGGGGCTATTCATTATGACAATCGGAAATAAATTCACATAAATTAACAGAGAAGTTACATTGACAAGTTTCCAGCACTTCTAGATAAAAATGGTTGCATCAATAATTATACGGATAGCGAAGGTTTTAGTTCAAGGTGGAGTTTTAACTAGAAAACTAATATATTGGATGCTAATGTTGTAATTGACATATATGGTGCTCGTAAAGGGCGGATCTTGAAGAACCGACAACTGTTGTAGTTGTTGAGTTTAACAAGGCATGAATTTCATCTCTTAATAAGTATGAATGTAAAAGTGGTTTTACTTTATCTTGATAGAGGAGATTATGTCTGAAAATCTTATTGAGTAATTAAAGGTGCCGGTGAAATTGGCTTTCTGTTAAGGTCCATAATTACAACAAATTTCGAGAGTAGCTTAGAAATTCGAAACTTATCCTTCATTGTTTCGAGAAAAAATATTTTCCAAGAAAATATATGACTAGATATCGGCACTTAAACTACAAAATTTGTGCTCGGCCATGGGAATCCCAACTCTACTCCTTAGTCTCTCCGCAGCATACCCAAGTCTGCCAAGTCCTTTGGGATCCATCAAGGCCAAGCTTGGATTCAGAGAGGTTAGACCCGAACCCTAGTGTTTAGGTCTAAGGGTTTCGGGCTCGAGTTCGATAGAGGCTAGGCCAGAGGCCTCGATGATTGTGCTTGGATCCCCATCGACCAAGCTCGGGTCCACAAAAGCTAGGCTAGGTCCATCGAGACCCAGCCCGAGACCCGATGTCTATACTCGGGTCCACGGAGGCTGGGCCAGGGTCCACAATGTTGGGCACTACAATCTTGGATTCGGTCGACATCCATGGCGTCCCGTCCAGGTGTAACATCTCTCTATCTCGCCGCACACGAAATCGAGCTACCGAAGGCTTTGTGGGAACGCAGACACCTTCCAAGCTGCCAGTTATCGGGATCGAGGTGACGGACGACACGCGTTTTCCGACACGCTATTCGGTCGAATGCTAAGCTGGAGTCGCGCCTCGAATTCGAGCTGATTTTTCACGTTCGCTAAAAATTTCATATTCATAGTGAGAAGAAGAAGCACGACCGTGATGATGAAACGGACAAAAAGTTTATTAAAATATGTCCCCCAGGAGGTTGTAACGCGAATGAAACCTCATTGGTCGAGCACAACGCTTACAGAAGGAAACCGTGTCCGTACGATCTAATGAGATCGAAAATCAATACGGTGGTCGCTACCTCACAGAACCGCTCCCACCTTACAGTCGCAGAGAGCACTCGACCATCCATCGGGAAGCTCGCGCCCGGGAAAAAGGTCGAGAGACTAATAATAAGAATAATTCGCCACGCAAGCGGGGCGCTCCACCAATCAGCGGCCGAGAAAATCAACATCCCGCTCACTCCGCGGGCCCCCACTCCCCGATAATCTCTTCCCCCGTGGAGCTCGTGCTGCCATCCGTGGCCGCCCGATCGTCACCCTCGTTGACCGCATCCTGACCGCTCCGGCCTCCCTCCTTGTCGTCGTCTCCTCCGTCCTCGTCGTCGTCGTAGTCGTCGTCGAACTCGCCGCCGCCGCCGCCGCCGCCACCGTCGTCGTCGTCCTCCTCGTCCTCCGACGAGAGCGGGGCCAGCCAGCACGTGCCGTGCAGGTGCCCGTTCACGCACACGAAGTACTCGAGCCGCCCGTTCCGCGAGCCGAGCCGCCGCGCCGCGCTCCGCGGCACGAGCCGCGCCGTCGTCATGCTCCACACCCGGGCGCCGCAGTAGGGGCACGCCCTGTCCTCGAGCTCGACCCGGCGCCCGATCAGGCAGGCGCGCGTCCGGGAGCCGCTGAACTCCTTGAACACCCCGCGGTACACCCCGAGGTCGTCCTGGTCCCCCGCCTTCTTCATCTCGTGCTCGCACGGGTCGCTCACGTACAGCACGTCGCCGCGGCACCGCCGCGGCAGGAAGCTCCGCCCCGACGTCTTCGAGAACCGCGACGTGCTCGCGAAGTGCCCCGGCAGCTGCTGCCCCATCCGGAAGTTCCGGCTCGGCTCCGCGCCGCAGCAGAAGAACATGAGCTTCGCCACCGCCGGCCACCCCCCGCCGATCCGGGCCCCCCCGGCGGTCAATGTCGCCACCATGCGGGGCGCGCGGTAGGCGCAGAGCTCCCGCCACAGCAGCCGCTTCGCGATGGCCCGGAGCTTCCGGTTCACCGAGGACACGAGGCAGAGCACGCGGAGGTCCCACTGGATCGACTCGAAGACCAGCAGCAGAACGCGCTCGTTGAGGATGCCGGGCTCCGGCGAGTCTGCGCCGCCGCCGCCGCCGCCACCGTGGTGGCTCGGCCTGAGTCGCTGGTTCGCATTCATTATCTTGGTGGGCGTGTGGGGGTGAAGTCGTCTACCGGCGACGGTGGCGCCTCTGCGCCCGCGGGGGTCGTTATATACATAGGAAGCAGGGGAGATCTCTGATGGAGAACACGTGTCCCGTACGGAATGGGCGTAAAGAACTGCCGTGGATACTCTCGGGAAAATGGTGGGGGGCACGTGGACAGCAGATATTGGGCGGGAGACACGTGTAGGGTGGACATTGCGGAGGTGCCGTGAGGGGGGGAATCCAGGCGATGCAATCACCGGGCGGGGGAGCGGGGGGATGCATCGGCCGCCACGTGTCCACGGATCCAGATTCGGACACATCCCTTTCCGCGGCACCAAAAAAATATCTGAGGTCCGATGTGTCGGATTCCGACGGTGCCCGGGGGCGCCCTAGAAATATCTGCGACTCCTTTTTTTATTTTTTTTCCCACTTAATAAAGTTCGGAATTCCGCACGGGAAAAATTATAAAATGGGGGAACAATAATTCCTGTCCCCCTCCGACAAAGCTGAGGGGTACGTGGAAGGAGCCTGGGAGGGACACGCGTTCTCCTCGTGGAATTTGATGGTGGGTTCGTCGCCGGAGGCGCCTCCACGTGGTGACCGGAAGGATTGCGGAAGTAGCCGAAGCTTTTGCTTTGTTTTTAGGGGGGAGGAATAGGGGAGTGGGATTGGGATGGGGACATGTGGCTTTGTGACCCAGAAAGCGTCAATCGTGGGGGGTGTTTTCGGTTATTTATTTTTCAGTTATATTCTATCTATTTTTGGATGGGGGGGACAAGAACCGACCCAACTAACATGATGAAAACAAAACTTTTTTTATTTTAATTTGTATTTAATTTTAAAGATTTTGTTTGAAATATGACATTTTGGCATTCACATTGTCCACATTGAATTCGATCTGGTTATCAAATTCAAGAATGACAAGTTCCAAATTATGAAATTGGTATATGTTTTGTCGGAATCGGTTCCTAATTTTTTGTAAGAAGAATTGAATTGGTCAAGCCTAAAACCTAACAAGTTGGATATGGGCCTACATTTTTTTGTTTCGCATTTTCTCTTGTCTAAAATATCTTAAGACCTTTCGAGACGAGAAAGCTCATGATCTATAAAATAAAAAATAAAAATGGTCCCTGATTGCAACGGAGAATTGCATGGTGCATTGAATTCTTTCAAACCTAAATTCTACAATTTGTCCTTAGTTGTTGACCTGTCAAGCCATTGTTAACCAAATAATTCAAGCGTAGTTGCAATGGCAAATTCCAACAATTTTGCACACAAGAGAATCCTACGTGTTTGCGTTCCAGCTAATTCTAATTTAACAAAGTATCAACACTAAATTACGATGCAAACAAACAATCTATGGGACAGGCCATAGGATTAGTCATCTCTAAAATCAGAAACAAAGGCTATCCTTTTGACCAAAGTCCATTCTTGGTTGGTGACATATAAAGTTAACAGGTAAAAACGCGTTTTGAAAGAGAGAAAGTATCTAGAGAGAGAGACTAGGAAATCTAATGTATTGTAATTGTAACTTCCACTCATGATTTCAAAATTAGAAACTTTTATCACTCCAAGTTTTATGATGCCATCTAATTTTGTAAAAGACACAGAGCCTACAAACAATTTGTTGAAGGATCTTCACTTTTGATAATGCTAACCCAAAAAATATTCATCAATAAAAATTGTCACGTAAATATTTTCTTAACATTTCATTTTGTCTATATAACAGATAGCAGCAGGAAGTGAATTAGTCGAGACTTCACCAAATTGAGTGTGCACACATACTTAAGAGCAACGGTGATTTGTAGAATTTGAAGGACATTAATATAAACACAAGCTTATATCAAACCAATGAAAAAAGCATCTACAAAGTTAGGATGAGCCTGTATTAGATTCTTGATACAGAAAACATTATTAACACGACACGAATTCAAGCGATCGAAATGTTGGTCTGGGAGATGCCCCCCGGAAGATTCCTCCGTAGCTCGTCGACACTCAGTGATTTTTTTCCCGCTTGATGTTGACCCTGACCAAAGTTTTCTGGGATGAGGAATCAAAGGGGACAGGTCGGTCAGTCAACCGATGCTCTCGGTCAACCTTCGGGAGACTTAAGGACACGCGTCGAGCGACGGGCCCCTCGTCGCCTAACCGTTCGTGCATCCTTCGATACCAACATAGGCGCCCCCGCCCTATCAGGACCCGCCGCGTGTCCCGATCGGGAGCCGACATCCGGAAGTGCCGGTGGCGGCCCATGCGTGGCTCGAATGATTGCTGCTTGAAAAAATTGGGGGAGGATTCGGGGGGGGGATTTTTTCGCTTTGGTTTTTCTGGGATTTACACGTGGCGCCCGATTAGGGCCAGATGGGTTCCCTCCTCGAGGACACGCGGCGGTTCTGAATTCGGGGTGGGACCACTTTTTCCGATGGATGCCTTCGATTGGTTCCTTTGTCGTTGATTGTCTTGTCGTGTTGTGCTTCGTTGCGGGTGCCGGAGTTGCGGAAAAGTTATTCGCTGCTGCTAGGTTTACGTGAGCCCGATCGACTCGAGTTGCCCGATTCACCTTATCCATCGATTGATGTCAATTTGGCTTATTCGCATCCGATTTACGCACGGTTTGGCTCGTGATTGTAGGAAAGCGATTGTCAGCTTCGCACACAGAAAAGCCCGTCGGTGGTCAATTATACTGTACATGTGGCTATTTAGCTCGACATCATGTAGAGACGAAGTATTTTGCACGCGTCGATAATGCACGTAAGCGCCGATTGACTTGAGTTGCACCGATCACACACCTAATCCATTAGGCATCGATTTGACTTGTGTACATCCGATTTACGCATGTGTGATTATAGGAAAACGTTTGCACACCTAAAAAACGCGCCAATCAGCTGTAATGTACATGTGGTTGTTTAGCTCAAAATCACATAGGGATAGACTTTTTGATCAATGCACGTAAGCCCAGTTGACTTGAGTTGCCCAATCATATGAGATCCATTTGGGATTTACCTAATTCGTCGATTAGTCAGTTTGGCTTATTCACAACAGATTTACGCATGTGTGATTATAGGGAAATAATTGTTACCTTCGTACACAAAAAAAACACAATAGTCAATCATAATGTACACGTAACTATTTAGCATCATGTAAGGACAAAGTATTTCATGTGTCGACTTTGTGGTCAATGCACATAAGCCCAATTGACTCGAGTTGCCCAAATCATATGAGATCCATATGGGATTCACCTAATTCGTTGGTAGGTGTCAATTTGGCTCATTTACATCTGGTTTAGGCATTTGTGATCGTAGGAAAATGATTGCCACCTGCAAACCAAAAAAAAAGAAAAACACGATAATCAATCGTCATGTGCGCGTGGCGGTGTAGCTCAAAATCACATAGGGACAAAAGTATTTTAGGTGTCGAATTTATGGCCGAGGCACTGCAGTTATATGGGGATTCTGTCACTGTGCAACAGTATTTTTGACTATTCTATATCAAATTTGTCCAACAAGTACTCCACAGGGCAGTCGTCATAAAGACTCGTCATGTAATTACCATTCCATTGAAATTTGAAAATGGGAAGATTCACGCTCATCCCGGGTTTTCATCCCAATTTTGCACCCGTCGATTTTAGAAATTCATCTTTGCACTCTCCGTCCTTGCACTCATGGACCAAATTCCATCTCAACACAACACAATCATGTGGGTTTAATTACCAAATTGACACTTTATTTTCCTAGAATTGACCTGCCACCCTTTCTACCGACCACCTAGAAATGATAGACCCGCTTTTCAAACCTTGGTGCAGCCAATCCCCCACTTCCCGATTGTTGCCATCATGTCCGGCCAAAATTTCATCTCAGCAATGTCATCTAGAGATTAATCGATGCATAACTGGTCAATTTTGAAAAGAAGGTCCCGTGCACTTTCAACTCGCAAGAAATGAGAGATGGAAAGCCCCTGGAAGGAGATAGAGAGAGAGAGAGAGAGAGAGAGAGAGAGAGAGAGCTCTATCGACAATAATTTCTTAAATGACTGATCAGTTCGATATTATAGCCTCTCTCCATAATTCTAGAATAATTCATCTTTAGACTTTAGTTGAAATTTTGTTTAGTAAGTTCCGTTGTGAATGGCATTTTTGAAATCAACAGGTGTATTTGAAATGCCTCGTCACAAATCCAAGCTCTAGAGGCCTGAAGACTTGGGTGCGGTACCTATTCTTTATAGCCAAAAGTCGAAACTGAGAGGATCTTCCCTCATGTGCTCGAGCATCCGACACTTTCTTTTTGTCTTTTTTATTGCCATGCTTTAGGCACATGTCATAGTGCTGCCATGTGATTGTGGCCTACATTCGATGATTTAGCTTCAATTTGTTAATTTGTTATACCTAAACTTATATTGAGTTTAAATTTTAAAAAGGGATAGAGGAGAAAATACCTCTTACTGAGCGTTATGTCTTGATAATATATTCTTGAATAGTATAGAGGTTTTAGTTGGACAAGTTATTTCGAATAGTATTAGTTGTTTAATTCAGTCGTAACGATTTAACTACGTATGAGTTTAAAGATTCAGTTTATTTTATCATTAAAAAAATAAGATTTATGAAAATTTATTTATGACTTGGAGTGTGGCTACTAAAGACTAAAATCAAACGATACGGACGCTGTAAAAAAAAAATATAAATTGAAAAATAATCGAATAAAGAAATTAAGTGAACAGGAAAAAAAATCCAATTTGTTTCCTAAAAAACTTCCCGCAAGTTTTGGTGACTGCCTAGAGGAAGTAGATAAAAAAAGAAAGAGAAAGAAAAGAAGGGAAAAAGAAAAGAAAAGAAAAAAGAAAAAATATAAATATAAATATAAAAAATATAAAAAATATTATTAAAAGTAATTATTGTCAATGTCGACCTTATGATGTAGGATGCTCAATGTCCATGTCAACGCCAATTAACCAAAATTTGCCGAATGGAATGAATTGGAACAAACATAAAATGTTTAGGACTCGACCGGAAAAGAAAATTATGAGTGAATTGGCATAATTACAATAGATTTATGATTTTTTTTTTGTAATTATTTTACATATTTTCATGGACGATGAAAATAATTTTGTTCATTCATTTATATAAGTGATACATGTGACTAATTTTAGGAAAGTATTTTTCAAACCAAACTTCAAAGAAGTGGAAAGTTACCGAGAGGAAAAGGATGTCAAGTACCATCTTTGCTTGGACGAATGTTTGGAAACATTATGGACCGAACCAAAAGCTTTATATAAAGTTACAAGAAAGTTACATCTTAACTTGACTGGTTCTATTCATCATGGGATTTTTTTGCTCGTGATTTGATATAATTTTACTCGTGTCTTATGTTGCTTGAATTAGCTTATGCTATAATACTCTGTCATGTTCTCTTGATTTGTGTTAAGGCTTATAAGATGAAATTTAATAGTTGGACGATCCTCAGTCCCGCACGTCAAAAGACAAAAAAAAAAGATACATGTTTCTACAGTTCCCCCACATGAATTAGAAGTGACCCGTTTGGTCTAATTCGGACCTCTCGGGCTTTCCCTATTTCGGGATTTTCGAGTTTGGGTCGCATTATTGTCAGAAGAGTGACCTCGCAGGACGTTACAGTCGAGCTTACCCGAACCGTTGCTACCATGAATTGAAATCCAATTAATGAGAGCTCTTGCGAAGTTTTCCCAGAAACGCACCGGGAAAAAAAAATGTTAGCTTCAAACCGGAGAAACAATAAATCTGGAGTTTCTGGAGAGAAATACTCGCAGGATGCAAGATTTTGGTGAACTTCGTTCAAACGGGTCTTCGGGCTTTTTAAAATTTTGGTCCCGGCCGGTCTGATGTGTCGGCCCGCGATGCCGAAGTCCAACTTAGCCTAGCCCACTGAAATGATTTTTCAGTTTTTGGTCGAATGACTGAAATGATTTAAAACATTATAAAATATGCCTAATAGGTACAAAATTTTAAAAATTAGCGTTCCAATACTAATCTTATAAGTCGAACGTTTAATCTTATTTGGTCGCACGGAAAAACTATTTCACCTGGCACTAACAAAGCACAAACACATAAAATTAAAGTGAAGTGCCACATGATTAGTAAAAGATCGAACTATTTTTTTTTTTTTTTTTTTGGTGACCCGACTTTCGCTTACGCTAATCGCCAGTTCACAACCCGTACACCTCGGACCAAACGTTAATACCTGAGGAAAATTAGTATAGGATCCCATCACCATGGTCTCCCATTTAAGACGTGTTAGCAGCTGTAGAATTTTGACCTGGGGCCTGTGACTGCGATAAAAGTGGTAAAAGTCGAACCAATTCACCGCTTCATCTACGCGGTGGATTCTTTTCTTTTTGAAATAAAAAAGAATTGAAGTTATGAGAATAACAAATTAATAAATTAAAACCTATGAATTGATATCATTGACATCATCCTTTCTCTCCGCATACAAGAATATATTTTAATTTTATTCACATCTTTGTGGAGAGAATTTCTTTCCTAACTATTTTGTAGTGTTATGAAACCGCACGTGGCGGGTCGTGATCTGGTAAGAGGAGATCATGCAACCACACATCGAAAGTTTGAATTCCGACGTGGCACGAAGGCCACCCTTTCCGCGCGCTCGTTTATCTCCATCGCCGCCGCCGCCGCCGCCGCCGTCGAGCCCATGCAGTTTCGGTTCTCGATAACCAGACGCGAACCCCTCCTTCCCATTTGCGAACGGGCAAGAAAAGGCAGCGGAGAAAATGGGTGCCGCCCAATCCGCGGACGAGAAATCCCTCCACGACTTCGTCGTCAAGGTGGGCGTGTCGCTGCGCGAATCGTTCGCGAATCTCTCGTTCTCGCGCTCGAAATTCACGTGGAATCGCGACGTTTTGATGTTAATGCTGATGCTGATGATGATGATGATGATGATGATGCAGGACAGCAAGGGCAATGAGGTGAATCTCAGTGCTTACAAAGGGAAGGTTCTTCTCGTCGTTAACGTTGCTTCCAAATGGTCTCTCTTCTCATCAATTTTCTTCCTCTTTTTTTGTTTTGATGCATTCGCTCTCAAACTAACAAGATTGATCTCTGGGTGTTTGTGGGTTTGAAACAGTGGGTTCACCGAAGAGAACTACACGCAGCTCACTGAACTTCACAACAGGTACAAGGATAAAGGTCGGTTCTTTCGCCATTTTCTGTTCGGTTGCATTTTGTTGCATTCATGGATGTTGTATTTGTTATAATGGGTATGTTTCCGTGGTGATTATCATGGGAATTCCTACATTTTTCGACCATGCAATGGAAGTAAGTATGGCGATGGGTGATTAGCACTATCACTTGAGCTTGTAAGTGGGGAAAGAAAACCATAGAAAGAAATACTGTATGTTTATGCCCCAAAAAATAGGAATAATGTAAAATCAACTGGTGTTGGGGTACTCAAACGTCTTCATGAGAAGCTAAATAGCCTGGTGCTGTAAATGTTGGCCAAGTGATGCATAAATTGTCTTTATACTGCTTTTGTCCGAGGTATACCGTCCAACAAGATCATGAGGATGAATTGAGTCGAACTGAATTTTGTCTTCTACATTTATTAACCTACTGCTTTTACCAATTTCTTTTTGTAACTGATCCAATGCTTGATGATGCACTACTCTGCCTTCGCATCTTTGCTGGGGTTGCGGTCACTTCTAGGAGGTTGGCCATGCATGCAAGTAAGAATCAGATAACTTGGGATGATCGAGTCAACCCAAATAATTGCAGATGCCAATTTTGAGCTTCATTTCCTTCTGGAAATCCCTATTCATTGTCAATCTGCAGAGCACTTGTTCTTCATCTGATGTTGCAATAATCTCTTTGCTTTATTCATCGTCTGTTTGGAAATTCGTGAACATTTGTAATAATTTGTCCCTCATGCTGTGCATTGCCATGGAAAGTTCTTTCCACTGGAAATTTTTAAATAGAGAGTAATCATTTTCTATATTGATTATTCCAAAGATCATAACATGCACTGCCGACCTTTCCTTCTTAGCCCCTCCCAAGATGAGTTTAATGAGTTTGAAATTGAAGGGAATGGCTGCTCCTGGGTTTTTCTCAGGATTCGAAATCTTGGCATTTCCATGCAACCAATTTCTAAGTCAAGAGCCAGACACTAGCCAGGAGGTGGAAGAATTTGCTTGTAACAGATACAATATCGAATTTCCAATTTTCCAGAAGGTATGCTTTTTAGCTGCCCTCTCGCAACTGTTTAGCTTTTCAGATTGATCATTTGAATTATTATTTTATCAAATAGGTCCATTTCTTTGTATGTTCCCCTCCTCTTGTATGTTTCTGCCAGGCAGTTATATAGATTTCCAAGATCTCTTCTTTCTTTTCGGCTCTAATTGGTTGCCATGGCCTATGACTGAACTGATGCTTTTGTCTCTGAATAATTACTTCTTTTTGTTGCTTCTCCGCAGGGTGCAAACTCTACGAAATCATGACTTATCTATTGTGGTCTTTGATGTTTATCAATGGTTAATAAGTGGGTCGAAATGTTTGTAGTCATAGGACGTGGCCATTTTAGTTGGAATTCTGGATACCATTGTGCCCTGCTCATTTCTTTATCCCATTTGGGTTTTTTTGGTTGTATAACATCATCAAGACTCGTGGGAATATGTTTCATTAAAACAACCACCCCCCCCAAAAAAAAAAAAAAAAAAAAAAGAAGAAATTAGAAAATGGTCGCTCCAAACCTGTGAAGCATACCTGCTTCGAAGTTCGCACTTGGTTCATGTTACTGAGGTTGTATGAGACACGGTTTGGTAGCCTTTTAATAGTTGCTGGATAGTTCTCTCCTCTGAGTTCCCTGAATTATATAAACATGAGCTATGCAGTAGCATTATTAATTTGCCTGGAAGTGTACATGCTCTGATCTTGTTCTTTTGTCACATCGTATCAAGACTGGTTAAAATGTTGAACAAGCTTTATCTAATAGGTCTGGCCATTTTTCAAGTTGATTCAACCGTCATTTTAGTAGTCAAGAGTTTTGTCATTACATTTTGCAATCAGCTGTGAAAAATGTTTCAAGAAGTAATTACATAAGGATTCTTTTTCTTGGACTCTTTAAGGAAAATCTCTCTGTAGAAGGTTAAGAAGTTTTATACCTTGACTGGAGGTTTGGATCACGAGGTACGTAGAAAATCAAATTGTTAATTGTTCTTAAACCTTTACTGGAGGTTACGATAATGAGAATCATAGAAGATTCGATTGTTCTATAACTTTGAATTTCTTTTGACTTACTGAAAATCATCAAAGCCTTACCAGTGTACTGGGACGTTGCACATATGCTTGTTATTCTTGTCTTTCATCAGTACTGTCTCTACACTGGGCAAATTATGTGGAGGGAGGAAATAAGGATCAAACCCAAGACATAATTCTTGATATGAGTTGGTCACCACTGGCTGGAAAATTTGTCTGCATCTTGTACCTGTAATTTTTAGCCAGAATTAACATCGAAATGGCAGAAAGAAAAGGTGAAAGACAAACTGCCAGAGAGGATAAGGAACAATTAGATTAACCAAAATATAGAAGGTTTCTGGATAGAAAGTATTGAGGAGAAGTTGCAATACTGGTGTCCTTTCTGTAACTCATCCAAAACCGTCTGGCTTCACAACTAAATTTAGAGGATTACCCAAATGCATTACCCAAACTTGAAGTAAATATATCCAAAATTGAGTAAACACATTATTAACACATTCTTCTTTGAAAAGATCCGTTGTGTAAGCTCCACAGCTTGTACATTGATTTACACAGCTTATCTTCATTTATTTCCATATCCACATTTTATTCCATCTGGTGGTATGGCCAAGTCGACCAAGGATTCAGATGACATTTTAGAAAGTCTCTAGGAGAAATACTGTGAAATTTTTTGCTTGGACTGCAAGTTTTCAATGATTACGATTTTCCTTGTTGGTGAAGTTATTTACAAAGAAGTCTGTAACCTTATTTCCATCAGGATAGTCCATCTGTTTTCTTTGTTTATTCAGCAATTATTTTTTAGTTGAGAATACTACCCAAACACATCATCAGTCTTCTGTCACTACCAGTAAAACTCAGATGATCTTTTGGAAAATTATTAGAGAAGAATAATTCGAAAACATTTCATAGGTTTCCAATTCTTAGATTATTTTCAGGGTATGTTCTGTAGAAGAAGATCATAACTTGATCTCTCAGATAAATTCAGCCAGTACTTGACTTCTCACATGAAGAGCGTGGTTTGTTAGTATGTTTGGCAATGTAGTTGTAATGAGAAAAATGCTTGACACATTTGGCTTCTCATATTATTAAAGGCTGTACAACTCCCGGTGGTATAAGATTCACAATCTGCCTCTTAAGGATTGTGGCCGCTGGGCCTACCCTTATCTTGGGACAAGTCACATCTGATCGCATTATGAGTGTTTGTCGGGAGATTTTTCTAGTTGTTGATAGTAAACTCAAAATTACCCATTTTTAAGAACTATATCAACTTAGAGACATATTTACTACTTTATGATTTCTTGGACACTTTTCCTTGTACTCCACATTGCACAGCTCATGATAGATGTAATAGCTCTGTGGGTTTATATACCATAAATATTGGTTATCTCATACGACTTGTTTGCTCATTTTGTATGACCAGTCGATTTATGTGAAGTTTTCAGTAGGTGCCTGTGGTTGTAGGTTTGCGTCAATGGGCAAGAAACAGCGCCCCTCTACAAATACCTCAAAGCATGCAAAACTGGATTTTTTGGTTCAAGAATAAAATGGAACTTCACCAAGTTTTTAGTAGACAAGGAAGGGCGAGTCATCAGCCGCTACGGGACAATCACACCTCCACTAGCCATCGAGGTAGCCGACAGTCTGTTCTGGCCCTCAAGTGCTCACTTCTCTGAACCACCCATTTCACTTAGCTTTGCAAGATACTTTTCCTAGTTGTTCATTGACATTCATGGATATTTTCTATGCAGGAAGACATCCGGAAAGCATTGGGAGTGGCATGATTGTCACTCTGTGGCCTATCGAAGTTATATAAGTTGGCTTAACTTGTCATGACTAGGAGACAGAATAAAGTATATGAAAGTAACAGAGGTTTCTGTTGCTGTGACTGATTATCTTTATACCAAGTGCTTATTTTCAGAGTTGATTCTCACAATGCTTTATTCTGTTAACATTACCTGGTCGGGTTGACTGGGAATTTTTGGTTAAACACGTTTTAGATGTGTAAAGAAGACCCTGTTGCTAGACATTTTTCTTCGAGATTCCATACATCCGGATTCTGAATATGGTTGAAGCAGATCAAGATATTTTATAGCTCATTCTTGTTGAAATGCACATTGTGGCTTGCAGTTCAATATGCTAGGCCCACAAAAGTCAAGACGTTCATAATGATAAATTCCTTCAACGCGTTGAGCTCTTGTACTGTTTTAGATTTTGCTAGGAGTGGGCCATTGTGTTTGCAAATGGTTGATATAATGGGGGACAGTATTTGTGCTGTGATGGTCACATTCTTTGAAGAACTTTAGAAAATTTAGTCATCGTAACATCATGAGTAAGCCGAGTTAATACGTGCAGTTTCATGCACATACATGTGCTGGACAGCATCCTGGTAGGATTTTAGCCCCTGCAAGTAATTACTGAATTGAATATCGTTTGAATCTTGTCCTTCTCAAGTTCACAGGGACATGGCTTCTGAGCTTGATCCTGCAATAGGGGCTCGACCAACTCATGAGTCGGGACTTGGAACCTTGCTTAATTGTATCGCTATGCGGCACCAGCGGTGAAGTTCAGCCTGATCTTTCTTATGCAGTCCACAAATGCTCGAATTCACTCATACATGCATGCGAAAGCTCCGTGCCCATTCATTTCTAGATTTATCAGCTCTCAGGGTTTATTGCCTCATTTTTCAGGCGTAACAGAAATGACAAAGCATGTCTTGTGAAGTAGAATAAATGAAACTAGCGATGAAGCTCCGCTAATGCGGACGTGCAGATCTGGTTAATTCTAATTACAGTGATTTTGCTTGTTCATTTTTCATCTTTTGCATGCTCATGAGGCATGAAATTTTGGATGCTTCTGAAACTCCAGCCAGAAGGAGCAATGACAGGCAAGATTAATAAAGATTTAGGGGCTCTTTTCCGATTTGGTTAAGCTTTCGCTTAAGTAAAACTTGACTCAGGAATCATATTAAACTGGAAGAACCTGATTCTGCCAAGATTTGCGTTCTCTTGACCATTCATGCTGATGTTAACAGATACAGCAAGGCCAGGAACGTACCATGCATATAGAACAAAGGTGGGTGGTATGTCGGATCAATTTTGCACACCAATCTAATACGACCTCTCTAATCCAGTTAAAGGCATGCCATCATGCTAAATAGGAAATTGATAAAGAGGTAATCCTTTATGACCTCGATCAAAGGGATTGCACCAAGTAAGAATTGAATTTGAAATCTCAAGATGGATTTAATTGTACACTATATCCATTTTGCACGTTGAACTAATTTTTCGAAAGAAAAGCATTTCGCTTTGGAAAGATTTGAGTACACAGGTATCAAACATCTTGGCAAAAATGAAATGATTGGGTTTAAAGGGAGAAAGATGCATGAAGTTGATTACTTACATATGATTTTGTCAAAGATTTCTAGTCATGCACTTATCCTCATTTTTTGCAATTTGAGAATCTCTTACAAGGATATTGGGGGAAGAGGAAAACTATCTCATCAAGAAAAAAAATAAAAATAAAAATAAAAATGTATATATATGTAATATACCGAGATTTTGATTGGATGATTTTGTGAAGATAAATGAGGAAATATCCCTTAAATATGTCATGATATTTGTTAAAATAAATTTAAAAAGAAAAATAGAGCAAATAAAGAAAAGGGATAGTTGTTCAAAATCCTCTTGACAGCCCTTGCATAAAAGCCCCCTAATTTTGACAACCTACGATTTACCCTCCTAAACTTTGGCATTGGTGCATAATGGCCCTTGAATTTTGAAAATTACATATTATTCCCTTTTGAACTTAGATTTTTTGTGTGCAGCTGCTAGTTTTCTATCAGGTAACTGTTAAAGTGTTAAACTCTCTAACACATTTTTAATGCTATTCAAATAGAAATGAAGACATGGTTAATGAAATTTAGACTTGTTATACGGGTGGGTCGGGTCGGGTCGGGTCATAAATGAGCTAACCCAATTAATCCATTTAACCCGTTTATGATCTATTTATTGTAGTACAAAATTTTTAACCCATACCTAACCCGACACATATTTGATTCATATCCGACCTATTTAACTAAACTTAAAGAAAGTTTATTTCTTATGATTTTTTTTTTAAATGGTATTGCTAAAATAATTTTATAAAATATAAATTTAATGGATAATTTTTATAATTTTTTAAAAATTGAATTTTTAATTATTTTTTTTTGAAAAAATCAATTTTTTCATTATTTTTATTTTTTAAGAATATAATTTTTCTTTTCCTTTTTCTTCTTCTTCTTCTTCTTCTTCAATCGGCCGTTGGCCACAACAATGGCCGGTGGCCGACCATAGGCAAGCCTTCAGCTCATTGGGCTCGCTAGATCGGCAAGGCCTTCGCCTCGCGAGATCGGCGAGCTCAAGCTCACTTGATGTCGGTGAGGCTCGAGCCTTGCCAACGTTTGGCAAGGCCTCTTCCTCGCCATAGTCGGCTAGCTCGAGCTCGCCCGATGCCGGTGAGCTCGAGCCTCCCCTAGTTGATCACTAGTTGTCGCCGTATCGGCCACCGGCTAAGGAAGAAGAAAGGAAAAAAAAAAATGAAATATAAAAAATAAATATAATTTTGATTTTATAAAAAAATGTTTTTATAAAGTTAAAGAGGGAAGAGAGAGATTGTGAGGCTTTAGTTGAAAATGAGTTCTAAGTCCAACCCAATTATCTTATACCTTTAATTTTTAAACCTAATTAACTAATATTTTAAAAAAATAAGTGACCCATATATGATTCATTTATGATTCAAATGGGTCATATATGGGTCTAAGACCCATTTTGCCACATCTAATGAAATTATAAATATATATACCGTAAAGGTTGCTTTGGTCAAAAATTGAGTTAGCCCATGTTTGTGTAATACTTAATGATTATACAGACGGAAAAAAAATTAGGGGATGTAACAAAAATCAAAGTGTCGGGTAATTTGTAACGTTTCAAGGTGTAGGACTATTGCGTACGATGTCAAAATTTATGAGAGTGATTTATAATCATTCGCCGTTCGAAAGCAGTGACCCATGTACAATACCGAAGTCTATGAAAATAATTTGTAGTTTTTCGAAGTTCAAAAGCTAAAAGATCTCGAATGATTGATCACCCAAGAAAACCAGACCGGTGCCAGCACCCACTGTGCAGTGAAATCGACGATCAATCTCTCTCATTCTCTCTCTCTCTCTCTCTCTCTCTCTCAAGGGCCACACGTGCACGAGGATCATGAGACAGATATAAAGCAAAAGCTTTAATGAGATGGGGCATTATGTCTTGTTCTCTTCTGGTTCACTACTCTCATCAGAAGAGAACAACATTCCCACCCGACAACATGGATTTTTCTCTACATTTCTTCCCCTTCTTTTCTTCCTGTTTTTTTTTTTTGCCTTTTCTTTTCCCAAGAATTTCGTCGCATTGAGTGACCAAGACCCACAACATTCTCTACTCTTCTCACAAGCATACAAAGCCAACAGTCAGCAGCATCATCGAAATCCTTTTTGGAACAGTATTCAAGCCACAGATACCCATAGAATAAATAATTCCGACACTAGAAGATAATGTTTCTTTTTTCTAACCTACTTTGCCGACTTCATTACATCAATATTCACAATTTATCATCCAAACTAGACGACGTTCCTTCTTAAACTGACCTCAAAACAGAACCACACGAACCCAATATACCGGTACGGCGACCATCCATGGATAAACGATAGGTGCTTCGAGCTCACGTGTCGTGTCGCGGGAGCCGTCCATCCTGAAAAGCTTTCTTTCAAAGCAAGCGATTCCAAGTGATGAGAAAATGAATGAGACTGGCCGATTCCCACGTATGATTTTTCATTTTCTTGCCCCCCCCAACCTCAACTTGTGATTGAGATGTGAGCTGAGGGAACTTTCCCTCTTGCCGATCTTCACCGTAGCAAATGGGCCAGGCTGAGCACATGGGCTTTGGGCCCACATGGTGAAAGAAAACTCATTCCCTAGACCCAGTTGTCCCCCCAAAGGTAGGCCACTTTGGTGGACTATTATGTAGGGTTAAAGTTGTTGAAGGGTTAGGGTTTCCGATTTCGATGTTGAGAAGCGTGGTGCAGCATTTAAGTGATGTATGCCACGTCAGCATTACGCGACCCATCGTGATGATATTGATCTATCTGATGTCCCCTCGATTGTACGTCGGATGGGACTAGCTAAGTGCACCTCGAAAATAATGACACTTGATTGGTTTGCCCGACGACCTTTTTCGGTGCACCTATAAAGAATGAATGGAGGATAAGGAGAGAAATGGAAGGGGCCCCCGACAAATTTGAGTTAGAGGAGAGTAATGGAAGTGGCCCTCGACAAATTTGAGTTAACATAAATATTGTATAGTTTATTTTCGTGGTACACATTATATAATGTTGGAATTTGTGATTAGATGGTGCTATTCTAATCCATACCTTATGAGATAGTTGGGTTCAATGTTTGAGAATTTTTCTTTCGTATATTTGAGAAAGAGGAGGATGTTGATAGATTGGGATCCACTTGAATGATTATTAGAATAAGTCGATTCAATTCTAAATCTAAGCGAGACATTTTAATTAGATGTATCGATAATATCTTGAATAGCAAGCAAATCTATCGATTCATTAATGAATTTATGGTCTGATATGTATTTATCGATTTGGCAATTCAAAATTTTTTTTTAAGAGTTCACCTATATAATGATGTAACTCCGGTCATACATTATGATGTATGTCATATTTTGATGGTTACAAGATAGTTGATACACAATACTAATAAAACAACAAAAAAATTTGTCTATTTATGCATAGGAATTATCATATGTACCTGAATCATACATTATAAATCTTACTCATGTCTTTATAAACTATATAAATGACTACACACAAATGCTAATTTTAGGCACTTTACTTAATCTTACAATTTGAACCATATATTGTAGGGTTTAAGGCACCAAAAACCCTAAATTATATCTACCGTAACACATTTACCAAAAACTTTTTTTTTGTGACATCAAAAAAGCCAAATTTATATTCATGTGATCTCAAAAATTTAGTGTCATAAAAAAAAAGTTTGGGATAAACATATCATACAAGTATAAGTTTAGGGTTTTTGATGCTATAAAAAAAAGATCGGGGTAAATGTGTCATATGAGTACGAGTTTGGTATTTTTGATATCACGGTGAAAAGTTTAGGATAAATATGTCACGGTTGGTAAAATTTGGTTTTTTTTTTTTTTGTGACTTTTTCCCCATATTATAAATGCTAATTTTTTTTTTTTATATAACAATGACATACTCTTTTCTATCCAAGCATCATAGGAATTAAATCGTCTGAAAACATTCCATGGCGGAAGGCCCAGGTCAAGTAATGTAAGTAAGACATGTATCAAAAGCTAATCGATGTAAGATAAGTTGTCTTTTTATCAGTTAAAAAGGAGAGAAGAGGTGGCCGGTATCGACGACCCCTTAAGAGTTACCATAAGAGTCCCACACCAGCAACCGAATGTTCGATCTGAATCACATGTACCGTTCATTTTGAGCAAGCCCGTCACTACCATTCCACTAAGGTGCCAATAGGAGTAGAGCTGAAATTATCATACGCAACAACAAGGTCGAATCTGCACCACAGGCGAACCGAGGTTTTCCGGACGGAAGAGCGACCGGAGGATTCGAACCTGTGAGGATGACCAACCACACACGCCTCTACACGACAACCCCATTTAGAATCCTCTCATCCTAGAAAGAAAGCATTTGTTTTTCTTTTTCCCTACACTTAGTGGATAACAGCAACCATCGTGCCAATCCTGAAAACGGAAATGACAGCGCCACCCGTAATGACGATGATCGGGCGCGAGGCTTATTGGAGTTTTTGGGGGGGTGAGAGACAGAGGGAGGGCCCGTCGACAGAGATGAGCCTATTGGAGAAGATGACCCGTCCCTTTCATGGGGACACGACCAAGCAGACAGAAAATCAAAGCTCGAGAGCCACCTCCAACAGTGCCATTTCCATCTGCCCGATTAAGCTCATGCAAATTTTCCCTGACTCGGACCACCCGGCTCGCCGGTCCGACTCGGCGGGCCCTCTTTCATTATCTACCACAGGGTCTCTTCCTTCATATCTCCTCCTCGTCTACTATCTTTCTCGCTCGCGCGCGCTCTATATATTAACCCCGAAGCCTCCATTGCTCTTTGCCTCAGCACAAGAAGAGCAAACAACTCTTACTCAGAAAAGAATCCAAACCCGTCTTCTTTTTCCCTTTATTTTCTGTGGGTTTTAGGCTTCTGGTGTATGAGAGAGGGAGAGAGAATGGGAGAGGCTAACTCAAGCACAAGCGCGGTGAGGACGAGCTTGAAGCTGCGTTCATGGCAGCGGTGCTGCTCGAAGCACATCAGGGAGCAGAGGGCCCGCCTCTACCTCATCTGGAGGTGCACGGTCATGCTTATCTGCTGGCAAGACTGATCGAGAACACAGAAGAATCAAAGAGAGAGAGAGAGAAAGAGAAAGGATTGTAGGTAGAGAGAGATCAAGATCACAGCGGACGAACTAGAAGCTGTTGAGCCGGGGAAGCATTTTTCTTCTCAAGTGCAGAAAGCTCTGAAAGTTTTCATGAATGTACAGCCTCCTTTTTTTTTTATTTTTCCTTTTTAATGTAGTTGGTTAAGGTTGACTCAATGGAAAAAAATAAATAGATAAATTATGCAAAGCTAAATAGAGAGGTGCGATTCATAGCTTCTATCTTTTCTCTCTCCTCTCTTCATTTTCCACTTTCGATGTATTTTGCTGATATAGAATCGATCTGGCCTTTGAGAAAGAAAGGAATTTTTTTTTTTTTTAATATCTTCACAGAGATTTGAAAAATAAATGACGAGCACATTAAATCTTAGAAAATTATGAGAGGAATCATGACTTTATATCTCGATATATTTACATATAATTGTAGTTCGATGGAAAGTCGAATTAGTAGCCATGATTCATGAAGTTCTAATTTAAATGGTATCGAGCGCTTGACATCAAATAAAAGCCAAAATTCAAATGTCATAAAAACATAAAAAAAAAAAAAAAAAAAAAAAACCGATTACTTGGGGAGATTGTGTAATTTAGCATGCCACATATATTTTATTTTTTTTCACTCCCCCATAAGTGAACAAGCTCTATATAAATGATATATAGAACAACTCACTCGGTGGATCTATCCTCGTTCCCATCTTGGACGCACCAACGTTTGATGCGTGCTAAAATCTATTTGTGCAATTTAATGAATTTACTTTTTTTATATAATGGAAATTTTGATCATTACTTTTCATCCTTTCAACTTGTCTCCCCCTCTTAGACATACTCTTTGAGATCAATGGGGGCATTTTATTATTCAGTTCTGGTCATAATCAAGCCTGTTTAATAATTTACATAAAAAAGGGCTAGTGAGCTTTCAAAACCTAATTTGGCCCCGACCTTTGCTGTGATTGAACTGCTATCCGACTGGGCGACGATCACTTAGTGGATCTAGTACTCGGATGCTCTTTCCATGCTCATCCCACAATTACACCTTGTTTATTTCATGGAAATTGAATAATTTAGAAAATATTTTTCTGAAAATAATTGTTTATATTACTTGAAATAATTAATTAATTAAAATTGTTATCATTAGCGGATTCATGTCTGATTATTTTCGTGATCAATGCGAATACTTTTTGTCCATACAACTTTGTAAGTAATACAAGCGTTAATTTTTAGCGCAAAGCAAATGCACCCTTTAACACCATGTTCAAAGACTAGTGCTCTAGCGTTATGAAAACCATACCAAACTAGCCACCGATTAGGTCAGACATGGCTGGCCAAAAGAGGAAGTCTTGACTTCTATCCCGAACTTTAGGCTGATCCGACAAATCCAATTTGAGTACAACTTAGACGGTCACCACCTATTTTGGTCATCAAATGGCCAACCATCTTGTATTTTAGCAGATTTCAATGCAGACAGCCAAGGAGGGAAAAAAATGAGCCGAACAACTCGCGCTTTTGCTGCTCTAGAGAGCTTACTTTGCGCTGGCCCAACACGCCCAACACGCCCAAGTATCACAGCTATACGCAGGTACATGAAAAGAGAATTATGCAGCATCATAGGCTTGTTTCATTCTGAATCTTGTGACATCCTAAGTTGCTTGCTATTGTTCACTTCAAACTTCATGTCTTGGCGTTCCTCAAGGATCTACTCTGCTTTGCCTTATGAAGAGGACTCGTGCTGCCAAAAAAAGGAACAAATTCGCGTCGAAAAAAGGAACAAATTTGCGTCGATCCATCCACCCAAAGGAACCTTCTTTCTGGCTTTCAACTTGGGTTTTCCTTGTGGCGAGAACATAGCTTTTCTGGCTTCAATATATTCCCTACGCTCGGCATGGCAGACATGAATAGCACTTGTATTGATTTGAACATACTCGACTTAGTACAGACGTTATGATCATAAGGAAATATTGGTGGGGTAGAGAGTAGACTATTAAAATTACCAAAGCATGAGGAGAAGATGAAGCACCGTGTTAGGTTTGCCAAAAGTTCAAGTCGTGCTAAGATGGTGAAAAGTAACTATAGGAATGCTGTACAGCAATACTCAAAGTATCATTCCTCCTTATTTAAGCTATACATAGAGGAAAAGAGCTGCACCTAAAAAGTCCAAAACATGGTTTCTCGCAGGGTGCTAACTGCTAAGATTTCTACCAGGATATCCAAAACAACCAGATTCTCAAATTACTCAGCAAAAGGGCCCGAAATATAAACAACATAAAAAGCTCCCGTGTTCATCAATGGCCACCAAGGATGTCAGGTTCGGAGCCCCTAAATTCTCTGTTAGCAGTGGGGCTCAGATTCCCATTGCTGAATACAGTGTCCTCATCGAAGAACTCCCACCCTAAATCTGTAAGCTCTTTCAGATCGACTCTGCTTTTTTCCTCTTCGAAAGTTGTCTCAGGAAATATGTCCTTGATCATGGCTGTCTCAGCAATCTTTTTTGGTGTCCCACATGTTTCAGCTTCGTTGAGAATTGGGTTGTTCGATGTGCTTTTCCGAGAAGAGCTTGATGAGGCCAAAAGGCAACTAGTTTGACTAGAGGAAAGAGACTTACTCAGAGGCACTCGCTCATCAAACTTCTCCTTAAGGAACTTCACGTCCAGACATATAACCGATATTTCGCCTCTGCAGATTTGACTCAATGAGTTTCTTCAAAACTCCAAAACTTTGGTATATGATGATGATCACAGCATGAGGAGATGCAGGCAACTAAGGAATGTGTGGCTAGTAATATTATATGCATATCAACATCCTAATTCCCAAGCCCAACTCAATCCTTCAAATG
Source organism: Eucalyptus microcorys (assembly GCA_014182515.1). Lineage (NCBI taxonomy): Eukaryota > Viridiplantae > Streptophyta > Magnoliopsida > Myrtales > Myrtaceae > Eucalyptus > Eucalyptus microcorys. The sequence goes on from CM024569.1 coordinate 12,330,217, forward strand.
AGCACATGAAATTTGAGTATGACCTGAGTCCCCCACTAAGGCAAAATAAGTAAATGTAAAAACAAAGAAACAAGCAACACATGACTTAATGAACTGAAAAAACATAAATTTGAAGATGAACAGATACTTGGAAGCAATATCATCACAGGCACTCACCAAAAGTGCCCATTAATAGTCACTTTTTCACAGATAGCATCAACCATGAAGTTTTCCATGCCAAAGAAGTACGCTATTCATATATTACAGAGGATTGTTTATACTTCATAGTCAATATCAGAAGATAGGCACAGCACTTAACCACCAGGAATGTTAAGCTGGCACCTAATTATGAGTACTCATGACTCAGCTTATGCCCGTAGGATACCAAGACAGAAAGTGAAAGATGTAAAAAACGCAAAATCAACTGTAAGCCTATAACAGTTTTAACTCTTATAATCAAGGACAGAACAACCTCCAGATAACGCCCACAGAAATTCACAAGTACTCATGTACAGCAGTTTTAGAAAATTGACTTCAACTCCAAATTCCCAATCCGTATTCACAAATTCACGTGTATAAGGGGTTGATTCAAGGCAAGAGATTTAATTGAGGGATCTATACAAGTATTGGCCTATCGAACTGACAGCTGATAGAGTCCAGACATCAGTTGACATCAATGAGAAAATGACACCCACATTCACACGCAAATTCCACTTAAGATCTGTATGTGCATGAGATTAAGTATTAAATGCTTACTGCAATGTATCAACAATTCGCCCCTTCTCCATAAGAAACTCCCTTAGCTGCAGTGATGAGAAGTAATAGGTGCCGGTCAGTAGGTTATTTATTGGTCAAATATTAAAATTCAGAATTCAATCAACAGTTTGTTAAAAAGAATATACTTTAGAATTCTCCTCTGCCTCTTCTTGTAGTACTTTTGATTCTTGAACCACCTTCTCCATTATGGCTTCTTGTTCGGCTAGAGCACTGCGAGCCAATTCTTCTTTTTCCATTTTTTCATTCTCAGCAGCTTTCATCACCTCCTCTGCAGCAGCAAGTCTAGATTCAAGAGCTTCATGCATCTTCCAGTACAAAGAAAACAAAACAAATTAAGGCAGCAGACATGCCAATATGAAGCCCATAATATGAAAAACATCAGGATTGCATGCATATGAAAACTGTAAACTGATAGGCAGAATATGTTATTATCCTTGTATAAACATCTACTACGACTATGTGGCTAGATTATAGCACTTCGTATGCCAAAGACCAGCAAGTTATATACAATTATCCAAAAACCTGTTTTGCATAACTGTGGCTATATTGTAACTGTATTATATCATAACTATGCTATGAAACACTAAATGTTTGGTAATAATATTTACAGCTACAAAACCTTAGAGCTAAGTGAGGGAGATTTCTCAAACTGTTGTTGGACTATTGGAATTTTAGAGATATTGCAGATATGAGATGTTTCCCAAACACCCTGGTAAAGCTACGACAGCCATGTTCACAATCAACACTGTTGCTGAAAACCTATACCAAACAGTTTCTAAATCTATCATGATAGTCAACCAAATTTATATATACAAAATCAAATTTATGGTGTCTCCTGCATTGTTGTGATCCAGAACGAGATCTTATAATCTTCACATCCCAAAATTTGAATCTCTAAGAATTTCTAATTTTAAGCAAGATAACTGCTTTAAGAAGCATATTCACTGGTCAAGTGCTCCACAAAACCAATGAGAGGCATACATGAATTTCTCTAAGACACACCAATCTGTATGCAGAGATATTAATTTCATCTTTTGGCAGAATGTGTGCTAAAAAATCTCATTTTCCAATTCGTCCATTAGCTTCTGCGACGGGAACTCTACTTCACAAGACATGGTAGTGTGGTAAACTTGGACCCATTAATTCCCAACAGATGATTAGTTTTGCGCACGATGAATCTAATAGAAGATATAGGAAGTACCTCGTCAATAATAGCAAGAGACTTATCTCTTTCATCTGACAAGCTGCGCAAACGAGACTGTAGCTCCCCAACTTCAGTTGCTAAAACTGCCTTCTCCCCATACACTTCTCCAGCATGCTGCAAATATAAAAAATATAATGAGCTATTCTATTCACTCTGAAGATAATCCCCTCACATACTGCAATTTAAAGAAGGCACAACCATATCATTAGCTTCCTTGGCATGTGCCAGCATCCGTTTCAGTTCTTCAACCCTGTTAAAAATATCAAGACCTCCCCTAGCAGCCTCCTCTTTGGCTACTTCTGCAGCTTTCTCTTGCTCTTCAACTTCCTTCATCATGTCCATAACTGATTCCATTGCTGAAAACAAAGTTTTCTGCAACAGCAATACAGCTCCCGATTAGTGCTTTCAAATAACATAGAGCAAATACTATCAATTTGGTTTTAGATAATGTTAATCACCTTATTATTCTTTGCATCCTCGATGATCTCTTCAAGAAGTTCAACGCTGCAAATCTGTCCAGAGCGAGTCATGTTCAGTGGAGGATCATCATCCACATCAACAGTGCCAGTGCTATTGAGGTCCAGTTCCTGAGCAACAGCACTAGATTCTAATTCTACATTCCCATCGGCATACTTATTCTTGTGAGCGTGAGTATCAACTTCAGATGCACAGCTTGGAGCCTCCGAGGAATGCTCTTGAGGAGACAACAACAGCAGTTCAACATCAGCATTCTCATCCTCAGACAAAGGTGTGTCCAAGATTGAGCTCTTTTCACCAACACCAACACCAGTATCAGAATAACTAGAACCTTTCGAACCAATATGCAAACTGCCGCCCAAACTGCCATTTTCACGGTTTGAAGTGAGCACCAGATGAGAACTTGAAGTGGTACCATGAAAAGGGCCAGGCTCCTCAACTTTCTCAGACACTGGCATAGGCTCCTGAGCTTTCTCCATCCCTAACAAAATTAACTCTTCCCCATCCACATTTCCATGTACCACATTGTCATCAATAGCATCACATGGATGCAAACCAGAATGTTTCCAGACTTCAGAAATTTTATCTGCTTGAACAACAGTCGTTTCTTGACTATTTTCAGATACAATCATGGCTTCATTATCAACAGCTCTAAATAGATGATCATTCCCATCGTTTGCATCATAGAAAGGACCCTCATCACCGAGTGTCAAATCAGCATTCAGAGAATTGCCTGCAGTGTTAGAAGCATTGCCACCTCCACTAAATGCCTCTTTTGTCACCAAAGAACCGACAGCTTCCCTCTTAGACTTACGTCGGCGGCGTGATAATGAAGTTTGCTCGTCAGATTCAACTTCACCAATATAAGCACAGAAGTAGGAAAAGTTAGGCACAAAATTAAAACGCACATAAAGGTTGGAAAAGCAGAGGACTGGACAATTGCTTTACGACATTTTAGTGACAACAGAATGCTGTGGTGGAAAGGAAATTGTGTCACCTTCTCCAACTGATTGGCCAAGTGAACTCGTATTCTCAGAGCAAGAATCAGCAATTTTTTCCTTTTGCAGCATATGAGGAAGAACTTCAGAAAGAACGACTTCCACAGCTGCATCAGCATCTTTAGAATGCTCAATAGCAACAGCTTTCAGCAAGCGTGCATCAAGCTGCGGATTGAAGAATGAAAAAGATCAGGAATAATGAGCAAGGATGTGAGAAATGAAACGCTCCCCACAATATCTTATCTAGTAAACAGCATTGAAAATATGATTTAGCTAAAAGAAATGTCTGGAGTGCAAAATTCGATTGCACAAAAATTTCAATGCATAAGGAACACATAGACATCCAAAAAAATCAAGAAAATCGACATTTGAGCTGATGAATATTTTCAATGAACGCGTCCAAAACCTGTTTGCAGCAAATAACAGAGGAGTCTACTGATTTCTAAAAGTATAATTGCTCCTAACTACGTAAACGCACTACACACCTGTGGGAATAGTTCCTGTAGGCATTGGTAGACAGCAGCAAAACCCATCTTCAAAAGCTACTGCCTGCATTATACGAAATTGAGATCGCAATGAGAATTGACAAACAAAAGATTGAGAAAGATATAGCAAGCAACAAGCTGAAAGTGCTTAACCATTGCAACAAAACAATTTTAAAAAGAAAACTCCAAGGGTCTGATCCCCCCCCCAAAAAAAAAAAAAAAAAAAGAATAAATAAAGAAAGAATTACAACTGCAAAAGGCAAAAATAATCACAAAGGAGAGCAAGGCAATTCAAGAATTTCTAGTCGTTCCTCGCACACACAAGAACAACATCTACATAGGTATGACACACAACCCATAAGGGAAAAACAACATAATTTTTACGCCCCATAATTTCCAATGACAAGAAATTCCATTCAAAACATAAAACTCAACAAAACTCCAAGCCGCTCCATGGCAAACCAAAAAAAGACTCCAAATTCAAGAAAACCACATACGAATCTACCCAGCCCAGATCACCAAAAGCAGCAAACTCGAGCAGAACCGCATCGGAGAAACAAATCGACCTCCGGAACACCGAAACCTCACTCGCCCCACACTAGCGACCATAATCACATGGAAGGAAAGAAAGAAAGAAACCCGAAACGATCAAGACCCAAAACAACCTCCCGACCGAACCAGAAAACAGGGCACCGACAATCAAAAAGCGAAATTCTCCCGCAAGATCGAACCCCGGGACGCGAAAAGAGGGCGATCGTCATTACCCACGAGAGCGGAAAGCTCGGTGAAAAAAGAGCAAACGAATTTCGAGCCGCAAAGTTTCGGTCTTTCACACTCGAAATTCTAGACCGCGGCGTGCTTTTGCCTCCGTCTGGATCATCGCCAGTTCACAGAAAAGAGACGAGGGGGGGGGGAAAGCGAAGCTACATGGAAAGCGAGAGAGAAAGTACTGACCTTTCAAGAAGAGCCACACACACACACACCCCGCACCAAAGTCCCGGTAGAGAGAGAAGGGAGGATAGAGAGAGAGAGAAAGAGAGAGAAAGAGAGAGAGACAGAGAGAATTTGTATTGTAGTGATCGGGGGCCGAGGGCTGTTGCTTTCGTCTTGCGCAGGAGACTTACGCTGCTAAGGAATTCGGTTCGTCCTGTTATTTCGGGGTCTCGCCGAGGGCACGTTCGTCCGAGGGAATGCACTGAGTCCACCGACTATGGATGATCAGTTTCGGGTATAGTGCCAATGCATCGGGTTGGGTTGGATTCGGTTGGGTTGAATTTCCATGCTATCCGACCCGATCTGAGCCACAAGAGATGTGTGCTCTCTCTGATTCGAACCCAACCCGAATTGTGTATGACTGAACTGAAAATATGATTCTGGTCCGGTGGTTTTTTCTGTTTGTTTTTGATCCATGCCATTAGAAGCTAGTATTTACAATTCAGGCTTTTTCATGGACTATAATGTATATAGTGACCAATAGATGAGAAAAAGCTAAATTTAACCACGCCCATGAGGAACAAATAACTTCTAGTTGTTAGGGCTGGACAAAAAGGACAAGTCAATGTTGCGCAACTCGGATCGTTCCTCGGTGGCTCTGTCTTGTGAACTCATACGTCTATGTCTATGGACTTGAGAGCCGATGATTATCTGATGAAGATGATGGGTAATCAGACATGGGTGAACTGGGGAAGCTTTCCGCATCATAAATTTATACGTTAAGAAAATAGAGCAACAGTCGAAAAACTGAGAAAGGAAACCAAAAAAAGAAGAAGGCAAATTTCCATATAAGCGACATATTTATTAATATAATCAAGAAATTATTAATGACGCCTTCAAATAGTTGTCAATACTAATGATCATGTTGTCATTAGGTACTACATCAATTTTCCCTAGAAATTGCCCATTGATGAATATTTTCTTCACTAATCCCGAACATCAATCAAAGCGCAGAACGTCGGAACATCATATAATGAGCACATAAACTTCACAATCGAACACATATGATAATCGCCGGACCTCCGCCGTTAGCCACCTATGCTCACCACTGAAGTGTTGCCAAATTTGGGGGTCACCGTCCACCATTGCTGACCACCAGTTATCCCACGTCCACGATAACAGAACAATGAAATTCGAACGAACAAGATATCCGTATCCTATGTAAATCTGAAAATCAGACGATCCCCCATCTGTCAACATCAGCTACTGGAACATCATCTTCGGCTATCACCTAATCATCGCCCCCTCCATCCGTTGGCCTTCCCGTACTGGATCTCATAATTAATGGACCTACACAGAACGCCAAGAACTACAGAGGAAACTCCAAGCATTTCAAGAGCTTCATATATCACCCACCGTTCTTTCTATGACGATAAAATTATATTTAAAAAAAATGGATCAAAATCTTTACGGCGTTTCTGAATTTTTTTTTTTTTTTTTTGAATTTAGAATTTTTACAATTTCTCTTCTCATACGCATATGGTGTTGTCCATTCATTTTTTTTCCCTTACATCGGCAATTGAGCTAATAAACTTCGATCCTGCAGTAACTGTAAAATCTTAATCTTTGGATTGATATGTGGTTTAATTTTAAAATACTCTAACACATCTTGTCACATATAGCTTTAAATTTTTGCTAAAATTTAAAGTGTGGAAACATATATATAGGAGGGACATATAAAATTTGGAAAAAATTGAGCTCATGACCCCAAATTTGATATTATGAAAAATTTTGTGAGGGATGATGATTGCTCTAAAAGTTTTAACTGATTGGATAAATGCATGAATTAATATTTAACTATACTTATGGCGGGAGCAAGTGAGAGAAAGATAGAGCCAACGGCGTCACTTGCAAAAAAAAGTTGTTCTCAGTTGGCGCCAAGCGCCGTTTGCACTCCATCGTCCACATCAATAGCCACATAGGACTTTTAAGATTAATTTTTGAGATGGTTTTTTCCAAAAAAGAAAAAGAAAAAAAGAAACAGAGAAAAGCATCCTGTATCCTTGGTGACCCATGAAGTATTTTGGGACGTGCTTTCAGTTTTAGCATCCTTGATGAGTTTTGGATTTCTTGTATGGCCTATGCAAGTCTCGGGATGTGGTTCTAGCATTCTTGATGATCCGTGGAGTTTTGCATTTCTTGGCTTGTTTGGCATTTGCAAGTCTTGGGATGTGGATCTAGTTCTAGCATCGACCCATAAGTTTTTGAATTTTTTTGGCTTGTTTGGTTTGTGAAGACAAAAAGACCAAGAAATGCTGGCTGATTTTTCAGGAGTTGCAATAAGAACGAAATTCATTGAGCTCTTCTCGGTCGTTAAGAAGGTAAGTCAAACCATCAGAGCATTTGGTCCCCAACTCAAGAAGATCAATCTGCCTCGAGCAAAATAGACCCAATCATCAAAGATTGCGACGATTACAATGACCACCAGCTAGGCTGTAGTCCGAATGAAACAGATCTGATGAAGGATGTATTTATTAAAGGTAAAAGACTGATTGAAAAGTGCTCAAGGATCCACTAGCTCAACAATGGGCTAGCCCATATAGCTCGGAATGGGCTACTCCAAATTCGACTGAGTCTGGAAGGGCTGCCAATGCACATGCTGGGCCTGCATGAGTTGCTCTTGAGTCTCAGGAATCGCAACATGTAGGATCAGGTCCTGAGTTTCTAAGATTTGTGACGTAACTTCTTCTGAGGGATGCTCATCAAAGGCTGATGGCAGATTTTGGGTCAGGGTGGTGGTATAGAAAAAAAATCCTTTCTTCGCTTGCTTCTTTTTCCTTTTCAAAAAACTGATTCCTACACTAGAGATTAACTCTATTTTGCAGGTTTAGAGCTCCTTGTTAGGTAACAGGTTGACGTGGGCAAAAGCTAAATCAAGAGCTTGACTTGCTTCGATACCATGAAAGAAAGCAAGAAGAATGAAGAAGACAAGAAGAAATCGAGACTGAAGAGGATAGGCTTTAGGGAACATTTTGTATTTCTCTTCAATAATCCCTAATGTACAAGGTTCTATAGATATAGTACAAGATGTACATAACAAATGGAAATAGTGTATTTTATGAATCAATCACAATCTCAATTTGAACCCTAATTGATTTAGTGCACAATCATAATCCAAATGGATTGTGTATCTCAAATTGTATATCTCGAGCATACCTTCCAACAGTGATGAAACTTGAAAAAACCTAAATCTAATCATACACATCAAGAACAAAGAACGTCCGATTGTTAGGGCTTGACAGGAAAGGACAAGTCAACGTTGCGCGACTCTGCATTGTTGTCTGGTGGCTCTGTCCCGTGGACTCATACGTCTATTTCTGGACTTGAGAACTGATAATTACCTGATGAAGATGATGGGTAATCAGACATTGGTGAATTGGGGAGGCATTCCACGTTATGGGCTAAGAAAACAGAGCAACGACCGAAAAAATTGAGAAAGGAAACAAACAAAAGGAGACAGATTTCCACGTAAGTGACATATTTATCATCAAGAAATCATGAATGACGCTTTCAAATAGTTGTCGACGCTAATAACCAAGTTGTCATTACAGACTGCATCAATTTTCCCTGGAAATTGCCCATTGATAATTTAAAATTTTCACTATTTCTCTTCTTCTCATGCAAGGGACGCGCTGGTTCCCCCCCTCCCCCCTTTCTCTGTGTATTCAACTCTTGAATGCACTTATATGGTAGAGTTCATTCATTTTTTCCCCTTACATCGACAATTTAGCTAATAAATTTGCACAATAAATTCTTCAGTTTGCACTCGTATATCACGTTTTCCAAACATAGGAAACAATCGGGATTTTATCTCCATTTTTATACCTCCAAGATGAACCAAAACATTCATTATTGTCATTGTGCCCTTTAATATAGCATAGTAAAAGGACCTTCAAATAAAATGAAATGGTTTCTTTTCTATATAGTTTATTTTGAAATGGAATTCTAAAATCTATGGAAAGATTAACTTTTCCAAGGTTTTAGAAAAGAACTAAAGAACAATTATTAGAAACATCAGACTTAAAAAATGTAGCTCGAAGTTTCTAATTTATGTGTTGATTCTTAATAATCTATAAAATTGAAAATTTTTATTGACCCCAGCCAACAATTGTAAAATCTTAATCTTTGGACTGATCAGTGGTTTTATATCAAAGATACTCTAATACTTCCTATCATGTGTAGCTTAGATTTTGGCTTAGAATTAAAGCGTGGAAACATTTACATAGGAGGGACATATAAGGTTTGGAAAAAAATGAGCTCATGACCCCAACTTTGATACTATAAAAAACTTTGTGAACCACGACCAATTGCTCTAAAAGTTTAACTCATTTAAATATGTTAACACTCTTACTCATTCTCGGGCTAGACTTTGGCTTATGCTCTAATACTTTTTATAATTAACTATTTTAAAGTTTTTAGTTTTTAGACTATAGTAATGATATTAATATTTACATACTCCATCAAAAAATTATTAATACATACTTTATCAAAATTTTACTCTTTGGAATATGCTTTTGTACTATAAATAGGGTAAGAAGAAGTATATCTTTACATACTCACCAAATCCAAGCCCCTTTGGCTAGTTTCTGCTCATCACCAAGGCTTAGCGACTGGTGGAGGAAGAAAGAGGAAAAAAAAGAAACTAAAAATTAATAAAAGCTTGCTAAAATTAAAAAAAAAAAAAAATTAAGCTTTCTGTGCCAGCAAACGTGCTTCGAATAGATCGAGATTCCTTGAGAGAGTGAATCGAGCAACATGCTAGCCTTAAAGCTCTGAATCGAGTTTTGTGGAGCAACCGTAGATGGGCAAGTAGCATTCCTTTGCATGGACAAATGGAGCTTCAGACACTAAGCGCTCAAGTAGGAAGGGCGAGAGTAAGAGAGAGAGGGATAGAGCCAATGGCGTCACATGCAAAACACGTATTCTCCGCTGTCGCCAAGCACCGTTTGCACTCCGTCATCCACATCAATAGCCATGTGAGGCTTTCAAGATTAGTTTTTGGGATGGTTTTTTCCAAAAGGAAAAAAGAGAAACAGAGAAAAGCATCTCTAGCATCCTTGGTGACCCATAAAGTTTTGCTTTTCTTATTTGGCCTCTGCAAGTCTCAGGGACATGATTTCAATTCTAGTATCCTTGATGATCGATAAAGTATTGCAAATCTTGCCTATGCAAGTCTTTGGACCTGGTTTCATTTTTGGCATCCTTGGTGAATTTTGGATTTCTTGTTTGGCCTGTGCAAGTCTTGGGACGTGGTTCTAGTTCTAGCATCCTTAATGACCCATAAAGTTTTGCATTTCTTGGCTTGTTTGACATTTGCAAGTCTTGGGATGTAGATTCAATTCTAGTATCGACCATAAAGTTGTGGATTCAGTAGATGCCTCATCATAACTAAATGGTTCCCTTTTGATAAACGGCTATTGCAGTATCTATATTTTGACAAAAGTTTATGGAATGAACACGATATCCTTTTTGTAAACTGGGATATCCCATGAATATACAACGCCTAGCACAGGGACCCATCTTGTCCCGAAGGCTTATTGTAGTGGCATAACATAAGCAACCGAAGACCTTTAGAAGATCCAACTCTTGTTTCTTCCCGAAAAGTAGTTCAAAAGGAGTTCATCCATTGAGTATTTGAGGGGGCATACAATTGATCAGATAAACCATCGTAGCAACACAATTTCTCCAATAATTTTCTGAGATAGATGCTTAGAATTTTAGTACACGTGTAACTTTTAAAAGATGGCGGTGTTTGCGCTCTACCAGCCCATTCTATTATGGGGTAAATGTAAGAACTTTCATGTAGGATGCCATGAGACAAAGAAAGAGAAGTGTAATCATAATTGAAGAATTCTCTCCCATTATCACTGTGGATTTGCTAAATAGATTTTCCAAACTAATTCTTTGATAAAGTAATGAACATTTTTAAATGGGAGAAAACTTGACTTTTGATTGCATCAGAAAAACTCACGTGGCACAAGACTAATTGTCCACAATTGTAAGGAAGTAATGAGATCCATCATAATGTGATGTATGATGAGATCCTTGGACATCCACATGAATTAATGGAAGAATATCACTGGCACGAGTTTTGCTAGATGGAAAGGGGGTATATGATTGTTTTGCTAGAAGGCATTTGCGATAATGAGAGTAAGGAAATGAAGTATTATGACCCATCCTCAAATGCATAACAAATTTTTTATCATTAGCAGTCATGTTACACAATGATAATTTTACAAGGAAATGCAGGACAAATCAAAATTAATTGGAAACTAGACCCAAAAAATAGTCATTTGAAAAGATTACTCAAGCCCATCAGTTTGCCAATCGAAAGGGCTTGAAAGAACCAAGTGTCAGAATCGAAGAAGACTTGATAGGAATTTTTTTTGCAAACTCTGGACACAAAAATGAGATTAAACTAAAATTTTGAGACATAAAGGACATTTTGAAGGATGATCTGAGGGTTAAGATTGACTGTGCATGAGTGACACTTTCATTTGGTAATTACACAAAAACAAGAAGGTTAAAGTTCCTATGCATACTTGAAAAAAAAAATCATTTATTACACATTATATGATCACCCGTTCCTGAGTCAATTATCTATGCCTTTCTTAAAATTTATTTTACCAGGTTGTGAAAGGTACTTGAGAAACTCTCTCCTTTATTGGAAGTGTCCAACTTTTGTAATGCTTGCATCAGCTATTTATATCGCCCATATTTAATGGGTTGATTAGTATTTTGACTAGTGAAGTCAATGACTTGGTAAGTTGCAAAAAATCCCTTCTTCTTCCCTTTTTCTCTAGGTTTTTCATGCAATTTCCAACAATTATCAATTGTATGATGTGGACACTTGTAATATGTGCAAAATAATTTACCTTTCCCCTTTGAATTAGTAACAAAAATCTGGCCGTCGAATGCTTTAATCACGAACTCATGTCCAATATCCGATCTAGCTTAATATTCGACCCCCAGTGAGCCATCTGATCCATGCATGCGATTTGGATTGCTCTCCCTCTCCCTTTTAAGGGAACGCAAATTACTACCGAACCCTAGCACCCTCCGTTGTTCTCTTTCTTGGCTTAGGGTTTTGATGCCCGACTCTCGTTGTTCGTTGCAAGCCAAGAGGGAGATGTTCTCGCTTTCTCTTACATATTTCGACAAGGCGAGTTGTTGGCTCTCCTCCTAAACAGCCAATTGAAAGATTTGGCCGATTGGTGATGTTGGGTCCATGGCTAGAATCTGCGATTGAAAAGTTAGGCGAGATTCGTTCAATATCAAGAGGAATTGAGTGGCTTTTTCCCTTTCTTTCATAGATCTATACCGTTTAAGGGCCGTCTCTGGCCCTTTGAGCTTTTCCTCAGCCACTTCAAGATTGTGATGAGAGCTTGTTGAAGAAAGATGTGACCGTCATATTCCCTTACTTGAGCTCACTGAGTTCCTACATGAGAGAAATTTTTTTCGCTCAGTCTAATTTATCGTACATCTCTTTGATATTTTCCCTCATGCATCTCGCATCCTTCATTGATGGAAGTCCAGCTGTGACTTTTGGAGATATGTAATTGTCAATCCACATACAGATGAGTTGATTGTATTTTCTCTAGCGTCAAGCCAAATGCTTATCGGAGGGAATCGGGATGGCTCCGTCGAGGAAGCCGTCTTTGTCCTTCGTCACAAGGGCTTGTCGAAATTCTTGTGACCACTTGAAATAGTTCTTCGGCCCGAACAATTGTTGGTTGATAAGTCGCAATTCTAGTCTGGTGACGGTCGATACAAATATGGGGTCACCAAGTTTTGGACAACTGATAACGGCCATGACTGGAGACAGTAAAAACTTGAGTGAAAATCCCAAGTGTGGATTTGTTCCCATACCCGGATTATTTGACCTGATTCCTTGCCTTACATTGAAAAATCATGGGTAGATATTTGTTCTCATACCTGGTTCGTTGCCCCACATTTACTGGATTCGACCCAATCGTCATGCTTGCCCCATTTATGGTTGGTGGGCTGCCATCGGGTTGGGTGAAGCTTTGGTAGCCCTGATTTCCTAGTGATGATGCATTTGGGCTCGGCCCAAAATACCATGGATTGGATTGCATCTAAAAAGATAGCCATTGATAAGGATGGCCCGAAATGGGCTGCCCCAGATTTGACTAAGCTTGGAAGGGCTGCCAATGCACATGCTGGGCTTGGATGAGTTGCTCTTGAGTCTCAAGAATCACAACATATAGGATCAGATCCTGAGTTTCTAAGATTTGTGGTGTAACTTCTTCTGAGAGATGCTCGTTAAAGGCTGATGGCAGATTTTGGGTCAAGGTGGTGGTATTGAAAAACATCCTTTCTTCGCTTGCTTCTTTTTCCTTTTCAAAAAACTAATTCCTACACTAGAGGATTAACTTTGTTTTGCAGGTTTAGAGCTCTTTGGCAGGCAATAGGTTGACGTGGGCAAAAGCTAAATCAGGAGCTTGACTCGCTTTGACACCATGAAAGAAAGAAAGAAGAATAAGGAAGACAAGAAGAAATAGAGACTGAAGTGGATAGGCTTTAGGGAAAATTTTGTATTTCTCTTCAATAATCCCTAATGTACAAGATTATGTAGATATAGTAGAAGATGTACATAATAAATGGAAATAATATATTCTATGAATCAATCCCAATCTCAATCTAATCTCTAATTAATTTAGTGCACAATCATAATCCAAATGGATTGTGTATCTCGGATTGTACATCTCGAGCATACCTTCCAACGGTGATGAAACTTGAAAAAACCTAAATCTAATCATACACATCAAGAACAAAGAACGTCCGATTGTTAGGGCTTGACAGGAAAGGACAAGTCAACGTTGCGCGACTCTGCATTGTTGTCCGGTGGCTCTGTCCCGTGGACTCATACGTCTATTTCTGGACTTGAGAACTGATAATTACCTGATGAAGATGATGGGTAATCAGACATGGGTGAATCGGGGAGGCATTCCACGTTATGGGCTAAGAAAACAGAGCAACGACCGAAAAATTGAGAAAGGAAACAAACAAAAGGAGACAGATTTCCACGTAAGTGACATATTTATCATCAAGAAATCATGAATGACGCTTTCAAATAGTTGTCGACGCTAATAACCAAGTTGTCATTACAGACTGCATCAATTTTCCCTGGAAATTGCCCACTGATAATTTAAAATTTTCACTATTTCTCTTCTTCTCATGCAAGGGACGCGCTGGTTCCCCCCCTCCCCCCTTTCTCTGTGTATTCAACTCTTGAATGCACTTATATGGTAGAGTTCATTCATTTTTTCCCCTTACATCGACAATTGAGCTAATAAATTTGCACAATAAATTCTTCAGTTTGCACTCGTATATCACGTTTTCCAAACATAGGAAACAATCGGGATTTTATCTCCATTTTTATACCTCCAAGATGAACCAAAACATTCATTATTGTCATTGTGCCCTTTAATATAGCATAGTAAAAGGACCTTCAAATAAAATGAAATGGTTTCTTTTCTATATAGTTTATTTTGAAATGGAATTCTAAAATCTATGGAAAGATTAACTTTTCCAAGGTTTTAGAAAAGAACTAAAGAACAATTATTAGAAACATCAGACTTAAAAAAATGTAGATCGAAGTTTCCAATTTATGTGCTGATTCTTAATAATCTAGAAAATTGAAAAAATTTATTGACCCCAGCCAACAATTGTATAATCTTAATCTTTGGACTGATCTGTGGTTTTACATCGAAATACTTCCTATCACGTGTAGCTTAGATTTTGGCTTAGAATTAAAGCGTGGAAACATTTACATAGGAGGGACATATAAGGTTTGGAAAAAAATGAGCTCATGACCCCAACTTTGATACTACGAAAAACTTTGTGAACCATGACCAATTGCTCTAAAAGTTTAACTCATTTAAATATGTTAACACTCTTACTCATTCTCGGGCTAGACTTTGGCTTATGCTCTAATACCATAAAAAGTTTTGCGGGATCATAATTAACTGTTTTAAAATTTTAGTTTTTAGACTATAGTAATGATATTAATATTTACATACTCCATCAAAAATTTATTAATACATACTTTATCAAAATTTTACTCTTTGGAATATGCTTTTGTACTATAAATAGGGTAAGAAGAAGTATATCTTTACATACTCGCCAAATTCGAGCAAGGGTGACCTCGCCTAAGGCCCTTCGGCTGGTTGCTGCTCATCACCAAGGCTCGGCGACTGGTGGAGGAAGAAAGAGGAAAAAAAATAAACTAAAATTTAATAAAAACTTGCTAAAATTTTTTTAAAAAAAAAAAAATCTCATGTTAATGTCAACGTCAATGATTTTCGACCAAAATTGATATGATGGATTATGTTAGCAAAATTTTAAAATTGTAGGACTAAATTAATATAAGTGCAATAGGCTCAGAATTTTTATTATAATTTTCCATGAAACTTGAGGGGAAGTGTGTTACTAGTTAAAGAATTTAGGTGAAGTGTATATGGGACCAAACACATCCCGTTTCAAATTAAAATTGTCCACGAGAATTTGTATATTTCATGAGAATTTCAAGACTCTCCTCCTCCTCCTCCGCGTCCTTTGACTTTTTAATTCGCCTTCGTCTTTCACTTCCTTTGAAAACATTATCGGTATGATTGTGGTCGGTTCGTGGCGGTGGAGGATAAGCATAAAAAGGGTGAAGACGTGGTCGGTGCGATTAAGACAGGGATAAAAAAGAAGCGTTTAATATCTCAAACTATTGAGGATTCCTAAGCTCTAATATAAAAATTTAGCAAGTAACAATCCCAAAAATGTATTAAAACAGAGGGAAATCAAGGAAGAAAGGATGTGGTATAATGGAACAATAATAGAAAAATGAGACTTTCATTAAATCTCGCCATGATATTTTTTATTAATCATGGGGATTCCCTATGGAGATAATGACAACCTGACTCAGCAGGAAAAAATAAAATAAAAATAAAAATAAGACGAAGAATTACCAACTTAATCAAGCTCCAAAACACTCCTAAACTCCTTTCCTGCCAAAACCCCAAATCAGCAAAATTCAAAATTACAATGGAGGGGGTCTCCTCTCAAAACCTACCCTTCTGATAAGAAACGCCTTCTCTTCTCCTCCTTTTCTGGGGCACCACCCCAATACAAAACTTAAAACTACCACCGGTCGATCATCGTATCTACAATAGAAATCGGTTGCTCAAGGCAGTGCGAATATTTTGGAGCCTTTCTTTCGAGATCTTTCTTGTTCAGTCGCATGTAATGGCCTTGGACTTGTCGAGGATCGACCACATCACTTGAACATCCTCGTAAGCGCAGGCCATCACCTCGCCCTGCAAGTTCGTCATGTTCACTCGCTTCCCGTGCTCTGCAAGACAAACGAAACGCCCCGAGAAACGTATCAGTATACAGATCATACGAAAGCACAGTCTTTTCTCATTTCTAGGGCGTATGGATTTAGATGAGATGGAGATCGAGATGGTGTGAAAACGGGCAGACCTTGGCGAGGCTTCTTGTCTGGGGAGGGGCTCTGGTTGAAGAAAGTGCGGGCTTTCCGGAATGGGGACGAGATGGTTTTCTTCCATGAAGCCATTTTTAGGGTTTCTGAGGCTGGTGCTGTCGCTGCTGCTGCTGCTGCTGCTGCTGCCATGCTTGTGCTCTCTTGGGTTCTCTGTTTGGTGATTTCTGCGGCAAGTCGCGAAGGCTGAAGTCCCAAGGCTTGGTCTCGGAGAAGTTTATATAAGAACACAGCACAAGCGAAAGATAGAGAGAGACAAGATCCGTGAGACGAGCTAATCAATAGTCACTTGCTTTCCAATAAAAAAAGTTGGGTCAACCGCAGATGGCACATGGTGCACGCTTCCACACACAGCCCTACACATGAATCCCTCCTATCTTCGTCTTGAATGTGAAGTTTTCTGATGAATTAAAGAAAGAGAAATGAAGATACGTGAAGCATGTTGTTCTGTGTCATGAAAGATACGTGTAGAATTGACAATGGAGGTTGTTTCTAGTTTTAAACATTTAAAATGGGGATTTTTTTTTTTTTTTTTTCAGTTTTAAACAATTGTAGACAATTTGATCAATTAACAACATCACATCAATTGACATCAATTGACGCTCGAGATATCATAAAGTGCTTTCATCCTTCAAATACTTTCTCATAAAGATGAATATTTTCTTTATAATATCTTGATTTGCACTTCAACTGTATTAGAATCATCTCTATTGTTATCGAAAAATTTCATCAATGAGCCTTCTAAATTGGAATAATTGGAGAACAACTATTTTATTGTATTTAAGTATGCTTAAAATCTATACTGTTTCATAGAAAAATAAAATCTTTTTTATGCTAACAGAAAACTAGATGTATGTTTGAAACAAAAACGATTCTATATTGTGCTAGACAAATGCAATCATTGAGTTGAAAAGTCGTAAGTATGTACGAACACGACATTCCGATCAATGCTAAGTCAATTGCTATGTGCTAAGAGTACATACTCGTGTGAACTACATTTGACAAATTTCTCTAAACGAGGTTATATGATATTAGACGGTTTCTTTCCCATTTTAGTTAATTGTCAAAGAGTTGAAACTGCACATATAAACATAGTTTGCAGATAAATGAATTGATGAAACAATCTTCACAACCTAATTCTTGTCCTTGTTAAACCTCTCTCTTTCAAGTGTCAAGTGTTCCATGATAAAATTGCCTTTCCAACCGATAACTTGTCTCATGCGCGAAAATTAAATTGTACTTCTCTCCCTGAAGCGATGAAATGAGCAATTTCTTGACTCAGTATAATTGAGATTTGTTAGCTGAAGTTGACTATTTCTAGCTTGTAATTACTCTAAGACTCAAGGCATGAAAAGTCTATGCTGGAACGAAAGTACACTAGGAAGTTTAGTAGCCTCATCACTCCCTTTTAATGCAATCTCCATTAGCCAAGCAGAAAAATCTTGTGGGGGAACAACATTTATGTTGTAGAAGCACCAAGAGCTACTGCACTACACGCACGACCGATAACACGACCAACTTCAGCCATGCAAGCTCAATCGTATCCGTTTTCATAAAATAATTCTTGCAAAACTAGACATGCAATGGCCTAATGAAGAATAAGATTTTACTCACAGCTTGTATGCTTGGTCTCTATTAATAATGCCATATATATTACTTCGAATTTCGAATCAATAATTTGCATGAGGCATGTGATGCGCCCATGTTTTACAGCCATTTCAATAAGGGGGACGTGTGTACGTTGGTCCCCCCAAAAAAGGGGAGGGAGCCGAATATTTGATTTAAGACCATGACTTAACTATGAAATATCAAATAAAATAATAACAAAGTGAACCTCGCGCTTCGTGGGCGGGAAATTATTTAAATAAAATTCTGAAATACACAAAAAAAGAAAATACATTAGCACTAAGATCGAGAAGAAATACCTAATGGTGCGGTGATTTTAATCATAAGGTCGACAATAAAATAACGAAGCAAGAATAAAGTCCGAGTCAGCGTCTTGCATCCGGAGTTTTTTTTTTTATTATTTATTATTGAAGAATATTTCTTTATTTGTTTTTATTTTTTTGGGGGGGCCTTCCTCAAAAAACGAAATTGGATAGGTTTGAACACATCGAAAGAAGTGAGGTTTAATCAATATGGACAAACAGTGCATCCCCCCTTATCCTTTTTTTCGTAATTTAATTTTTTTATCCAAAATTTATAATGCCATTTCGCGTCCAGAGATAAGTATCTGACATAGGGTTAGTGATAAATAATTATGGTTCCCGTCTTCTAGAGAATAATTCGTATATTTTAAATGACCTTAGGATATGAACACGATATTTGGTTTCACATGTAGTCAAATTTGGATGCTTGTGGACGGTTGAATTGAATGGTCGGTTTGGTTGGTTAGTTAGTGGAGATATTTGTCCATTTTTTTTTACATGTGACAACTTCGAACAAATAAATAGAAATTCTTTCATAGGTTTAAATTTAAATAAATAAAACCCACTTGCTACTTAATTTTGAGGGTTTGTATTAGGATTATTCGATGCATCCGACATTTCTTTCCTATGTTCGTCGAAGTGAGACTTTTGCTTCATTTCTCCACGTGGTTGTGGCTGAATTTGATTAATAATTTATGTATAGATTTTTGTTAATGAGCTGGTGCTTGCTAGCTGTTTTGTATTCGTCAAGAATATGTTGAGGACTAAATTACTAATTGTAATAATAATTTGCAGGTTCTAAGAGTATCACATATAAAAGGGTTGCTAATGTCTTCAACAAGTAATTTTATTGTTATAGATAGAAGAACGAGATCTATAGTGAAGATTTTTGGTTAAGAAAAGGCTGAATGTTTATATTGTGGGGCAATTCATGATTGGAATCTGATTGAAGTTTTTAATCCCATCATGTAACACACTAAAGCATGTCTGCTATAAGTTATAAAGCAAATTGAATTTTTTTTTTTTTCGATACATCTCCAAGAGTTTGTCTTACAATTGACACATGGACCTCTTATGCAGTTCGAGTCAAAGAGAACACACATCTTTTATAGGGATGAGCATCAGTCCAGTGTCAACCCTGGACCGGCCTAACCCTGTCGGTCCTGGTCCGATTCCTAAAGAGACTGAGTCGGTCCTTGGTCCTAGAATTCCTGGACTAGCACTGTGCGAGTCGGTCCTCAATTTTGAGAGTTCTGGGTCGGTCCAATCCGGACTAAACCTGAATATATATATCTAATATATTATTTATAATTTTTTTATATATAGAAAACCTTAAAATAAACGGCGTCAACAAAATTAAATAACTCTTTAGTGAGGAATTCAAGTAATTTTACATTATTCTTTAATAACTTAGATTGTTATTGTCTTTTATGGCGTTAATAGTCATAATTTACGAAAGAGGAAAATGTTTTTGTAAAGAGTCCTCACGGCGTCCAAATATGTATAAACAACTCCTTATGGCATCTTTTTCTAGTATTCGTTCTCTTTTGTCTTATTTGTCATCTTAGACTTCAATTTGCCAAAATCGAAAGAAATAACTTTTTCGCTTGCCACTCAACACTCACCTCGCTCACTTTGGGTCACTCGTGTCGCTCTCTGCTTGATGCTTACCGCTCGATGCTTGCTTGGCTTGTTGCTCCCCACTCGACATTCGATACTCATTTTGTTCGATGCTCACCCTATTTGACCCTCACCGCTTGCCTTTCTTAGCTGACCTCACTCATCATTGAACCCATTGAGTCGGTACGGTCCTTGGTTGCCCTTTCAAGAAGTACAAAAAATGAAATAAAAAATTATTGGTTAATCCTAGATTGACCTTGAAACCGGACCAAACCCATTGGGTCAGTCTGGTTCTCAATTGCTTTTTTAAGGAATACAAAAAATGAAATAAAAATTATTGGTTGGTCCCGGGTTGACCTTGGAATCGGACCGAACCCATTGGGTCGGTCCCGGCCCTCGTCCCAAGCTTAATAGGGTCGGTCCTTGGTCCTAAAAATTGAGGACCAACACTATGCGGGTTGGTCCTAGGGTTAAGGGGTGGACCGGCCCAATCTAGACCATGCTCACTCCTAATCTTTTATGGTTTCGGTCAAGTCGAGTAGTGTGGAAAGCCGACCCTACCCAAGCAAATGGCACCCCTATCATGCACTGTAAAAACGTGAATCATCACTTGCTCACTGACAAATTAGAGAAATGGAGAAGACTCACAACGAATCTAGCCTCTCCCGATTGAAGATGTGCAACTATTGAGTATGAGTGGCTACTTCTGGTGACTTGGGCATTCACACGGTTAGGGATGGAGCGAACAGCATCGTGTTCAGGGTTTGTGGAAGAGACGATAGAAATTGAGAAGTGTGGGGAGATGAGTGACAATTGAGAGGGTCTTCCAATGGGTAGGGTTGTCACCCAAACCTAACCGAATTTGGCATTGCCCACACACTTGAACACTTATCCAAATTGAACTAAGGCCCGACCGGAAAATACCCCAAAGGCAAGTTAGTTCGGGCTAGGGTGGGGCGGATTGGGCTTTTTCAGGAGAAAATATTCAGTGGTTCGTGCGCGCCACGTCAGATGACGTGGCGCGCACAAACCATTTAAATACCGACACCTGTCATGTGGGACCTGCTGGAAAATGAAAGGACTCGGTCGGCTCGGCTCGGCTGGGCTCGGCTCACTGGCAGAAGAAAAGACGAGTCACGCAAGCTCCCGCCCAAAAGACCATTCTCTCTCCTCAATTGAATCTTCTGCAATTTTTTCTCTCTCTCCTCGCGGGAGAACAAACACAGAACGATCGAGACCGCTTCCGCTTCCGCCTTCGTCTCCGGCTCCGCCTCCTCAAAAGCCTCGCCGGTCATCTGCTTCTGGCACGTCAAAGCCTCACCAGTCGCAGTCGGGTCCCGACCCCCTCCACCTCCGATTGTTCCCGCGGAGATTGGGTACGAGGTTTGTGTCCGCCTCCGCCTCCGGCTCCGCCTTCCTCCCCCAAAATCTGCTTCTGGCACGTCGGAGCCTCACCAGTCGCAGTCGGGTCCCGACCCCCTCCACCTCCGACTGTTCCCTCAGAGATCGAGCAGAAGGTTTGTGTCTGCCTCCGCCTTCCTCCCCCAAAAGCCTCCTCTGCCTCTGGCATCCTCCGTCTACGGCATCTGCTCGTCCTCCCCGTCCCGCCGGCCTCCGCCGCGAAGCCATCGGCCTTCGGCAGGAGGGAGGCAGCCTCGGTCTCGTTCCCGAGCGGCACTAGGCTCCCCGCTGCTGACCGGGCGCTATCCGTAACGCTGGCCCGCTCGGTCGCGAGGGAGATCTCGGACGGCTTGGAGAAGGAGAGGCGCGGGCTGGAGAAGGATTCCCGCCGGTCTCCGCCGCGAAGCCATCGGCCTCCGGCAGGAGGGAGGCGGCCTCGGTCTCATTCCCGAGCGGCACCAGGCTCCCCGCCGCTGACCGGGCGTTGTCCCTGACGGTGGGCTGCTCGGTCGCGAGGGAGATCTCGGCGGACCTGGGCGGGGTCGACGGCGCGGAGAAGAAGGAGAGGCACGGGCTGGAGAAGGATTCCCGCTTGCTGGACCTGGGCGGGGTCCGTGCGTTTCTCTCTCGACCGGTGAGTTTCCTTCTTCCTCCCCTCTCATGGGCTGGTTTCTGAATGCGCAGTCGAAATCCCGAATGGTTTGTTTCTGCATCTTGTTGGGTTGTTCAGTTGCCAGCGAATGCGCGAGTAGCGAGGGAGCACGAAAGTGGAAGATTTGAAGGGTAATTTACTTTACATGTCTTTGAGGACAACCTTCATTTCTTCTATGTAAGCTAAGCACTGTAATGCCTAGGCTCTCTTTGATGGAATAATATGTTGTTTCGTTTATGGCAAAAAGAAGATAAATATTAGTGGGAATATGGGCAATTGAAATTTAATTTTTCAATGAATAAATGATTTTGATGTGCATGGAAACACCTCACTAGAGATATTCTGCAACTACAATAATAGGTATTCTTACATGACTTGATCAAAACTGCAGAGCCTAAAATAAGTATATGTCCTGTTGTCCTTGGAAGACCGTACCAGTTTTGACTAGTTACGTTGCTGGTTGAACATGGAATCTACATGTCAGTTTAGTCCTCAATTGCCTTCACTTTTTCCCCACTGACAATCTTTCGGTGCTTCATTCGGTATCATAGGATCAATAGTCAAGTTATTCACTGACTATATGGTTGAGGCGAAGGAAAACGTTGACAGGAACCTTTTTGCCACCATTGCTAATGGTACACAGGTAAGAAGTCAGACTTTGACAAAATCACTACGAAAGTGCAGGCCTGGTTCCTGATATTTCTTCTATGCTGTTTTCTTCTGTCATAGGATTCAGTCAAGCTCTTCATGAAAATAATCTCACGTCATTTGGAGGAGCAACCTCAAGGCAAGCACCCCGAGGTAAGAAGTTTGATTTTCTTCCATAGCAGCATTGGTTGCTCATTGCCTATATGCCTCACATCTATTAAGTATTTCTTCACAAATGCACTAGAAGGTAGAAAGAGTACAAATCGCACAGCTCGTAGATTGAGTGGGAAGGCATTGCTTTCTTATATCGCATAGATAGAGCAAATATCGCCTGTAGAAATTTTGCACACGCTTTTTGTGCCTGTTTGATGTGTATGAGATTAAAATTATAGTTGTAAGACTAACCAGAGGGGTAAATATGTTGTTGTTTTCCAGTGCTTCCTTTGCATCCATGCAAGAAATACAGTGCACTAAACGTCACAGGAGTGGCATTTCCATTTTTTTCCTACAAATAAAATAAGCAGCAAATCTTCTTTGCTGAACTAAATGTCATGTTCAACCATCAGGGAAACATTTTGTACTCAAATCTACTGCCCAATATAATTGATATAGGGATGAGAAACTTTGAGTTTGTTAAGTTTTTCACTTTTTGATACTGATGGTTTTTGTTTCCTATCATAATCACAAATGACATGAATTGTTTCAACATCCAATTTCAGCTGGATTTAGTCTTTGGAGATTTACTAAAAGAAAAGGCAGGTTGCTTTCAACATCCTCACCCCTGGAGGATTTGTCCACTCGAGGATCCAAGGTATGTCATCTTTGTGAACTTACTCCCCTGCAGTTAAGCTGCAGTTACCGATATCCTTTTTCCTGCCTTTGTCATATAGTGTTGTCCATTGGCATGAGATAATTTGTGCAAGAAATTTATATATATTATGTTCCCTTAATATGCTCTTGTTATCACATTAGTTGATGCTTTATGATGACTTTTTGGTCAATTGGCACGATCAGGTGTGGGTTGTTGTCCTTATTGGAATGGGTATCGCATTCTCTTTCTATTATGTACTCTGAAAAGAAAAAAATTAAACGGCTCATTGGTCAACTATCACTTGATTATAGAAGCTAGAAATTAGTTCTTAGTACATATGGTTACCTGAATATCTTTCTGCTTGCAATTAAGTAGCTATTATCACCGTGGAGAATTTGTAATCTGATGCCTCTGCACTCTTCTTGTTCATAGTGCTGCAGAACCTGTTCAAAAGAGGGTAACTGCGATCATCGAAATGTATTTGAGATGCAAGAGAAAGAACTTTTGGTGAGTGCCTCTCTATATGATGCAGAAAATCTTTAGGAAAGAAAAGCTCACAGACTTCTTTTGCCGATTTTTGCAAAATGAATTGGAAAGATTTTGTTTGATAAAAAGATTTTAGTAAGGGTGGTTGGGACTATAATAGATATTTTCAATTTTCATTTAAACTTGCTTGCAGGATAGACTAATAAAGCAAGGTCTTTAAGTTAACGTGATTTCATGTTCCCGTCAACAATTGTAAAGGACGAGAAAGTCTAATATTTGCATCTTGCAGGATCTTAAAACTTTGTTGGTGAAGACAAAAAGGGAGTTTGAAGATCTGCAGTTCCAGTTTCAGAGAGATCTAAAACAGCTAGGTAGGAAAAGTAGACTAAAAAGGAGTAGTCTAATTAGTTCTTTTTTTCTGAGCACAGGCGAGGCTGAGGACATGGAGCTGCATGTTCCTTGTCCTTTTGCATTGAATGTCAACCATTTTAGATGAGTGTCGTATATATACTTTATTTATTACAGCTCCTCCGCTGAATGTTATTATCTCAGATTGAGGCCATTGTCATTAATATGCTCCCTAAGATTTGGCAATAAATCTCAAATTTGAACTTGAAGAATGAATCCATGGGATCTTGTTACGATCTTTTTTTTTTTTTTGCTTTTGCATTTTATTAAGGAGAATAAAAGCTAGATGTGACATGCTTCCTGAGCATTAATATGTGTTTTTGCTTTTCCAATGGATCAGGCAATCAAGTCCAGGAGATGTCTACTGCTGCCCTTGGATATCATAAAGTGGTGAAGGAAAATCGAAACCTTTACAACATGGTTCAGGATTTAAAAGGTCAGTTTTTTTTTTTTTTTCAAGGAGAGTTATTTGTTTATGAATTGGATCGCATAACTCAATTTTTTGAGCAGTATGCATTTATCCGCAGAAGTATATGCTTGTCCATGGGTCAGTTGCTTTTAAGTAAAGGAGCTTTCGTTGTTTTATTTCCAATGTTACGAGTTTAATTTGACAAAATCTTTACAGGAAATATACGAGTATACTGCAGAATTAGACACATTTTTAATGCGGAAGCCAAAAATGTGGTAGATTTTATTGGAGAAGATGGTTCACTTGTGATTGTTGACTCTTCAAAACCCCATAGAGATGGAAGGAAAGTGTTTCAGTTTAATCGGGTTTTCAGTCCACTTGCTACTCAAGGTATTGTTACACTTCATCTTACTGTCTAAGGGTATATTGTTGGCCAAGTGATTGTCCTGCAAGTTGATGTTCAGCTCCTAAATAACAATGTAAATTGTTTTTCGCCATGCGGCCCTCTTTGCAGATGATGTGTACAGGGATACTCAACTTTGATTAGATCAGTTATGGATGGTTACAATGTCTGCATCTTTGCTTATGGTCAAACTGGATCGGGTAAAACACATACAATGGTAAGAACTTAAGTGTAGCTTTAGTAGATCCAACCTTTGTGCCAGATCACCTCCTAGGCTCCTAGATAATTTGTGTAAAATAAAAAGTGTGCATTTTCCTTGCTGTTAGATGGATGTACTGTTAATTTCGTATAACTACCTGCAAAGCATGAACATAATTCAATCTAAGCAGATGCTTAAGATTGCTTACTGATTTGAGGAATAACTACTTATTGCCTTTTGGAATTGCAGAGTGGTCCATCAGGCGAACTGACAAAGGACATGGGGATTAATTACTTGGCTCTCAACGATCTCTTCGAGTTGTCTAACAGAAGGAAGGACATTATAACTTATGATATTCATGTTCAGATGGTTGAAATATATAATGAGCAAGTGCGTGATCTCCTTGCTGAGGATTCAGCATCCTCAGGATATCCTTTGAAATGGATTATTCTGTCTAATATAGATACATTTGATGTCAAATAAGTAGATAAAAAGACTGAAGAAAGCTTAAGTTTCTGACATGCAAAATTTGGGTTCCTTGACTATGCACAAATTAGAGATTCGAAGCTGTACCAGTGACGGTGGCTTGAGCCTTCCAGATGCTACCATGCATTCTGTCAAGTCCACAGCTGATGTGGTCAACCTAATGAAACTTGGTCATGTGAATCGTGTCGTCAGTTCTACAGCACTGAACAATAGAAGTAGCCGGTCTCACAGGTTAGTTTTTGGACAGGCAGAGTTTCCTTCCCATTCTTTTTGGTATAAATTTTGATGTAGTTTCCAATAGATAGATTATTCAAGAGAGTGATACTGATGTCCATGGGATGCATCCTTGCAGTGTGCTGACAGTACATGTTCAAGGGAAAGATGTATCTGGATCCATCCTCCGCAGTTGCCTGCATTTGGTTGATCTTGCAGGAAGTGAACGGGTAGATAAATCTGAAGTCACAGGAGAGAGACTGAAGGAGGCACAGTACATTAACCGGTCTTTGTCTTGTCTGGGAAATGTTATCACAGCTTTGGCCCAGAAAAACTCCCATGTACCTTACCGCAATAGCAAACTTACGCTTCTGCTGCAAGATTCCCTAGGTACCTATTTCAAAGTTTCGAACTTTGTCAAGTGTCATTGAAGCTTCATTTTAGGATAAAATTACTAATTCCCAGAGTGAGCACTTCATAGAATTGAGATACTCTGATTATGATCCTTGGGTAATGGTGACATTGCTTTTATGCATTTTATTTCAGGAGGAAATGCGAAGACATTGATGCTGGCTCATGTGAACCCTGAGAGAGATTCATTTGGGGAATCAATGAGTACCTTGAAGTTTGCCCGGAGAGTTTCAACGGTTGAACTTGGTGCTGCACGCATGAACAAAGAGACCAGTGAGGTCATGCAACTCAAAGAGCAGGTAAATGTACTTGGGTAATCTCTATGCTTCAGATGCCTTTCTGACAATAATCAACATTACAATTCTAGGGGCTGGATCTGTCGATTTGGCAAAAATGAGATCCAGATTGTTATGCAAGGAGAGCACACTCTTTGTACTGATCCTCGAACACCCAATTTGCTTGTTCAAAGCATGAATGGCAAGGAATCTCACATAAGGAAATCGCTGCACACCATAGGGAGGAAGCTCATCAATGGATTTGAAAGGAGGTCAGTGAAATATTTAACTATCTAGTCTTAACACTGAATTGGACAAATTTAGTATGGTATGAAATACACAAATGCAACTGAAAAATTCCAAAATGACGGGTAATATGAGAATTTGCTCACATCATTATCTTGCCATTAAGACTTGGTTTCTATGCAACTGCAGGAACCAAAGAAATGTGACAGAAGCTCGTTCACCTGTCAGAGGCTCTACTACTTGCATTAAAAATGGCGTATTGGCAATTGCAGCCAACACACGGACACAGAATGGAGTATTGGCAATTGCAGCCAACACACGGACACTTAGGAGACAATCACTAACAGGTGCTGGTTCAGACCAGTCTCGCCGGTCTTCTCTGGGTGGCAAGTCCACTAATTCCAGTAAGCAGAATCAGCATAATTAAATTTAATTCACAGTATATATTTCATCTCATTATGTCCATCATCTGATTATTTGTTTTTGTTTCTTCAATAAGATGTAAAAGACACAAGGAATGCCAAGACGCCTCCTCCAGTCCACCCATCATCTACGATAGCAAAGCGTTGGCTGTAGCTATAGATGGCAAAATTTAGTGTTCAATGACCAGCGAAGTGATGCTTTGACTCGAAGCTGACTGAAGTTTTGACATGATAGATGAGACACTGAGAATTGACGAGGGAAAGACTGAAGAGTTAGCCAACAAACGCAATAGCAATTTTTTGGTTTAACACACTGCTTATGTACATATTGACACAAGTTCTTCAAATAATGCCTGAAATTTCTATGGCAATGTTTTCAAGCTGCTCTTGCCCATTGTTCTCTGAATATCTGACTTAAGTCATCAAAGCTATCGGTATCTTTTAACAGAAATGGAGGAAATGACAGGTGCCTCTGCTAATAAACCGGCTGCTCTTCTATTGTATAGCTAGCTAAAAATCAAAGATTATAGCATGACATTCGTATAACGTGACGCCAATGTGGTACTATAGAATCAAGTGTTCTTGTTTTTAGTATAGTTGATTATAATAGCTTCACAGGCCCTGAAACCGAGATCCCTCAGTTTATCCAGCGACACCTTGCGTGATATGGATCATACATAGTTTACTTATTCAGTTATAAACCTCCAATGTAACTGAGGGGCTAGTCAGTTAAAAAAACACACAACTATAGCAACAACTTCCATGTTTCATTTTCCGAAACAGGATCCCATGCCCATCTTTGAAGTTCAGCTTAATTTAGTTGAAGATGCAAACAAGCAGATGGCCATTGCCTTAGATTTACCCAAAAGTGCTACTGTCAGGAAAACAGACGTGAAGGTTAAGAGGATCATCATAAACAAGTCATCCAGTTCACCAAATTGTTAAAAATGCCTTCTTTACAAGTTTATGATGAACCTGAAAAACTGATTCACAGATGAGTGTACTTTATTCAAGTTTCAACCATTCAGTCAATGGAAAGAAATATCGACAATTATTTAAGGAAGGTGAAGAGAAGGAAGTAGTTAGCAAAGCTTAAACAAGTCGGTTGTTTGATTGTAGCTAATTTGCCCGTTTATTTTCTTGAAGGAATAGTCATAGGCTTGAAGCAGCCGCTTGTGGAATCTCCTCATGTCCAAGCTCACATTCTGTCTGTCGAGATAGATCTCCTTAGTGTATTGCCATCCCTTCCTAGTCACACCCTCTGGATTCGTAAGGACTGGATCATCTTTATCGTATTCATTATACAGTGAGCTCTCCCTAGGCGAAATCTTGTAGCCAATATACTTGAGACCAAGCTCTCTAGCAGGTTTACCAAAGCATGTCTCGGCTGGTGAATCCGTCCCTAAAGGAATGACTTGGATGAGCACAGAACCAGGCTTCAGGAAAAGGAAGTGTGTCAAAGCAGCCCCGTGTACACCAACCATAACCTCGCTCTTATTAAGCAAGCGATACATCTTCGCCAGTTCAGTCGTTCGCTTAGGCCGCGAAACTTCTACTCTGAACCTCATATCCTCTGCCATTTTAACCAAGCAGTCTTCTTTAGCTAACGCCCTGGACCCACTGAGCGATAATATCACTAGCTTCAGTTTCTTCACCTGGTGTTTCTGGTCGTCTTTATTAATTTTCATCGATTGCCCCAAAGTTGGCACTGGACCCGATTGATTCAGTTTCAGCTGTACCCCTTGCTCCTTGTCTGGTATTGAACCTTTTATCCGCAGCTGGTAAGCACGGTCAAGGAAGTGTCTGAAATCGAGGATGCTCTTATTCCCCTTCATTAGTAAAGGATCCACAGTAAGGTCATCATGGATTTTCACACCAACAATGGCCTCCGGGAAGCAATGGGTTCTTTTATCTCCAGCAAAGTCGATGAGTGGATAGTTCGAGAGGTGAGAAAGGATGTTCTCATACTTCATAATCCACCAATTGTACAAACTTCATCACTTTTAAGAATTCCTGTGGGATCGGCTATCCCCATTAGATAGTAAGAATCTGGAATAGGAATCCTTCCTCCTTTCAAACTCTTCTTTTCATCATTCATCAGGACGGACAGACGATTTTGTAGGTATGTTTCGTCCAGAGGAATCCCAGATAAGATCATTCTGGCCGCAGTGAAACCATCCTTCTCACCATGATTCACCGAAACTGTTCATACAGTAAAAGAACAAAAGGAAAACACAAGGGAAAATGTTTACACATCATATAGCAATTTAAGGAAATACGCACCCAAGGGAAGTAAAAGCAGCAAAGATGAATAGAGATGCATTTTTTTACTTATGCATATTTCGAATCAAGAAAAATAAAAGAAGCATATCCAAGTATAGAAAAAAAAATTGGAGAAAAATTTCTTTTGGACTGTTTTAAGAATAGACAATATTTCAACAGTCCAAATGTTCAGAAGAATACTACCTCTTAGAGCTGCTTGTTTACTAGAGAAGACACTATTTGCATCTCCCAGAGCATTCTCCACCATTCCAAAAGAAATTCATTAGGGACCCCGCCATAGCTTAAAAGTGCAATCAAAATCTTTGAAAGATATGCAAGCTTTGGTTTATTACTGTATCAATGAGGACCAAGGTCTAATCAGTTCTTCCAAAAAGGTAAAATTTGATGGCAGAAAAAGCTCCAAACAAAAAGCAATTGGATTTAGTAATTCACAAGAAAAACATGTCCCATGTTCAAATTAAACTGCTGAAAGAACAAGAAAGCCGCTAACTTTTCAGTCTGTTTATGTAAGGGTCTTTTAACCGGCTAACTCCAAAGGAAAATCTTAACACAATGATCAACAAATCAATAGCATAGCCAGGCAACAAACCCACAGATAACACTGATCACAGTACTAGGGGTCAGAGGTACCATAAAAACCTCAAGAGAACTAATTAAAACAATGATAGCCTGCTGGCAAAATATGTTGGTTGTACCTTGTTTGTACTATTTCGGTGCATCAACGGTCCTGATATCTAAAAGCTTCGGGTCCTTTTCAACCTTGATCATCGACAGTCGAATATGAATTGTATGAGGAGGGAGCTACAGATTAAAATTCGGCCAAAACAATTAGAATGGAAGATATAAATGAACCGATAGAAAAAATGAAATATATCGCAATATGGAGAATTATTGCAGCTGAAAAACTAATAACTAGCCTCACACTTAATAATACAATGTAGATTTTCCTAAGCAACCAAAACACTCTAACAACATCAATGATCTAACCAAGTTTCTGCATGTAAAATGACCGGCTTGACAAACCGCATTCCTTTTATGCTTCCTCTTGTGAGCATGATGGATAGGAGAAATTCCCACCAGAACACATGAGACTTCTATTGCACTCTCATACCGATACATTATCTCTAAAGGCAGCAGAAATGAAGTTGGAGAGAATTTCTTTCATGTCAACCACCAAACTGACTTTCATTTGGGCTCGTGAAACCAGTCTGGAGTATAATTAAATAGCATGAAAACAGTGTAATCTATCCGCAACTGGAGTAACCAAATATCATAGGACCTGAATGAGCTAGATTAGAACCCCATGTGCAAAATAATTGAAACCAATCTTTTTAAAAAGCTGACCCCTGTTCAAACAGGATAAACAACTTAATGGTCAACCATAATTGGTTGTTGCCTAATTAATACATTACCAATAAACATCAGTCCACAGCTAATCAAGAATTTATGAAGCAATCAACTGTATCATTTCTAATTATTCAGGACGTCAGAAAAGAAAATATCATCCATTGTTGTCAAGCAAGGCCCTAGCCTAAAATAAGGGACATGTTACATTAAAAGTTTGGGATGAATCCTTTAGCAAGAAATTTTTTTAACCTTTTCTTTAAATGAACCCAAAAAATGTATTAGCAAGGTAGATCTTAAGTCATGAAATGATATTCCGGAAAAAATTAATTTTTGTACTACATTATAGCATCTTTCTTATTGACATTAGGCACTTGCTTTCCCATATCAAATTTTGTGACACCGCATGCAAAAGTTCTTTTTCTCGATAGGTACCTAGCAACCGGTGGAGAGAGAGATGAAATAAGAATGGACTGCTACGTTCAGTGTAAAGGTGTACATAGGAAAGACAATGTTCAAAGAAAAGCAAAGATGTATAGAAGACTACACATTTTCACCTTTTTCCCTGGCTCTCTTAAAAGTAATGTTATAGGCATAAGACTAGGCTTTGGAAGTCTCCGACTGTGCTAATGTAGAGTCGAAAGCTGCTTTTCTAAAAACTTCGTCCTTTTACTAAAATAATATACCTCCTTTCTCAGTTTTGTTTAGAGAAAGGAACAAAAAGGGTCAAAGAACATGACCTAATTTCATCTTTTCCTTGAGGGAATGCCTGAGAGAATGACCAGCCTTACTTAAGGTGCTTTTGGAGTCGCCACATTGGGTGCCTGCCCAGGCAACTCCAGTGCTTTTGAGAACACTAGTGACACCTAAACAGAACAATTGATCTCACTTCAACTCATAAACGAGACCAAGCACTTAGTGGCTTAATGTGGCAGAAGATGCTTGAAGGCCTAGATTATTTTCTCTTTGCAAATTGAACCCGATGCATCGATCAACCCCCAAATAACTCAAGGTTGCAATATTAATGACTTAAGTGGCAATGGTTGAATCAAAACTAAGTCAACACGTCATTACATTTAAGTGGTTATTTATTATTTTCCCTTAACATCAATATACACACTTCATATTTATACATTGAACTCACATTACAAAAAAGAGTGTATGAAGAAACCAAGATACCTCTTTGAATCATAGATAACAGGGAACACAAGCGAGTTCTCTATTATGTGCAAGAACTTCTTCGATTTCAAATCTGACTGCAACAAAGTAGCGAAAAACAGGTAAAACAACATGGCAAAAATGAGGAACTATTACATAATTCTTCATTTACAGGAAGATATCAACTAGCACACTGAATAAGCAAGTTCCAAGCATAAGATATATGTAACAAAACAAATATGACAGTTATAAAAAGACCATTAAAAGGAGCAGCTATTGAGGACCCACCTTATAAAATTCCATTAGTTCATCAGCTCTAAAGTTCTTCACCTAATATCAAAACAGAAACTAAGGCGCGATCAGCCAACACATCAATCGCAGTTGGTAGAGAAAACAAAACAAATGTGTAAATGAAAGCAATCTCATGAACTCAAAAGTGGCATTGACATGTTAAGCATACTTAATTTGGAATAATTCACTTTGCAAAATAGTAATTAGAAATAACACGCTAATGCATTGGAAACTACAAAATTTCCTTTTTAGTTACTTAGTAAGTCTCCTTAGAGCACTGTTAACAAAAGGGCACTTGTTAATCATACTTATTTAATATGATTCATTTTCCAAAGAAAAAATTACAAATACCACAAGAACAATCTGTGCATCCAATTGAAAACCATAAAAATTTCTTAATCAACTACTTCAGAATTGCCCCTAGAGAACAGTTAACAAAATCCTTACAAATACATAGATCTTCACTACAGATCAGACTCATGGCACATGCATGAACAGAAAAATACAATCTTTATCATGAAACTACCTGCTTCAAGGGGACGAAACTTATACTGGAAGGCGGCAAAGCCTGAGACCAAAGGAAAAGGAACATGAGTCGGTGATACACTGCACTTCTCATAACATTTTATCATACTTTGCTCTAAGAAACATTTAGCCGTAGCAGATATATAACTCGTACATATTAAGAAGAAACATTTAGCTGTAGCAAATATATAACTCATACATATTAAGCTAAACCAAATGTGCAATTCCTTGTCATGTCTGTTTTCGTCTATGCTTTATCTAGTAGATGAGCACTCCTGATAGCAAAACATAATACTACGAATTTGTGGGATCAAAATAGAGTATCTCGGATATATATAGTAATACCATCCTCTGGGACAAGCTCAGAGGATGACAAAACTTGAACTGGTCAAAGCTTGTCTAGCTAGCTGCAACTCCTCGAAAACATGTAATAGATGCTGAGGCAAAGTGTGGGGTAGAAAGAAGCTTCAAGAGGGAATCCTTCAGGCATTTAAATATATAGAGAGAAAAAAAAGGAAAGAATAGGTGAGCACAAGCTTCCAGCCCGGATAACACTCTATCATGACAATGACAAGATCCATTATGCCAGCAATCTAAAAATCTTCCATTTAAGTTCTAACTGGGCCTTAGCTTCAAGCAAGGATAGTAGGACATGTGCAGAATTCTTCATTTTAGATTCTAGTTTAGGCGATTAGTTCAAACACACACCTCATAGCTGAAGGGGCCTTCTAGCGTATCCAAGTCATGAGTCCCAATTGCAACCAGTGTTCTTCGCCTAAAATATCGAGAGAATCCGAGCATGTCAATCCAAGCAGAACATTTTGAGGATCTAGCATAAGCACAAGCATCTGATGTACTAAGTGGAGGGATTGGGGGGCTGGGCATCTATTACATGCAAATAAAATATCAAATTGAATATAGATCTCGAGAATGAAAACTAGTTCAAGTAACATATCTATCATCACCACTTCACCAAAATATTCAAAACAACTCAGCGGAGTCCTCTCTTCACATCCAGGCATTTCTCACAAATTATTCAAAGATCGAACCACACAGCATCTCGATAGCCATTACGAGCAACATGGTCCGCGAAAGACTTTAACCCATCCGAAGACGGACACTAGCATCTTAAACCCCCGAACCAAAACTCACCCACGACTCGCGAAACAGCTCCAAACCCATCTGAAACACACAACATCTAACCGAATGCCGAATCAGCTTCGCAGTCACCTGTTCGCCGGAACTTTAATTTTGTAGATGACTTCCTCGTCCTCATCAGTCTCCTCTTCCGGGTGCTTCTCCTTTATGATGATTGCCTTCTCCGTCATCTGGCCAGCACAAACAAAGAAGCCCAACCCCTCAGCCTTTAAAAAAGGAAAAATCCCCCCCCCCAAAAAAAAAAAAAACCAGGTTTGATTTGCTCGCGGTGGTTCGCCGGTCGGAAAGAGGGAGGGCAGAGAGAGAGAGGGAGGTCGCGGTCCTCTCGCCAGTCCCGTGCAGTGGTTCGTCGATTGCTCGAGGTCCTCTCGCCGGTCCCGTGCGGTGGTTTGCCGGTCGGAAAAAGGGAGGGCAGAGAGAGAGAGAGGGGGAGGTCGCGGTCCTCTCACCGGTCCGGTGCGGTAGTTCGTCGGTTGCTGGCGGTGGTTCGCCGGTCGGAAAGAGGGAGGGCACAGAGAGACTGGGAGGTCGCGTCCTGTTCGTCGGAGAGAGAAAGAGAGAGGGAGGGAAGAGTGAGAAAGGCGAGAGAGGAGAAAGAGAGAAAAACCCAGCAAATTCTAGTGAGGAGAGCGAAAAAAATTTGAGCGGGAGGAATAAGCTGACCGTCCTTTCTTCTGCGGTGGAGCCGAGCCGAGCCGACCAAAAATCAGCGCCTTCCTTTTTCAGCGTGTCCCGCTCGGGGACACGTGCCGATATTTCATTGGTTAGTGTGCACCAGGTCAGCGGATGACGTGGCGCGCACTAACCACTGAATATTTTCTCTTTTTTCAGAGCTTTAATTACAAGGTAGGTTGGTTCCCACCTTGAAACCTGGAATCAGATTGAGCAAGGTTAGTTCTCCATTTGTGGAACTAGCTCACCTGATTGTCTAGTTTGGTCAAGTCCCAAAATTGGTGATTCCTTTTCTTTTTCTTTTTCTTTTTTGGTTTCTTCTATTCTCTACAAGTAGGAGTTTCTCAACATTGAAAGAAATTTTTTTTTTACTAATTAGGGTTTGCCTCAAAAATAAATAAATAAAGATATCTTGGTTAGTTTGAGCAATCCAATTACTTTTGTGGAATTGAAAACTGAACCGATCCTTCCGAAAATCACTTGAGAGATACCTGGTTCGGCCCATTTTCCGAATAGAACCAAAACTTGGGAACCAGACGAATGCACGCCCCAATGTATGACTGAGATGAGCTTTCGTTTTCAATGGCTTTTGCTTCCGGAATAAGGTTTGCGAGATTTCTCATGTCCCGGGTCTCGTTGACCTCGTAATCGATTTCCTGGTCAACGCAAATGAAAATATACTAAGATGGCATGCCGGTCTTAGTCGTTAATTATGCAATGTTTGTAATTTACCTCGCTTTCGACTACAGTTTCTACGCTGTGATGGTGTAATAAATTCATATGACACCGATAGTCAATTTATAATGACGTGACATCGATGAGGCACGATATCGTAATTTAATATACACCAAATCTCCAACACTTCATATCGCAATTTCTTAGATCTCCATCACTTCCTAAACTTGAATTTGAACTAGTCAGGTTGCTCGCGTTTTGCGTGAGGATATATTGATAAACGTGTTCTGATATGTATCATTTCTCTTCTTTGCTACTAGCATTGGTAGGTTTTTACGATGTGTTATGTGAGGTCGTTATACATTGAACGTAGGACATGCAAAATAAAATAGGAAAATTACCTAAATAGTTATAAACTTATTGTGATTATGCTAATTCAGTTTTAAACCTTTTTTTGCTAATTCAATCTTAAATATTTTGCATTTATGCCAATTTAGTCTATCCGGCTATATTTAGCCAGCTGGTGCTGACATAGACTCTAGTTAGCGTCAATTGTCCAGCTGACGCTAACATGGCAATTTTTATAATATATTTTTATTTTTTACAATTTTTTTTAATATGAATATTTTTTCTTTTATTTTTATTTTTTCCTCTTTTTTTCCTATTGTTCTTCTTCTTCCCCCTAGTGGCCGATGAGGCTCCGACGAGGGCCACAAAGCCCTTGCCCGGCCTCACCTAGATCTGGGTGAGGCTTGGGGGCTGCAAGCAAGGCGACTTCACTCAAATCTGGGTGATGACAACTTCACCATAGCCTTGCTGGTCGCGAGCGAAGGCAACCTTACCCATGGCCTCTAGGCCTTCAAGAGGCACGGCCATGTCAGATCGAGGTTAAAGTGCAGCAGCAAAGCTCAATCGAGCCCAACAACCATTGGTAGAGGGGGGGAGGACCATAAGGCAGAAGGGGAGGACCATGAGGCACCTTGCGAAGGCCTAGGGGCTGTGAGGGCCTCACCGGCCATGGGCAAAGGTGGCCATGGCCTCCCTAATTGCTGACAAGACCGCCTTCACTGTGGTTGGTGAGGTCGCCTCGCCCGTGGCTCTCAAGCCTCACCTAGATCTAAGAGTGGCTAGGTGAGGGCCTACGAACCTCGCTAGAGCCACATTGGTCACTACGATTGGTGGGGGTGAGGGGAAGAAGAAGAACGATAGGAAGAATAGAAAAAAGAAAAAGAAAAAATAATATATTAATAAAAAAATTCATAATATATTAATAAAAATTTCAAAAAATAAAATATTATCTAAAAAAATTATCATGTCAGCGTCAGCTGAACGGTCAATGCCAATCACGGTTCATGTTAGCACCAGCCGCCCAAATTTTGCCAAATGGACTAAATTTTTACAAATATATAAGGTTTAAAACTGATTTGACCAAAAAAAAAAAAAAAGAGTTTTAGACTAAATTGACATAATTGTAATAAGTTTATGAGATTTTTGGTAATTTTTACCAATTAAAAGTATTTGTCAATTTTGACACAAAAGACATTGCCTTCATGATTAAACTTTAAATTTTGATAAATTAGATGGGTAACATAATTTATTTTTTTTGGGGTACTTGTGTTGTAGAATTATTATAAAAGAGGGTTTTGTATACTATTAGCTTCATCAAAACTACAATTTTTGTTTTCTTCTATGTGGATTGGTTTATTCTCAGTTGTACTCTTTAGACGATGTTATGATTCCATATTAATGGTTAAGATAAAACTCGAGGTCATCTCTCCCATTCCAATTTTACTCGACGAGATTTATAAATTAAAAAAAAGTTAAACAACAAGATAATAAATTAAAATTTCAAGCTTTGAGCTTCTCTCTTATCTATTTTTCAAAATCACTTTCAAATTAAGCCGTTTTTTAGATAAAATGATTTTGATCTTGGTTTAATATTATTATCATTTTTTTGTTGTTGTTGTTATTCTTCTTCTTCTTCTTCATCTCCATCTTTATTCATTTTAAGGGTGCGTTTGGTTGGACTTTTGGGGAAAGCCATTGGGAAAATGCAAAGGACTTTAAGTTGAAGAGGTTTTTCATAATGCAAATTGCGTTTGGTAAATGGTAACCTAAAAGTCCCTTGCGAAATACCTTTAACCAAAATTGTGTTTGGATAAGTTATATTTATAAAAGTCTTTATTATTAAAAAAAAAAATGACCGGTGAAGGGCGACGGTGACTGGCGAAGGGTGGTGGTGACCGGCGAAGGGCGGGCGACCGGCGGCCATCGTCCGAGGTTGCCGGACCTCGGGCGGCCCCCGGAGACCACCGGCGAGGGCCGCCTAGGGTCGGGCGACCGCTGGCGACCCAGGCAAGACCCTCACCTGAGGTCGCGTGGCCTTGGCGAGGGTCACTTGCAATTGGGCGACCGCCGACAACCTAGGCGAGACCCTCGCTTGAGGTCGCAAGGGTCGCGCGACGTCGGCCGAGACCCTCGCCAAGGTCGCCGACCACAGGCGAGACCCTTGCTTGAGGTCGCGTGGCCTCGGCGAGCTTGCCTGTGGTCGAAGACCTCGGCGAGGTCTCGGCTGGGGTTGCGCGACCCCCGGCGCAGCAGCCCTCGCTGAAAGTCTCGCCTGGGTCTCGCGACCCCTGGCGAGATGGCTGCCTGGCACGCAACCTCAGGCACCAGCGCGACCTCCGCAACCTCCCGGCAACCAGATCTAGGTCCGCCAAAGGTCGCACGACCTCGCGGCGACTAGATCTAGGTCCGCTAGAGGTCGCGCGA
Source organism: Eucalyptus microcorys (assembly GCA_014182515.1). Classification (NCBI taxonomy): domain Eukaryota; kingdom Viridiplantae; phylum Streptophyta; class Magnoliopsida; order Myrtales; family Myrtaceae; genus Eucalyptus; species Eucalyptus microcorys. The sequence goes on from CM024569.1 coordinate 12,368,538, forward strand.
CTTCGCGGCGACCAGATCTGTGTCGCACCTGAGGTCGCGCGACCTCTGGCGACCTAGATCCAGGTCGCACGGCCTAGATACCCGCCGGAGGTCGCGACCCAACTGGCGACGGTCGCCGTGACCCTCACCGGCCTCTCACCAGTCCGTCGCCCACCTTTAGCAACCCTGCACAAGATGAACAGCTCAACAAACGAAGGAGATGAACGGCAATGAAGGAGATGAACAGTAAGCCAAAGCCAAAGCTGAAAGCCCATTGGGCTTTCAGCCTTCAAAAGGTTGGCCTTCGCACAAGGGGGTTTCCAAAAAATTTCCCAAACGCCTAATACTTGGCCAAAAGGCCTTTAGGTGTCCAAAGATACTTGGGAAAGCTGTTCCCAAGTGCAGCCTAAGGGTGCGTTTGGAAACTGCTTTGAAAAAAGGCTTTGAGAAAATGCAAACACTTTTTAGTTAAAGGAGTTTTTCAAAATGCAAACGGTGTTTGGTAAATTGTACTTGGAAAGTCCATTTTGAAGTAGCTTTGGAAAAAATAATGTTTGGAAAGACTACATTTACAAAGGACTTGGTGATTAATAAAAAAATAAAAAACTATCAAAAAAAAAAAAGAGTTCACCGGCGAGGGCGGGAGGTCGCCGGCGAGACCCCGAGACGACCGGCGAGGGCGCCAAGGGTCGGCGACCCCGGCGAGGGTCGCCTAGGGTCGGACGACCCTCGGCGGCCCTTCGCCGGAGGTTGCGCAACCTCGCGACGACCAGATCTAGGTCACCGGAGGTCGCGCCGGTCGCCGCAAGGTCGCGCGACCTTCGGCGACCCAAATCCGGGTCGCGCCCGAGGTCACACGACCTCCGCGTCGCGCCCGAGGTCACACGACCTCTGCGTCACGCCCGAGGTTGCGCGACCTCCGGCGACCTAGATCTAGGTCGCGCCTGAGGTCGCGCGACCCAGAGTTGGGTCGCGGCGACGCGACTCTTGGGCGGTCGCCGGGACTCGCAAGCGGTCGCCGCGACTCGCCGGGGTCGCGCGACTGGCCGGTGATGCTCGCCGCGACCTCGCCGACCTCAGCCGAGTCCATCGCCGGCCTCTCAAGCTCGTCCGCGCCGTTGGAGAAAGAAGATGAACAAGTACACATGTGAACGGTGACGAGGCATTCCGAGAATGCCGAAAGCCCAAGGCGCCTAGGACCCGCCTTGGGTTTTCAGCCTTGCAAATGCCAGCATTTCCCCAATGCGCTTTGTAAAGTAGTTCCCAAACACCTCCATTTTGGCCCAAAGGCCTTTAGCCCCTCAAAGCCCCTTCCAAAGCAGTTTCCAAACGCACCCTAAGTCTACTGGTTTTGAAATACATGTAGTTAGATAACGACCCATTGGTTTAATTGCCTACCAACAATCTTTCACAGTTTTTACAATCGCCTAATAAATAACAATCTTTCACATCGTTATAATGTACCGATTTTTATATATTGACTTTAGTATAACTGCATTATCTCATCAACTTTCTCCACTCTTTCATGACCCAAAAGATGGGCATCGCAGGTTAATTCAACAACCATCCGAAGTGCACGTTAGAATCATGCGGCGGCTTCTTTTGGGACCTCGTCACGCATGATTGTCGGTCGTTGTGAAGTTGAAATTAGCACAGGTGGTCCCCCGCACCAGCACCGAGGAGCTGAACCCTAGCCTCATCTTCCCGAGGTCGAACTGCAGCAGGTTGTCCTCCATCTGGTGCCCTCCGATCAAGATCGCCGCCCGGAACTCGGCCCCGCCGTCCACAAGCCCCAGGCACCACGCGTCCGTCCCGTTCCTCTGGATCCTCACCATCGAATTCGCCCCGAACAGCCTCCAGACCGCGTCCTGGCCATGCATCACCAGGTCGATCGCCGGCACGGCTGGGCCTGCGCGGGTGATATTCACGTGTCTGGCGGAGTAACACAAGCCGAACGGCTTCACCGGCTGTGTCGCAGTGAGGTTGAATGCAGCGGAGGCCTCCCGCGCAAACGCCCTGGCGACCGCCCCGTTGATGGAGGTCTGGACCGTGGTGTAAGGCACGAGGGTGCTGATCATGGTCCCGCCGTGACCGCTCTTCTGGTCGATCGCCAGCAGAGTGGCGTTAAGCGGTACGGCCTTCCCGTTGACCTTGATAGCCGTCACGTTGACGTAGTACTCAGCCGCCGGTTTCGGCTCGTATACGACAAAGGTGTCTCCCTGTGGGTTCAGGAGGATCGGCGTATAAGAGAGATTCTTGGAGAGGTCTATCCCGGGGAGGAAGTTGTAGGGCCCAACCGTGCCCACAAACGTGACGCCCGCCGCTGACCGCGACCCGGACAGGCACAACGCGAAGCACCGTGGCAGGGACCGGGCCTTAGCGACCTGCACGGGAAGAGAGACGTTGGAGAACCCGAGGGCGGCGAGGCCGGAGGTCCCATTTGGGAATTCGGTGAGCAGGTCGGGCCTGGCGCAGGAGAAGAGGAAGTTGGGCACGACCTCCACCCGCCCGGCGCTCGACCCGTCCGTGGAAGGGAGGCCGAGGGCGTCAAGGAGAGCGTCCTCAAGGCCGACCTTCAGGATGAGGGGGTTCTCCGGTGAGTACAGGCAGCTGTCGTTGGAGCAGGTGGGGCTGGGCGGAGGGCCGGAGCAGTAGCCGCAGCCGACGGCGTCGAAGGGGTAGCAGACGGAGGAGTTGCAGTGGATGTGGCGGTAGGTGGAGGAGGAGGAGTAGTAGTTGCTGTAGCAGTCGACCCAGAAGAAGCGGCCGCCGAGGTGGAGGAGGAGGTCGAGGCGCTGGGGAGGGGTCTTGAGGTAAACGGAGAGGGTGTATCGGAGGGTCGTGTTGTCCTTCGGATCGGTGCGACTAAGGGCAAGGACTGCCGTGGCGGCGGCGGCGGCGGCGGCGGCGAGGTTGAGAGTGAGAGCGTTGGAGGAGGAGTGAGAGAGATGGTGGTGACGAGGAAAAGGAAGAGGACGAGGACGTGGAGTGGCATTGTATTCGTCAGGTTGGAATGGGTTCGGCGCCTTCGAGTTTGGTCACTGAGAGAAAAGGGTTTGGACGAGTTTCTATTAAGAGAGCACGGGCGGAATATGCCAAAATCCAATTCTTCGGGTGCCTTTTGAACTACAAAGTTAATTTCCTTTCTAATAGGCGAGCGGCTGTAATTGAGTTGAACAATAATTCTGATTTTAACAGAACTTATCAAGCCTAAGCTACTGAAAAAAAGTCAACAAAATTTCGAAGATGGTTATCTAAATTAAATAAAAATGTTATGGTATAAATTAGGATACGTACAAGGCCTATTTATTCTTTTATCTGTCTGAGAATTCAAAGCTACTCCCCCCCCTAAAAAAAAAAGGGTGTTTTATGGCAATTATATTGCAAATACTCAGTGATGTTTTACTCTTAGACATGCTACGGGAGTGTGATTTATTTTTAATTTTAGTGTTGCCATATATGTGCATCGTATAAGCACAACAAATTTAGGGACCTGAAATGTCGATTTTCAAATATCATAGATATTTTACAAAATTAACTGAAAATTGATATGGTATAAAATTTCATCCATAGATCATGACATGTTTGTATAACATAGATAACCATCTTTGGAATTTGGTTTTATGAATTTTTTCAACAAGTTAGGCTTGATAAGTTCTTTTCAAATCAAAATTAGCGTTCAATTTATAGGCAACCGTTATATTGAGTAGCATAGATCTTATCAAGCCTGATATGTTACACAAACATGTTGTGATCTATCAAGCCTAAGTTACTGAAAAAAAAATCATAGAACCAAATTCTGATTTTAACAATAGTTTTACGAAATTATTGTAGAACTGTTTGGAATTTGGTTTTAACAATAATAATTTAACAGTAATTCTGTTAAAATCAGAATTATTGTTCAGCTTATTACAGCCGATTGCCTATTAGAAAAGAAAGTGACTTTGTGGTTCGAAAGGCACTGTTACTCTATAGGAATAACGGTGCCTTTATCTCAGCATTACTCTAGTTTCGGCATGAATTCTTCAACAAAAGCATTACGAAGTCATTCGCTTGACTTGCCACCCCCACATGCACAAGGTGCAATAACTTCGTTTTCAATGCTCAGGCCCAATTGTTTACGTGCTGTATTCAATTTATTACAGCCGGTTGCCTGTTAGAAAAAAAACAATGACCTTGTGGTTCAAAAGATGCTGTTATCCTTTAGGAATAATCGTGCCGTTATCTCAGTATTGCCCTAGTTTCGACATGAATCTTTGACCAAGCATTACAAAGTCACTGTCGCTTGACTCGCCACTCCCGCAGGCACCGGGCAGGATAGCTTCGTTTTCGACGCTCATGCCCGATCGCTCGACGTGCTGTGTTCGCGAAGAATCGTGTCGGCGTGCGGGATGAGGAGGGAGTTGCGTAAACAGGAGGAGGACAATCGCACACGTCCGATGGGAATTCGCTTTTGTATGATACGATATAAGCTCGGTAAAGACAAAAGGTGTGTGCATAAACTGTTTCTGCGGGGATATTTGATCATATGATTTGACTTACTATAAGAATAGTGGTTCGTTGGAATGGGTCTCATAAAAATTTATAATTTTTTTGTGATTTAATTTTTTGTTGTTTAGAATAAATTATTATTATAACTAGTAAATTAAAAATTATCACGTAATCATTTCTCATAATTAAAATACTCATGCTTTTGAATGTATGGGAATCTTAAATATTCATAATTGCTGCCGGACACCACGTATTTTTCTATTTCACCGACTAATGGTGCTAGCGTTCTTGTTTATTTGTCTTTCTTTTAAGTTTGGAAAGTTACATATGGATGATGTTAATTAGGGTAGATGGACCATCGAAAATTGGAGAGCATAAAGTCTCCTCCAATTTGAGTATGGGGAAGGACTGCCCTCTTTTATTTTTCGAGCCATGTTTCCTGTGATTCTTGGATGGAGGAAATTTCTCCTACCCGATTTCCAAGGGTTAATAACATGTACACCATTCATACTATGTCTGTTTAGTTAGTTTGCATGTAGATGATATCCAATCAATTAAATACACAGATCGAGAGGAACATAGCCCTTTTTATTTTTCAATTGTAACCCTAAGTATGATATATTTTGTGCTTTCTTTTGTCTCTAATTAGAGGGAAGATTTTTTTTTTATTAGTGAATTATGTGTATTGACGTGATCGAAGTGTAAACTTAACAAAAGATAGATCTAATGATATCCATTTATATGGCTCACCAATTGTCACAACGCTTTCTCCAATCCAGGATGGGAAAACATTTGATGTTCCAATCCAAGATTTGCTTGTACTTTTTACTGGATTAATGTTTTCTCCAACCACCATTCTATTGATGAGTTACAGATTGTGAATATCACCCACAAGAATTATTTTTTCCTCCAACTGCACCCTTTTGATTAATGTGTTACAAGTTATGGATTTTAGTCATATGCAAAATTAACTAAATATAAGTTTAGGTGATACTCATGGCTATAACCAACAATCAAAAGGGTGATTGGAGGAATTTTCAAAATCAGTTCCAAATTAAGATAATATATTAAAGCTTCTAACTTCTCTATTCTCTATTTTTCAAAATCAGTTTCAAATTAAGCCGATTTTAGATAAAAAAAAGATTTTCATCTTTATTTAATATTGTTATAATTATAATTTTATCAAGTGCACTTCTTTTGATATACATATACTTAAATAACGACCCATCGGTTTAATTGCCTCCTAACAATCTTTCACATTTTTTAAATTGCCTGATAGATAACAATCTTTCATATCATTATAATGAATTAATTTTATATATCAATTATAGTATAACTGCGTTATTTCATCAACTTTCTCCCCTCTTTCACGCTGCAAAAGATGGGCATCACATGTTATTTCAAAACCAAGCCATCCACCATCATCGTTCAAGATTGAGGTTGGCGTTCCGACCAGCCAAAGTGCACATTCAACTCACGTATGATTGTCGGTCGTGAAGTTGAAATCGGCACAAGTGGTCCCCCGCACCAGCACCGAGGAGCTGAAACCCAACCTCATCGACCCGATGTCGAACTGCAGCAGGTTGTCCTCCACCTGGTGCCCTCCGATCACGATCGCGGCCCTCACCTCAGCCCCGCCGTCCACGAGCCCCAGGCACCACGCGTCCGTCCCCTTCCTCTTTATCCTCACCATCGAATTCGCTCCAAACACCCTCCAGAACACGTCCTCGCTCTGCATCACCAGGTCGATCGCTGGCACGGCTGGGCCTGCGCGGGTGACGCCCACATCTCTGGCGGAGTAACACAAGCTGAACGGCTTCACCGGCTGTATCGTGGTGAGGTTGAACGCGGCGGAGGCCTCCTGCGTGAACGCCTCGGTGACCGCCCTGTAGATGGAGGTCTGGAGCGCGGTGTAAGGCACGACGGTGCTGATCAGGGTCCCGCCGCGACCGCTCTCCTGGTCGATCGCCAGCAGAGTGGCGTTCAGCGGTACGGCCTTCCCGTTGACCCTCACAGCTGTCACGCCAACGTAGTACTCCGCCGCCGGTTCCCGCGCGTATGTGATCACCGTGTCTCCCTGTGGGTTCAAGAGGATCGGCGTATAAGTGAGGCCCTTGGAGAGGTCTATGCCGGGGAGGAAGTTGTAGGGCCCGGCCGAGCCCACGAAGGCCACGCCCACCTCTGACCGCGACCCGGACAGGCACAACGCGAAGCACCGCAGCAGGGACCAGGCCTCAGCGACCTGCACGGGAAGAGAGACGTTGGAGAAACCGAGGGTGGCGAGGCCGGAGGTCCCCTTTGGGAATTCGGCGAGCAGGTCGGGCTTGGCACAGGGAAGAGGAAGTCCGGCACAACGTCCACCCGCCCCACTCTCGACCCATCGGTGGAAGGGAGGCCAAGGGCATCGAGGAGGGCGTCCTCAAGGCCGACCTTCCGGGTAAGGGGGTTCTCGGGGAAGTAATCGCAGGTGGGGCCGGGCGGCCGATCGTAGCTGTAGCGGCAAGTGAGGGAGTCGAGGGGGACGCAGACGGAGAAGTTGCAGGGGATGTGGCGGTAGGTGGCTGATGTGAATTGTTGCGGAAGGATCGTTCTACGAAGGCCCAAATGGTGCGAATTGCAAACCTCGACCTCCAATCAAAACTGTGATTGGCATCCTCGGTATGAACGTGACATGTTGATGAACACGTGTCAACCAACCAACGTTATAGACACCACGAGTGAAAGAATTCGCTATCTCGCTCGATAAGTCGAATTGACCACTACAAGAGAATCTTGATTAGGTTAAGTCCTCAAAACAGTAAAAAGAACCTCTCTATTCTTTTTCTCAAAGTAAAAAAAAATCTATCTCCCAAAGAAATTCAATCAATCTTTAATATATAGGCCTTCTAGTAGCCACACAAACCCTAAAAATCTAATGCATCATATTCTAGAATGTTCCTATTATAGAATATTACTAAATAAGAAGAATATTCCTTTTTGATTTGGTCAAATATTTGGTGACCAGATAATCAAATTGCGCCAAGATTTCCAAAATTCTTTAAGATCTGATCCAAGATCATCTCCACGCCAAAGATCACGAACCATGACGCCAACAGCTTGTCTAAATTGCTTGGCCCGCGCTCGAGTGATCGAACCAGTAGGAATGGACAATGGGTCCTTAACACCTTCTCCTTGATATGGCTCGATGTCCACATCAGTGGCGGAGGAGTAGTTGCCCGAAATAGCAGTCGACCCAGGAGAAGTGGCCGCCGAGATGGAGGAGCAAGTCGAGGCGCTTGGGGAGGGGTCTTGAGGTAAACGGAGAGGGTGTACCAAAGGGTCATGTGGTCCTTCTAGATCGGCGCGAGAAAGGGAGAGGACGGCGACGGCGGCGGGGAGATTGAGAGTGAGAGCGTTGGAGGAGGGGCAAGAGTGATGATGGTGGCGGCGAGGAAGAGGATGTGGATTGGCATTGTATTCGTGATGTTGGGGATGAGTTTTGTCGGTGAGAGATGAAAGGTTTGGACAAGTTTCCATTAAAATAGCAAGAGCGAAATACGCCAAAAAATCCAATCCATCGTGCACTGACCCACTGGATTAGGCAACATGCTCGGGATCTTGTCTCCAGCTTTGGACTTTCGGGATCGAATCGCCTTGGTTTCGGCACGAATTCTTTGACCAAGCTCTGGAGATTACGAGCGTTACAAAGTCAGTCAGTCACTCACTTGACTCTCGCCAGTCCCGCATGCACCGGGCGCGATAGCTACGCTCGAGGCTCATGCCCGATCGCTCGACGAGCTGTGTTCGCGAAGAATCAAGTCCGTGGTCGGGATGAGGAGGGAGGTTGCGTAAACAGGAGGATGACGATCGGTCGCATCCGATGGGAACTCTCGTCCAGAAGGATGCAATGCACGTTTGGCACAAGCCTTTTTATACTGTTTCCGCCGGGGACGGTTGACCATATAATAATCAAAATACTCATGCTTTTAATACTCATAATTGCTGCCAGACACCACATAGTTTTCTATTTCACGGACTAATGGCGCTGGGATTCTTTTGTATTTGTCTTTCTTGTAAGTTTCGAAAGTTACATTTGGGTGATTTTAATTAGGATATAGATGAACAATCGAAAATTGGAGAGCATAAACTCTCCTTTAATTTGAATGTGGGAAAAAAAGACTGCCCCTGTTTTATTTTCGAGCCATCTTTCCCAGATTTTTGGTTGGAGAAAATTTCTCTTACCCGATTTCAGTGGGTTAATAACATGTGCACCATTCATATCATATTTGTTTAGTTAGTTTGCATGTGGGTGACATCCATCAAATTAGATACATGAATTGAGGGAATTTTTTTTTTATTAGTGGATTACGTGTATTCACACGGTGAAAATGTAAAACTTAAAAAACATAAATCTAATGACATCTATTTTTATGACTCGCCAAACATCACAAGCCTTTCTCTTTACCAAAAAAAAAAAAACATCACAAGCCTTTCTCCAACCAAGGATGGAAAAAAAGCCATGCAACAATTGAACTTCCAATCGAAGATTTGCTTGTACCTTTTTCACTAGGGTTAATGAAATATTAAGTTATATCATCGTTATGATCTGTGAGTTACAAATTGTGGACATCACCTATAAGAACTATATTTTTTTCCAACTGCATCATTTTAAGCATCATTTTAATTAGTGTGTTATAAATTATGAATATCACTCACATGCAAAGTTAATCAAATATAAATATAAGTGATATTTGTGGCTATAATCAACAATCAAAAGGGATTGGGGGAATTTTCTCTAACCAAAGTTCGAGGGAAACATGAACCGTTGCGAAAAGTAATTTAAATATAAATTCGAGGGATGTTAATGATTGTAATCTCCTGATCAGGGGGGCAGGGGATGGTGGAAAGAATGGCTATGAAACCTGACAGCAAGTCTCTTTGTTCGAGGCATGCATTATTTATTTATCTGGCTCTAACGGACCACGAGCGTGGACATTTAATGAGGTGATTGCGGAGATTGTACTGAACCATTGACCTTGTAGTTAATGACCCCAAAACAGAACACACTTACGCGAAGAAAAACTATAAACTCGAAGACGTGAAATTGAAGTTAGAGCATGTGGTCTGACGGAACAGCAGCGACGAGCTAAACCCTAGCTTTTGCCCAACCAGATCAAACAACAAGAAGTTGTTCTCCATCTGATACGACCCGACCACCACCGCTTGTTCCGCCCTCTCCCCGCCGTTGACGAACGCGAGGCACGCCACGTCGTTGCTCACTTGCTTCATCGAGTTTGCCCCGAAGATCGTCCAGTTTTTCCCGTTCCCGAGCACAAGATCGATCCAGGGCACTGGCAACCCAACCCTCGTTGACCCTAGCGCGCTCGTGTTGAGGCACAGGTCGAAGGGCTTCACCTTCTTCGCACGCGGGATCCCTCTCGTCAACCGTGCGAAGAGCGCGAGGAACTGCCGGTACACGTGGCTCCGGAGCGTCGTGTATGGAACCACCGTGCTCAGCTTGACCCCACCGTGGCCGAGAGAGTCAAACTCGAGCATGCGCCGCAGGAACGAAGCCGGCTCACCGTTGATGCAGATGGATCGGACGTCGATGTAGTAGTCGAGATGGTGCTTCATCACGGGGTTCTTAAGCAATGGAGTGAACGCGAGGAGCTGTGTGACATCGATACCTGGTGGTGGAAGCAAGTAAAACGGCCCATTTCCGAAGAAGCTCACTCCAGGGGATAAAGAACTGCTCGGCAAGCAAATTGCGAACGACTTGTTGACCACCGTGGATCCGACAGCCTTCTTGAACAGTGAGGGGAGAGATAAGGAACTGGGCGAGAGGCTTGCCATTCCTGAAGATCCAGACGGGAGAGCATGAAACAGCGATTCTGGAGCGCAGGCGAACGGGACGCCATTCACGGTAATATTTGCTTTCGGGACGTGGCCATCCGTCGAAGGAATCACTACGTTGTGGGCAGCCAGCTCCGACGACGCACATGACTTGGCGACGGGGTTCGATGCTGTCACTGCACACAAGCAAAATTGATGACCGGAGCTCGAGCCATTCTTACCACCGATTTGGACCCTACTCTGATGAGGACAAGACCCGGGATGGGGCTGGTAGCGTCTCGCGGCGACGCATTGCTGGGAGCCACAGGGAAGGATGGTATCATGTGGGTCGCAGCGACGCCATGAAAACGGGGACGAGAGGTCGATGATGTAGCTGCCATCCTTCGGACCGAGGGTGATGGAGTAGAGAGAAGTGGATGAGTCTTTGGTGATGGGCGAAACTAGGGCATGGTAGGGTTGGGCTGAAGAGGCAATAGTGCTGATAGCGAGTAGCAGTATGAGGATGATGGTGAGAGGAGGAGGAGGAGGAGGAGGAGGAAGAAGCATCATTGTTTTAGCTTGAGGGTCAAACGGGTGATGTTGGTGCTTTGATGGAGTAGAGGATGAGGCTCATTAAGTAGGGGTTTCGAGCGGCAGCGATGGAGCGCTAACATTAAATTAGGGTAAATTTGAATTTTGTCCGCGGAGCCGTGATTCATTTTAGTGTAGTCTATCACGAACAAGATCTGAAAACTTAAATGAATTTACTTAAAAAAAATCCCACATTTTCCGTTGTTTGCATTAGGGGTGAGCGATTCCAAAGTTTCATATAGGTTCTACCTAAAATTTGAAACTTATGTTAAAATAGGTTTCTCATTTTTTGGAACTTAAAACCCACCATGTCATAGGTTTTAGAGTTTACATAGGTTCTACCTCTATTATTAATCAAATGATTGTAGTGAATTATCACATTTAATGACCCTCATTTATTGATGCAATTTACTGAACAATACTTATTTTTAGACATACAAAAAATATGAAACATTAACAAAGTAAAAATCTTAATCATAAAATGAAAATTCAAACTAATGGTTTCAAATTATACATTCATTATTAAACGCAATGGAATATCACAATATTGCGCAAAGATGAATATACCGAAAAAAAAAAAAAAAAAAAATCTAGGTTTCAAGTTTTACCAACTTAGAACCTAGAACCTACCCATCGAAATAAATTCTTCAATTTTCAGAACCTGAAACCTATTTTACATACTTTAAAACTTAGAATCGAATAGGTTCCAACGGTCTGGTTCTTAGGTTCGGGGTAAAACCTAGAGCCATACTCACGCCTAGTTTGCATGGGTGGTTTATTTGCCCATATTCATTGTATTAGACATGGGACATATAGAATTTAGATTGCACAGCTTTGACAGCCAATATTTAACCTTAGCTAGCAATAGTGCTTAGGGATACTAGAAGTTGACAGCCATCGGTCTACTAAAAAAATATTATTAGGTACTCGAATTGAGGCGACGTAATGTTTTTGAATGTTTGATGTGGCCTCACTTGCACTTTATCGGACCAATTAACTACCAAATTTTTAGACCGTTCCCACCATACATAAAATCGCGCCTAGAATTTTTAAATTCCTTTTTTCTTATTTAGCTATGACGATAAATCCGGAGGTACTTCCTTGGCTAGTAATCGCTGTTCAGTTTATTAATTCACCGGAGAAAACTTAAAGTTTCGTACACAAGATTTAATAGATCTAGCTTCTTCTTTTTTTAATATAGTCTGATCTGCTGGCATCTGAATGCAGTTAATAATTCCACGCAACAAAGTCAAAGTTGGGAGGAGTAAGTTGCAATTTTCAGCTTTGAATGTCTCGTTTGGACTGCCCTAGCTGGCATCACTCCAAAGTCAATACCCTGCCGTCCAACCCTTAAACACCCCTGCTTGTGAGACCATTCCATGCGCCATCAATCGAGAAAGAACCCTAAAAAATCAGTCTTCCACGAGATCCATGGCAACAGATGAAGCACTTGCCTCGAAGGAATCCTCCCTTGATGAATAGTTTCATGATCATGTTTCTCATCAGGCTAACCCAGGTGAAAGTTGATTGCCAGTTCTCTAATATTAGATCTCATTGATAAACCAGATACAATTATCTTTAACCAAATGATCACATAAGGAAGCTACCATGAAGATCCAACTTTAACCTGGGGAAGCCATAATCTTATCATGATACCATCGGTCACGTGAAATGCCATAGATGGGATGCTACAAGAGTTTAAAGTGTAGGCGGAAGGGAAATGATCACCCGTGGATTGAGAGGTCGGCGGAGGCGGAGCTCGCCATCCCAGGAGCCGAAGAGCGCGAACTGGCCATCGAAGGAGAGGACGATGGCCTAAACGAAGTGGGAGTGGCCGGTGAGGCGGTGGCGTCAAACACTGTAGACCTTGTCCTCCTTGAAGGTGTTGGGAAATAATTACCATAAAAAGTCCTAAACCTATTATGATACTTTTACCAAATTGTATTAATTGCTCAAAAGAATACATAAATAGTATATAGTTTTTATGACAAAACAAATCTAAACAAAGCAAGAATACTGAAAAGCAGAATCAAGTCTAGAAAATAAGGAGGATCAATGGAGCACCAGCAAAGTTAAACACACACTCGTTTTGCAAGAATGGATCTATCAAGTAAAATAATTAATGATCAATCATTAGATCATGTGTTTTTATCAATAATGAACATACGTCAAAAATTCCTTCTCCAATAATTATGATATTGTTAGTTGATGGTGTGTGCCTAGGTTTAGCTTTTTCTACGGCATCGCTATATAAAGATAATCAAATTAGGTTGTTGAACAAACGTAGATCTAATATGTGGAGAAGTAAATCTTCATAATCCAAAGCTTATAGAGAACTCATACATGAACATAGTAGAAGGATATTGAATCTCCAAAAGTATATTTATTAAACTTTCAAATCTAGTTTGGGAGAATATATCACTCAAATTTAGAATTAGATCAGAAAAGTTAACACTCTCAAATCGACAACTAGACCAGGAGAAGAGAGTTCCCTAATCTAAATCAAGAGAGAGAAAAAAAAAAGTAAGAAAAGAGCAATAAAATGCCAACAAAATTAAAAAGTAGAACGGGAGAAGAGAGCTCCTCAATCTAAATTGAGAGAGATGAAAAAAAGTTTAAAAAAAAAATAAAACGCAGATAAAATTGTGTCGATTGAGTCTTTCGTGGCATGCCCGACCATAACGTCGACATTTTTTTCAATTATATTTTAATAGTTTTATTTTCTCTCTCTAATACTTTGCAGGAATACAGGACTTTTTCCAATAGTAAATTAAGATCCGAAGGGGGCATGCAGCTATGCAGAATGAATTTCATGATCGGTTTTTAATAATCACTCTCCAAATCTTTTCCCCGTCCATCACGCTATTGGTCGCAATTGGTGGATCGAATCAAACAAGAATGCTGATGGTTCGATCGATATGTACACAGGCAAGCGATAAGATAAAATCGCACTGAACACATGAAGCCCCAATCCAAGCCCAATTCGAAGCCCAAAGCCCAATAACAAATCCCAAGCCCATGTTCAAGCCCAAACCTTAACTAAGTTTGGCCCTCTCTCTCGGCTAGTTAAGTAGAGAAACTAGCGAAAGCAAAGCCCTAGTCATCGTCTTCCTCGCGAACAGGTGACGATGAAGCTCGTCAGGTTTTTGATGAAGCTGAACAACGAGACCGTCTCCATCGAGCTCAAGAACGGAACCGTCGTTCATGGCACCATCACAGGTCCTCTCTTTCCCCTCTCTCTCTGGGTCGGCTTTTTTTTTTTTTTTTTCCCTGCATAGTTCGAGATATATCTCTGCATTCGGAGATAATGCCTAGAGAAGTTTCAAACTTGCTTCGTTAGATGGTTGGGTGATCCTTTGGGCGGGGCGGGAGTTGAGAAAAGAGAGAATGTGATTCGCATTGGCTTAGACGTCTTTTGGAGTTCTGCTCAATCTATGACTTTCAGTTGCTCTAGATGTTGGACTCGTTGGATGAACTTTGAGCTCGTGGACGTGTCGGCAAGTGTGTTCGGGCACTTCCCAGGAACGGTGTGCCGGTGCTGTGGAATGGGTGGGGTGGCTTTTTAAAGTTGCGGGATTTCGTTCTTCCTTCTGTGAAAGAGGTCCTGAGTGGCCTCTGAATTGCATCGACGAGCGAGTAGCTCGTGTCTTTACGTTTGGAGGGAGTGTGATGGATAGGTTGAGTTGTTTTCCAATTTCCTACCAACAAGATATAGTACGTGCTTTTTTTTCTTTATTTTTTTGGCTTGTTGGATGCTACTTATTCCCGAAAAATGGGAAAATTCTGTTCTATTTATGTTCTTTATGTCGTTTTGCTCATCTTGTCGTGCGTTCTTTCCTTTCTCTTACAACAAATTGCTCGCTAGTAATGACCCATAATGTGTGGTGTCATGTTTAGTGTTAGGAGAATGTATGCAAATGTTCTCCATCTAAGATCTTTGAGCTTTATGGAACACTTTATGTATGTGTAAGTGTTGCATTCAAGGGTTATCCCCTTCCTTCAGACGTTTGTGAGTGAGTTGCTTTTGTGTAAAGTTCTTTTGATTTCTAGTACTAGTTGTTGTCATCCTGGATTCTGTGCATTGGTTTGTATGAGGATTAGTTCAAAAGGTATGCTTATGTTAGATTTGTCAACGTAGTAGTTCCAGTTTATTAGCTGAATACATAAATAATAAAATTAACAGCTTATTGTCATATTACAGCACGATTACCCTGGACGCATTGGCTGAAACTCTTATGCTGCATGACTTTGTGAACCAGAAAAATCCCTCTCTGTGATGTTGGTCATGAATGACAGTATGTCTTCATGGAACTTTTGGAAGCACAATAAACATAGTGACAGTTGGGAGTATAGGAACATGTCCATACCTTTTATGAGAATCCCACTAGTGAGGATGCACATGTCCATACATGAATTATTATTTTAAAAATTCAGGTCTGCCAAATAAAATGGACTGCCATTTGTTTGCTTTAGTGATGGGTTGAGTTGAAGATGCTAGAATACTGCTCCTCAGCATTGGGACATGAAGTTATACTGCTTATTTGTCCTTGGGATCATATTATATCAAAAGTTGTTTGAGTTGAGTAAATGTGATCTCTTAAATACATTAGTTCTCAATTAATATCTGTGGAACCTGGAAGAAATTTTACTGGGGTGATTATATTATCTCAGACTAATGACGTTCCCATTCTGATGATAAAATCTATTGCGGTAGTGTCATTCATTGAATGGCTAGCTGGATGTTCAATGGAGGATACAAATTTGATGACCTTTACTTTACCTAAGTTAAGTTGTTGCTCTTTTCTTGCAGGACATTTTCCTGATTATTAAAACCTCAGTATCAAACAGGTTGATTGAAACATGGGTAAATTGAAGTTAAATCCTCCATGTTTTTATGGAACAAAAAATTGACATTCTGGAAGGTGAAAGGACCATAATTGAAATGGGATGGAAGTTAGAGATTGTAGTATTTATTTGGCCAAACAACTTGTTCATTTGGGTTATTATGGTCTTTGTTTCATATCTTTTTTTTTATAAGGAGGAGTTATGCTGAGTCGTATTGGCTTAAATCACTCAAGCATACTGAAGTTCTGGCATTTGTTTGATGTACTATTGTTTCTGCTCCACTAGATTGAAGAAGTTGATGAAATTTCATAATGGATGGTACTGTCATGTCTTAACCTTCACTTGTTATTAAATGATATTTTGATTTAATTTCTTGTAGTTAAGACTATTTGTCTTAATTTATTGTAGTTAACACTATTTACTACAAGAAGGATGCAGCTTCTGTGTACTTATGGTTTGATGACGTTTTATTTGTGGATATTACTCTTAAAAAGCACTTGCTTCTAAAGTTATGAGGCGCATGACTGATCTGATCAGAGTACAGTGTTGGGTCATTACAGGTGTTGATATCAGCATGAACACACATCTGAAGACTGTGAAACTTACCCTGAAGGGGAAAAATCCTGTGACTCTTGATCATTTGAGTGTGAGGGGTAACAACATTCGCTACTACATCCTTCCTGACAGTTTGAATCTAGAGACCCTGTTGGTTGAAGAGACACCAAGGGTCAAGCCCAAGAAGCCAACTGCAGGTGTGTGAACTTTATATATAATTTGTCGAAATCATTCATAACTTTACCTGCCTTGATCCTCATTTCCTTTTACATTCTGCAATGTCATGAACAATTGTACTACTTGCTATGTTAGGGAGGGCTGTGGGACGTGGTCGTGGCCGAGGCCGAGGCCGTGGACGGGGGCGTGGACGTTAACTTGCCCCTTCCAACTTTCATTGTTCCTTTGGGAACTAGTCTTGTGAACAACAAGCAAATGCTGGTTATATTGCCTTTGTGGTTTGGAGGTATATTCGATGTTGATTTATGCGTGAAAACTTTGGAGTTGCAATTCATTTCATTGATCTACTTCATGGAAACTGTAGTCTCCCTTGAGTTGGATCTTGATATCCTTAAGTTTGTAATATAGAGTACAACTGAGCCTCTTTGGCACAACAATTAGCTATGATAGACAAGGATTCTAAGTCTGTGGCAGCTCATTCTCCTGTGGCCATGCTTCTCTTCCTGCCAGAACGAAGTTTCCATATCTAGGGTATGGTGACAACAATTGCCTTAATTGTTGCTTGATTATGTTGCTGAAACTGATAACAACAACGGTCTACAGGTCGATCATTTAGTCGATAAAGAAGGCAGTGGGCATTCTTCAGTTGAATATTGAACTCATGAATTGCTGAGGTGCGATACTATAGCCACTGGTGAGGAATTTCAAAATTCTCCTTTAGTTTCCGGCAGCCAGATTTGCAAGCAGCCTTACTGATGTAGATCCTTACTTGCTTGTATAGATTAGGCTAGACATCTCAGGCCTTATCACTAGGAACTTGCCATGGGGTTCAAAACAATTCTTACCTGAATTCAGTGCACATGGACCCAGCGCATTTGGATCATCGAATACAAAGAAGTTGGTTGA
Organism: Eucalyptus microcorys; assembly: GCA_014182515.1. Classification (NCBI taxonomy): domain Eukaryota; kingdom Viridiplantae; phylum Streptophyta; class Magnoliopsida; order Myrtales; family Myrtaceae; genus Eucalyptus; species Eucalyptus microcorys. The sequence goes on from CM024569.1 coordinate 12,385,893, forward strand.
TTTCCACTAGGTCCAGTGGCTTGTTTTCTAATTCTTACCAAGCTGCGTGTTAGTGGCTTCTGTGGACTTGTATCATTTTTATTCAGCATGCGATCAAGGGCGATGAAATGAATCATAGCTCAAGGTGCAATGAGTTTATTAGACGAATCCAACAGATTATGGCCTCGCTAAAGTTTCCACTTTTACCAAACTGGTGTGAAATTTTTCTATATCAGAAGGCACATAGTCTGCCTCCCACTCCATCATTTTCATAATTTGCATGTGTACAAAAGAGCTGTTGATGTAGATGCAAAGCAACCTAGAAACGACCAAAGGAGGAATATCACTCATGATCAGGTTGTTGGTGAGGAGTCTGTTTCAAGTGTCATGGCCGAAACGATCTTGAACCGTACAGATGATGGTTTGGTTAGGTGGAGTGTCTCTTGCACGAAATCAGAAGATTTTGAGGGACCTCCTCCTTAGATCTCCACTCAAGTGAAGTTCTGAAGGGTGTTGTGCTTGTGGATCCAGTGTTAGCCAAAAACAAACAAAGACCCAGAAAATGAAAAATCTCCAATTCTCTACGTGACCTACAGGAGCAAAATAAAGGCTAAAGAATGTCTGGCTGCGTCTATAGGATCTATCAGTTTCTTTCAATCTTGAAAATTTGACTAACATGTTTATGATCTTGAGAATTTGTTCTGTAAAATTTCTGGATAGGGAAGTGTTTCCCTTTGAGGGAAAATTCTAACATGCTTGGTGCAGACGTACCGTGATTTGATCACTCGATGAGGTGCAGTTCTATGTGTGATTTGTGGAACTTGATTGTCTAGATGTATTCGATGCTCATGAACTTGATGTGAGAAAATTTAACAGATTTAGTATCTCCAATTCTCTACGTGACCTACAGGAGCAAAATGAAAAATATCCGTTTCACGGAAAATTACTTTTAGGAAAACATTTTCCGGATTTTTTGACATTTGTTTCACGGAAAATGAACTAGTTAAGGAAAATGTTTTTTTATCGAAGAAAACAACTTTTAAAAGTGAGGACATTGCTTCCTTTATGCTTTCTTTTTTTTTCCCTTTTTCATTTTTTAAAAAAGTCGAGTTTTAATTTTTTTTCCTTTGTCTTTTCTTTCTTTCCTTTTCATCTTCTTTCTTGGCCTTGGCCTGTCGCCAGCCACGGTGGCTACTAGCGACCAATCATAAGCCAGCTTGAGCCTCGGCTCAGCCGAGGCTCAAGCTTGCCGAATTTGGCGACTGCGTCTTGGTTGGCCGTTGGGCTGTGGCCATCTTCAGGCATGTGGCGGCAGAGGAAGGAGGAGGAAGAAAAGAAGAAAAAGAAAGAAATTTTTAAATTTAAAATAATAAAAATTCGATTTTTTAAAAATAAAAATATTAAAATTCATTTATTTAAAATATATAATAAAATTAATTTTTTTGGTCAATTAAAAATATTAAAATTCAATTGTTTTGATAATTTTTCCCAAAAATCAAATTAGATAACGAACAATGAAAAATATTTTCGACTCAAATTTCAAATTTTAATCGAACACCGGAAAATATAATTATTTTCTTGAAAAATGGCTTTTCAGAAAATATTTTTCGAAAATATGATATTTTTCGTGAAATAAATGGACCTTAAGGCCTCGATTGGTTCATCGATGTGGAAATTATAAGTTGATTCTCATGCCGACTAGTCGCCTTCCGTGAAATGTATCCTTTTCCAATTCTTCGAGCGTCTTAAATTTTAGGACAAGATCCTTTAAATTGAAGCCTTAAAGGAAAGCACATCTGAATTATTGAATGCTCAATGGTCCAGATATGTTCTACTTTTTTTTTTATCTTTTCCATATTTCCCCTACTCTCCTCTTTCCCCCTTCTAGACCATACAACCGAATCATTGGCCGGCCAGCCGGCCGCAAAGCAGCCATCGTTCCGCCGCAAGTTTCATTCCATCCACGATATCATCAGTCTTGCTTAAATGCTCATTCTCGATCTTAACTGTACGCCAAAGAATAAAACGGAACTGGGAAAAGGATCCCCCCCTATTTCCTTCCACCAGAAATAGCCAAAGTTATGCCCATTTGGTCTCCGTTTCCTCATGCATTTTAGGGCTTGTATAATAGGTTGGTATATTTAGAGAGAAGGGCTTAAATTTCTTCCATGTGAGAAAGATTTAACTTACCAAAGATAAACAACAATTTTCAATTTTCAAATTTGGAAATTGTTAAGAGATTCATGTTGTGCATGTTAGTTGAGAAGATTGTGAGAGAAGAGAAACGTTCTCAAAGAATGGAGGATTTAATTTGTTCAATAAATAATTTTTTTATTGTTTCTCACCTATCTCCATCCTGATATTATTTTACCCTTCCCAAGTACATAAAAAGGTCGATTAATTCATACCGCGTTCCATTTTATTCTTTTCACTTGTAAAAGTCAATCGATTTTTATCTTAAATTCCTCCATTTCGTTTCTCTTCTTCTTTCTCGTAATTATTTGACCTCTGCTTTTCTTTCTTTAATCACCTCTACCAAACATAGCGTTAAAAGAACCATGATTTGAAATGTTGAATATCTGGTTTACTTTTGAATTACGATTTCATTCTTTCTTTGCAATCATAACAATATAATCATGGAATTTATGGGAAATTTTGTTTTTGAGGATGCACCGTCTGTAAAGTTTGCTATATTATATCAGGAGATTTTTTTTTTCTCCTCAAAATTTCTAACCCATTTTGGGCGACATCTTTTCTTAACTTCGACCTTTCCTTGTAAATTTTGCAAACTCGCTATTTTTATTAAATGCAAGATGGTCGAAACATCCAACAATATTTAAAATTGAATCATATAGGATTTTCAAGACTACTTGCATAATCAAAAATATAGTCAGGCTCCATTTGTTTTGCGGAAAATGTACCATTTCTGAAAAATATTTTTCAAGAAGTCATTTTACAAAAAATGACTTTATTTTTTCGGTATTTAGCTGAAAACAGAAAATGATTTAGAAAGTATTTTATATTGTTTGGTAAGAAAAATTTGATGGGGAAAATTATAATTTTTTTTGAAGTTTATATATTTTTCTTTTCTTTTTACTTCTTTCTTAGCCAATCATCGACCACGGCAATGGCCACAGGTGAGATCAAGGATCCCTGCTAAAGGCCATGAGCTTGTTTGATCTAGCAAAAGTTAAGTTCGTGAGTTTTGGGCAAGCTCGTCCGATCTAGTGAGCTTGAGCTCGTCGCCAAAGGCCACGAGCTCACCCAACCTGATTGTGAGCTCGCTCAATTTGGCGAGGCTCTAGCCTCACAGCTAGAGACAACGAACTCACAAACTATTGTTGTGGCCGATGACCAGCAAGGAGGAATAAATTAGAAAAAAGAAAGAAAATAAAATAAAATAAAAATAATTACAAACTTGACTTTTTAAAATATTTTTATAATAACAAATGTTTCATTAATAAGGACTCGAGCTTGAGCGCTGAGGTTGCACATAGCCTTTAAGGACTCAAGCCTAATGCTCGAGACCAAAGCTCGAGCATCAAGGACCCAAGCATAATCTTTATAGTCTCGACTTCCGGTGTCGGAGCATTGAGTATGGGCACTAGTGGTTTGAACCTGATCTCGATGGACTTAGGCATGGGGCATCGAGGCCTTGGTTTGAGCATTGGAGTCCCGGGCCTGGTCTCGATGGACCCATGTCTAGCCGCTGGAGACCTGATCTTGAATGTCGGGACTCGGGAACCAATATTGAGGTTTCCGTGCTCAAGTATAGAGTTTTCGGTTCAAATGTCACTACATTGTCATATTTTGAAAAAAAGTTTTAGTGTTTTTTCAAAAGAAAATTATTTTCCCGAAATTAAGTTTTGGTTAAAAAATATTTTTTATGAAATAAACGGACCTGAGGGAAAATATTAGTGAATGAGGGGGAAAATCATTGCTAATAATTAGAAGCGGCATACACCAATTTATTATTCATTAAGCTACCTACTCGTTCCATCGCCCGACAATTATACTAGGCCGGGTCAGTAGGGATTCTTCTTTTTTTTTTTTTTTTTTGGTGGGTGGGGGGGGGGACTGGAAATTCCGTGCTGTGACCGGGAGCCCAGACCAGTGCGCACGTCGGACGTCGTCCCGGAAATCGCGGACTGATTACTCCGCCGTCGCAATCAAACGGACGATTTCTTCTTTCTCCATTCACAATAATGTAATCACGACCATTTTACTATAATCTTCTTGTCTCTCTCTCTCTCTCTCTCTCTCTCTCTCTCAACTCAACGCCGTATCTCTGTCGCTGTCGGAGAGCGCGGATGTTCTTGCTCTACCCCATTTTCTAATCAAAGAAGCAAAAATCAAGAAAGGGTAGACGAATTCAAAAACGCACGGGCGAGGAACGAGTCATTGGATCCTGCAAGTCGTGGTCATCGCGGTGGCGATATCGAGTAGGCCTACACGCATTACGAGACCCACGTCGGCACGAGCAACACGACGTCCACTAATAAAATCCTGTTCTTGAATTTGCCTAGACCCAGTCTAACGTTATGGTCGGAAAAAGTATTCTTTTTTTTTTTTTTTTTTTTTTTCGGGGTTTGGGTTTTGGTCGATGGATCTGTTCATTGGGCCAGAGGTAGTTTTGTTTTTCTGTCCTTTTTTCTAGTCCGTGAATATTCGCTTCGAATCCCCACTGCAAGATTTTGGTGACTTTTGGGCTGGTGGGTTCTTGCATTTTCTCTCTTTCTGCCGCCTGATTTGGAATTCGGTTTCGTCTTCTTTCTTGTTCTTCCCAAATTTTCCTAGAGGACAAATTCTCTCTCTCTCTGTCTGACTCAATCACAGAAGGAGTAAAGAATCGGCAAGAAAATAAGTTTAAATACCCGAATCAGACAAGCAAATAATTCCCATAATTTTACTCAGCATCCTCCAATTAATGCTCTTACTGGTCGCAGTTGTTTGTGAGACCCACCACTCGAGGAGAAGAAGGAAGAAGAAGAAGAAGAAGAAGCAGCAAGCACGTTCACACCCACAGCCACCTCTCTCTCTCTCTCTCTATCTCTGTCTTCCATCTGAACCCACTTTTTAGGCTTGTCTTTGCACCTTGTCTTTTCCCAGCTCCCATGAACCTTCATCTCTCTCCCCCGAGATGTCCAAGAATAAACCATCGGGGTGCTCAGAAATGGTGACCCACTTGAGCGTACTGAACAAATTTAAGCGCCTGAAGAGCCCTCTTGAGCCTTCTTTCGGAATAGTTGGGTTCCTCTTTGTCGCCGCCCTCTTCATCGGCTCTTGCTTTTACTTGGACTACAGTACAGTGACTCAGAGGCTACGGAACACTGGGCAGTCCTGGCTCCGTGGCGGCCGGGTCCCGCTGGATGAGGCGGCGGCTGGGCGGCCCAGGTTTCTTGACGAGAGCGGTGGCGGGTGTGACGTGTTTGATGGGAATTGGGTGTGGGATGAGAGGTATCCCCTGTATGAGAGCAGAGATTGTGCCTTGATAGATGATGGTTTCAGATGTTCTGAGAATGGTAGGCCTGATAGTTTCTACACCAAGTGGAGATGGCAACCCAAGATGTGTGACTTGCCCAGGTTTCTTCACTCGCACCTTTTGTTGTTGTCGTGTCAATTTTTGAATAATTTTGTAATATTTGCTTGGCCAATTTCCCATTTTATTGCTATTAATTTTCCGCGTTAATTGTTGGAGGAGTTTGTATTATGACTAGCTGTTTCTGAGACATATCTGTCACGCTGTGTGTTGCTTGTTGAAGGATGATTGCATTTATTGTTCATGTGTTGGTTTTCTTGATTGGTGGCTTTTCTCTCCATTTGGGGTTGTTCGGAATTTAATGAGGTAAGGCAGGTTTGGATGCTCACCGTCCAGTCATTTGATAGGTTGTGAACTTGTGAGTGTGGATGTTCTTGTGAAGGACCAATTTGATGAAATTTCTGTTCATGCTTTGTTTTTTCAAGCTTCATAGGAACTCTAGCTCAGTGCTTTACTCTCGGCCAATGATTTCTCAAACTTAACTTTTTTTCACTGTCGTATTGAAATTTATTCAATCCTAATCTGGAAGAAGAGAAATGATTCAATCCCCTTTTTTCAAATAGTTTGTCCATATGCAATGGTTACAAGGAAAACTATTAGCAAAATTTAATTGAGGAGCAAATAAAGGAAAAAAAGATAAAACTTTCTTCCAAATAACTTACATGGTGTCAGAAAGGGAGGGCTTCATGCTAGAGCTTGAGGAAATGAAGATCGATGTTCAACTTGTCTGGTGATTAGGGGGGACCTTCTAGGTGATGACATGGGTTCAATATAGAATGCTAGTACTCATTCCATGCGCGGTTGAAGGGTTTGTCCTAAGACTTTTCTTTTCTTTTTGGGTCTGTTGTCTGTTTGTCCTAAGATTGGAAAGTGAAAGTGCTCATACTGAGGGGTCTGGGGAGGTTTGAGCATAAGACTGTTTTGATACTATGCAGAGCTATAGAAGACCATCAGACATAAGTGTAGTTTACAAGTAAATACTATGCTTAAGTTCTGTAGTATGTAAAGAATAAAGATTTTAAGTTGAATTGCTGCTACCGACCAAAAAAAAAGTTGAATTGCTGCTGTGCAGGTTCAGTGCATAGAGTCTTGCTAGTAATCAAATTTACTGTTATTGGACAAATTACACATAATCCAGTTTAGATGTTGAAACTTGATGAAGGTGTCTCCAGCATGTGGTTAGGTATGTCATTGTCATGCTCTGTTTGTTCTTTTTCCACTATCTTTTGGATGACCTAGTGGATGTATATATAAATTATATCCAATAGCCAAATTTATCTTCATGCCTTAGCAAGGCCTTAACAAGCATCCGATAGGAGATTCTCTTTTGCCCTTTTTCCTTGATCTGTCTGTCAACTGCAGAGCCTGTAACGGATCTACTTTACTCATGCTGCATAATTCCAATTCAACAGATGTTATAGATAAGTGCTCGATTAATTGTTCCAATAGGAAAGTTGAGACTGACAGAAGGCCTTCAAATTAGCTTTAGGCAGTAGGGGGTCAATCTAAGTCTTATGATGATTGAACCTGTAATTCATTTGGTGATATGATAACATCTTTTATTCAATTCTGTACGTTCTGAATCACCTTGGATTAATTTTTTTCCTTGTTCTAATTAGATGGCGATGGACCAAATATTTAATTGGTATTTTGTTTGGCAGTATCCTGAGGATAATTTTACATAATCAGAGCCATCCTCGATTAATTCTTTTTCCTCGTTTTAATTAGGTGGTGATGAACCAAACATCCAATGTCAGACCATTTCTTACATGAATCCTGTCCTCAATTTCCCACAAGAAAACAAATATACTGACATTTCTCTTTCTGTCTAATCAAGTACAGATTTGATGCAAAGATGATGCTGGAAAGGTTGCGCAACCAAAGGGTCGTGTTTGTTGGTGACTCAATTGGTCGGAACCAATGGGAATCCCTCCTCTGCATGCTCTCCTCTGCTCTTTCGGATAAGGCTGCAGTCTACGAAGTGAATGGTAGACCAATCACTAAGCACACTGGATTCTTGGTATACAAGTTCAGAGACTTCAACTGCACAGTTGAATATTACAGATCCCCATTTCTAGTGGCCCAAGGCCGAGCTCCGGCTGGATCTCCAGAAGACGTGAAGATTACCCTGAAGTTGGATCAGATTGACTGGACTTCTAAACAGTGGGCAGATGCTGATGTGCTGGTTCTCAATACTGGGCATTGGTGGAATAATGAGAAGACTGTACGCGTGTAAGTATGTTATATTATCCTGTTGTCATATTTTGTCCCGTTAAGTGGTTGACCCCTAAAAAATACAGGGACTTTGTTCCAAGCACTACTCCTGGATTGCAAATTGCAAAATGACACTTTACTTGCTACTTTAGGCAGTTTGATCATATGGCTGAATGATACATTGGTCTAGATTGCACACTGGCAAGTTTCCCTTTGATGTCCCCCTCTGCACCACCTTTACAAGTGTGGCCTCTGATTCAGATGGGAAGTCATTGCTTTGGCTCATTATATATTAGGTCGTTTGGCCATGTTTTTGTTAAGGAGATGGTGTGTGAATTTACTAATTCCCTCCAGATCTGGATTGTCGGTTATGAGTGCAATATAGGAAGTTAAAGGGCTTTTCATAGTTAATGTTGCTATGCTTGCCGGACGTTTCTCTTGTATCCTCGGCAGACCATGTTTTCTTATTTCTTTTACAATCAGTCATAAGACTCGTTATCCAGCCATTGACTAAGGAAGTCCCTCTCTCCCTGAAATACAAAATTCCGTTTGCTTTGGTCACCTTTGTTGGATGCAACCTCGGGCCTTTAGCCTTACTCTTGCCCTATGTTTCTTTGAGAAATGGTTCCGTTTTCCACAATGAATGTTAAGAACTTAGATCTGATTCCTCTGAATGTCTATGGCAGGGGCTCTTACTTCCAGGTTGGAAATGAGGTTAAGATGAATATGACTGTTGAAGATGCATATCGGAATCGATAGAGACAGTACTTGACTGGATCAGTGCTCATGTGAATATGAGCAAAAGTCAGGTCTACTTTCGATCCTATGCACCTGTACATTTTAGGTAAGCTGATTTCTATTGACCTCAGTGAATTCACTCATCTTCTTTGCATCAGAAGAGCGTGATTTTCTTTCATGTTGACATTGGATATTTATTTCCCTCTTTTCTGTTGCTTGGAAGCAGCATTTAAGCTGATGACCTGATACCAGATTCTTTGACTAAAATTTCAACTGTATATAGTTCTATGATATTTTTTTCTTGAAAGATGAAGCAACCTGTTTTTGTCTCGTGAGATTTTTCTCTTGTTGACTATTTTTATTCTTTCAAATTTAGTATGAGCAATATGATCCTGACCCATGGTGTTTAATCCCATTAGGCTAGATGAAAATGAGGTCATGTGGATCCATGCAAGTACTATGACATTGTCTTTTCTCTCGGATGTGACATGTCTATTTTGGATCATGGCTTATCAGTGGCTTTCCTCCTTATGTTTGACATAGCGCTGCAGATTCTCTATAATTAGCAGCATTTTCTTTTCTTAAAACTTTTAACAAATAATCGAGGACTTGTTTTAAGCGTCAGAAAGAAGTGGTGATTGGGTTTAAAATCTTTTTGTAATTGTGATATCATGCCCCTTGAACACTGCATCACTGTAAAGAGTGGTTGAGATGCAAGTCACTTGGTTTGGAAGATGAGGGAGATAATTTTGACACTCTTGAGCGTATTGAGCTTCATTTTATAGTCAGTTATACGATATTGCTCATCTGTTGTTACCGCTTTTTTTATTATTCAAAGTAACCGCGGCATGTATGTTCTTAACAGAGGTGGAGACTGGAAGTCTGGAGGAACATGTCACTTGGAGACTCTACCCGATTTGGGCTCCTCCCCAGTTTCGTTGGTCCATCTGAAAATTCTTACCGATTTGTTAACTGATTGGTCCAACCAAACGGTAAAGAATGACCTTCACGTGCTGAATATCACAGCTATGACAGCGCGCAGAAAAGATGGCCATTCCTCTTTGTATTACCTGGGGCCTAAGTTGGGTCCTGCTTCGCTCCATAGGCAGGATTGTAGCCATTGGTGCTTGCCTGGTGTTCCGGACGTGTGGAATGAGCTTCTTTATGCCTTTTTCCTCAAGCGTGACTCCGTGCGGTCACGAAATTTGACCAATGCCTCATGATTTTCGTGCTGAACGAGTATAATGCGGCGGTGTTTATACCTACATGAAGAGCTTTACATTGTAGGAGTTGCAACAGCAAATTGATCACATAGCCTTTGGTTCACTCTTTGTTCTCAATTACCCGTGCCCATCAGAATTTTGGGAAGTCGTTGAGAAGCCCGCGATTGGACAGGATTCAGCCACAGGTGGAAAGTTCTTACTCTTCTTCCTCTTCTTCTTCTCTCTTTTTGTTTTTTTTTTTGGGTGTATGGATATGACCCCATGGATGTCAAAAAGCACGACAGGGGCTACAAAGATAGTAGATACACACATTTTCATTGTACATGCCATAGTTATACACAATTGAAAGGAAAATGTCTAAAGGAGTGCTTCTGTTGGAGATTTTGGGATATCAACTGTGCTCTAATCTTTTCTGTACTCTGCTGGTTGTCAAATACCCACACGCGTTTCACATGTATAAGGGTATGTATCGAGCAGAGGGGCGATGGCGTAAAATACGGATCGTGGAAGAACGGCCTAAGATATTCTTGTTTTGTCTCCCTCTTAATTTTCTATCGAATTTGATGCACTCGGAATCCCAAATTCTAACGGCTATAAGTAGGCAATTTCCTCCTTTGGATTCTCCTGTCTTCAAATAGACCGTTTTCATGTTATGTTCTTAATTTTTGTTTGCTTAAAGCCACCATACTCTTGTCATTTGTGCGTTTCTTCCTTTTCCACTTGTATTTTGAGGTTCACTCCATAGAGAAAAATGTTGTGCTCCGCTTATCATGACACTGCGTGTAGAATGGCACTTGAGCTTCTTAACTCACTTGGTTTTGGGTCATTTGACTGTTGGCCTAGCTCCGCAGGCCTCAAGGGAAGACATTGGCCAATCAGTCATAAATCAGCAAAAGTACACCTTAGGTGTCAAAATTTGGCATGAGGGGACATTTAAATGCTAAAAGTTAGGAAAGCGATATTTAAGTATCATTTTTTTTTTAAATGAGACTCTTGAGTGCCACCTTGCCAGAAATCTTATGTAGGAATTTTTTTATTAATTTTGTTCACCTAAGTGGCTCACTAGAGAGCTGATTCAGCAAAGAAACGCAAAACTTAATTAAATTAATTTTTCATAAAAAAAAAAGAAGAAAGAAAAAAGATAAACAGTTGCAACAGTTGAGGGCTTAGCCCTCGCCATCACCACCTTCTTGTCAGCCCCTAGCCACCATCACCGGCCCTTTTCGGGGACGGTGGGAGGCTGCGGTGGTGAAGGCTGAGCCCTCGGCCCCGCCGCCCGCTTACAACCTGTTCATCATCTTCTCTTTTTTTTTTTTTTAATAAAAAAAATAAAAATTTGGTATTAAGTTTAATTAATTATTATATTAATTATTTACCTATATCAACAGCAAAATGACGTCGTTTTTGTACTTGTCCAGTCACATCGATGTACAAAATGATATCATTTTGCATTTGTCTCATCGGAAAATTACCACGTTTCTTGCTGTTAGTACTTAACTAATCTATTTTGCTCCAATTTTGACACTTAATTGTCACTTTTCTTACTTTTAGCATTTAAGTATCCCCCACACTAAGTTTTGGCACTTCAAATATCCAGCACTCGTCATAAATCTATTCTTAAACTTTATAACTTTATCAATTTAGTCCCAAATCTTTATATAAAATTTCAATATAGTCCTTTTAGTCGATTTTCAATAGGACTCATAGACATGATAGCATGCCGCATAGGAAAACTAGTGATGACAAAACTACTATGCCAGCCATTTTTTACGAAAATTAATTAGAAAGTCTACATTGAAATTTCAGGCAAAAGTTTGGGATTATATTGACAAAAATGAAAAATTTATGATTAAATTGGCATCCGCACAATAAATTTATGACTGATTGAGTATTTTTTCGATCAAATAAGTCTCTTGTAGGTTCCGAATTCAATATGGTATATTTATCGGTTTATTGAATAATTGCTCGTGGTTCATTTGTTTCAAGTGTCACCTAGTTCCATGTCAAAAAAATTTAGATTATTTTTTTTCGTGCTACTGAATTTCAATAAGCATTGATAAGCGTTAAAAAACCATTATTAAAATAATATGAACAACTTTTTTTTTTCTTCATGTAATTAGTTGGCAACTTACCAACACTCTTTCGAAATTATTGACTTTTATTATAGTTCGCGAATTTTTACCAATTTTTATACTAATTCATCAACCTTTATTTGCATAATTTACGAATGTTTGAACCTACTAACTCATATATGAAACTATCGACTTAAGTTAGATTGATTTATCAAACTTTGTCTCACGAATTTTCCAGTTTCAAGTTCGAATCCTGCTTTATCTTTCTGTTGCTTAGAAGCAGCATTCAAGCTGATTCCCACTCGACCACTGGTACAGGATTCTTTGACAAAATTTTCGACAAAGTATGGTTCTATGATATCTTTTCTCGATAGATGGAGCAACCTGTTTTTTTCTTGTGATATTTTGTCGATTTTCATCATTTAGAGCCCAAAACTGTGCTCCAGAATACTCTTCTGTTGAACATATTAATATCCTTTCAATTTTTTTAGGAGCAATTTGATCCTTATTCTTGGCATTGTTCCCATTATGCTAGATGGAAAGGAGGTGCTGTGGTTCCCTGTAAGTACCTAGTGTAGTGATCAGTGCCATATGGGTCTTTCGCAGGTTCGTTTGTAAGGCCGTCTAGACTCAGTCGATACATGTGCTCGGTTCATTGAATAATCGTTCGTGCTTCATTGGTTTTGGGTCATTGTGCATTGGTCACCTAGTTCCACGAGTCTTACAAGGAAGAATTCTATTTTTCCATGTCAAAAACTGCAGATTTTATTTCGTGCTAGCAAATTTCCATAAATGTCAGCAAGTATCAAAAAGTTGTTGGTGAAATTAGTTAGCAACTTACTTTTGAAATTACCAATTTTTATTACAGTTTGTGAAATTACCATTTCTTGTGCTAACTTGCTCAATTTTATTTGCATAACTAACTCTTAAACCTATTAACTCTCGTGGGGGAGATTATCAAACTTAAATTAGATTGATATATCAACTTTTGTCTAAGAGATCTCCCATTTCAAGTTCAAATCCTCCTCGACATTTTGACGCAAACCCAAAAAAAATAAAAGAATCCTAAGAAACACGCAAACACAAAGGATTCGACTTTTATCGGACTAAAAAGATGGATCTAGTTTGGTGCGTCAAAGATGACTTTGAGACGTTATCTCGGCCCTGCCCAGATCATCGGATTTCTTGCCCCGGAGCATCCGAAGGGTACATATACAAGGGAATCATCAGCTGCGGATCTCACTTTTTCCCATTTGTTGTAATGTAGAGAGACTGCTGGTTGAATTGTTCCTCGTTCGTCCAAGATTGTTTTTCTTCCTTGCACTTTTGTCTTTATAATATCCTGGAGATACAAACTACACAGCTAAACATGCAATTTATTTCCGGCATGCGTTTGTATTACATCCATTACTTAAATTGACTTGATCCATAAGCATGCTGTATGACTTTCAAGGCGTACTGTACAATTTCTTTATAAATTTATTATCGAATAACCTTTTTTATAAATAAATAATAATTAAGCACATCAAGATTTTTTTAAAGAAATAATCAACTGCGAATCAAAGTAATATCGAGACTTATGATTGACCAAGAATAAACTATGACCAACAATGTTGAGGCTCCCATCCAAGAGAAGTAAATGGTAGACCTCTTTCGTTATTCCAGAAAGATTAGCAATATAGTCCAATTAGCTAATGAGTGACTCGAGCATTAGTTCTGTTTTGCCTAAACTTTGAAAAAAGAAAACGGGAGCAAGCAGTCGGTTGAGAGACTTGAGCGAAGCTCAGCCTGTCTTGCAACTCGTTTGAAGTAGCACATTTTCACCCCAAGTGCGAAAGGCTACTATACTTGCCTATTCAGAAGTAGCTAAGACCGAAGTCTTGACATGATATCTACCTTCACCACCAAAGGTCCCCCAATTTCCTATGGGAAAGTTCCCAAAAAAATTCTAAACCTATTACAAATATATTGATTCAATTCTAAATTGATTTTTTTGACTAATTAAGTCATAAACTTTTTGCAATTGTGCCAATTCAATCCATTCGACTACATTTAGTTAGCTTGTGCTGACGTGAACGCCGACCAATGCTGAAAGACAATTTTTTAATAATTTTTTTGAATTTTTGAATTATTATTTTTAATGTTTTCTTCTTCTTTTTTTCCTTTTTTTTTTTCTCTTCTTTTTTCTTCCTCCCCTCCTTTGTCCTTCTTTCAATGATCGACCAAAGGGGAGGGCCGATCACCGGACTGAGGCAGTCGGCCAATGGCAAGCTCACCTTGCCATCGCTCGGCAACGCATGAGCAAGACACGAGGAAGACAAAGGAGCAAGGACTACCCATTAATAGATCTATGGACGAAGTTGCCAAACATGGACAGCCCCGAACTCATAGCAACGAAGAAGTCCTTGTTCTGATTCTTCTTCGAACTCCCATCCTTATCTCTTTGAGGGCTCGCCTTGCCGGTGGTTGGGCAAGCTCACCTCTAGCCAGCCGCCTCAATTCAGCGATTGGCTCTCTCCTCTAGTCGATCGCTAGAAGAAGGAGAAAGGAAGGGGGAGGAAGAAGGAAAAAAAGATAAGATAAAAAATTAATTACAAATTCGAAAAAATAAAAATAAAAATATTTAAAATTGTCAATGGTATGCATGTCAACATTGGCCAGCCAAATTTTGGTCGGGTGGACTAAATTAACATGATTGCAAAAGATTTAAGACTCAATTGGTCAAAAAAATAAAGTTAGCACTAAATTGACACAATTGCAATAGATTTTAAGACTTTTTAGGTAGTTTTCCCATCATATATTTTTATTTCCTAACGAGTAGGAATATGAGAAGTGACATTACGTGATCTCTCACCCTTAGACGAATCTACCGCCTATTTATTTTTCCTTGAACCTTTTAGGCTGCGCATGACAAAATTTTGAAACAGAAATTGATTTTCGCCGAAATCAATTTCTTAATTTCTATTCCCGGACAAGTTTCGAGCAAAGAAACCCGTTTGATAACTACTCAAAATTTCTCTTTCAAACAGAAATCCGTTTGATAACAGAACAAAATTTCTATTTCTAGAAATAGAAATTGATTAGATAATAACATAGGAAATCCTCAAATACAAAATAATAGTCGAAATAATATTAATACATTACAAAAGTTGAAAATAAAATTTCATGGAATTTCCGGCCTATTATTATCCATTGCCATTTTATTAGCAATTGTTTTCCTAAACGTATTTATTTGGTTTCCCTCCTCGGTCAATGTATCGTTTGCAAACCCATCCTACGTAGGTTCAGACAAGTACTGCGGAAGCATGAATATGGGTGCCATCAATGGCGCATATACAGCCTTGTCATTTTATCAAAAACTAATATTATACAAGATTATCAAAAAAATAAAATTAATGGTGTAAAGGAATATATGAGAATTCTACCTTAAAGTAATGTTTATGGTTAGGAACCAATCGGGGAAGGTCGGTTTATTTTGATTCTCGAATTGAATCAGTCCATTGCTTATCCCTAATTTCTTTATTGTTGCTCAATGAACCTTTAATGGCCCTTGCATAGCAAAAGAGAGATTCTCTTGAATCTCTTGCCTTCGAATTAAAATTCAAGATTGTGTAACAATCTAATTATTTTGATTTTGCAAGAATTTTGAATCCGTAAAAAATAAGGTTAAATTTCTAGGCACATTTTTTATTCATCTATTACGTAAGAACTTTTTCTTCAATCGGCAATGCGCGTGCCTTTTCTAGGAGGAAAGAGCCCCATTGTTTTTAAGTAAGCATTTAAGAACTTTGGTCATTTTTGAAAATTGGGAACCCATTCAATTGCCTTTCATCCTAAAGAGGAAGTTATAAAAAAAAAAAATTGAAAAAAAAAAAAAACCCGAGCAAAATAAGAAAAAGAAAATTAGCAATAATTTGTGAAGTTGTGGTTATAAGTGAATTAAGTTAGCAAGAAAGTGCAAGGTTCTTTTATATGGTTTGATTTCGGTTTCGATTTCTATTTTTAAACCGAGAAGTTAAAAATTTCAAAGCTTCGATTTCTTCAATTTCTCTATTTCGGAATAGAAATCTGTTTCGAGAAATAGAGAAATCAAATTGCGTTACCAAACGGATTGCTCCAAACCCTGTTAGGAGAATAGAGAAACGAGAGAAATCGAGAAACAGAAATTTTGTCATGCGCACCCTTAAAGACTTGCTCAAATCTATTATAAGTGAGTTTGCATAAAAAGTAAAAAGTGATCATTAGACATGCCCTAATTTGTTTCTCGTTTCGCCTTATAAGAAGTACAATTTAAGAGGCTAGGCTGGCCACTAGAAATGCGGCCTAGATGGTTCAGGATGTTAGTATCATATGTGTGAAATTTAACTCCTCTATAAAGAGGAGGAATAAAAGTTGAAGAGAGAGAGTTAAAGATAGGACAAAAAGAGGGGGAAAAAAACAAAAAGCTGGGCTGAGCTATCTAGCTAAATAGACTTGCCCAAACCCATCCAAAATTGCTCTCGTGGCACTATCTTTATATAGACAAGATTTAGTGACAATGCAAACATCTAATTTAAAGTTAAGTTTCAGAGAGGATATCATCCTTAAGAGCAAAACGAAGCTTCCGAAAGAATCCATGCTTATCTTGAAGTGAATTCCGGAAGATCTATCGTACCCTTGCCTTGGGTTTCAAAATTGCACGATTAGGAAATCTGGCCAGAGCATTTCGCCACCATTTCTCATCAAGTGTAGTAATGTAGCAGAAAACAGAGAAGATGTATTTACAAAATGAAGAATGATTGGATCCCATTAGGTAATGTAGGGAATGAACAGACCAAAAGATGCTTGAATGAAAGTCTCATGACGGCTTACTAAAGTGATATTGGTTTGTATTGTGAAATAATCAATAGAAAAAATGCTTCTCTATTCCTCCCGATGCTGTTTATGCTGCAGACAGAGCACATAACCAAGATCTTTTCAAGTAGTGCAACTTTATTTGAATACCCAAAAAACGGATGAAGATTGAAACATTCAACTCAGTGTGATGCTTTGTATGATGCGGAGAAGGAAAAGAATTTACATACATGATAGAAGCACCAATCAACCGGAAAGTCACTTCCTTCCAACCATACGGCTGAAAGAACTTGCATGGAGCTCAATTCAAAGCAACAAGCACATAAAAATATCAATCTTAAACCATCACGATCTCGCACTCACAATTTAGGTACGTGTTATTACTGTCATTCGAAATTTTCCAAGGCCTCAGGACAAGTAACAATGATGGAGAAGCATGTCCATTGACCAGCTGTGCTTCTGGAAAAAAAGATCCAGGGATATAACAAGCTAATGGATAAATTAATCTCCATGAAATATTCCCAAGTAAGATTTAAGAGCATAAAGGAACTTGTTTATGAAGCACCAGTTGCATTGGATAACAAAGAAAGATATAGATGTAAGGACAAAGTGTCAACTTTACTAAAAACTAAAGTATAGTTAGACCAATTACTTTAGGAGCTACAGTAAGTTACTATAGGACAAGAGTTTCGAGTGAAACCAGAGGTTTCACCATTAGAAATTACCAAAAACAATTCCTTGTGTAGAAAGGCTGAGATTTAAACAGCTGCAAAGAGGATGCATAACCGCTCAACTCCCTGCTAGGCCTGAACTTTCCCTTTCTAGTATCCAATAAATTGCAATGAAGATTGGATGAAGTTTTAAAGCCAGAAGAATGAAATGAATAAGATACTAAATGATGAAACAAGCTTCACCAAGCAGCAAAAATCCAAGCAAGAGAAGGAGAATTTTTCCTTTTGTTTATGAACATTCTAATTTCCCACCAAGTACCTCAAGTTCCAATCAAGCATGTGAGACACATCTTCTCTGCATAGTTCAAATGAGTGAGGACCATCCCCCATTAGCAGTCACAAAATTCCTCATGAAATTGGGTGAAACAATCGCATATGAGCAAGCTACAGTCTCTCCAGCCAAACTGTTGGACAGCATCTTCATGGGATTTTGAGTGATAAGGATGTTGACAAAAAAGTTCATCGCCGCTGCAATATCACTCTCAGATGACTCCTTACACCAAGGATGCCTCTTTAAATTCAAAACAGATTTTGCCCCGGATCAACTGACTTGCGGCATGCATTGATTTGCCCCCTGTCTCAAGTCATTTGTTGCCCTAATTATGCTGAAATCCATGATTAAACCCCATCAGAGGCTCAAAACACAGTTGCCTTTTATACTGGTAAATTTGGAATCTAACTCCTCCAGGGGAACATATCCACTTCATATTTGAGTCTAGACAAAACTGTAAACAAGTAATATTTGTCATTATCTATGAAAGTACAAATTACTAATCAGAGCATTTCGTCATGATATCTCCAAACCTGGCAAAAATAAAGAATATTTATCTGAACATGAAGAACTACTAGCATGGCACCAGGTGACAGGGAACAAAGCTAAGTTAATAGTAAAATAAAGTAAAACTAATAAGGAGTTGCCTAAAGTCAGTTCAGTACCTTAGGTTCGAGCACAGCGAATAGTTTCATTATTACAGGGGCACATTGCAAGAATAATTATGAGGGGAACACAGATAGGCAAAGAGAATTTACAGGAAGGAAAATTAATATTGTCAAAAGAAGGAAGAACCACTATCGTTCGATTTTTCCTCAAGTTCCATTTCAGTTTTGGTATTGGAGATATTGCACAGAAGATAGGAGGATTAAATATTAAACATGGAGGGATGAAACAATAACCTCACAAATGGAGAATTTAAATTTATCAAGTAGCACGGAGACAAAAGACAAAAAAGAAGAGCCGAATTTTTGTTCGGTTTTACTAGCATCCTATCCTAGATTAACCCGAACAAGTACCAAAAATTCCAAACTAGCATGCAAGACCCATCTTCTCATTATAGAGAGCCAACAACTGTGGCGCTTCCCGCAAATAAGTAGTCACATACTTCTCCAGGAACTTCTGCTCCGAAATAGTCAACAATGTAGACAGGCTACAGGGTTTAACCAAACCTTTAGACAGTAGAACTTGAAAGACTGAACCCCGAGGAACAATTCTCTTCCCTAAGCTAAATGCGATGGCTAGTGGACGTTGGGAGATAACCAAAGGATCAAGCCCCACAACATTGACAAAGAAGTCCATTGTGGCAGTAATTTTGCTCTCCGACAACATCATGCACAATGGATACCTCCTGAAAGCTAAAATAACCACCTCCTCGGACCAACCCCACTGGCCATACACACCAATTTTCCTCCTCCACACCGACTCACTCATGCCCATAAGCACGCGCAGAGCCATGACAAAACTCACTTTGGAAGGGTCAAAACCCATTGCCTTCACCCTATTCATGTTCTCCTCAAATTGGAAGGACCGGCACCAAAACATATGCCCGTGGTACAGGACTAAATGCCGGATGTTCCCCTCCGGCACTCTGGCATTCCTCAAAGCCGTGACTTCAGGAACGAGCTCAACTTGAGGATTATCATACAATAATCGAGGAGCACGTTTGATGGCTGCGATGGCCTTCTCATCGGATTGTAACAAATTACTAATGTAACGAAAAGTGGGTACCAAATGCTGCTCTAGGCTCCTGCCCAAAATCCACGGGACCACAACCACGAGCTTGGCTAATTCGAGGTCGGAGATCCCTCTGGAGCGCAAAAAATCGAATTTTGGCGAGAGAATCTTATCTGGGTCCAACGAAAGCAACGTGGGGAACCTCGCGATGATCCGTGAGATTTGAGCCGGAGTGCAACCTCGGTTCTTGAAGACGCCGATGACTGCGTCCGGTCTTGCTGGGGTTACGAATTTGAGGAGCTTGGAAGCGGAGAGAGCCGATTCTGGAGACAACCCACAAGAATTGACGAGGTAGGAGACTCTGAACGCTCGAGATTTCGACAAGGTCGAGGAAAATCTGAGCAGCAGGCGGAGTGAATCGGCTTGTGGAGCGAGTTGAAGAACCCTAACGTGAAGCAGCGCTTCGCGAGACAAATGGAACATGGGTGTCTCCGAATCTGATGAACTTTAAGGAACTCCGGTTTCTTCCTTCTGCTACAAAACTGGAGGTTTCAATTCACGGGGTTTTGTCCAACCGAAAAAACTACAAAATTCATGGGGTTTAGTTTTGCTTTCTTCCCCCGCCCTGTCTTTCTTCAAACTCGAGATGGTCTTTAAAGGAAATTTGTAGCTTAACGGTAGCCCGTGTTGGGAGCGGCCCAACATGCTTCGAGGTTGATTTGAAATATTCTGACAATTGCTTATTAAGAATGCCTAATAGGAAGGAGTCGTATTATGATAGGACGCTGAAATGGAGAGGTCTAAATAAGAAGGCTTAATTAGGAAGAACACCAAAATTGAATCAATTTTGATGATTACTCAATTAGAGAAATTTTTATCAATTGGGGAGATTTCTAATTAGTATGTGATTGTCAATCAATTAAACGGGATTCCTAACTTGGGTGTAGGTCTACTACTATAAACAAAAGGGCTTAAGTGGAGGTTTCTGTGTGCACCAAAAAAACCTCCAGAGAGATTACGAGAGTTTTCAACAATATGTATATAAAGACGAGAGATCTTGAGAATTCATCAAGTGATTATGCGTTTTGTGATAATTGTGAAAATCTATTATGAGAAAAACACCGTTAGTGTTAATTATAATCATTTGATAATAGTGTAGCAGTTCTTGAATAAGTGCTTTGTGGTTTTTCCCACATTAGGTTTCTATGTAAAAATTCTAGTGTATTGCTCTTTTTGTCTCTTGTTAGTTGTGCTATTTACGTCTTTTTTTTTTTCCAAAGAGAATATACGGTCGCATATTGCACAATTTTGACATTAGAATTCCATTGTAATTGGTTGCAATTCGACTTAATTTACAACAAAGTGGTATTAGAGCAAGATGTTCGAAAAATAAGGCTAACATGATCTAACTTAATTTACAACACAATGGAATCAGAGCAAGATGTTAGAAGACAAGGCCAACATGTTCAAGCTCATGGCTACGAATTATGCGATATGGAGGTGCAAGATGGAGGATCATCTTTACATTAAAGGCTTGCGAAAGCCAATCAAGACAAGAATACCTCCAAAGAGCTTGGCAAAGACTCTGGCACTACTAAATCAGCAATAGTTGGAGAGGGAGGAGAAGACTCCTCAAAGACTCCTCAAAAGCCCTGAAACTAGCAATAGAAGAAGAGGAGGAGGAGGAGGATGAGAAGACTATTCTTAGGAAAAGAAGAGTTAACACCACTATAAAGTGGCTCGATTAAAGTTTTTTTGAGAACTTCACCCAAGAAGACAATGCTTATGATTTTTTGTGGAGAAGTTTGGAATGGACATATGCAATAAATACATCTTAAAACATAGCAAGCTTTTTGATAAAGAAGGTGTCACGTATGGAGTACAAAAATGAAACAATTGTAAATAAATACATAGGCACTATGGGAGGGCTAGTGAATCAAATTGATGCAATCCAAACTTGCATGCACACTTCCTAACAGTTTTTATGACAAAAATTTGCAACCCATTAGTTGTGTCGATTCACAATTCCACTCCTGATAGAGCATTGATCATACAGTCAGTGAAGGACAAATTGCTGAGTGAAGAGTAGAAGTACAGAGATGATGGTTACAACAACCATGGTGATAGAATTCTTGTAATCAATGAACAAGAGAAGAAAGTAGATTGTGGGAGAAGCAAAGACCATGGATCTAAAGGTCGTTCAACCTCAAGGCCAAAGACTGAGAAGAAAGCTTGTTTTTGTTGTGGAAAAACCAAGCATCCTATTAGAGATTGTCAAGAGGCAGCCAAGAAGCAAGTTGAAGCACTGGTTGTAAGTGTCACTACAATTTTTTGAAGACATGATGGTTATCTGCACTAATGAGAGCATTAACTTTATATGCTAGGACACCATTTTGCTAGTTGATTTTGGATTTCGTGTAGTCCCCCTTCTCTTTATATATAGTTAGAGACTTTGGTCTTGTGAGGATGAGTATTAATAGCTCATAAAAAATTGTTGGCATAAGAAGGTGGAGATCCAAACCAATAATGGATGCAAGCTGACCTTGAAATAGGTGAGGCGTGTCCCTAATATTCGCTTTAACCCGATCTCCACAGGAAAGTTAAATGATGATGGTTATTGGAGTTACTTTGGTGAAAAAAAGTTGAAGTTAATCAAGTGTAGCCTGGCGGTAGTGAGAGGAGTTAAAAACATCTTGCTCTATACCACACAAGCAAAATTATGCAGCGGAGATGTTAATGCAACGAGGGAGGTATCTATCGAGCTTTGACACTAAAGGTTTGGACATATGAGTGAGAATTGAATGAAGGTTGTTACATTGAAGAAATTACTTCCAAACATAAAAAGTACCTCTAAAACCTGTGCAAGGACTCCTTTGTAGGAAAAAAAATAATAGAGCTGCCTTTAAATCTATTCCACCATTGAAAAAGACTAATCGATTTGATTTATTACATACTGTTGTTTGTGCTATGACTTCGAGAATTATCGATGGTACTTCCTATTATGTTACTTTCATAAATGATTTTTTAAGGAAGGTATGGAATACTGCGTTAAAGGCGAAAATCAAGTTCTTGATATCTTCAAGGATTTGCATGTGAAATTAGAAAGGGAGATCAGTAGAAAAATGAAGCAAGTGAGGATTGACAATGGTGGGGAATATCGTGGCCATTTAAGGATTACTACAAAGTTCATTACACAAGGCTTCACAGCACAATGGTGTTGCCGAGAGAATGAATCAAACAATAAATGAGAGAATAAGGTGTATGCTCTCCCATGCAAAGCCGTCAAACTGTTTTTGGAGAGGTAATAAGGATGGTAGTGGTTTTGTTAAATCTATCACATTCAATTCCACTCTAAGACGAGACTTTATAAGTGTATGGAATGGTAAGAATTCATCCTATAGTCACTTGGGAATGTTTGGTTGTAGGGCATTTGCACACATATCAAGAGACGAACGAGCAAAGCTAGATGGAAATGCAAAGGAGTGCATATTCTTAGTATATGCTCAAGAGGATTTTGGCTATAGATTGTAGAATCCTGAAGCAAGAATATGTTTCGAAGTAGAGATGTGGCGTTCTTTGAGAATCACATTATCAAAGACTTCAAGAAGCACGGGAAACTTCAAATGTGGAGGAAGAGCTAGACTTGGAGTCCTTAAACTCATCAGAAAATTTTGTTGATGGAGGAGCATGAGAAGAAGCCGAGAATGATCCAATGATGAAGTTGCCGAAAGAGTCGATGTCGAGACTGATAAAGGAGACGGTGGAGATGATCAAATGGAAGCTCAAAAAGAAGAAGAAATTGATGATGAGGTTGAGGAGGAATGCGTGATAATCATTACGATGTCCTATATGATTTGCGGGACAAGATGGCGACTTCGGGATTCAACTAGTACAGACAATATACCATGGACGGTGGTCCATGTTACGGTTTGCGGTGCTTGCTTGAAAGAGAATTTTGACTATATTGTGAAGCTATGTGAACGGAGTACGGGTGTTCGGCTTCAACTTAAGGATTGCCGGATCAGATACGAGGATTATCCATTCTCGGAATAAGCGCGCGACTTTCTAACGTCGGACCTGATTTCGAAGTGTGTCCGTGTACGTGCATGTGCTGCCGGCCATGAATAACGTGAGTTGAGTTGTAGACAAGACATGCTTATGTTTCTCTTGATACGCAGTAATTCAGTCATGTTTCTCTAAATGAACCTAGGAATGCACTGAGAAAATAAAAGCATACCATCTCAGCCCGGCCGTGAAATTTAGGAATTTAAACCAATTGAATGCAGAAGGCCTAACCTCCCTAAGCCAGCTCAAAACTTGTGTCCATGTTTTACTAAAACTGAGGATATACCTATGTGATGAATCGATCTTCATCAACCTCCGGGACTTCGTCCCACATCTTTTGAGCGTGCACAAGCGGTGCTATTTGTACGTTTGATTTTGTGAAATGAGAGGCTGTCTAAATATCCTCTCTTGGCCAGAACATGCTAAGGTAGTGCTTTAGCCAACATTGGACGTCTTGCATGAAACGGCGGTCGTTGATGTGGACAATTTTTAAATTTTTCTAAATATTTGTAATTTGTAATTTCTTTTTTTATTTTTATTTTCCTTTTTTTAATCAACTCCTTGCCGGCCAAGAGCTGAAAAAGAAAAAGAAAATTAAAAATTAAAAAGAAGAGAAATAAAAAATAAAAAATTCTGAAAAATTAATTTTTTTAAAATATTATAAAATTTATCCATGTTATCACCGGCCGTGCCACGTAGGACGGCCGGTGCTAATCAAACTACCACGTCAGTATTTTCCAACTCAAATTGGTTCAAAGAACTAAATTGATAAATTGTTAAAATGTTTATAACTAAATTAATAAATCATCAAAACGTTTAGAGTTAATATGATACAATTGAAATGTTTCGAATTAAATTGATATATTGCCAAAAGCTTTAGGACCAAATTAATCAAATCGAAACGCTTATATTTGAATTGGCACGAGTATAATATATTTGGGAACTTTTTGATAATTTCCCCCGCATTGGAGCCGTCTTTGGACGAAGACTTCGATATCAAGTATCCGGAGGAAATCTTTTAACAACGCGTAAATTTGTAATGTCGGGGAAAAGCATTCCGGATGCGAATTCGGTGCGCCCACGAAGAATCTCTAGGATGCTCGGGACAAAGCATTTCCAGGTGCGAACCCGGTGCGCCAGCCAGGAGCCTCTTCGATGCTCCTCCTGATTTGGAGGACAAAACAAAGACAAGACCAGCAGATCAAGGTTCGACAACGACAGCGTCTGTACTAGCACACGCCCGTTGATTCTGATCCTTTCGGGGACTCTAAGCAAATGGATTCGCTCGGGCTGCACCTCGAACCTGTTCGGCATGCGTGAATGTGCAACGTCCTTTAGATAAATGCGATTTGCTGCTGACTCGTTCCCCATTTTTTTGAACTTTAGAATCCGTGTCCCCGCGAAACTATGCATTTTTAAATGCGTAGTAGTAGTTATTATATACTTGATTATTTTCAAGTAGGTTTGCTCTCCACGACCCTTTCGCATGCGGGTGGATTAGCGTCCGACACAAGTTTTAATAGAGCGTATCTTTTCAAATTCACAGAAAAATAATCAATCAATTTAGGGAAGATTCTAAATAAGCCTTATGCACCCTTATTTAAGAAAATAAGGGTCTGAAGTGAATTTTGTGTCAAATAAAAAGCTGAAATGACTATGCCGGTTTCAAATAAAAACTTGAAATGGCCATAATAATTTCAAATAAAGGTCTGACCTCACCGATCACTGGTTGGCTAGATTTTCTGGTTGATCAATGGCATTTTCGTCAAAAGACAATTTTAATCTTTAAATTAATTTTCTTTTGCTTTTTTTTTCTTTTCTGGCGAGCGCTGACTAGGGCTTGCAAGCCCTTGCTAGCCATTAGCGAGGTCGCCTCATCCACACCCTTATCGACTGTGGGTGAGGGTCTCGCCCAACTCTCTCTAGGCATTGCTAGTGGTTGGCTATCACTTGAGACTAGCCATAAAGAAGAAAAAGAAAACCAGAAAAAAGGAAAGAAAGAAAGAAATTAAAAAAGGTAAATGATAAAAATTCCATCGATCAATTAGAAAATCAGGCCCTTTTTTGATATTAACATAACTGTTTCATGCCCTTATTTAGAGCAAAATCTACTTCAGGCCTTTATTTGAAAAAATAAGAGCACTTCAAGTCCTTATTTAAAATAAAGTTCACTTCAAGCTTTATTTGAGAAAATAAAGATACTTTAAATCCTTATTTTGAATTTTTTCATCAATTTATGCACTATGTCAGAGATTAGTTTACAAATAAATTCAAGTGAAAAAGCAAAAAAACATCGTGAGAGATTTTATAGAATATCTATTAAGGTGCATGCATTTTAAAATCTGTCATGACTTATATTCTTTGTTGAACCGTAATGACTCATCACTTGAATTGCAACTAAGTATCCAATCTCTTTTTTCCTTCTTGAAGAATTTAATTAAAGGTCTCTTATGGCACGATCTCCAACTCTATTTGGCAGACACTTAAGGTACATTTGGTTCAATATTCTTAATGGACCACTTTGGAAAAATGCTAGCATTGGCAAAGCTTAAAGCGCAAGGTAAGGGCTTTAGAGTACGTTTGGGAACTGCTTTGGGAAAGGTCTTTAGGAAAATGCAAAGACCTTTGAGTTAAAAGATGTTTTTCAAAATGCAAACCGTGTTTGATAAATTGTACTTTGAAAGCCCTTTGTAAGTACCTTTGAGTAAAATGGTGTTTGGGGGAATTACATTTACAAACAACTTTAGTAATTAACAAAAAAAAATTATAAAAAAAAATAAAAAAGTTCGCCGGCAAAGCAAGCAGCCGCTGGCGGCCTCAAGGTCAGGCAACCTCCGGCGAGGGTCGCCCGACCCAGATCTAGGTCTGCTAGAGGTCGCAGGACCTCACGGCGACCCAAATTTGGGTCGCCGGAGGTCGCGCGACCTCGCGGCAACCGGATCCGGTCGCCCGACCTCCGTGCGACCAGATCCGGTCGCCAAAGGTCGCGCGACCTCGCCGCGACCAGATCCGGTTGCGTGGAGGTCGCGACGAGGTCGCGGCGACATGACTCGCCGGGTCGCGCGACTCACGGGCGGTCGCCGCCACTCGCCAGGGTCGCGCGACTGGCCGGTGACAGTTGTCGCGACCTCGCTAACCTTAGCCGTGACCTCGCTGGCCTCTCGAGCTCGTCTACGTTGTCGGAGAAGAAGATGAACAATAGTTCATGAACAGTAATATGGGCATTTCAAAAATGCTCAAAGCCCAAGGCAGCCTATGACCTGCCTTGGGCTTTCAGCCTTGCAAATGCCAGCATCTCCCTAAAGCCCCTTGGAAAGTGGTTCCCAAACACCTTCATTTTGGCCCAAAGGCCTTTAGCCCCTCAAAGCCCATTCCAAAGCGGTTCCTAAACGTACTCTTAGCATTTCCAAAAGGCACATTTTAGCATTGCCAAAAAGTTAAGGTGTTGGACGAAGTTTTAGGCCTTCTAAAAAATGCTAAAAATCTATGTTAGGTTTCAGATAAAATATAAAATTTTACCCAAATTACCTCCGCTGATAATTTCATATTTCGATTTTACTCTCACGACTATTCCTATTCTCTTTGCAGATCTGAAGTTTCTGGAGATGGAGGAGTTGGACAGATGATGGTAATGGGTCGACTTGGGTCGCGCAACACTAGTGTTGCGTTGTGGTCGGGGTTGTACAGCCTTGGCGACCTGTCACCTCGCTTGTGCAACGTCAGAGTCCATATCTGTTGTCTAGTCTGCTCGATGCTAGAGTCTAGATTTGGCTTGTCTAAAGGGTTATGCCGATCGTCGTGGCCCTTTGACGGCGGTTGTGGAGGTTTGAGGACCTCCTCCGGCACAGATCTAGCCCTTGTACGGCATCAACTTGGTCTCCAAGCGTGCATCCTATTTCACGACCCAAGTTTGGCTTTTCAGACGCGGTTGCCGAGGTCCGACGACGTCCTACGACAGAACCCTGGACCTCGTACGACTTGGACTTCATCTCAGGGACAGGATCTGGGTTGAAGCCTTCGGCTGCGGACGTGGTGTTGCTCTGCTCATCGGCGCTCTCCTCGGCCCCTCCTTGCTTAGTTCATCGACATTTCTGCTAAAAGCTAAGCCGACCTGGGGGCCATTGCTAGTGGTGATTAGCCCATGGAATTAGTGAAGCTAAAGCAATCAAACTATATTTGCTTTAATCAAATAAATCTTGAGCCAAAGATGCTTGGGAAAATGGTTTTGCATTTTCTCCAAGTTCAACCCAAACGCAAATTTCAATGAAATATTTTGTGTTCCTAAGCTCATGTGTTGTTCAAATACCGATAATTAATGAACGGAAATGTTTCTTTTCAATCCAAAAAAAGAAAGGGAATATTTTAAATAAAAGCTTGAAGTGCCATAATTTTTCTCAAGTAAGGGTCTTAAGTGGATCTTATATTAATAGAAACGTAAAGTGGTTATGTTAGTCTTAAATAATGACTTAAAGTAGCTATGATAGTTTCAAAAAAATGCTTGACTTTGGCAGCCGCGCAGCCAATTGAATTTTTCAGATTGGACAAAGGCATTTTCGTCAAAAGACAATTTTATTTATAAATAATTTATATTTACATTTTCATTTTTCTTTTCTATTTGTTCTAGTGACCTCGCTAATTGCTAGATGAGGGCCTGCAAGCCCTTGCCGGTTGCTGGTGAGAGTCACCTTGTTAAGGCCCTTGTCGATAGTTGGCCACTAATGAAGAGGAAAGGGATAACCAAAAAAAGAAAGGAAAAAAAAAAGGAAGAAAAAAATAATAATAAGAAAAAACTCAAAAAAGGTAAAGGATGAAATTGGCTTGACCAACTGAAAAGTTAAGTCCTTTAAAATTAACATAACCCTAATTTAATAATGAAACTACTTTAGGCATTTATTTAGAATAAAATTCACTTCAAATTCTTAGTTGAAATATTCTCAAAAATAAATTGGAGAAATTAAGTTTTGGCCAAAAATAAAAAAAGAAATTTGAAGGAAGAAAATGGAAATAAAATAAAATTTTTCGGGGATAAAAACGAGTTAATATCTTAAAAAACCCCAAATAAATACATATGTAATAATTTTTCGCCAAATTAATTTTTTGACTATAAAAAACCCAAAACTAGTATACTTGTGACAAATTTACCCTAATTAATCATAAAAATTCAAATTGATATATTTGTGATAAATTTATCTCAAACTAATATATTCAACCGCCAAAAATCATAAATTGGTATGTTTGTTATAAATATATTCTCCATTAAATTGGATTAATATCACAAAAAATCACAAAAATTGTATAAGTGTAACAAAAAAAAAGAGTAAAATAGTAAATTTGTACGTCAATCAACTATCACATATCATTTAACTTTATAATTGACAATTTAATTTAACGGAAACTAATATATGATAAATTTGTTATAAGTGTATTAGTTTGGAGTAAATTAATTTAATATTTTTGTTGATTAAAAAATTAATTTAAGATAAATTTATCGTACTCTGCGTGAAAACCAAACCAATGGGCCGTCCAATCTGCAGCGTCCACTCACTGTACCCCGCGTTCTACCAGCCGTCGGATCGGGTTCGATTCCAGCCCGCAGGGTTCCTCTTTCTCGCGTCCTTCTCGGAAGCATCTCCCGTCCCATATAGCCTTCCTTCTCGGCCGTTCACTTGACGCAAAAAAAATCTTCATCGGCATCTCGCTCCCGATTTCTCCCGCTCCGCCGCCCGTCCTTCCTCCCGCTCCGCCGCCGCCGCCGACCGAGCGGCAGACGAGCGGTCGAGGTCGCCGGTAGGTCCTCCCCCCCCGGTTTTCGCTCCCCCTTTCGGGTTAAGCGTCGAGCTGTGGCTCGAGATTGACGAGCTTCGCGCCGTTCTTGGGTGCAGGGGAAGAAGCCGCGGCCGGTCGAAGAATCTTCAGCGTCGTCGGGAAGGCGCGAGGCTGGTGCCGCCGCGAGGTGCGTGGAGCCTGTCGCTGTAGAGGGCTGTCAGGTAAAACTTGAATCGCTATCCCTCTGCAAAAATCTGCCGTTCGAGCTTACTGCCGTTAGAGGTCGAGTGTTAGGCGGCGAGCGGAAGGAATTGTTAGTGCCGCTTGATTTGCGATTCGGTCTGAGACGAGCTACTGCCGGTAGTTCTGGTCGGAAACGGGTTTGGTTGAAACGGAGCCGTTCGATTCGAGATCGAGTGAAGCTGTAGTGAGTGGCTTAGGAACGGTCGAATGTATTTGTGGGTTATCGCTACGATAGATGTTCGTATGTGGAAGAAAATTCGAAAGTGTTTTGTGTTCTTGGGCTTTTTGCGGCTGCGGTTATGTCGAAAAAAATTGAATTTTGCTGTGAATTAGAAAAGCTGAGTCACTTTTGCAAATTCCCATACTTTTTGTAAATTTTATCGCAGGGTTTGTTAAGTGTTATATTGGAGTCACCTTGCTTGGTTGAGGCAGCATTTTGTCCTCATTCATACTGTCTTTTCAGTTCAATAACCGGTTCAAATTTCAGATCATTGGTTTTTTATTTTTTCCTGCCGATCAATTTATCAAGTTCAAATTTTTCTGCTTCTAAATCCTTGAGCCGGCTGGAAGAAGTTCAGCATTTTCATAACCGAATGAGTGGGTTTGTCTGACTGTTCAAACCCTTTTCAGTAAAATATTTAGCCACTATGCATGGATATTTGATGTGTAGATACTATGTACCCAACTCATTCGTTGTAGCATAATTTGTTCTTCTTTTGGCACTCGTGGGAATTGTTCATTCCTAACGTGATAGAGTGCTTTTTCTTATATAAGGTTGTCTAGTGGATTTCCTATAGAGCTTGATACACTGGCTATTTGGTGGTACTGATCAAAATACTCCACTGAAGGGAATATAATCTTTTTCAGATGCAAAGTTTTCAATCTTTACACTTTTCGTCGAACCTCTGAGAAGTGCTATATTTTTTTCCCTGGCATCAATGCCTCCCAGCTGTTGCTAGTCTAAGCGACTCATTGAGATGCTGCAAGATGCTTCCGTAGAGTTTACTTTTTTTCAAGTTGTTGTCAAGTCTCCATATGAGGCTTGAGTAATTAATCATAGTGATTGCCAAATTATCTGTTCATTCTCCAACACAATTTCTACTTTAGAGAATTTCTTGTTTCCTTCATCAACTGCGGTAAATCTCTCTTTCAATTATTGATAATCTGTGTTCCTTAGCTTCAAGCCACTCTCTTCACTCAAGATTGAGGTTGATTGTTGACGATGAGTTGATTTTGTGCTTTGGCAATTGTTTTTTTGTTCATTCTATAATAGTCATATAAGATGTTTTTCCTTCCTTCATTTTTGTTATTCTAGGAGAAGATGGTAGAGTGGGTTTGGGAATTACATGCATTATAAAAGGACCCCTATCATTTTGTCTCCTCGTATATATTTTCGGTGAGTTGTTTCATGTTCTTTTCTTTTCTTTTTCTTTCTTTCTTTTGCATCTGATTGTATGGTTTTGGATGATGATACATTTACTCTTTATGAATGCTCATATTATGGTACGAGATGTAATCTTGTTGGCTAAGATTAATAATGGAATTTGCTGAATAACAACACTACATGTTATCAAACCCCATGTAAAAGTCATCAAAGCCCATTAGACGTAGCTGCAGTCTGCCTTCCACAAGTATTCATCTTTAAAGGAAACAAAATTGGAGGGCCACTACAAAATAAATGATTATCAAACTGAAGATGCCTTAACAAAAGATGACTAAGCTGTTATGGAGACCTATAAAGGTTATCTTTCCTTCCCGTATATCTACTCATCGTTTTCCTTCCCTTACTACTTTCCTTATATTTCTCTTCATTTTTCACCTAAGAGATGGACTTTCTTGACTCACCATCTTCTATTGTATCTTCAGTCTGTCTTTTGTTTTAAGCTTTTAATATTGAGGAATTGAGTGGTGATGATGATATGTGTGGTGTTTTCTTAAAGGATATTAATCTCTAAATGTATTTCCAAGTCGATATGTCTTATCTGGTACAGAATAGGTTGACAGGAAAGCGCAAAGCTCTTTTAGCTTTAGCTCTTTGGCAATGTTTCTTTTTATTTTTTTATGTTGTGTATTTTGAAAATCACTCTCATGGTTAATAATGCTAAATTTATTGTGTCGCTTTTTCGATTTTGTTTGTCCAATCTGTGTAATATTATTCCTTTTATTTTTTTTATGTTGTATAGTTTGAAAATCACTCCAATGGTTGCTGATGCCAAATTGTTTTTGTCGCATTTTCTCTTTGGTTTATCCAGTCTGTAATGGATCTCTCTCTCTCTCTCTCTCTCTCTCTCTCTCTCTCTCTCTCTTGGGCACAAATATAGTCGCATTACTAGAGCACCATGTACTAGCCACTGTTCTTTTCCAATTATCAATTGTCTCTCTTTCTGCTTTTCAAGTTGACGTGTTTTTTCTGTTTCTACATTATGCCTGATTCTTGTGGACTACCAGGCTACCTTGTGTTTGCCATTGGTAGTTGCACTTTAGAACCTGAAGTACTTAATCTAGTTGCGCATTTAAACTCTGTAGGTTCTCTCGTTTTATTGGGATGACGACTGAGGGAGGGAAAAGCTTCGCAAGACGGGATCGTCTGTTGGAGATTGAGGCTACAGTGCGAACCTGGTGGACAGAAAAAGACATTTTCAATGCTGAATCTTGTGAAAAGCCTCCTGAACAGGGTGAAAAGTTTTTTGGCAACTTTCCATTTCCATATATGAATGGGTTTTTGCATCTTGGACATGCATTTTCGCTTTCCAAGCTTGAATTTGCTGCAGCCTATCACAGACTAAGAGGGGCAAATGTGCTTTTGCCATTTGCTTTTCACTGCACTGGTATGCCCATCAAGGCATCGGCTGACAAACTGGCCAGGGAGATCCAACAGTTTGGTGATCCTCCAGCATTTCCAAGTGAAGAGGAGAATCAGGTAAATCAAGAATCGGAACCAAAGGACCAAAATGCATCTGAACCAGCCATGAAAGACAAGTTCAAGGGGAAGAAATCTAAGGCTGCTTCAAAATCAGGTGGGCAGATGTATCAGTGGGAGATTATGCGCAGTCTTGGCCTCTCGGATGGTGAAATATCAAAATTTCAGGATCCTTACAACTGGTTGAGTTTCTTTCCTCCATTGGCGATGGATGATCTCAAGGCTTTTGGGTTGGGTTGTGACTGGAGACGTTCCTTCATTACCACTGAAATGAACCCATTTTTTGACTCCTTTGTGAGGTGGCAAATGAGGAAGCTGAAGTCCATGGGTAAAATTGTGAAAGATCTGCGGTACACAATTTACTCTCCTCTAGATGGCCAACCATGTGCAGATCATGACCGGGCAAGTGGTGAAGGAGTTCAGCCTCAGGATTACACTCTCATAAAGATGGAGGTAGTTTCACCATTTCCACCAAAAATGGGAGTTTTGGAAGGGAAGAGAGTGTTCTTGGCTGCTGCAACTTTGAGACCTGAGACCATGTACGGGCAAACGAATGCATGGGTGTTGCCAGATGGCAAATATGGAGCTTTTGAGATCAATGATACCGATGTGTTCATTATTGCTCACAGGGCAGCCCTCAACCTGGCCTACCAGAGATTCTCGAAGATACCAGAGAAGCCTACTTGCTTGGTGGAGCTGACTGGTCATGATCTTATTGGTCTTCCCTTGAAGTCACCGCTTTCATTTAATGAGATTATTTATGCTCTACCCATGTTGACCATCCTTATGGACAAAGGAACTGGGATTGTGACTAGTGTACCCAGCGATGCTCCTGATGACTACATGGCATTGCATGATTTGAAAGCAAAGCCAGGTCTCAGGGAAAAGTTTCGTGTGAAGGATGACTGGGTATTGCCCTTTGAGATTGTGCCAATCATTAATATTCCGGAATTTGGAGATAAAGCTGCGGAAAAAGTCTGCAAAGATATGAAAATTAAGAGTCAGAATGAAAAAGATAAGCTTGCAGAAGCAAAGCAGAAGACATACTTGAAAGGATTTACTGAAGGAACTATGCTCGTGGGGGAATTTGCAGGGATGAAAGTGCAAGAAGCAAAGCCATTGATCAGAAGCATGCTTATAGAGACTGGACAGGCTATTATGTACAGTGAACCTGAAAAAAGGGTTATGTCAAGGTCAGGTGATGAATGTGTTGTTGCTCTTACAGATCAGTGGTACATCACTTATGGGGAATCTGAATGGAAGAAGCTGGCTGAGGAATGCCTATCTAACATGAATCTGTATTCTGATGAGACACGACACGGCTTTGAGCATACATTGAGCTGGCTTAACCAGTGGGCTTGCTCACGATCATTTGGCCTTGGCACTCGCATCCCTTGGGACGAGCAATTCCTTGTGGAGTCATTATCCGACTCTACTATTTACATGGCTTACTACACGATAGCCCACCTCTTGCATAAAAATGACATGTATGGTTCTAGCAGTTCAATGAAGCCTGAACAAATGACCGATGAGGTGTGGGATTTTGTTTTCTGTGGTGGTCCCTATCCTCAGTCATCTGATATTCCATCATCTGTGCTTAACCACATGAAGCAGGAGTTTGAATATTGGTATCCTTTTGATCTAAGAGTATCTGGCAAGGACCTCATCCAGAATCATTTGACATTCTCCATTTACAATCACACGGCAATCATGGCTAAGCGACATTGGCCTCGTGGATTCAGGTGCAACGGTCACCTCATGCTCAATTCTGAAAAGATGTCGAAGTCTACTGGGAATTTCAAAACATTGCGCCAGTCCATTGAGGAATTTTCTGCAGATGCCACACGATTTTCTCTGGCTGATGCTGGTGACGGTGTTGATGATGCCAACTTTGTAGTTGAGACTGCAAATGCTGCAATTTTGAGGCTCACGAAGGAACTTTCATGGATGGAAGAAGTTCTGGAAGCAGAGTCCTCTTTGAGAACTGGTCCGCCGTCTATTTATGCAGATAGAGTGTTTGCTAATGAAATGAATTTTGCTGTCAAACTGACTGAACAGAATTACCAGGATTGTATGTTCCGTGAAGCTCTCAAGACTGGCTTTTATGATCTTCAGGCTGCTAGAGATGAATACAGACTGTCGTGTGGTACTGGTGGCATGAACCGAGATCTGCTGTGGAGGTTTATGGATGTGCAAACAAGGCTTATTGCTCCTATTTGTCCTCATTATGCAGAGCATGTGTGGAGGGTACTTCTCAAAAAGGATGGTTTCGTGATAAAAGCAGGCTGGCCTCTATCTGAGTCTCCAGATCTAACCCTCAAGAGTGCCAATAAGTATTTGCAAGATTCAATTGTCTTGATGAGGAAGCTGCTTCAGAAACAGATTTTTGGCTCGAAGAAGGCAAATAAGGGAGCCCCAGTTACCTCACTGAGTGAGGAAAAGCTGAGAGGTTTGATTTATGTAAACGAACAATATGATGGATGGAAGGCTGAGTGTTTAAGGATACTGCAGAACAAGTACAACAGGACAACGCGTTCCTTTGCACCCGATAGCGAGATAATGGAAGCTTTGAAGCAGAGCAGTGTAGGCCAGTCCAGCGATTTCAAGAAAATCCAAAAGCTTTGCATGCCCTTTATGAAGTTCAAGAAAGATGAAGCAATGACTCTTGGGGCTCAAGCTCTGGATCTGAAGCTCCCCTTTGGAGAGATTGAAGTTCTTCAAGAAAACCTGGACTTAATTAGAAGGCAGCTCGGTCTTGAAGAAGTGGAAGTTTTGTCGGCGACGGACCCCAATGCTCTAACAATGGCTGGTAATCTTGCCTCGCTACTGCAACAGAATCCGCCATCTCCTGGAAATCCTACTGCCATCTTTTTGGCTAGGTAAAGCTGTGCTTTGAATACTTTGATGCCGTGTTAGCTTGAGCAATTCCAATTTGTTTCAAAGTAATGATGCATTGGGATTTTGAAGTTTTGTGTTTTATGCATTTACAAGAGAAAACCATAGGTTCTGAACCTTCCCCCTTCCTTTTTCTTTGTTGGGTTTTTTATTATCCCTTGGTATAAACTATAAACTTATAGTTCTGAGTTTGAGGGGCGATGACGATGCAGTACTATGCTAGCGGTGTCGCTCATCAGTTGTAGATAGGACTCGTTGCCACGCCATTGTTGTCCTTATCATCAGGATGATAATGCAACTGAAATTTCTTCACGATTGTAATTTGCCATCTCTCTCTGTGCAAACACACAAACCTAACTCACAAGTCTATTAACATCGCTGGTGAAGCGATAGATTTTCTCAAGCTCTCTGTATTTGAGTCCTCTTTGTCACACGGGGCAACCGGTTATCTTGTTTACAGGGATTGGGCATCACCCGAGTTATTTCTGTTCTCCTGAATAAACGAATTTCAAATAGCCAAAGCGACCTCACAGCAAGTAACAAGTTGCAGACTTCGGGCCTGATCCTTTTCATTTCTTTCTTGTCCTTGCCAAGTGTTAAGGTGGGAGGTTGCAAGTAACAAGTGTTTCGGGTCTTGTCAAAAAGGTCTCACGCCTGTCATGACATGTCTAGATTTAGTTCGCCGATCTGAGGCTGATGAGCTCGATTATCGTTGTGTTAGAAGTGGGGAAGTCTTGAAGCGGGGAAGTCTTTTCGCTAGTGGCTCGAATGTCAGAAGGCATGTGGTAGTGAGAAAAAGAGTTATTAGAGGGTTCTATTTTTTCTAGAATGATGAGTTGCGCTTGCGATGGGTATGATGTTACTGGAATTGACGTTCGTGGTTTAGCGAGACAAACAACAGAGTTGTCGATGCTTCTTCGCCCTTGTATTGATAGAACGAATGAAGAAGAGATGACATTGGGATGCACTTCAATAAACGATCCTACAAAATCGTAAAAGAGCTGGTTTTGACCGAGAAGAAGGTAATTGGTCAGACTATCCGTGACATGCGTAATTGTGGGGTACTTAGAGACTCGACCGATCTATTATTCAACATTTCCAACTCTTGACTCTTATGTAAATTTTGTGGAGCTCAGTTTTCGACTTTTATTTGGTTCGAAATACTAAATGAAACCACTCAAAATATTCAAATTTGGACATGTAGAACAATATATAGTTTCTATTTATTTGTTGAAACCTAGATAAGATACACAATTTTTTTCTATTGTTAGACAATTCTGTAATCAGAAGTGAAAATAAGTTGAAGAATGCGCTCTAACAAAAATATTTTACAGACATTTAATTGAACAAGCAAAGATGTGGATCCAAGAAGTACATAATGCTCGAGATTCTCGATTTTGAATTATAGATTCATACGGAATTTACTATATTCACTATTGTGTTATTAGACACAATTTCTCGGATGAGGTCAAATCCATGGAGAGATAGCACAATTGATTTCCCAAACATCAAATCACGAAGAAGACGAAACAGAAAAAAGAAAGAAAAGAAAATGAGATAATTAAGTAAAATAGTGCTGTTTCGAGTAAAGTTATCCACATCATAACACTAGTCATGATATATAGGATGGTTGACCATCGTGTTAATAATTCCAAGTGAGATTTGGTTGGGAGGACTTGATTTTATTTTCAGTCAACAGTGTCGAAGTACATCAATGTTTTGAAAGGTTTAGGGCGCGTTTGGTAACGATTCTTTAGGGGAATTGATTTTGACAAGAAATGATTATTTTTGATTCTTAGGGAACCGATTCGAATAAAAGAACGCGTTTGTAGAATCGTCCAAAATTTCGATTCTAGAAGAGAATTGCGTTTGGTAACGTGTTCATTGATTCTGTTCCAAATCAATTTCTTTTAATTTTTAAATAATTTTTTATCTTTTATCTTTTTTATCTTTTCTTTTTCCTTTTTTTCCTTTTTTTTTTTTTTTTTTTCCTTTTTTTCCTTTTTTTTTTTCCTTTCTTTTTCCTTTTTCTTTTCTTTTTTTCCTTTTCTCCTATTCTTCTTCTTCTTGTGGCCGGTCGCCGGACAGCGTCGCCGGCCCTCGCCGGGCCGGGCGAGGCTTGCCTAGCCATCGGCGAGCTCGCTAGACCGGCGGCGGCGGGTGGCGGTGGCGGCGGGTGGCGACCGGCGGCGGCGGCGACGGACGGCGGTAGCAGGCGGCGGTGGACGGTGGTTGCGGGATGACAAAAGGGAAGAAGAAGACCTTGATTCTTTTTTTGATTCTCGGACGGAGAATCATATTTTTTTATTCTCAATTCTTGTCCAAAACTGATTCTGGGAACAAATTTGTTCAGAATCGTTTTGGACAAAAATTTTACCAATTCTCGTTCCTAAACCGGTGCAGGAACAAAAATCGGAATCGAGCACATTTGTTTGGATGGTTACCAAACAGTGCCTTAACGACTGAATTAGAATTCGTAAAATAAGTTTATAATTGAAATTGCAGCATTTTCCTATTCTTCACAATTGCCAATAACGACTTTAGTCTTTCATTAAGAAGTCTTTCTCGAGGGGCTAGACATTTATTGCATAAAATTTCTAGCAAAATCAATTTTCTTCGTCATGGATTTTTGTTTTAACAGTTGGGATATTTTCTGGTATCAACATCCTAGCTTGTTTTTCATCAGTGAATAAGTTTGATATTGACCCAAAAATCAATTTTAATAAATCTAGCATTGCTGCATTCATAATTGAATATTTATTCGATTCTAAAAGTTGAAGTGTTAAGAGTTTTATATTGAAAGTATTTGAATATCAGAAAATTCCTGATATGCTAGTAAGGTGGGAAAACAGAATATATATATATTGATTTGATATTTTCTTTTTGTTCCAAGAAAGTATATACCGATTTATTATTATTTTTTTGTTTCAAAAAAAATATATCTGCTCATATGCGACTCAGTAGTCAAGATATTCAAATGAACTGATGGAGTGTTAAAAAATCAAACAAAATACTCTAACGTAGCCTTATGGAAGCGACATTGTAGAAAGACCATTAAACTTGCAATTATTAATCATCTTTTACTTCTAGAGGGATCCAAGATGAGGAACACTAAATAGAACAATAAACAACAATAATTCTTAGGTGATTTGAGTGCATGTGAATTCAATGCATCCGACTCCTCAATGTAGATGAGTCTTATATGGAAATTAGGTGATCTAAAAGCTGGCATGCCACTATATTCACATGCATCTTGTAGACTCCAAGACCCGGTTGATCGAGTCCTTGAATCCTTTCCTGGTCAATGTCAAAGTCAGTCTCCCACGCAGACTGACTTTGACATTAAAGATCTTTTGCCTACACTCAAATGATACTCTTAGAGGAGGCAAAGTCATCACTCCTTCCTATATCTTTCCCCATGAGGGCTGCAATCCGTGCCGATGACGATGATCATCGTCACCCCCCTTCCCCCTTCCTCCGTCATCTCCTCCTCCTCGTCTCTCTCTCACCCACAACCCCGATTGAGGTCGTCGAACTTGGGCTCCAGGTCCTTCAAGACCTCTTGATTAAGTTTTCATGGGTTGGGTTTCGCCGAGTTTTCGGGTTGCCGAGAGGCAGAGGAGGGGCCAAAAGTTAGTGACGGCACTAACATAGTGGTGGAGGGAGCCGTGAGTTCCGTCGGCTGGGCACGCGACCGGGCTTGTGGTGGCGACGAACATAGGGAAGGGAGGAAAGCTGCTAAGGATTAAGATGTTGCGAGTTAGGATGGTTGGGAATTAAAATGGTGGTAGAGGTATATTCAAAGAAAAGCAAAAATGTGAAAATGAAACAACAGTGCCAACTTATTTCTGAGTGTAATGTTTACGTTTGACAATAAATTCAACGTATGAAGTATTGGGTTTTAACTGGTAATTAAGAAGCAATGATTTTAAATGTAAAGGATGCAAAATCGTTTTGATGCAACTGATTTGATTAATGGGGAGGTAGAGTGGCATGCACCTGACACATGTGAATCCAATACTAGTCGCATTATAACAATCTGAGACCGACCACATCTAGTGTTATACTTGCTACATGTACTGCTGGATGACGATTTTTTTACCGGTAAAGTACCTCCTATAGCATCTCATGAATCTCGGGCTTTAATGCATCGAGGTATAAGGTTTCAAACTGAATTTTTTCATGTGGACTAGCGATTGGAATGTTTGGGGTGCCGAATGAGAGAAAAAGAGGTTAAAGCTTCTTTGTCTGCTAGTCATATTAGATGCTCCTCTCAAGGCGTGACTTCACCGGTTTAAAAGGCATGAGAGCCTTAATAAAAGAAAGGATTAGTAGTATTTCCATCTACCGGAAGGATGTAACATCAAAGAGTTGCCCCATTTATGAAGAAGAGCTACAACATAACTAGATCTGTCAAATGAGTGGGTTAAGTTGGATTTAGATTGGTCCGGAAGGATGTAACATCAAAGAGTTGCCCCATTTATGAAGAAGAACCACATCATAACTAGATCCATCAAACGAGTGGGTTAAGTAGGATTTAGATTGGTCCAAAATGAGTCCGATGCAAGTTGAATTATGTAATCCATATTGACCCATTAACATGTAATATCATTAAGCAACTCATATCCGATCTAACACAGACGTGACCCATGCCCAACTCGACTTCTACTCTAATTCTTAGCAATTTTTTCCTTGCAATATGAAAAATAGTATACATGAAAAACTAACCAATTAAAAACAAGAAAAACTTGAAAAAAGTTAGCAATAAGAAATTACTAAAGAATTTGACGAATCAAGCTACTATAACATATCCTCTATTATTTCTCTTGCTGCTAGAAATTTGATCTAATTTAGTATAAGAAACCATGTCTGGAAAGAAATATATGACATAAACTTCTATTCTCACAAGCACAATTTTTTTTTTTTGGAAAATACTCAAGCCTATCAAGATTTATGACATCAAGAGGGAAAATTAGGAAATGCACCAAATGCCAACAAAGGACCAGATGGAGCATGTAAATGCTGATCACTTATAATGTCACTTAATATCTTGTCATTAAGATAAGATGAATTGCTATTTCGAAAAGACGGTTATAATTGACTCAAAAGAGACTTTTGTTGGACATTATTATAGGTTTACTACTTGTTGAGGGTATAGGTGATTTAAGTTCCTGCTACATCATCCAACGTGATTGTAGATAAATTAGCTACATTTGTTTAGATTTACTTACATTTTCTTGTCTTATTTTCTTATTTTCTGAAAAAAAAAGGATTTAAATACCTAATTGTCACTTAATGGATGGATGAAATTTTGCCTGTTTGTGTAACTTTCTTTAGGGAGATTAAAATCTAATTTTTGAAATTTGACCTATATTTCTACCCAGTAGTGGTTTAATTTGCAGAATTCTCAATAAAAACTCTATTATTTGGTTATGATGTAATCATAAGTTGTTTGATATATGTTATCCTGAATTCCAAATTTGCGACTCGCTTATCTTAAATTTCAAATGGTAATGAGAGAGGGTGATGAATACTTATATCCAAATTAGTCCTGAGTTATTAATGATCTGGAAAGCACACAATGTACATATCATGATTATTAGCTATTAGCTAATCTACTTCATGGTGCAATCTTGACTTAGAAGGTGCAAGATAGCTGTGCATATCAGTGAACAGTGAGAAGTACAGGTAGAAGAAATAAATGGCGCGCGTTTTAACATAGAGCGAACTTGCTGGGAACAAGCCTAACTTTTGACACTTGCCATTTCACGATCCTTCGAATTCTTAGCACGACCCCTTGGCCAACGGACGTGTTTTAGACGCTGGGACACACGGAATCAAAAAAAGCAAAGATGACAGGCAAATCGGAGAAAATATCTCTTGGGTGACTAGCTTAGGGACCTACAACGTGGGAGTTTCTCATTAAAACCCCAACATAACATAATCCCCAAAAAAAGAAAATAAATATATAAAAAAAAAAAGACCAGAGTATTGATCGCTTGCTTGCTCAATCAGGACTTTTTCTAAGCACTGTCGCGCTCTCAGAAATTCATCACGTCCTTCTTCTGACTCTCCCTCTCTTCCCAACATGATTCCCCACTAAAACCAAACCTAATCCGCTGAATAGGGAAACTGCAGGAAAACTTGCTCTCTCGGGCCCTCGGCCAGTTTTACTGGTCCTTCCTCATGCTTCTCGTTGATAATAACAACAATCTCTCGATCAACTTCTCTTCACTCGAGGCTGTGACGAAGTCGGATCGA
Organism: Eucalyptus microcorys; assembly: GCA_014182515.1. Taxonomy (NCBI): domain Eukaryota; kingdom Viridiplantae; phylum Streptophyta; class Magnoliopsida; order Myrtales; family Myrtaceae; genus Eucalyptus; species Eucalyptus microcorys. The sequence goes on from CM024569.1 coordinate 12,427,320, forward strand.
TGTGCCCAATGATGCCGAAGACCGCTCTGTCCATGCTCCTCCTCTTGCCTGGCATGGTCTTGCCGATCCTCGCGGCTGGAGCGCACAAAGCTGTCGACCTGCCCTGCAGCCAGACCTGTCGCGATGGCATGCCTGCGAAGCAGAACCTGACGTACCCGTTCGGGTTCTCACCGGGCTGCCCAATCCAGCTCAACTGCACCGATGATGGGGACGCCCTCATCGGGGAGTTCCTGGTGCAGTCCGTGTCCCCAGACATCGTCACCGTCACCATTGAGGCCGAGTGCGACCGCCCGTTCGAAGCCATAGCCAATCTCTACGGCCGCAACTATGCCCCGATGGGGAAGAACGCCCTCCTCCTCAACAATTGCACGCAGATCGCCCCATGCGATGTGCCCAATACGCAGGTCATCCAGGCCCAATTCCAGTCCATCTGCGAAACTAAAAACAAGACCAACACCAGAATGAGCTGCTACTCCGAGGAGGCGAACGACTACAGCACCAAATTTCTCAACAGCTCGAGGCTCTTCGCCCTTGGCTGCAAGTTCTTTCAGTCGTCGATATGGGCAGGGGTCTGAACAACGTGTCGGTGTCGCTGGCGTCCAGATGTTACAGCTGGAGTGGTGGGTGAATGGCGACGAGTGTGAGTGCTCCCAGGATGCGGACTGTGTTAGGCTCTCAGGGCTGCCCAACGGCGGCGGAAATGGGTTCCGATGCAAGTGCAGGGACGGGTTCCTAGGCGACGGGTTCTTGGCCGGCACCGGCTGCCAGAGAGGTTAGTTGGATGGTTTTATCATCGTTCACTATTATGATCAATTAAGAATATGACCCATTCACTCAACTTCTAGTCTTAGTTGACCGTGGTGTTAATTGCACATCCTAGAGTAGTTCTATAAAGTGGAATGTTCGCTATGTTAATCAGGCGAGTCCAAAATTATTACTTTCCTTATAAAGTTTTTTTTTTTTTTTGGGGTCAAATCCTTATAAAGTTGTGACGACTTTTATAACCTTTTATAGTTTGGTATTTTCTTTCATGCAAACGACATTTTAGGAATTCATATCATAAATCAATTAGTAGTACTAGTAAGCTGAGATCGGTTCAAGTATCGCTAAAATACACGCTCTTATTCTTTATATGGTTCAAATTAGCAGCCGGTCACCGATTGGTGCTCCTTATTATTTTTCTGTAGACCTAATCACAACACATAATTCCACACGTCACACGTTTTTCCTTTTACTCTCTCTCTGTTTCTTCATCTTCTTGGCCGCACTGCCCCTATCTCGTCTCTCCCCTCTGTTGCAAAATCGAGTCCCATCACAATAGCTCGTCCTCGCCATCTCTCGCCCTCGTCCACAAAGCACCATATGATGGAATGCTCTCTCTTTTTGTTCCACAGCAGAATCGTCGCCAGGGAGAAAGAAAGAGGAGACGTTGAAAGTACTGATTATGGTGTTACCACTGATGGTTCTTTCGGTTGTATCGATGCTGATCTTGGGCGTCGTTTATGTGATCAGAAGGAAAAGGAAATTTGCTGAGGTCCTCGAAGATTGGGAGAGGGACTACGGCCCGCACCGGTTCAAGTACAAAGATCTTTACACTGCAACGAAAGGATTCCGGGACCAAGAGTTATTAGGGGCTGGCGGGTTCGGCCAGGTCTATAGAGGAATCTTACCCACATCGAATATAGAGATTGCGGTGAAGAGGGTCTCCCATGAATCGAAGCAAGGCATGAGAGAATTTGTAGCGGAGATCATTAGCATTGGTCGGCTCCGTCATCGCAACTTGGTGGCGCTCCTCGGTTACTGCCGCCGGAAAAGGGAGTTGCTCTTGGTTTACGACTACATGCCCAATGGAAGCCTCGACAAGTACCTCTATAACCAACCAAAGGTCACCCTCAATTGGATGCAAAGATTACGGGTGATCAAAGGAGTGGCATCTGGGCTGCTTTATCTGCATGAAGGGTGGGAGCAAGTGGTGATCCACAGGGATATAAAGGCGAGCAACATCTTGCTAGACGCTGAATTTAATGGAAGACTTGGAGATTTTGGGCTCGCGAGACTACACGACCATGGAACCGACCCTCAAACTACTCACATTGCGGGAACGCTCGGTTATCTTGCCCCTGAGCACATGCGGACCGGCAAGCCCACTAGGAGCACCGACGTGTTTGCATTTGGGGTGTTTTTGCTCGAGGTCGCCTGCGGGAGAAGGCCGATAAAGCAAGGGGACACGGAGGACGTGATCTTAGTGGACTGGGTATTTTCTTGCTTGGACAGAGGTGCAATTCTCGAGGCAAGAGATCCGAAATTGGGGTTGGAGTTTGTGGAAGAAGAGATGGAGTTGGTACTGAAACTCGGGTTGATGTGTTCCCACGCCAATCCGTTGATGAGGCCAAGCATGCGTCAAGTATTGCAGTACTTGGAGGGCGATCTTCTGATGCCTGAATCATCGTCCATCGGCATTTCGTCTGCCGGTTCAACAGTTGCTCATCGTGAAGGTTTCGACAATTTGGCGTTCTCATCTTCTGTTGCAGAATCGCTTCTCTCAGGTGGGCGATGAGACTCCTGGTTTAGTTTCCTGATTTTCTTCCTTACCTCATGGTAAACCGAGATAATGTCCAGATCTAAAATCTGCAGGCTCCGTGAGTCATTCTGGTACTAGTCGGTGTAAGTATCGCCTACTGCACGCTCTTATTTTTACAATGGCGCAAATTAGCTGCTGGCGCAGCAGCATTGTTCGGCTGCTGCTTTCCGGACTTCGTTCGCCGAGTGGTGTTCCTTATTATTCCTCTATAGACCTAATCGCGCCACATGGAAAAACATCATTTTTTTCTTCCTCCCCCTCTGTTTTTGAAAGAAGATGAAGAAGACAAGATAGATTTGTAGATTTGTGTATTGAATTGTATAATCTGATGTACAATGCTTCTGTAATTATAGTACAGAGATGAAGTAATAAAGGTAAGGAAATATTCAAGGATCAAATCTACTCTCAATCTAAGATTCCTAGCTAATTTATGTACAGACCAAATTGGTCAAGAATCCAAGCGTATCTTCCACATTGATGCATATCTTCCAACACTCCCCCTCAAGCTGGTGGCCGATAGATATCCAAGACACCCAGCTTGCTTAGTAGATATGCATGCTGTCTTTGACACGAGGCTTGGTGAAGATATCAGCTGGTTGCTCTTCCGTTCCAATTCCCCTGGTCTCGATTACACCTTCTTGAATCTTGTCTCGAGTGAAATGACAATCCACTTCTATATGTTTCGTTCTTTCATGTACTATAGGATTCGTTGCAAGCTTGAGTGCAGCATCATTGTCACAGAACAACTTAGTCGGACCCTTCAATTTTATTCCAAGATCCCCAAGTAGTCCCCGTATCCATATGATTTCACAAGTAGTCTTTGCCATAGCTCGATACTCGCGCCGGCTGAAGACAATGATACTGATAGCTTGCTTCTTGGTTTTCCATGAAAGAAGAGAATTTCCAAGTTTAATACAAAAACTGTAATGGATCGTCGACTCATAGGACAGTCGCATAATGCATCACGGTATGCCAACATTTCCATGTTGCAATCTCTGGATAAAAGAATCCCTAGTCCTGGACATTTCTTCAAATATTTCACGACCTTTAAAGCAGCATTAAAGTGAGATAACTTAGGACTATGCATGAACTGGCTGAGAGTCTGCACTGTATATGATATGTCGGGTCTGGTCATAGTCAAATATATAAGTTTCCCAACGAGTTTCGATAAGGAAGGATCATTAAGAATGGGATCATTATTCTCGTTGTCCCAACATCATAATCCTTGGTGGTCAATTTTACATTTTGCTCAATTGGAATCACCGATGGTTTGCATCCCGACAAACCGCCTCGATATAATCTCCGATGCAATTTCCGTTGACTAAGAGAAATCCCACGATCGAGATCTAGCAATTTCTATCCCAAGGAAATATTTGGGTGCTCCCAAATCTTTAATGTGAAAAGTAAGGTGTAGGTACTTTTTGAATCTTTCTATCGCAGTTCTATCGTTTCCCATAATGAGGATATCATCAACGTATATCATCAGATAAATAAATGACGTACCTTGATTCCATGTGAATAAGGCGTAATCATATCGGACGGCTACTGAAACCCGTAGAAGTGAGAGCATCGGCAAATTTTGCATACCATTGCACGGAAGCTTGCTTGAGACCATAAAGAGATTTACGGAGACGACATACTCTATTCTCCCCCTGTCTCCGTATTCCTTGAGGAATATCCATGTAGATTTCCTCTTCTAGATCTCCATGCAGAAAGGCGTTATGCACATCCATTTGATGTAGTGGCCAATCATGAATAGCAGCAACAGATAAGAATGATCGGACGGTTACATCTTTGGCGACTGGAGAAAAAGTCTCGTGATAGTCAAAACTTTCCCGTTGAGTAAACCCTTTGGCCATCAACCGAGCTTTGTAACGTTCAATGGATCCATCAGCGCGGTATTTAATCTTGTAAACCCATTTGCATCCGATGGGTTTCCTATTTGGAGGTAGGTGGACCAAATTCCAGGTCCCATTTGTAGTGAGGGCCTGCGCAGTTCAGCCCCCATTGCTTCTTGCCATCTTGGGTCTTTAGCCGCTTCTTCATAATTAGATGGCTCGATATCCTCGATATTCGACTCACACAGCATCTATGGTCCGGTGAAAGTCTATGGAAGGAAACATAAGATGATATTGGGTAGTGAATACCTGGTGAGTTGATGGACGCACAGATATATTCTTGTGTCCATGCTGGTGGTCGTGTAGACCGACCAGATCTTCGAGGAGGATTCACTTGAACTGGAGTTGATGATGTTTCGGTATTGCCAACTGCATTGGGTGACTCTTCGATCATTGGGAAATTCCCCTGATCTTCATCGGTGGAATTGTCATTGGTTTTACGGTGTAGGAACCTCGGGAGCAATTGGAGTAAGTGGTGCACGAGTTCTGTCACAAGATATTCAGTAGGTGGGGATTCTTCCAAAAAAAACTTACCAGAAGTGTTTGATGCTTCTGTTGAAGAACCCGCTTCCTTGAAAGGGAAAATATCTTCGTGAAAAAATACATCTCTGCTGATGAAGAATTCCAGTGTTGACTGATCCAGTACACGATACCCCTTCTGTAAATTTGGATAACCCATGAATATGCAGCGTCGTGCTCGAGGGCTCAGTTTGCCTCGAGGACCCAAGACAGTAGCAAAGCACTGGCAACCGAATATCCTTAGATGTCCCAATTCTGGTTTCTTCTTGAATAGTAATTCAAATGGAGCTTTTCCATTGAGAACCCGAGTTGGCATACGGTTGATGAGATATGCTGCAGTAATGATGCATTCGCCCCAATAATTTTCTGGAATAGACGCCTGAAACTTTAATGCACGTGCTACTTCTAATAGGTGGCGATGCTTACGCTCCACTACTCCATTCTGTTGTGGAGTATAAACGCAAGTACTCTCATGAAGAATCCCATGGGATGATAGGAGTAAACTGCAATCACTTTGTTGAAAAACTCCCTTCCATTGTCTGTCCTAACCCGTTGAATAGATCTCCCAAATTGATTCTTGGATAGAGCAATGAAGGTTTTCAAGTGTGAGAAAACTTGTCCTTTGGACTGCATCAGAAAAACCCAGGTGGCACGAGAATAATCGTCCACAATTGTCAAGAAATATCGGGATCCATCATGATGTTGGGTATGATAGGGACCCCATACATCCATGTGAATTAAAGAAAAAATGTATATGGCACGATTGTTACTAAGAGCAAAAGGAATGCGTGATTGCTTTGCAAGGGGACATATCGGACACTTAGAGTAAGGAATAGACGCACTATGACCCAATCGTGAATGTAAAAGATAGTCTTTATCATTGGTAATTGTATTGCACAATGACATTTTATTTGAAGGTAATGAAGACAAATTAAAATTACTTGGAGAATTCTTCCATAGATATAACCCTTCAGAAAGACTACCCAAGCCCATCATTTTGCTAGTCGAAAGGGCCTGAAAGAAGCAAGTGTCAGAACCAAATAATAGACGACAGGAATTTTCTCTGCAGACTTTGGACACGAAATAAGATTGAATTGAAATTCTGGAATGAAAAGAACATTTTGAAGTGTGATATGTGGGCTGAGTTTGACTGTTCAGTGATTTTGACATGAGTAGTAGTTCCATTTGGTAATTGAACAGAAATAGGGAATTCCAAATCCTCATGAATATCTGAAAATAATGCCCTCTCACAAATAATATGATCACTTGAGAATCAATTATCCAGGATTTTTGGAAATAATATTAATCAGGCAACAAGAAATACCCGAGAAATTTCCTCCTTTGTTCGAAGTGTCTAATTTCTGTATTTTGCATTAGTTCTTGGTATTGGTCATTGGAAATGGACCGATCAGCACTAGAAATACCAACCCGATAAGCTGTAGAAATTTTTTTGCCTTTTTCTCCGGGTTTACCGTGCAATTTCCAGCAAGTTTCCTTTGTGTGGTGTGGCCTTTGCAAAAATCACAATATAATTTACCCCTTTTTTGGTTAAAATTTCTGGCAGATGCTAAGAAAATTCCTCCACCGTCAGATCCCGAGGAATAACTCCCACCGTTGGATGCGAGGGAGATACCGCCACCGTCAGATGTCTTCCAGGTTCCTTCATCTCGTCCGTTGGATCCGGACGAATAGATAGGCCCTTTTGGGCCGTCCGATCCGCGCGGCAAATCGAGCCGCTCGTTCCTCCCTTTTAAGGAAACGAGGATCCTCGGATCCGAAGCCCGTAACCCTAGCTCGCCCCCTTTTCGTGTGCTAGGTTTTGGGTCCCAATTTCGCCGCTCGCCGCGGCGCGAGCGAAGCTCTCTCCTCCTTTCGCCGATTCTGATGAAGCGAGCCTCTGGCTTTCTTCCTGGACGGCCAATTGAAAAATCCGCCCGAGAGGCGGAACGGGTTCCATGGCCAATATCTGCGATCGGAACGTCAGGTGAGAATCATTCAAGATAAGTAAAAATCGGGTCGCCTTTTCTCATTCTTTCATCGAGCGGTACTGTGCGAGTGTCTCTTGGTCCCTCGAGCCTCTCTTCTGCAGCTTCGAGGTCGTTCCACAGAGACGATAATTTGTTGTAGCATGCGGAAATTGTCATGTTTCCTTGCTTTAATTCACTAAGTTCTTGCATCAAAGAGAAAATTCTTGCGCGGTCAAGTTTGCCGTACATCCGCTTGATATTTTCCCACATCTTTTGGAATCCTCCGTCGGTGGCGGGCCGCGCGCGACGTCCGGAGATATGCAATTCCCGATCCATGAGCGAATGAGTTGGTTGCATTTTCTCCAGTGTCGCGCCAGTCGGTCGTCGGTCGGAATCGGGACGGTTCCATCTAGGAATCCATCCTTGTCTTTTGTCACCAGCGCTCGTCTGAGATCTCGAGACCATCTGGAATAGTTCTCTGGCCCGGTTAATTGCAGGTTGATTAGTCGCAATTCTGGGCCATCGGCTGTTGAAACATACAGAGGGTCTCCGGGCTCCGGTCGTCCGGTGATGGCTCCGATGGGAAACGGCAAAAAACCGGGCGCGAAATTCGGGTAGGGATTTGTCCCTAAACCCGGTTCGCCTGACCCGAATTGATAACCCGCACTGTAAGTCCCCGGGTAGGGATTCGTTCCATTTCCCTGGTCTCCTGACCCGTTCGACCCGCTCGTCCGCTCCAACCCGTTGGTTGGGCTTGCCCCAGTCATGGAAGGTAGGCCCCCTTCGGGTTGGACGTGGCTTTGGTGGCCGACGTTACCAGGCAATGATGGAACAGGGCTCAACCCGATGTACCATGGGTAAGGTACCCCTTTGGATTGGTTGACCCGCAATGGGTTGCCCAGCATTGATCCGAGCCCGAGTTGGCCGCCATTGCACGGGCGAGAGGTTGAAGAGGTTGGGTCATTGCGGGAAAGCTGTGATGAGATTTCCGCCGCTGTTTGATTGTCGCGAGAGAAGCTGGCTGCGAAGGAGAGCTGGCCATGATTGCGAGATATGTCTGCATTTTGCGCCGGTAAGAAATCTTGTCTTCTTCTTTAGTAAAATAATCCCTATTTTTCCAGAAAGCAAATCTGCATTTTGCGGGTCGAGTTCCCTGGATTAGGTGATCAAGAGCGGAAGCGAAGTTGAATCAGTAGCCTAGAAGCTCTGATACCAGGAAAGAAGATGAAGAAGACAAGATAGATTTGTAGATTTGTGTATTGAATTGTATAATCTGATGTACAATGCTTCCGTAATTATAGTACAGAGATGAAGTAATAAAGGTAAGGAAATATTCAAGGATCAAATCTACTCTCAATCTAAGATTCCTAGCTAATTTATGTACAGACCAAATTGGTCAAGAATCCAAGCGTATCTTCCACATTGATGCATATCTTCCAACAGTTTTTCCTTTACTCCTTCTCAGTTTCTTCTTCTTCGTTCTTTTGGTGGGGAAAGAGAGAGATTGTGTGTGGGGGTGGTGGCCATGGTCTCAAGTTGCAGATCAAGAATGGAGGCGAAGGGGTGAAGGAAGGAACCGACCGTATAGAGAGAAGAAGAAAAGAGAGAGACGTGTGATAGGGGGTAGAATTTTCTAGGTGCACGTGGGCATGTACCCTAATCAGTTCAGTGGTCGCCTGATTTCTAAATGTTTTCAAATATTCTCTTCGAATTTGACTGGCTTGAAGCAAGTGAACAGTAAACTTTCTCATGGCACGTTATGCTTATGATCCACTTCCTCCCCCCGAAAGCTGAATAGATAGATTAACATGGTCTCAAAGTCAAGGATGGCAAATGAGAAAATAATACAAATTGATCCATGAAGTTTAGCTTAATATGCAATGTGATTTTTGAATTTTTAACTTGTTCAATATGATTAATGAATTTTAGCCAAATTTACAATTTAGTCTCCAAACTTTTGGAACATGTTCAATTTAGTTCTTAGATTATATGAAAATGTTCAATGTTATTCTTGATCTTGACTTAATGAAATGACTATATTAAAAATTTTCATATAATTCAATGACTATATTTAATTTGCGTGAAAAGTTCAGGGAACTAAAGTGAACAAATTAAAAGTTTAGAGATTATATTATAAATTTGGTCAAAATTTATGGACTATTTATGTCATTATCTCCGATATAAAATACTAAGAATTAGAGGATGATATAAAATACTAAGAATAGAGGATGGATGTGCGTTTTCGTTTAGGGTGCATTAACGAACAAGGGAAGGAAAGGGATGGTTTTACCTTCACATGGCAATGGGCCCGGTGGGGCACTGCCGTAGAAGAAGGACCTAACTAGTGGATCTGGTAAAAAAGATTAGCCTTATTGGTTGATTGTACAGAGCCAAACAAGCTCCAACCTCCACAAATTAGTCAACGGGTGATAATATGAAAAAGAAATACCGGTCATCTAAGCTTGCATCTTCAATAAAAAGCAAAGCCTGTAAGGAGAAGAAATTGTTCTTAAGTTATGTTGTTATTATTATTATTATTATTATTACCATTTCATATTTATAAATGAAATGGAATAAAATAAATAAAATCTTTTTTTTTTGAAGGTGTATATGGGTTTTTTTTTTTTTTTGGTCGGTTTTTTACTCCTACTCTAATACCCACTCTCAGACTTTTGCCCTGCCTCATTGCAGGGTGTGGGAGTCGAAACCCACTCTTAAAACTATATCGTCCCCACCTCAATCTTCATGAGAAAGTGGGGATTCGAACCTCCCATCTTCCATCTTCCATGTTAGAAGGGTGGCCACTGAGGCAAACCCAGTGGTTTAGATGGGGTTGATTCACGAGACACAGATTCCTTACGACCCATGCCCATCCCTAATGCGTGGGGCCATGGTCATTAGTGTGGTGAATGGTTTCAACTTCTCTAGCAAGAGAATTCATTTGCATGGTCAATTAACTGATGCATAGGAAAGGTAAATTGATGGACGGCTTCAATTTTACGTATCAAAAGCATGCCATTGCATTTTCTGTGTCTCTCCGGGAGTCCCATTATAGACTTTCTTCGTCTGGATGGACTACATGGAGATAATTTGACTTTTATGATGCGTTTAGGAAAGTCTTTAAAGCAACTTCGGGTCTTCAATGTACTTTTGGAGTCGAATATTATGTTTGTTAATTTTTTTTTTTTAAACAAGTTGGACCGAACACTGCCTTGATAGAGCCCAAAGCTCATGGCAAGTGCCTATTTGTCTTAGACTTTCAACAATTCTACACACACACACACTTGCACGCTGCAAGGTGGTCAGCGGTGGCAGCTGCGATATTTTCAGACACATTGGCATCGACTTGTGATGGCAATGGGTTGGCAGCGGCGCACAAGGGCACTTTGATTGTCTTGGAAAAGGAAGAAGAGAGAAGGAAGAGAGGGGAAAAAAAGAAAAATGAAGGAAAGAAACAAAATAAAGAACTTTGGAAAAATTTCAAATAAGAGACTAAAGTGCCTTCATTTTCTTAAATTAGGCCTTGAAATAGACTATTTCAAATGAAGGTCTGAAGTGGATCTTACTTTATATAAGGACTTGACTTTTCGACTGATCAAGGGCATTTTACTTATTTATTTTTTATTTTTATTTTCTTTCTTTTTTCCATTTTTCTAGCTTTTCTTTCTTCTTTGATGGTGGCTTGTCAACCATTGGCAATGCCGAAAAGGGCTAGGCGAGGGTCACCATGCCAACAGCCGGCGAGGGATGGCCTTGCCTTGGGGGAGGTCATCCTTGCCCTAGGTGAGGCCGCCCTTGCTAGCAGCTAGCGAGCGTGGCCTCTCTTGTGATTGACAAGGGCTTACAGGCCTTTGCTAGCCCTTATCAATGGCCTGTGAGGGTGGTTGAGCCCTCGCTAGCCGACGCTAGCCCTCGCCTAAAAGAAAAAAAAGAAAAGTGAAAAAGGAAAAGAAAAGGATAATAATAATTTGAAATTAAATTGTAATTAGATGAAAACGCCATTGATCTGTTGAAATATTTAGTCGATCGGCGACTGGTGAGGTCAGGATTTTATTTAAAACATTCATGGCCATTTTAGGCTTTTTTTATTTATTTAAACAACCATAGTTATTTCATACCCTTATTTGATACAAGGTTCATTTTGGACCCTTATTTAAGAAATTGAAAACACTTCAAGCTTTTATTTGGAATTTTCCCAAGAACTTATTATCTTCATTAAATATTGAGCATACGGATTTGTCCTCATTGGTTCAATAATAAAAGAATTACCTATTTTTCACAAAGTCACAAGTTCAATTCACGTTACAAGGTAACCTCTTAATAACTCCTACTGCATTGCCTAAGTATGACATATCTTGTGTAGAAAGACTTATTGACCGCTAGTATCTTGGCGTGACCGCAGCGACGGACTCCCTAATCTGAGACCTTTGGGCCACGAGTAGTGCGGAGTAACTACACCTCAAAATGAACATTATATAATGGGTGCATAACGCCTAAAAAGGATGGCTAGCTCCGGCCACCTCTCCCAGTCTTTTTATTTATATAACAAAAAAGTAGTGAAATAATGTACAGCTAGAAATGGATAATTAAAGAGTGGATAAATACTTGTGGTTCCTAGTGCATCTAAGATTCCCTAGTCCAAGAAAATGATGGTAACGCCTTTCACTGACCCCAATTTAGAGAGCGTGGCGATAATCTCTACTCATGCGAGAGAGTTGGGACACCATCTACGTTTAATATGTAACTTATCACTTTATATGGTTGTTCCTCGAACTTTTTTAAAAATGCATTACGTATAAATCTTTTTTTTTTTGTTCAAAAGGTTAAAGAATAATATAATGCATGTCCACTCATCTCACTAATAAAATCTTGAAGTACACAAACATGATAATAATATGAATTGTTTTACTTATACTAGTTTTTTTTATGATAGAACTTTACTAATCTTAGAAAAGGTGTGGCTGCAATAGTAGTTTATATTATTATCATTCTCATTGCCCAGCCGAATGACAGACAATAAGATTAGCATAAGAAGTTGAACTTCGATCAATTTCGAGGAAGCACACCTCGGATCTGCTGACTAAAGAAATCTGGAAATTTGTGGAGATAATTTCAAGAATAACCCCATTATATAGCCAAGCTGATTAGCTATAGATACACAATTAAAATTGAGCAAATTGGCCACTGTTGATACCTAATTTTGACAAACTATAAGGAAATAAAAAATAAAAATCGCATCAGAACAAATAAAAGAAAAAAATGGGGAAAATCAATCTGATTAATTATGCATGGAATGTTGAAATTTTGATGAATATTCAGATTTTGATAAATGCGGAAATAGTTAGAAAATCAAGTGAGTAAATGGCAAGAATTTTTATAAAATATAAGGAATCGAAGCAAAATCGAGCTGATTGCAAAATTATACCCCGATTTGTAGTCATGAATTAATGCAATTGAAGATGGAAACTAGAAAATTATCATGAAAAACGGTCGCGTGGAATCACTATAAAAAGAGTCACATTTTTCATGACCGAGAGAGCGAAATAAGGGGGACGAAAAAAGAATTCGAGAAAAAATTCGTGAAAAGAGAGAAGAAAAGGTTGGGGAGCAAATTCGTGGAAAAAAAAAATTTTCGTGAAAAGAATTCGTGTAAGAAAGAATTGAGAGAAAAAATTCGTGCAAGAAAAAAGGTCTTCGTTGGTCAAAGAAGAAATCATTTCTCTTTTCTTTCTCGGACAAAAATGGAAAAAGTCAACAGTGCAGCAGAGTGAGAGAGACAGGTGAGCGACGAAAAAAAACTAGAGGCACTGTTCATCTTTTCTTCGCGAGGCAGCCCCTGCCCGCGCCGGCACCGCGCCTGCACCGGCTCCGCCAGCCGCTGCCGCGTCTCCGCCACCACCGCTTCGCCGGTCTCCCCGCGAAGCTCACCGCGCCGATTTCGCTCGCCGACCCTCCCTGTAACCCGCCGATCCGGCCACTGTCGCTCCGCCCACGAGCCAGCACCCGACGACGTCCCTCTCGCCTCGTCCCCGACCCGACGTCCGCGCCAAAGCAGCCCGCGCCGACTCGCACTGCGGCATCAAACGCTAGGCGCCCGACGACCGCGTCTCTCGCAACCGTCGTCGCCGCGCCGCCCCCGCCGTGTCGCTCGCTCCGCCTTTCTCGCCGCGCATCGCGACGCCGAACGCCCCCGCACTCCGACGACCGTGCCTCCACAACCGCGAGCACCTGACCCCTGCGCCCCGCTGCAACGCCGGTTTCCCCCTTCGCCGGAGCCCGACGCCACCGCGCCTTGGCACCGCCGCTCGCGACGCCTCTCACCGTCGCCGCCCGCCAGCTCCCGCCGGAGCTTGACGCCGGCTAGCAACCGCCCGGCGCCGCCCACCATCGCTGTCCCCTTCCCAAGCTCCTTGTAGGTAGTTTAGTTTTATTTTTATTTATTTTATGTTATTTATTTTTGTTTTTTTGTTTTTAAGTTTCGTTATTATTGCTTAAATTAGAACATGGTATGTCAATATTCATTTCATGAATCTTGTAGGCATGTGTCACGGCCCGAAAGAACGCCAATTCAAGAGGGTTCTTCAAGATTGGCGTGACACACTAAAAACCCTCGGCTTATACTCCCGAGACTTATAATATTCTAGAAACTTCTAGAATACTCCTGGGGAAGGGGCGATACGATATCTGTATACGATACTTGTACGCATACGATATAAATGCGAGTAGCTGGTAGTTGTATAATTAATGCGGGTAGTTGGTAGATGAGGATATGCAATCTCCACCATTAGATCTAAGGGAGATCTACGGATACGGTTTGTCTTGTACTTGTATATAAATGGGTCTCCTCCCTCATTGTATTCTCATTCACAAGCAATATAAAAACCAGAGCTTCTCTCTCTAAGAATTTCTCTCTCTACATATGAGTCTTGTGAGTCGAGTGTTGAAATGCTGTTTATGGGTAAAACCTTAAGGTCGCACGGGTCAGCCTATGTGTGATCGAGAGTAATTGATTGGCCCGTGACAAGTGGTATCAGAGCTAATTTTGATCCAAGCGCAAGTTCAATGGCTGATCCACGATCTGATGAGGCGTTTGCCATGGGTGGTGACTGCGCTGATCGTGGGTGGAACGCCAAGAAGGCTACTACCAAGGGGAAGAAGACCCGTGGCGGTTCGAGGGATCCAACGAGGGATCTTGCACAACGGATGGTGAAGCTAGAGTTGTTCGTCACCGATGTCCAAGGATCGGTCGATGACTTGACCCAGACCGTGGACGGAGTCGACGCCGGAAGAGAGGAACTGGTTGCCGAGGTGCAAGAGCTCAAAACCGACATGGGAGAACTCCGCCACGAGTTGCTGGGACCTTACAGGAGGAACTCACCCAATGGTATGAACCTTTGGAGGCCATGATGGCGGCCATGCGCGCGGAGATAGCGGAGCTTACGGGTAAGCTCACTGAAGCACAAGCTGCACGCGTGAACGGAGTGATCACGGTGCAAGGTCCACGGGTGGACACGCCAAAGCCAAAGGAATTCCGGGGCTCGCGGGTGGCCAAGGATGTGGACAACTTTCTATGGTACATGGAGCGGTACTTCCAGGTCATGGGAATCAACAATGACCAAACACGGGTAAACACTGCTTCGATGTATTTAGCTGATAGTGCATTGTTGTGGTGGCGTCGTCGGTTGGATGATAGGTGCGGGAACCCTATCACGACCTGGGCTGGTTTCGTCGAGGAGTTCCGACGGAACTACTTTCCCGCTTATGCGGAGGAGGAAGCTCGTGACGAGCTGAAGCGTCTCGAGCAGAAAGGTGGTGTGCACGACTACATCAAATGGTTTTCGGAGTTGCTATTCCAAATCTCCTCGATGAATGAAGTTGAAGGATACCACCAGTTCGTGAGCGGTCTCAAGCCATGGACCAAGCAAGAGCTAAAGTGATTCAACGTGGGAGATCTCATGACGGCCATGACCGTAGCCAAGTCGCTCGTGGAGTATAAGGCCTCGCCTTCCACATCCCGTCCGGACGCTCGCCCGAGGGATAGAGCCACTGGTGGGGGAGATCGGGGTAGATTCAACAATCGCTCGACTGGAGCTAGACCACCGGCCGACCCTCACCCTCATTGGGCTCATACGGGGCCGAACGAAGGAGGACAAAGGAAGGTACGCTCGTATAGCTGCTTCTTTTGCGATGGTTCGCACATGGCGTGAGATTGCCCGAACAAGGCCAAGTTGGCCGCTCTTTGCAAAGAGGATGAACCAATGGAGGAAGCACGGTTGGGATCGTTGCGACTCCTCAACACAATCAAGTCCAAAAAGGCGAAGGAGCCTAAAGGCTTGATGTTCGCGGACGTGAAGATTGGAGTGACCACGGTGAGTGCGCTCGTGGACACGAGAGCATCCGACATCTTCATCTCGGAGGAAGCCGCGAAGAAATTGAACCTATGGGTTGAGAAAGGAGCCGGTTGGCTCAAGACGGTGAACTCGAAGGAAGTCCCTGCAATCGGTGTTGTAAGGGACGTGGAGCTACAACTCGGGTCATGGAGAGGCAAAGAAACTCTAGAGGTAATTCCACTTGACGACTACGATATAGTCATTGGAATCAAATTCCTAGATAAAATCCATGCAGTTGTAGTTCCTTTTGCCAAATGTATATGCGTGTTGGACAAGAGTAGTCAATTCGTGATTCCGGTCCATCGTGAGTCGGATCATGATCGAAAGATGATCTCGGCCATACGACTCACCAAATGAGCAAGGAAGAGTGAAGTAACTTTCATGGCGGCCTTGAAGATTGAAGACGACAAGGGCGAAGGGAAGGAAGTTTCGACGGAAGCAACCCAAGTCCTCAACTCATTCAAGGACGTTATGCCTTCGGAGCTGCCGAAGGAGTTGCCACCCAAGAGTGGATCACCGGATCGAGCTAGTGCTTGACGCTCGACCACCTGCCATGGCGCCTTACCGTATGGCGCTACCCGAATTGGAAGAGTTGAGGAGGCAACTCAAGGAGCTGCTCGACGTGGGCTACATACGGCCATCAAAAGCCCCGTTCGGTGCGCCGGTCTTATTTCAGAAGAAGCACGATGGGTCACTTCGGATGTGCATTGACTACCGGGTGCTGAACAAGCTGACCGTGAAGAACAAGTACCCGATCCCGCTCATCGCGGATCTCTTCGATCAACTTGGTGGAGCTTAGTGGTTTACCAGGCTGGATCTTCGATTGGGCTACTATCAAGTTCGGATTGCTGAAGGGGATGAGCCAAAGACAGCTTGCGTGACGAGGTATGGATCCTACGAGTTCCTCGTAATGCCATTCGGCTTGACCAACGCTCCTGCTACTTTCTGCACAATGATGAACAAGGCACTCCACCCTTTCCTAGATAGTTTTGTAGTGGTTTACCTAGATGATATTGTGATATATAGTAGAACGTTAGAAGAGCATGTCAAACATTTATGGCAGATTTTCCAAGTCTTGTGCGAAAACAAGCTATATGTTAAGCGCGAAAAGTATGCTTTCGCCCAAGAGGAAGTTCCGTCTTGAGGCACATCGTCGGGGGTGGACGTGTGCGGATGGACAAGGCGAAGATTCAATCGATCGTCGAATGGGAGCCGTCGACGAAGGTACCTGCGTTGAGGTCATTCTTGGGCCTCACCAACTACTACCGACGGTTTGTGCGGAGTTACTCGAGCATCATCGTGCCATTCACGGACTTGCTGAAGAAGAAAAAGGCGTGGGAGTGGACGGATCGATGCCAAAAAGCCTTCGACCAATTGAAGTAAGCTATGACCGAGGAGCCGGTGTTGGCGTTGCCCGACCACACCAAACCTTACGAGGTAGAGACAGACGCATTGGATTATGCTATCGGTGGCGTTCTTATGCAGGATGGACATCCGGTGGCGTTCGAGTCCCGAAAGCTGAACGACACCGAGCGTCGATACACCGTCCAGGAGAAGGAGATGACCACGGTAGTGCATTGCCTTTGGACGTGGAGACACTACATCCTAGGATCAAAGTTCGTAGTGAGGACGGACAACGTGGCCACGAGTTACTTCCAGACCCAAAATAAGTTGAGTCCAAAGCAAGCTCGATGGTAGGATTTTCTAGCAGAGTTCGACTACACGTTGGAGTACAAGCCGGGGAAGGCCAACTCCGTGGCAGACGCGTTGAGTCGAAGAATGGAGTTGGCAAACACGGTGAGTCGACCGAGCTGTCCTTGGGTCGCCCGCATCAAGGAGGGGTGGACGCATGATCCAAGAGCTCAAGCCCTCATTGGGTATGCCAAGGAAGGTAAGACTCGACAGTTTTGATGTGAGGACGAGCTCCTCTACACCAAGGGAAGGCGGCTGTACGTACCCTTCTATGGGAAATTGAGGAAGGAGATCTTGCGCGAGTGCCACGACTCGAAGTGGGCGGGTCATCTAGGGATCCACCACACGTTGGCCCTCGTTGAAGATCGGTTCTATTGGTCGCAAATGCGGGACGATGTGGAGGCTTATGTGAAGACTTGTCTGGTGTGTCAACAAGACAAGCTGGAGCAACGGTCGTCACCGGGTTTGTTGGAGCCACTTCTTGTCCCAACTCGTCCATGGGAAAGCATTTTCATGGACTTCATCGTCAACCTGCCGAAGTCTGAAGGGTGTCGGACTCTGATGGTGGTGTTTGACAGGTTCTCAAAGTACGCAATCTTTGTGCCTGCGACAAAGGATTGCCCGGCCGAGGCGGCGGCCAAGCTGTTCATGAAGCATGTGGTGAAGTATTGGGGAGTGCCACAAACGATCGTGAGCGATCGGGATCCTCGCTTCACGGGACGCTTTTGGTCCGAATTATTCAAACTGCTGGGGTCGGAGCTGAATATGTTGACAAGTTTATATTCCCAAACCGACAGTCAGACGGAGCAGGTCAATGCTCTCTTGGAGATCTACCTCCGACACTATGTGAGCACGACGCAAGTGAATTGGGCGAAGCTGATCGATGTAGCCCAATTCTCCTACAACTTGCAACGGAGCGGGTCGACTGGCCAGAGTCCGTTCGAGGTTGCGATTGGGCAGCAACCGAACACCCCGAATGCCATCGCTTCGGGTTACCGGGGGAGTAGTCCGCCCGCGTACAATTTTGCCAAGAACATGCAAGAAGAGGCGGACTTGGCACGAGCGTGTCTACACAAAGCCTCCAAACGCATGAAGAAATTGGCGGATAAGAAGCGACGGCACGTGGAGTTCCAAGTTGGGGACCAAGTGTTGGTCAAGCTGCATGTGGTCCTTCGATACAAGGACGTGCACAAGGGGTTGATCCGTCGCTACGAGGGGCCATTTCGGGTTCTACAACGGGTTGGAAATGTCGCATACAAGCTGGAGCTACCATCAAAGCTAAATGTGCATCCAGTTTTCCATGTAAGTATGCTTAAACCTTTCCAAATTGATGAGGAAGATCCGGATCGAGGAGAGTCTCAACGGGCGCCGCTCGGAGCAAAGATCTCGTATGATCGAGAAGTCGAAAGCATCTTGGTGGATCGAGTCATACGGAAGCAATATTGCACGGCCAAGCGGGAATACCTGATTTGATGGAAGGGCCTTCCGGAGAGTGAAGCAAGGTTGGAGCCCGAGGAGAGTCTTTGGCAGTTCAAGAAAGAGATCGATGCTTTTCATGCCGAGGACGCGACGAGAGCGTCACCTGATTAAGTGGGGGAGAATGTCACGACCCGAAAGAATGCCAATCCAAGAGGGTTCTTTAAGACGGGCGTGACACACTAAAGACCCTCGGCTTATACTCCCAAGACTTGGAGTATTCTAGAGCCTTCTAGAATACTCTCGGGGAAGGGGCGATATGATACCTGTATACGATACTTGTACGCATACGATATAAATGCGAGTAGCTGGTAGTTGTGTAATTAATGCTGGTAGTTGGTAGATGGGGAGGTGCAATCTCCACCGTTAGATCTAAGGTAGATCTACAGATACGGTTTGCCTTGTACTTGTATATAAATGGGTCTTCTCCCTCATTGTATTCTCATTCACAAGCAATATAAAAACCAGAGCTTCTCTCTCTAAGAGTTTCTCTCTCTACATACAAGTCTTGTGAGTCGAGTGTTGAAAGGCTGCTTAAGGGTAAAACCTTAAGGCCGCACGGGTCAGCCTACGTGTGATCGATGAGTGATTGAGAGTAATCAATCGGCCTATGACACATGAACCGTAGGGGTTTTGTCCAAAATTATTGTAATTATTAATTTGACCCGTAAGACATCGGATCATTTTTTTTAATCATATTAATTTTTAGGCATTTGATAGTATTTTAATTGTTAAATCATTATAATTATTAATTTAATCCGTAATACTTCGGATTAGATTTTTAATTATTTTGAACCTTTTGTTGTGATGTTTAGGATTAGAGTAATCGTTAATTTGACCTGTGAGACAATATGTTATTTTTTCGATTATTTTAATTATTTATTTGTTGAATATCTTGATTGTTTAGATATAATGTTTATCGATAATTGCTTGTCTTGAAAAATAAAATAAAAATCAAAAAAATGAAAATCAAAAATCAAATCTTGCATCGGAGTGTTTTGGTTTAGTAAATTAAGACTGCATTTTTAGGGTTGCATTTTTAGCTAATTTTTGAAATAGATTAGGGTCGGATCAAAATAACCTTTTAAAATAGGGTCTTAGATAAAGTTTGCATATTTTAATAATCCCTTTAAAAAAAATAGTTTTCTAAGATAGGATAGGATTTAAGTCAAATTAACCCCTAAAACATATTAGAAAATTATTCATTTTAGATAGTTTAATTAGGGTTTTTATTAATTCCGAATTTCAATAAAAAAAATACAAAAATATCAGGTGCATGTCAATTAGTTTGCATGTTAGGATCATTTAATTAGAAATAGCTTGTTAGTAAAATTAGGTCATGTAGTTAAAGTGCATTTTTTAAATTCGAGATAAAAGAAAATCCAAAAAAATTGTTTGCTTTGTGTTTATTTATTTTGATGCAATTTGTTTGATTCATTGAGTGTTTAATAATGATTGAACACCCGTGTGATCACCATATTGCATGATAGTAATTTAGGTTAAAATAAATCTAAACTGCCTGCAAAAACATTTTTGAAAATAAAAAAAATGGTACCGAAAGGGCATTAGAGAAGTATGGTGTAATTAAGTCACTGTACCCAAAATCTCTGGTTTGTGGGAGTAAAATAATTCTCTCATTATTTTACTTAGATGTCTAATTGACCTACTATAAACTGATTAGTGATGACTCATATATAAAATATTTGAACCAAATCGCGAATTGGTATGGGCTTGGGAGAGTCCGAGTTAAGTTTAAAACTTAATAATCTATTAGCCTAAACTTTAGGTGGTGACCCAAAATTTAGGTTGCGACAGCCACTTTTCGAAGGATCGCAGCAAGATTTTTTCTATTTTCCTTGTTTCAAGAAGGAATCGAGACACCACTCTTGTGAACGAAATATGCCATGGAGCAACATATTCGCCATCTAGTTCATACAATTACAACGTCAGCCATGTTCTCGGTTGTTTATATGATTAGACAACAGATTCGGATTTCGATAGGTACTGCCGGTCCACGGAGAATGACGACAATTGTTACGGTCATGCAACATGTAATGGGGTGCTTTCTGATTCAGACTGCTATGCGTGCTTGGAAGCATTTTGGAGAAGGATAATTACGGGCTGTCCATACAGCATCGAGGCTCAAGTTCAATTAAGGAATTGCAAAATCCGATACAAACATTATTCATTCACTGAATAGCTATTTATATTTCTTTGTAAAGAGCTATGTTCTTTGTAAAGAGCTATGTGTTCTCCTCTGAAATAAGAGAAAACGGACTCTCCTCCTACCAAATTATTCATCCTCCCATGTATATTGATGTGTCTCCCCCCATGAAAAAAGCGATAAGTATTTATCCTCACAAACTGATCATTGCAAATTTGGATTTTTTTCTCTCTTGGAGTTCCAAATCTTCATATATTCTTTACTCCCACAAAAGGGAATTTCAAATCCCCTGTCGTGAATGAAATTATATTGGTATAGCTCCAAATCCTACTTCGATTAGGAAATGTGCCATGAAGAGATTCATGGGGTGAGATCCTCCTCTAAATGGTCATCTTATTGAATGATCACACTCGAATACTCCATTTAGTGGACTGGATCGATTGAATAGGGCCAAGCCATTACAGTGCCAAGCAGCGAAACTCTCTCATGAGGAATCAAGTGTTGCTTAGGCTTAGTTAGTCGATGCCTTGAATGGAAAATCCACTATCCTAAAGTCAAAGTAATTTCATGGATACTTCCTCCAAATGTTTGGATGGGCCTTGTTTTTCAATTTATTGACTTTGTATGTCTTAGTCTAATTTCTGAAACTTCAAGTGCTCCACAATTTAATCTCCATGAAATTTGTGGTGAAAAGTACCATTGACAGGTCAAACTTATCCGAAAGAAGTACGAGTTTTCTTCCTGTTGAGTCCAAATCATCCCCACATTAGGTTCTTCCTAGAGGATCATTGAACGTGTTCCCATGCTATCTTAAGAAGGAAAAAAAAGAAGTATGTAAGCATCATGAGGGAAAAAGAAGTATTTGATCCCCAAAAACAAAAACTGAGCTTACTCATTCATAAGTTTCCTCTTTTGTGTCTTTTTCATGTTTGCTCCTCCGCTTTTCTGCAGATTTTGCTATTTTTAGCTTTCTACTAACAATTCCTTGTTAGTCGACCGAGTGCTCATTACTGAAGCAGGATCTTTAAAGCATCTTCTATTGTATCTTGATTTAAGTTTTTTCCGCACCATATTTTGATCAACCTCTTCTTCGATCTAGAATTCTTGGCAAAACCCTTGACTCCTTGAATACAACGGGATCTCGATCTAATGAACCGTAAATTCTCGCTCTATTCATTTACTAAATGACTCAATAAGATTAGTAATAAACCAACTATCAAGTCTGCATGAATCTAATTTATTTAAACATCCGATCTAATCTCATGTTTGATGTCCTACGTGAGAAACGATTGTGGGGTCTTATAACCTCATGATATCGAGCAACTTAAAGTTAAAAACATTTCGAACCCCCATAATAAATGTTGTGTTGGGTCACATATTCTATGCCACTCAACTGTCTTTAGCTGAGAGAAAGCAGACATCTCAACATCTCAAAGAGTCATGGCGATTGCAAAGGCAGTTCGCTTGCTTCTTTTCGTGGGAAAGCTACAAAACAGCTTTCGCAGATGACAACAACGTTAATGACTTATAATCAAAGCGAAGGAATGACTTTAGGTCTTTCGAAATGATTGATTGTCGATACACAGTACCTTAATAGAAGTCATTATGAAAGGATTGGCGTGTGGGGATCTAACTTCAAAGGCAAAAATCATGCTCTTCCAGTTAAATTATGGGGTCGTCTTTTAGGAAAGCACATGGGTATCTTCGTTTCTTCACCATAAAAATAGCTAGCCAGGGATATTTTATTCTATTCGACCAAGAGATTCTTTCCCTTGGAGATAAAGACTGACAATGTCTTCTCTTGATTGATGATGTCTCTTAATCCTATTGCTAGGCGGTTGTGTAACCTAATGATATAGATGAGGCTTTAGATGTTTGAGCTTACTTGATTTAGAAAATGCATTTTGGAAGTTTGTTGCTTGATGAGCACATCAAAACTTAGGCTACATTTGATGATAAGTACAAAAGTCGAGACAAGTTAAATTTTATTTTATCCCATGTTTGGATCATGTCCAAGATAGGGTAAGACTAGATTAAGAGGGATATGACCCAAATAGAAATATCCGATGTGAGGGGTGGAATAAAGGTGAATAAGAATTTTTTATATTCGTGATATAAAGTCTATTTTTCTTGGATAGCAAATTTCTTAGGATAATAAAATTAAATGAATAATTAAATATAAATAATATGTAAGTTCCAATATAAAAAAAAAGAAAAATAAAATTCACAATAACAAGACAAAGTTAACAACAATTTTTGCTGCATGGCCATCTACAAACCTGAATGCCGAGCCTTCAACTGTCTCACCATTTGGCCTTTATTCTTACTTTTAGCTTTTATTTGCTATTAAATATCTTAAATCTCTAAAAATTTATGTAAGGTCATTTAAGACCATATCAATTTTTTTCTATAATTTTTCGAAATCGATTTTTTAAAGTTATTTATTGGAAAAATGAAAGAAGTTGTCCATAAATTTTCGCCAAATACGCAATGTGATACATGAATATTTAATTTGTATAATGAATTTCTGAACTTTTGATACATGTTCATTTTAGTCAATAGACTATATGAAAATGTTCATTATTGTCCCGGATCTTAAATTAATGGAAAGATTATAATAAATATTTTCTTATGATTTGGGAACTACATTAAACATGTATCAATAGTTTAGGAGAAACGTTGAACAAATCAAAGTTTCATAGACCACATTAGTCATTAGGCTCAAGTTCAAGAATTATATTACATATTTGATCAAAATTTCTGAATCATTTGTATTATTTTCTCTTATTTAAATAGTAGGACTGGGTTCCTTTACGAAAGTTCTTTTATTATACCTTTTCAAAAATGGTGTTAGACAGTCATGACTCATGGCCCTTCTTTTCTTTTCTCTGTTTTTTTTTTTTGGTCACTCGTAATTATCCAAATCTTCTCTCTCTCTCTCTCTCTCTCTCTTTTTTTGTCGTTTTGTCGTGGACTCGTGGCCTTTTGTCCTTCCTCAAACAATTTCGTGGACACTTCGTGTTACGCGTGGCACGATGAACTTTTGTTTTTCTCATCGGAAGAAAATTGAGGGGCTTTTGATTTTAGCCCGCCCATGTTCCTCCAATCTCTCTCACCAGACTTAATTTCGACAAAAAAGTCATTCTCCGACTCGGATTTGTTTATTCAGAGTCATCGTTATTGAAAATTCTTAATTGACTTATGAACAGGGACTGTTGCATTCGCCCATGAAAAGTCCAAGACATTGAACAATGCGTCTCACGTAAGCAGCCATTTTTGAAATTTGCGACATTTGTTTGATGCCGTCAGATGAAGATTCTTTTGGATTCTTCATAGCCTTGGTAATCCGCATCATTCTTCACCTAATTGCTAAGCGGACTTTGAGTTTGAGCCATGTCCGTCGAGATTCTTTTTCTGGTCTCTCTGCTAGCAGTTTTGACTTACGCTCAAGTGACCGGTTTCGTGTACAACGATTTCAGATCGGCCAATCTGAGCCTCGACGGGATCGCCGGGATCACCTCCAATGGCCTCCTGAAGCTGAACAACGAAACCAATCAGGAGCAGCAGGGCCACGCCTTCCATCCCCACCCGGTCCAGTTCAAGAACTTGCCGAACGGCACCGTCAAATCCTTCTCCACCACGTTCGTCTTCGCGGTTCGACCTCCGTATGCGAGTGTGAGAGTCAACGGCTTTGCCTTTGTTGTCGCACCCCAGAGCGGCCTCCCGGGTTCCCTGCCGGGCCGTTATCTCGGCATGTTCAATGAAACCAACAATGGCAAGTCTAGCAATCATGTGTTCGGGGTAGAACTCGACATGATCCTCAGCCCCGAGTTCGAGGACATTAACGATAACCACATCGGGATCGACTTGAACGGGCTGACGTCAGAAAAGGCAAATCCGGCGGGGTATTATCAAGATAATGGGGAGTTCAACAACTTGTCCCTAATCAGCGGTCAAGAAATGCAAGTTTGGGTGGACTATGATGGTGCGGACAAACTGATCAATGTCACATTGGCTCCGATCCATGTGCAAAAACCGAAGACTCCCCTTCTGTCTCTTCGACGGGATCTCTCACCAATCATCAACGAGAACATGTATGTGGGCTTCTCAGCATCGATTGGTTCGCTCATAGCTTCTTACTATGTTCTGGGTTGGAGCTTCAGTGTGAATGGAGAGGCTCAGGCACTTGACCTGTCCCGACTTCCTAAGCTTCCTCAGATCGGTAAGAAGGAGACATCGAAAGTAATGACTATCGGGTTACCACTGATGGTTCTTTTCGTTGTATCGGTGCTGATCTTGGGCGCAGTTTACGTGATAAGAAGGAAAAGGAAATTGGCCGAGGTCCTTGAAGATTGGGAGAGGGACTACGGCCCGCACCGGTTCAAGTACAGAGATCTTTACATTGCGACAAAAGGATTCCAGGACCAAGAGTTATTAGGGGTCGGGGGGTTCGGCCGGGTCTATAGAGGAATCTTACCCACATCGAATATAGAGATTGCGGTGAAGATGGTCTCCCATGAATCGAGACAAGGCATGAGAGAATTTGTAGCGGAGATCATCAGCATCGGTAGGCTCCGTCACCGCAACCTAGTGGCGCTCCTCGGTTACTGCCGCCGGAAAAGGAAGTTGCTCTTGGTTTACGACTACATGCCCAATGGGAGCCTCGACAAGTACCTCTATAACCAACCAAAGGTCACCCTCAATTGGATGCAAAGATTAAGGGTGATCAAAGGAGTGGCATCTGGGCTGCTTTATCTGCATGAAGGGTGGGAGCAAGTGGTGATCCACAGGGATATAAAGGCGAGTAACATCTTGCTAGACGCTGAATTTAATGGAAGACTCGGAGATTTTGGGCTTGCGAGACTATACGACCATGGAACCGACCCTCAAACGACTCATGTCGTGGGAACGTTCGGTTATCTGGCCCCCGAGCAAATGCGTACTGGCAAGGCCACTACGAGCACCGACGTGTTTGCGTTCGGAGTGTTTTTGCTTGAGGTCACCAGCGGGAGAAGGCCAATAAAGCAAGGGGACACGGAGGACGTGACCTTAGTGGACTGGGTATTTTCTTGCTGGGACAGAGGCGACATTCTTGAGGCAAGTGATCCGAAATTGAGGGCGGAGTTTGTGGAAGAGGAAATGGAGTTGGTGCTGAAACTCGGGTTGATGTGTTCCCACCCCAATCCGTCGATGAGGCCAAGCATGCGTCAAGTGTCGCAGTACTTGGAGGGCGATCTTCCGATGCCAGAATTGTCGTCCACCAGCATTTCCTCCAGCCGTTTAACATTCGCTCATCGCGAAGGTTTGGATGATTTGGCCATGTCTTATCCGTCCTCCACAAGCAAGGCATTTTCGCACTTGTCTTCTGTCACTGAATCGCTCACCTCAGGTGGTCGATGAGCCTCCGGTTTAATTTCGTATTTTATTCCATCCTCCTTATATGGATTTTCTAGGTGCATGTCGGAACCATATTTTGGGTTATAATCAAAGCATAGTGTAGGTGCATGTTTCCTTATTAGTTCAGTGATGGCATGAGTTCTGATATTTTACAAATTCTCTTCGCGAGTCATGGATGCAATGTACTTCGCAGCCCTTCAAATTTGACTGGCTTGAAGCAAATTGAACAATAAACTTCTCGTGGCACATTATGCATATGATGAGATCTTAGCCATTCAGTCCAGTACGTCAGGAAAATGACAGATTTCTTAGGAGAGATTTAAGTCAATCCTACCCGGTCCCCTAGCCTAAAATCTGGTATGAGCAAAGCAGTCTGCTCCACTCACCCCTACTTCTGAGTTCTAACCCGGTAGAGGAGAACCCCTCAACATTATCATCTTCATACCTTTCGAAAGCAGCTTTCTTACTCGCTAAGGGGATAAGATAAGAATGCCTTTAAAATGTTCCAGCAATCTCACCTAAAGCTCTTGCTTCAAGAATGGCTTGAGCTCGCAAGAGGTATGGGACTCCACTGTCAAAGAGAGTCTGGCGGGAGTAACTCGACTGAAACGTTTGGGAGGGGTTTGATCCTTCCTTAGGCCGATCAGAGAAAATAGTCATTTTGATTCAGAGAGCTCAGCTAGAAAACATGGTCTTCATATTTTGTGCAATAGTTCTAGCCAGGGATAACGCGCGCATAAGCTCTTTCTGTGTGAGTTGGACAGAAGCAATCTTCCTAGGACGGAAGGAATAGGAGTTCTTTTTTTTTCTTAAACACTTCCTCCCCTGAAAACTGAATACATAGATTTAGGGGTATCTAATGGTTCGGTTTGGTTTGATTTGGCCCGAACCATTTGGATGTATGCTTGCTCCGAACCTAAACACAGTACAAACCGGATATGACCTGAACCGGAAATGCAATTTGGTTTTATTTTCCTCTTTTATATATATTATTGATTTGCGCTTCTCCTTCCCCCCACCCTTACCCCCGGCAGAAGCAAGCTTCCTCGAGTACAAGGGGGAAGTGGTGGCTGAGAAGTCCGAAGCAGCAGTGTAGTCGGAGAGGATGGCGGAGAAGAAGTCAGGGGTCGAGCAGAAGCTCCCGAATGAGGGGGCCGGCGACAAGAAGTGGTCGAAGAGGAGCGTTGAGACATACAAGATCTACATCTTCAAGATGCTGAAGCCGGTCCACCAGGACATTGGCATCTCGAGTAAGGCCATTGGCATCATGAATAGCTTCATCTTCAATACGCTGGCCCAGGAATCGTTGTGGCTCATGCGCTACAACCAAAAGCCGACCATCACCTCATGGGAGATCTAGACGGCCGTCCAGCTTGTGCTTCCCGGCTCGCCAAGCGTGTTGTGGTGGACAGCACCAAGGCGATGACCTAGTTCACCAGCTCTTAGGGCTCTTTTGATGTAGCGCTCAATTTTTGTGTAAAGAACTCAGTGGGGATTGCAAAATCGAGAAACTCCAGTGAAATTTGTGTTTTGTCACTTCTTAGAAGATGAATGCACGAATTTATTTAGGGTTCATTAAAGGTTAAGGGTAATGGAAGTTTCTTCATAAAATTTAGGGATGGACAAGGGGCGGACGGTTTTGCCTTCATAGGACAATGCGCCTGCGCGCACCGCCCTAGAATTAATTGTTTCTAAAACACCCAGTACCTTAAGTTATTGCCTTCACAGGACAATGCGCCTGCGGGCACCGCCCTAGAATTAATTGTTTCTAAAACACCCAGTACCTTAAGTTATTATTATTATTATTATTATTATTATTATTATTATTATTATTATTATTATTATTATTATTATTCTAATGTCATATTTATAAATGAAATGGAATAAAATAATTTTTTTAAAATTTTTTTCTAAATGTGTACATGAGGTTAATTCACGAGACACAAATTCCCTACGACCCGTGCACATCCCTAATGAGTAGGGCTGTGGTGATCAATGCGACGGATGGTTTTGAGTTCTCTAGCAAGAGAATTTATTTACATGGTGAACTAACTAGTGTATAGGAAAGGTAAATGGATGGGACAACTTCAATTCTTGGTATCAAAAGCATGCCATTACATTTTCTGTATCTTTCAGGGAGTCCCATCATAGACTTTGTTTGTGTGGAAAGACTGCATGGAGATAATTCAACCTTTATGACGCGTTTGTGAGAGTCTTTAAAGCAACTTCGTGTCTCCAATGTTACTTTTGCAGTCGAATGTTAGGTTTGGTAAAAAAATTTATTTAATTATTTTTAAAACGATTTGGACTGAATGCTGCCTTGATAGAGCCCAAATCTCAGGGTAAGTGCACATTTGTCTTAGACTTTCAACAATTCCGAGTGGCAAATAGAGGAGATTAACAAAAAAAGTTTCCGCCTTTGATCTTGTCCTCACTAGATTATTATGCTTCCAGTTGTACCCCAACCCCTTAATATAATATATTCACGAAAACCTTATTCCAGATAAAACTTCAGTAATCTGAGGAATATATATGGATGAAATGGTAGTAAATATTACTATTATTCTCGTTGGGTCGACGACACACGTGCAGCGCTAGTTTATCAAGTAAATTCTGCAGTTGAATAATCGGCATAAATTCAACATAAGAAGTAATAGCATCCCTCGGATCTGCCGGTTAAAGTAATTTGGAAATTTGTGGAGATAATTTCAAGTACAACGCCTTGATAAAGCCAAGCTGATTATCTATAGACACGAGATCAAAACTCAGAAAAATGGCCACTTTTCAAAAAATTGCAGCAGCACTCATAGCTGCGCTTCTCTTAATTCTCGGTGCTGCAAGGGGTGATCCAGACGTAACTCCGGTGAGCAAAACATGCAAGGGAGAGACATACTCGCCATTCAGTCAATACAGTTTCTACGTCGACAATGTTTTCCAGTGTTTATATCACAATACGGCGGATCAGGTTTCAATAAAGTCCATAGGCCCTCCAATGGTTGATTTCTTCTCAATTTCTTCACAAACAAACCAAATTGGTGGCCAAAATAGCCCCCTTCAGCAGCCATACGAATTTCCTCCTATTTCTTTGCCGAATTTGATTTTTCCGCAAAATTCTGGGCTCAATAGAATTTTCCCAAAAGATGAGACGAGGTCCTAAAAATAAATCGTGATTCGCTCGAACATTCGATTCCCGAAATTGAATTCAATTTTATGGTTAAAATCGACCGAACGCTATTTTAGTACAATCTAACCTATCGAGTAGCTTTTAGGGATTTTAATGCATTTGACCTGTGGTCGATAATTTTCGATCCACGTTTGTGCATCTTCGACTCATAAAAATCGCAAGGTTTCAATTACGGACACCGAGTATAAAATCGATAGAAAACCAGGTTAATGCCGTTCGACATAAATTTTGCAATCAAGCGAAATAGCCCGCAATTCAATTACATGGTTTCGTCGAATCGACCTATATCCGATCACAAATCAATTATAATAGTGTCGTATTGACCCTTGCCGATTATCACGGTCGAGCAATCGATTTCCGATTGAATTCTCAAGTTTGCTGCGTTTATATCTCTTAACGGCTTCACTCAATAGGTTAGTTAACTCGTGAGTGATCAGCTCAGAGAAAAAGGACCATAGCCGCGTCAACGAAATGCCCATTTCATTTATTCGAGACGGGGTCAAAATTCAGGATGTCACATGTACGATAATTAGTTCAGTGGTTGCCTGATTTCTAATGTTTTTACATATTCTCGTCGAATTTGGTTGGCTTGAAGCAAGTGAACAATAACTTTCTTATGGGACAATATGCTTATGACTTACTTCCTCCCCCGGAAAGCTAAATAGATAGATTAACATGGCCTTAGAGTCAAGAATGGCATGCAGCAGAAGTCTTGGCAATTTAAAATTAAAAAACCGAACTTACGACATAAATGAGAAATTGATACAAATGATCCCTACACTTTGGTCCAGTGTGTAATCTGGTCTTTGAACGTTTAATTTATTCAATATGATCCCTGAAATTTAGCTCAATACGTAATGTAGTTCCTAAAATTTTAATTTGTTCAATATATTTCTTGAACTATTAGTATATGAAAATGTTCAATGTTTTCCTTGATCTTGAATTAGTGAATGGGCCACATTAAATATTTTCATATAGTTCAGGAACTACATTTAACTTGTATGAAAAGTTCGTGAATCAAATTGAATAAATTAAAAGTTTACGAACCACACTATATTACATATTAAATTAAAATTTATGGAATATTTATGTCAATAAATTTGGTATAAACTATCAAGAATTAGAAGATGAATGCGCGTTTTGGTTTAGGGTTTATTAAAGGACAAGGGTAGTAAAGTTTCTTAATAAAATTTAGGGGTGGGCGCCCGGATGGTTTTGCCTTCCCAGGGCAACGGGGCCACGGGGCACTGCCATAAATATAATTGTTTCAATCAAAACCACAAATACCATGATGGCTCATTGACATTTTTCGTTATTTTATTTTTTTATTTTTTATGAAGAAGAAGAAGGACCTAATGAGTGCATTTGGTAAAAAAGAATAGCCTTATTTGTTGAGTGTACAATGCGAAACAAGCTCCAACCTTCACAAATTAGTCACTGGGGGACAATATGAAAATGGAATACCGGTTTTTCCAAGCTTGCATCTTCAATAAAAAGCAAAGCCTGTAAGGAGAAGAAACTGTTTTTTAGTTATTTCATATTTATAAGTGAAATGGACTAAAAGATAAAATTTTATGTTTTTTTGGTCAAAAAGAATAGTCACTGGGGGACAATATGAAAATGGAATACCGGTTTTTCCAAGCTTGCATCTTCAGTAAAAAGCAAAGCCTGTAAGGAGAAGAAACTGTTTATTAGTTATTTCATACTTATAAATGAAATGGACTAAAAGATAAAATTTCATGTTTTTTCTTTTTCTAAAGGTGTAGATGGGATTTGATTCACCGGACATAGATTCCCTGAGACTCGTGCCCATCCCTAATAAGTAGGGCCGATGTGATCAGTACGGTGAATGGTTTCGACTTCTCTGGCAAGAAAATTCATCTGCACAATGAACTAACTGGTGCATGTAGGAAAGGTAGATTGATGGACAGACTTCAATTCTTGGGATCAAAGGATCAAAAGCATGTCATTGCCACTCATGTTACGAGTGGCACGATTACCTTTTGGTTTTCTCATCGGAAGAAAATTGAGGGGCTTTTGATTTTAGCCCGCCCATGTTCCTTCAATCTCTCTCACCAGACTTAATTTCGACAAAAAAGTCATTCTCTGACTCGGATTTGTTTATTCAGAGTCATCGTGATTGAAAATTCCTAATTGACTTATGAACAGGGACTGTCGCATTCACCCATTGAAAAAGTCCAGGACATTGAACAATTCGTCTCACGTTGAGCAGACATTTTTGAAATTTGCGACATTCGTTTGATGCCGTCAGATGAAGATTCTTTTGGATTCTTCATAGCCTTGGTAATCCGCATCATTCTTCACCTAATTGCTAAGCAGGCTTTGAGTTTCCGTCGAGATTCTTTTTCTGGTCTCCCTGCTAGCAGTTTTGACTTACGCTCAAGAGACCGTTTTCGTGTACAACGGTTTCAGATCGGCCAATCTGAGCCTCAACGGGATCGCCGGGATCACCTCCAATGGCCTCCTGAAGCTGAACAACGACACCAATCAGGAGCAGCAGGGCCACGCCTTCCATCCCCACCCGGTCCAGTTCAAGAACTTGCCGAACGGCACCGTCAAATCCTTCTCCACCACGTTCGTCTTCGCGGTTCGACCTCCATATGCGAGTGTGAGAGTCCACGGCTTTGCCTTTGTTGTCGCACCCCAGAGAGGCCTCCCCGGGTCCCTGCCGGGCCGATATCTCGGCATGTTCAATGAAACCAACAATGGCAAGTCTAGCAATCATGTGTTCGGGGTAGAACTCGACACGATCCTCAGCTCCGAGTTTCAGGACATTAACGATAATCACATCGGGATTGACTTGAACGGGCTGAAGTCAGAAACGGCAGCTCCGGCGGGGTATTATCAAGATAATGGGGAGTTAATCAACTTGTCCCTAATCAGCGGTCAAGAAATGCAAGTTTGGGTGGACTATGATGGTGCGGACAAACTGATCAATGTCACATTGGCTCCGATCCATGTGCAAAAACCGATGACTCCCCTTCTGTCTCTTCGACGGGATCTCTCACCAATCATCAACGAGAACATGTATGTGGGCTTCTCAGCATCGACTGGTTCGCTCCTAGCTTCTTACTATGTTCTGGGTTGGAGCTTCAGCGTGAATGGAGAGGCTCAGGCACTTGCCCTGTCCCAACTTCCTAAGCTATATAAATAGTAGAACTGGGTTCCTTTCGGAAAGTTCTTTTGTCATACCTTTTCAAAAATAGTATTGAAATATCCCACTTTGCTCAGCTATGTGGTTTATATGCTCTTTATATAAATGTGTTCTCCCCCACCTCTTAGTTTAAGAGTTTGGGTAGGAGTTTCTAATAAGGAATTGGAGGTAGTTTATGCCTCAATTTATTTCTATACGTTGAATTTCATGTGTTATTCTTAATTTGGTTTGCGTTCGACTTTAGGCTTTTTGATTAGAATTTCTAAAATAAAGAAAAAAATGATTAGGCGATGAGGATTTTCACATCCTTATCAGGACACTTATATTCATTATTGTAGAACGCTAATGGTTTTTGTAGAAATTGATTGGGTCCTAATGTATTGACTTTCTCCAAATGTGGTGTTTTTTTTGTCGTGTACAAACATATTACTGCAGCACAATCCTCTATTTCGACATAGAAAGCACTGAGTTTCTTCCCGCACGAGGCCACGTGCTGACCCACTATTACAAATCGAATATATCATTTGAATGGCACTTGAATATGCTGAAGTACTACCTACATAATTAACCTTATGCAGTATACAACAGAAGTCTACGCTCAAGTGATAGCTTGGGGAGCCGTCGTGGAGTGTGAGCATATATTGTAGTTATCTCACATAATTCTTAGGTGACATGAGTGCACGTGAGCCCAATGCGTCTTACTCCTTAATCTAATCCAATGTACAACCTCGATTGAGGTCGGATAACTTGGACACCAAGTCTTCCAAGACCTCTTGATTCAGGTTTCATGGGTTGGGTTTCGCTGAGTTTTGGGTTGCTGAGAGGTAGAGGAGGGGCCGTAAATTAGTGATGGCACTAACATGGTGGTGGAGGGGGCCGCAAGTTCCGTTGCCTGGGCGCGCAACCAGGCTTGTGGCCGCGATGAACATAGGGAAGGGAGGAAAGTTGCTAAGGATTAAGGTTTTGTGAATTAGGATGGTTGGAAATTAAAATAGTGGCAGTGGTATTTTCAAAGAAAAACAAAAACATATAAATGAAATAGCAGTGCCAAACTTTTTCTAAGTGTAATATTTATGTTCAACATTATATTTTAATGTACGAAGTATTGGCTTTTAATTGGCAAAGAAGAAGTAATGATTTTAATTGTAAAGGATGCAAAATCGTTTTGGCGCGGTGGCCTAGACCAGTGATGCAACTGATTTGATCAATGGGAAGCTAGTGTTGCGTGCACCAGACACATGTGAATTCAATACATTTGCATGATAACTATCAGAGATTGACTGCATCTAGTGTTGCATTTGCTACATGTATTACTGGATGAAGATTTTTTTACCGGTAAAGTACCTCTTATGGCATCTCATGAATCTCAGGCTTTGACGCATCGAGGTATAAGGTTTCAAACTGATTTTTTTTTCCCGTGGATTAGCGACTGGGATGTTTGAGGCGCCCAATGAGACAACGAAGAGGTTAAAGCTTCTCTGTCTGCTATTCATATTAGATGCTCCTCTCAAGGTGTGACTTCACGGGTTTAGAAGGTATGAGAGCCTTAAGAAAAGGAAGGATTAGTACTACTTCCATCTAACTGAAGGACGCAACATTAAAGAGTAGTCCCATTTATGAAGAAGAGAAGCAATAAAATTAGATTTGTGAAACAGGTGGATCAAGTCGAGTTTAGATCGGTCAAAAAACAAGTTTGACCTAAGTTGACTCATTTAATCTATATTGGCCAATTAATATGTAATATCATTTAGCGACCTGTACTTGATTCGACCAATTCACAACCTATACCCAACATGATTTGGACTCTAATTATTAGCAATTTTTTCTCTTCAATATGGAAAATAGTATATGGAAAGAATAAAATAACACTTAACCAATTAAAAATGGATAAAACATAAAAAAAAAATAGCAATAAGAAATTACTAAAAAATTTGATGAGTCAAGCTACTAGAACACATCTCCTGTTATTTCTCTTGCAGCTAGAAATTTGATCAAATTTAGCTGAAGAGATTACGCCTAGAAAAACATAAATGACATAAACTTCAAGACTCTCAAGCACAAAATAATTTGAAAATACTCAAGCCTATCAAGATTTATAAGAGGGAAAAATTAGGAAATGAACCAAATACCAACAAAGGATCAGATGAAGCGTTTAAATGCCGATGACTTATAACATCATATTCACTCGAGATCTTGTCATTCAGATAAGATATGCTGATAATTTGAAGAGACGGCTAAAACTTGATTAAAAAGAGTCTTTTATGAGACATTATCATAGTTTTACTACTTGTTGAGTGTATGGGTTATTACAGTTCTTGTTACATCATCCAACATGATTGTAGATAGAGTAACTGCATTTGTTTAGAGTTACGTATTTTTTCTTTTCTTATTTTCTTATTTCCTCTAAAAAAATGATAATGATAGAAGTGTCAAATACTTGATTTCACTCTACAGATGGATGGATTTTGCCTGTTATGTATGACTCTTTTCAAGGTGTCGCGACCTTCCCGAGGGTGAATTATTTAAAGAAAAGGCTAATGGATTGCTAAGTCCGAAGACTTGGCATGGACTCTCCCAAGTCCTACCAATCGCGACTTGATACTTAGAAATTAACCCATTTAAACATGTAATTATATTCAATTTGTAGCTGCCACTAACCAATTAGGGTTGATTAGAAACCCAAGTAAAGTATGGGAGAATACTTTACTTTTGCGAACCAGAGATCCAATAGGTCCTGGGACATGATTACGCTAGATTAATCTAACGCCCGTTTGGTACCTTTTATTTTAATTTCAAAAATATTTTGCAGGCAATGTTGATTAATTTTAACCTAAGCTACTAACATGCAAATGGTGGTCATGCGGGTGCACAATCAATAAAATAACATTCAATAAACCAAAGTGATAGATTGTAAGAAATTATAGACTACAACTTCATTAAGGTCCACTCTCTAAAGAAAAACTTACAAAAATGCTAATAAAAATGCATTCCTTAAACATGATTTCTAAATGTCATGACACCTAATTTTTTTCTTTTTCTTTTTTAAAGAAAATGTTAATTATATGCAATCTTAATTTATATACATGAGTTTTACTTTAATGGCATGTGAGATGCAATTCATATGACATGATTTGAATCATTACAATATGTGTGCAATCTAATTTATATAATCCTAAAGATGCACTCGTTTCATGATATGGGATGAATGACATAATAATTCTATATGCATGTTCTTTTTATGATTTTTTTTTATGATTTTTTTTTAATGTATGCAACCTACACTAAACAATGATGACATAAAATAGGATTAATTATGAACTAACCTATTAACTAACCAAATAAATGACCTTTTGTGTTTTTTTTTTAAATTACTTAATAATTCTTATTAAAAAGAAACAACATAATGATGCAATGATATAAAACATTAACCTATGACCCACTAATTAAAACACAACATGTGGTGTGCACATTATGAAATCCATATAACCTGAATAACATTTTTTTTTGGTTTTGGTTTTATTAAAGGAAAATCATCCTAATTCTACATGAATCTTAAAAATTAAAATGCGTTGCTTTAAACATGAGATATGTATGGACTTAAATACCTAAGTTCTATAATGCATGATATATGATGAGCAAATAATGATGACACGTCAAAATAAAATGAAAAAAATCCAATCTATGTAAATCAATGGCATTTTAATATGAATCAATGATGCAAATCAATTTATGAATTTTGCCATAAAAAGTCTTAATAATAAAAAATCTACCCCGACGTCTCGCGGCTCAATATTTTTGATTATCATGACTTAATATGACCAATTTCCTAAATCGGATAATGATAATAAATCAGAACAAATCAAGTTAGAATAAAAAGAAAACTATGAGTCCAAATACTCAAAATAAACTTAATCTAAAAATCTACCTAGTCTACCTCACGGTTAACTTGAGGAATGGCGAAGAAACAGTGGTGGCCGAGCTGCGATGGTGGTTCGGTAATGAGTCGCCGCTCGAAACAGGGGCTGTTCGTCGGAACTCCAGCGAGGCGCGAGTGATAACCGGACCTGCAACAAAAACAGGGGAGGCAGCAGGTGACTCTGTTTGGGCGTGCAGCAGCGAGCAGAGGAGCAGCAACGTCGGGCGCAGGGCTGTGGCGTGAGAGGAGCGGGTTGCAGCTCGGCGGAGCTTTAGGTCGGCATCGGGACTCCGGTGAAGGCAGGCGGTGGTGCGGCGAGCATCGGCAGACGGCGAGTGGAGCGGTGAGGTGCACTGTGGGAGTCGGGCGCGCAGTAGCTCGGACCATTGGCGATGGGCGTTGCGGGATCCGGTGCTCGGGTGGACAGAGGCGTAGCAACAGCGGGGGGCACGGCGGTAGGGATCGGTGCGGCGTTCGGCGGGGCAGCAAACCAGCGGTGCAGGCTCCTGTGGCGTCGGGCAGTAGCAGAAGGTGAACTGCAGAGGCGTCGGGTCGAGGCTATTGCAGGGGAGCAACAGCGCGGCGGGGGAAGAAAAGCTACTGGCGTCACGAGGGTTTGAGCTTGGTGGCCGGCGGAGGCAGAGGCGAGGTGTTGCAGCGGCTTCCGGAGGCGGAGGGCAGAGTGCGGGCAGGCTGTAGGCGAGTTCGCTGGGGAAGAACAATCTTTTAATTCTTTTTCTCTCTCCTCCTGTCTCCCTCACCTCTCTTCCTCTTTGCTCCTATGTACTTTTCTGTAGAAGCTTTGACTTTTCTCCTTTTCCCCATAAGCCTTTCTCTTTCGAACGGAAACGCCAAAGGGGAAGAGCTTTCTTCTCTTTTTTTTTTTTTTTTTTTTTGTGTTGAATTTTTGACCTAGCAATCGAAACCCCCCCTGCTCGGTTTTGAAGCCTCGCATTTTATAGTGAAAACGTTCAAAGTTATTGAAGATTTGCAAATATTCACTTAACCATCTAATAGTAAACAGGCTCCAAAATCACACAACCGAATTTTTTTTTTTTTTTTAATTTTGAAATGAAGATATGTGTTCAACAAGAAAAACGCTTTATTATTAAATTTTTTTTTTAAATCTTCCTCCAAATGTTTTTATTTTATTTTATATGTTATTTCTAAAAGATAAGTTTGATCATAAATGTTTATTATTACCTAAATGCAATGTTATGAAATGCTTAATGTAACAAATAAATAGCATGGTCAAAATAAGGTGTCACATTTCATTTTACATGTTTTAAATTTAGGTGTCATATATTTTTGAAAGAAACCTTAATTAGAGGGAAATTTTGAAAAAAATTTGAATTCAAAAGAATTCAACAGTCAGATTTTGGAGCCACTTTTTTTGTTGAAGAAGTTGAGTGAATATCGCCGGAAATCTTCAACAGCTTCGAGTCTTTCCTCTATAAAAAAGAAGGCGAGGTTTCAGAACGAAGGGAGAGGT
Source organism: Eucalyptus microcorys (assembly GCA_014182515.1). Taxonomy (NCBI): domain Eukaryota; kingdom Viridiplantae; phylum Streptophyta; class Magnoliopsida; order Myrtales; family Myrtaceae; genus Eucalyptus; species Eucalyptus microcorys. The sequence continues at coordinate 12,465,171 of CM024569.1, forward strand.
TCTTTGACCGGTTTTTTCCCGAAATGTTCAGTGAAAGGAAATGAAGTTTCAGTGAGAGAGTTTTCGTGGGTTTTCCTTTGCTGGTTTTGAGGTCAGCAAAGGGAACACTTTTTCTTCTGCTGAAAAGTGCAGCAGAGCACAGCAACAGAGAGAGAGAGAGAGAGAGAGAGAGAGGTGAGTGAGACGTGTGAGGGAAAGAGAGAGAAAGTCAGCAAACACAGAAGAAGAAGGAGGAGACTGGCGCCTGCTGTTGGCGCCCCGATCCAGCGCACCACCGCGCCCGCGCTCGCGCTGCCGCACCCACACCACTGCCGCTTCGCCGTTGCTCCCTCTCCAGCGAACCTCTGACCCGGCCTCCCTGTGGAGCCTCAATCCAGTGACCGCGCCTCAGAACGCCCGCAGCTCCTCTCCATTACGCCCACCATCATCCGCTTGTTCGTTCAACGCCAGTAACGCCAATGACGCCCTGCTTCGTCTCTGTTTCATTTCTGCGTCGCCTCTGTCCTATTGCTGCCCTACTTGGCTGCTGTGACCCAACGCCAGCGCCCGAGCTCCCCTGCTACCGAGAGCCCCGATGATGGCAGATCTGAGCCAGTCGTAGCTCCACTCCCGAGCGAGCCCTGCACCAGCCCGCGCCTCTGCCTAACAATCGCCAGAAGCTTTGTCGCTGTTTGCCCTTGCCCCGTGAAGCCGCTGTTGCCTGATGCCACTACGCTTCGCCCCCTGCCTGTTGGAAGCTGAGTCACCGATCACTGATGTTTCGCCAGCCTGACGCTGCTGCAACTCGCGAGCTCGCCCTGCTGTGCCTCCACCCGCCGGTCATCGAGCCACTGTACACCCGAGCAACGCTAGGACTGGTCGCCGAATTCCCTTCCGACGAAGTCACCGCCTTGTTGCACCGTGACGCTGCTACCGAGCCGCTCCACTTGCCCGGCGTCCGACGCCCTTCCTCCGAGTGACGCTCCTACACCAGCTGTCTGTTTGTTTTTTGCAGCAGGCCTTTGACCCAGGCAACAGCCACTGCTCGTTGTTGTTTTTCCTCATTGCGTGCCGGTCAGTCCTCTCCGGAGCTTCGACGCCCACCGTGGTCCCTCACCGAAACGCCGACGGCCAACTCCTTGGTGACCTAACCCCCTACGACCCACAGTTGCCGACGCCGTGAGAGACCCAAGCAAGGAAAAAAGAAAAAAAAGAGGAAAAATTAGGTAGTTTATTTTTCATTTTTTATTGTCATTTATTTATTCATTTTAAATTTTGTTATTATTGTTTAAGTTAGAATATGGTTTGTCAATGTTAATATTTGTGCATTTTGTAGGCATTATCCGCTAGGATTTTGTCCGGAATTAATGTAATTATTAATTTAATCCGAGAGACATCGGATTATTTTTTAATTATATTAATTTTTGGACTTTTTAGTAGAATTTTAATTATTAAATCATTATAAATATTAATTTGATCCGTAAAACTTCGGATTAGATTTTTAATTATTTTGATCTCTTTGTCGTGATAATTAGGGTTAGGATAATCGTTAATTTGACCTTGTGAGACAACATGTTATTTTTTCAATTATTTTAATCCTTTATTTTGTTGATAGTTTAAATTAAATATTTAATAATTATTTATCTTTTAAAAAAAAAAAAAAATCAGAAAAAAATCAAAATTCTGCATGAGCATATAGGTTTAGTTAATCAGACATGTAGGTTTAGTAAATTAGAATTTTCTTAGGATTACATTTTTTAGGGTTGCATTTTTAGAAGTAAGTTAGGGTTGGACCTAAATTAATTTTTTTAGATAATATTCACACATTTTAATTATTCCATTTTTAAAAAAAAAAATAGTTTTCTAAGATAGGATAGGGTTTAAGTCAAATTAATCCCTAAAATAAATTAGAAAATTATCCATTTTTAGATAGTTTAATTAGGGTTTCTATTAATTCTGAATTTCAATAAAAAAAAATACAAAAATACTAGGTGCATGTTAACTAGTTTGCATAATAGGATCACTTAATCAGAATTTGTTCATTAGTGAAGTTAGGTCATGAGGTGCATAATAAGTAGTTTGCATAATGTGCCCATTTAATTAGAATTGACATATTAATAAGATTAAGTCATTTAGTTTAAAAAATGCATATTTATAAAAGAATTCTAAATTTCAAGAAAATCTAAAAAATAATTGTTTGCTTTGTATGTTTAATTATTTTGATGCAATTTATGTTATTGAATGTTTAATAATGATTGAGTACCCGTGTGATCATCTTTTTGCATGATAGGAATTTAGGTTAAAATAAACCAAGCTACCCGCAAAAGTATTTTTGAAATTAAAAAGAAATGGTACCGAAAGGACATTAGAGAAATCTAGTGTAACCAAGTCCCCGTACCCTTAATCTTTGGTTTGTAGGAGTAAAATAATCCTCCCATTATTTTACTTAGGTGTCTAATCGACCTACCATAAACCGATTAGTGGCGACTCCTAGTTAAAACCCATTTGCATACTAAATATTGAACCGTAAGTCGTGAATTGGTATGGGCTTGGGAGAGTCCGAGCTAAGTTTAAAAACTTAGTAGTCCATTAACCTAGTCTTAGGTGGTGTACCCAAAATTTAGGTCGCAACACAAGGCGTCATGAATTTTCACCTATATTACTACCCAATAATTGATTCATTTAGAAAGTTCTCATTCTTAACTATTTTATTTGGTTATGATGTAATTGTCAACCATTTGACATATTTTATCCTGAATTTTAAATTTGCGACTTGCTTATATTAAATTTTAGGGATAAATACATTAGAAAATTAAAACTTACTTCGAAACTATAATTGAGCCATAAAACTTACAAGAGGTGCAAACAAGTCCTCAAATTTGTCAAATTAGTACAATTAAGTCTTTCCATTAACTCCATCTAATGGTTGATAGAAAATGTTGATATGGTTTTTTTTAATATTTTCTCTCTCCTATGTGATGATGACGTGGCTAAATCATGGAATATAACAATAAAACGTCATTTTTGTCCAAATTTGATTTTTAATACCAATTTTATTTAAATTATATTTTAAAAATATGATAAATATGATAAATATGATATATTTTAAGGAGAAACTAGCCCCCCTGCTACCGCCTCACCATCATCAGGAGGGCTCAACCACAAACAATGGCTTGCATGTCCTTACCCAGGTTGAGTGAGGGTCATTGGCCATCTCACCCCCTTGCCAAACCTTCTCGGCGATGGTGGACGGCAAGGGCTGCATTAAATTTAGCTTAATGACATCATTTCAGCCACGCTATCACCATGTAGGATAATAAAATAATAGAAAAAGTCATGTTAGTATTTTTCGTTAATTAAATTAGACGGAGTTCATGGAAGGATTTGAGAAAATCAACTTGATAAGTTTTAGGATTTGATTATATTTCTTGTAAGTTTTAAGATTCAATTGTACTTCCATGATAAGTTTTAAGACATTTAAGCATTTATCCCTATTTTTTAAATGGTAATGAGAAAGGGTGATGAATTCTCATATGTGGAAACGCAATGTACATATCATGGTTATTAGCTAATCTAATTCATAGCGTAATCTTGACTTGGCAGGTGCAGGATGAGGGTGCATATCAAATAACCGTGAGGAGTAGAAGTAGAAGAAATAAATGGACAGTGTTTTTAGTATAGAGGCGAACTTGTCGGGAACAAGCCTAATTTTGAGTATTACCATTTCATACTCCTCTGAATTCTTTGGCACGACGATCGCTATTGGCTGACGCAAAAGATTTAGAATTAGACTCATGGAATCCAAGAAAGAAAAGATGATGCCGTGTCCGAAGTGATGGGACATTATTGCCTTGATTGATGGGTGAAGTTTTACTTTATCTAGAAACCTTAATCTTAGCTATCATTCTTCATTCATCCTTTTTTTCATGATCAGATTTTTGATAGATCCTTTATTGTCTCAGGAAAGAGCGCTATACCGCGCCTAACACGACAAATCATCACTCCATTTAGCCGGCCGTCAAGGGTCAGTGTTGACTGATTTGGGACCTCCACGGCCGTTTAGGATTTGTTTGGTAATCATTATATTTCGGGGCATTATTGCCTTGACTGATGGGTCGAGTTTTACTTTATCTAGAAAACCTAATCTTAGCTATCATTCTTCATCCATCATAGGTCATTTATTGTCTCAAAAAAGGGTGCTATGACGTGTCTAATACGCTTTTATTTTAAGAAATAATTTATTTTTAAAAATAAATTTTTTTATTTTTATTCTCTGAAATAATTTCTCAAAAAAAATATGTTTGGTTATTATATAAGATTTTAATTGGAAAAAGAATAGGAATACATTTGATACGATTTACCGAAAAAGAGGAAAAATAATTGTTATTACTAGAGAATTGATTACTTGCTCATTTAAGACTCTTCCTTAATTTCCGGAGTCACGTGAAACATGCAACATTGAACATTATTTTTTGTTCCAACTTATTCTTAATCACAGTTGTTAAAAGAAGCGAGTCCTATAATAATTTAGAATAATTTATTATTTAATTTTTTATGATTTAGAATAAATTATTATTTTCACAATATATTAAACACTGTCACTAAATCATTTTTCTTGGGTTATATTTCATCTCTCGAGTGTTGATAGAAACTTATCTTTCTACGCACTCTCAGATATTCATCACCCGACGTTGGGTTGATGTGCCTGACGATGCCGAAGACTGATCTGTCCACGCTCCTCCTCTTGGCTGGCGTGGTCTTGCCGATCCTTGAGGCTGGAGCGCGTAAAGCCGTCCACCCACCCTGCAGCCAGACCTGCGGCACCAGCATGCCTGCGAAGCAGAACCTGACATACCCGTTCGGGTTCTCACCGGGCTGCCCAATCCGGCTCAACTGCACTGAGGATGGGGACGCCCTCATCGGGGAGTTCCGGGTGCAGTCCGCGTCCACAGATACCGTCACCATCATCATTGAGGCCGAGTGCGACCGCCCGTTCGGTTCCATCGACCAGCTCTACGGTCGCAACTATGCCCCGACGGTAAAGAACTCCGTCGTCCTCGACAATTGCACGCAGATCAACCCATGCAATGAGTCCAATACGCAGGTCATGGGGGCCCAGTTCCAGTCCCTCTGCAAGGCTAGCAACAAGACCAACAACAGCATGAGCTACTACTCCGAGCAGGCGAACGACTACAGCACGAAATTTCTCAACCGCACGAGGCTCTTTGCCCTTGGTTGCACGTACTTTGTGTCGTCGTTGTCGGAAGAGGGGGTGAACAACGTGGTGGTGACGCTGGGCGTCCAGATCTTGCAGCTGGAGTGGTGGGTGAATGGCGACGAGTGTGAGTGCTCCCAGGATTCGGACTGCGTTCCGCTCTCGGGGCTGCCCAACGGCGGCGGAAATGGGTTCCGGTGCAAGTGCAGGGACGGGTTCCGCGGCGACGGCTTCTTGGCCGGCACCGGCTGCCAGAGAGGTTAGTTGGAGGGTTTTATAATCGTTGACTTTTTTTGACCAATTGAGAATTTGACCCATTTACTCGATTTCTAGTCCTCGTTTTCCGTTGTGTTAATTGCCCATCCGAGAGTTGTTCTATAGATTTAAATCGGCAAAAGAACGCTTCAAGTGTCATAACTTGGCACAAAAGGATACTTAAGTGCCATAACTTACGAAAGGTACACTTAAGTGTCACATTTTAAGGACACTGAGTACCATCTCCGGCAAAGTTGGCCGGAAATTATACGTGGCATTAAAATATTAATATTTTCGCCGATGTGTCTCTCGGGAGAGCCGAGTCACTTGAATTCACCCAAAACGACGTCATTTCGGGTATTGGCCAAAATAGAACTCTTAAATCGGCCAAAATGACGTCGTTTTGGCGTAATTTGAATTTTAATATAATATAAAAATTATTTAAATTAAATTTAAAAATAAATTTATTTAAAACATTTAAAAAAATAAATTTAAAAACTTTAAAAACTTTAAAAAATTTACAAAATTTACAAAAAAATTAAAAAAATTACAAAAAAATTTAAAAAGTTACAAAAGATTTAAAGAACTTACAAAAAATTTAAAAATTTATAATAAATTTACAAAATTTACAAAAAAATTACAAAATTTACAAAAATATTTACAAAATTTACAAAAAATTTAAAAATTTACAAAAATTTAAAAAATTTGCAAACAATTTCAGCCCTCAGCCAACTCCATTTTCAAAATTTAAAAAAATTGTAAATTTTGTAAATTTTGTAAATTTTTAATTTTTTTAAAATAAATTTATTTTTAAATTTAATTCAATTAATTTTTATATTAAATTTTTTATCACGTTAGCACCAAAATGACGTCATTTCAAGTGTTGGCCAGAATAGAGCCCTTAAATCGGCCAAAACGACGTTGTTGTTGGCATAATTTGAATTTTAATATAATATAAAATTAATTAAATTAAATTTAAAATAAAATAAAAATATAATTTATATTTATTTAAAAAAATGGAGGATGAGGAGGAGGAAGGCAGCTAGCAGTTAAGGGCAGAGCCCGCCGTCGTCTGAAGGTGGGGGAGGGTCAGCCGGGGCTACCTCCCTTTCTTTTTAAAATTTTTAGAATTTTTTAGAATTTTTAGAATTTTTTAAAATTTTTGAATTTTTTACAAATTTTTTAAAATTTTTAAATAGTTTAAATATTTTTTATTTTTTAAATGTTTTAAATAAATTTAGTTTTAAATTAAATTAAATTAATTTTTATATTAAATTTTTTACCACGTCGCACCAAAACGATGCCGTTTTTGTACTTGTTTTTCTTTGGAAAATTGACACATCGGCGTTTGGCTGGATTTTGGCCGAATTGACACTTAAGTGATCCATTTTTCTCCGATTTTGGCACTTAAGTGTACTTTTCGTAAGTTATGACACTTAAGTGTCTCTTTCTGTCAAGTTATGGCACTCTAGTAGTCTGCGTGTCGATATAAATCAGAATATTCGTTATGTTAATCGGGTGAGTCCAAAATTATTACTTTCCCTAAAAAGTTATGTTGACACCGTCCGTAGTTTGGTATTTTCTTTCGGGCAAAAGACATTATGGAAATTAATATTATAAATCAATTAGTAGTACTAGTAAACTGAGATCGGTATGTAAGTATCGCTACAATACACGGCATTGTATGGCTCAAATTAGTTGCCGTTCACCGATTGGTGCTCCTTATTATTTTTCTGTAGACCTAATGACACCAGATAATTCCACACCACCTGTTTTTCCTTTACTCCCTCTCTGTTTCTTCATCTTTTGGGCCGCACTGCCGCTATCTTGTCTCTCCCCTGTTAAAAAGTCGAGACCCATCACGGTAGCTCGTCCCCGCCATCTCTCGCAGCCGCGTCAGTCCCCGCCGTCCACCAAGCACCATATGATGGAACGCTCTCTCTTTTTGTTCCACAGCGAAATCGTCGCCAGACAAAAAGAAAGAGGAGGCGTTGAACGTACTGACTATCGTGTTACCACTGATGGTTCTTTTGGTCGTATCGATGCTGATCTTGGGCGTGGTTTATGTGATCAGAAGGAAAAGGAAATTTGCTGAGGTCCTCGAAGATTGGGAGAGGGACTATGGCCCGCACCGGTTCAGGTACAAAGATCTTTACATTGCAACGAAAGGATTCCGGGACCAAGAGCTATTAGGGGCTGGTGGGTTTGGCCGGGTCTATAGAGGAATCTTACCCACATCGAATGTAGAGATCGCGGTGAAGAAGGTCTCCCATGAATCGAGACAAGGCATGAGAGAATTTGTAGCGGAGATCATCAGCATTGGTCGGCTCCGTCACCGCAACTTAGTGGCGCTCCACGGTTACTGCCGCCGGAAAAGGGAGTTGCTCTTGGTTTACGACTACATGCCCAATGGGAGCCTTGACAAGTACCTCTACAACCAACCAAAGGTCACCCTCAATTGGATGCAAAGATTTGGGGTGATCAAAGGAGTGGCATCTGGGCTGCTTTATCTGCATGAAGGGTGGGAGCAAGTGGTGATCCACAGGGATATAAAGGCTAGCAACGTCTTGCTAGACGCTGAATTTAATGGGAGACTCGGAGATTTTGGGCTCGCGAGACTACACGATCATGGAGATGACCCTCAAACGACTCGCATTGCAGGAACGGTTGGTTATCTCGCCCCTGAGCATGTGCGAACCGGCAAGGCCACTAGGAGCACCGACGTGTTTGCGTTTGGAGCGTTTTTGCTCGAGGTCGCCTGCGGGAGAAGGCCGATAAAGCAAGAAGACACGGAGGACGTGATATTAGTGGACTGGGTATTTTCCTGCTGGGACAGAGGTGACATTCTTGAGGCAAGAGATCCGAAATTGGGGGTGGGGTTTGTGGAAGAAGAGATGGAGTTGGTGCTGAAACTCGGGTTGATGTGTTCCCACGCCAATCCGTTGATGAGGCCAAGCATGCGTCAAGTATTGCAGTACTTGGATGGCGATCTTCTGGTGCCTGAATCGTCGTCCATCGGCATTTCGTCTGCCAGGTTAACATTTGCTCATTGTGAAGGTTCCGACAGTTTGGTGCTTTCATCTTCTGTTGCAGAATCGCTTCTCTCAGGTGGGCAATGAGCCTCCTGGTGTAGTTTCTGATTTTCTTCCTTACCTCATGGTAAACCGAGATAATGTGCAGATATAAAATCTGCAGGCTCCGTGAGTCATTCTGGTACTAGTCGGTGTAAGTGTCGCCTACTGCACGCTCTTATTTTTGCAATGGCACAAATTAGCTGCTGGCGCGGCAGCCTTGTTCGGCTGCCGCTTTCCAGACTTTGTTCGCGTAGTGGTGTTCCTTATTATTACTCTATAGACCTAATCACACCACATGGAAAAAGATCATGTTTTTCCTTCCTCTCCCTCTGTTTTTACTTTACTCCTCTGTTTCTTCTTCTTCGTTCTTTTGGTGGGGAAAGAGAGGGATTGTGTGTGAGGTGGTGGCCATGGTCTCAAGTTGCAGATCAAGTATGGAGGCGAAGAGGTGGAGGAAGGAAACGACCGTATAGAGAGAAGAAGAAAAGAGAGACGTGTGATAGAGCCTAAACTTTCTCGTGGCACATTTATGACCCACTCCCTACTCCTGAAAGCTGAATAGATAGATTAACATGGTCTTTGAGTCAAGGATGGCAAATGAGAAAATGATACAAAATGGTTCTCAACTTTGACTCAATATACAATGTTTTTGAATTTTTAATTTGTTTAATGTGATATATGGACTTTAGCCAAATAAGTAATGTAGTCTCCACACTTCTTATACATGTTCAATTTAGTTCTTAGACCATATGAAAATGTTCAATATTATCTTTGATATTGAATTAATGAAATGACTATATTGATCATTTTCATATAGTTAACTTGTGTGAAAAGTTCAAGGAACTAAAGTGAATGAATTAAAAGTTTAGGGACTATATTACATATTTGGTCAAAATTTATGGATTATTTGTGTCATTATCTCTGATATAAAATACTAAGAATTTGAGGATGAATTCGCGTTTATGTTTAGGGTTCACCAAAGGACAAGGGAAGGAAAGGGATGTTTTCCCTTCACATGGCAATGGGCCGGCCGGGCCACTGCCGTAGAGTTAATGTTACTCTCAAAAACCACTAATACCGCAATGGCTTTTTGATATTTTTCTTTATTTTTTATTTTTTATTAAGAAGAAGAAGGAGCTAATGAGTGGATCTGGTCAAAAAGATCAGCCTTATTGGTTGATTGTACAAACCAAACAAGTTCCAACCTCCACAAATTAGTCAACGGGTGATAATATGAATAAAAAATACCGGTCTTTCCAAGCTTGCATCTTCAATAAAAAGCAAAGCCTGTAAGGAGAAGAAATTTTTCTTAAGTTATGTTGTTGTTGTTTTTATTATTATTATTATTATTATTATTATTATTATTATTATTATTATTATTATTATTACTATTTCATATTTATAAATGAAATGGAATAAAATATATAAAATCTTTTATTTTTTGAAGGTGTAGATGGGGTTGATTCATAGGACATAGATTCCCTACGGCGTGATAAGTGTGGTGAATGGTTTTGACTTCTATAGCTCGTATGGATGGATTGCATGGAGATAATTCAACTTTTATGATGCGTTTGGGAGAGTCTTTAAAGCAACTTTGGGTCTCCAATGTACTTTTGGAGTCGAATATTATGTTTGGAAAAGTTCTTTTTTTCTAAACAATTTGGATTGAACAATGCCTTGATGGAGCCCAAAGCTCATGACAAGCCTATTTGCCTTAGACTTTCAACAATTCCAAAAGGCAAATAGAGGGGATTAACAAAAAACAATTTCCGCCTTCAATCTTGTTCGCACTAGATTATTACACTTCGTGACATGACATGACATAACATAACATAAATATAATATAATATAATATAATATAATATAATATAAATTTTTCATGAAAACCTTATTCATGATGGAACTTCAGCAATCTGAGAAATGTATTTGGCTGAAATGGTAGTAAATATTACTATTATTCTCATTGGGTCAACGACACAAATCCACCGCTAGTTTATCAACTAAATTCTACAACCGAATGATCGGCAATAAGTTCAGCATAAGAAGTAATACTTCCATAAAGTCAAGGAAACATTCCTCGTATTTGCTGGTTAAAGTAATTTGAAAATTTGTGGATATAATTTCAAGAACCCCTGTTAAAGCAAGCTGATTTACCTATAGACACGAGATCAAAACTTAGCAAAATGGCCACTTTCCAAAGGGTCGCAGCAGGAGTCATAGCAGCTTTTCTTCATTCTCGGTGTTGCAAGGGGTGATCCAGAAGTAACTCCGGTGAGCAAAACATGCAATGGACGAATATTTTCGCCATTCAGTCAATACAGTTTCAACGTCGACAATGTTTTCAGGTGTTTGTATCAGACTACGGCAGATTCAGGTTTTAATATGTACTGCCAATGCACAGACTAAGATGACGATTGTTATGGCCATGCGGCATGCAACGGGGCGCTTTCTCCTTCAGATTGCACCTTATGCCTGCAAGTAGCGTTGCAAAGGGTAGAGGATGAGTGTCATTGGAGCATCGGGGTTCGACTTGAGCTTACAGACGGCAGTCTGGTACGAACATTATCCATTCACTGAACAGCCATATTTGCTTCTTTGTAAAGAGCTCCAAAGCTCTCATCCGTCCCGATTATCTATACTCACATGGGGACCGCTATATCTCCCCTTTGAAATAAGTGATAAGTACTTGTCTGAAGTTTTTATGAGATTGGGCCATCAGTTCCAATCGTTACAATACCAAATAATGAAACTTTTTCCATGAAAAGTGAAGGGTTCCTTAGGTTCAATTAGTCGATGCCCTAATGGAAATTACATTATCTAAAGGTCCAAGAGATCTCATGGAGATCTTCTTCAAATGTTTCGTTTTGGCAACTTAGCATGTCTTGGTCTAATTTCTGAAGCTTCGAGTGCTATACGATATAGTCGTCAAGAAAATTGTGGTAAACCTGTACATGAAGTTTGTTTTAGACATTAGTATTCAAGCACTATTAGATGTATCGAGACTAGATTGTTAGTGGCCATCTGAACGGGCGTATCATATTCAATATCTTATAGCAAGTTGCCACATCATTAAATTGATGTAAATCTCTTCTATATTTTGGGGACATAAAATGAATTGCTCTCTTGGAAAGTAATTGTAATGACCATATAAGAAGATATAGAATGGCGGAACATATAAGTAATTTCTTGACTGAATTAATTTATAGAGACTCTATACGGATGATTATTTTAAGATACAATTTAAGGAGCAAAAAGAGAATGCTTCCTCATGATAGATGAGGAGACAAAATAGAAAATGATTAATATCGTGAAAAACCCCAAACTAGTACGTTTTTGACAAATTTATTCTAGGCTAATTTTTTGACTACTAAAAATCCCAACCTAATATACCTATAACAAATTTACTCTAAACTAATTTTTTAACTACCAAAAACTTCAAACTGATATATTTGTGACAAATACATCTTTCGTTAGCTTTCGCTAAATTGGATTATAAGTAGTATACCTATGGCAAACAAAGAGTAAGACCCCAAACGTGAAGTTATCCAATTGAGCGATTTGGCTATAAAAATTAATGGAAATTAATAGAGGGTAAATTTGTCTTTAATTTGATGTAGATTTGTCACTGATATACTGATTTTTGGGTTTTTTTTTTTTGGTATTAATTCAATAGAAAACTAAACTCACATGACTTTTACTTTCTATTTTTTATTTAAGGGTTAATATTCTGAAAAACCCTAAACTGGTACATCTATGACAAATTTATCTCAAACTAATTTTTTGACCACCAAAAATCCCAAACTAGTACACTTTTAATAAATCAACCCCAAACTGGTACACTTATGATAGATTTGCCCTACGTTAGTTTCCATTAAATTTTATTATCAAATTACTAAGTTGAATGACACGTGATAGTTGACCGGTGTACCAATTTGCAATTTTTCATAATCTAAAAATTAGTTTAGGGTAAATATGTAATACGTGTACTAGTTTGGGGTTTTTCAGGGTATTAACCATTTATTTAATCTATATCATGCAAATCATTCACTGTCCTTTTCTAGGCTATAGCTTCAAGACTTTCAGAATTCTCAAATGTTGATACCTTGTTCATATATGATTTCTCCATAATTTCCTAAAATTACAATAACATCTAAATTTGACAACGAAAGGAAAATTTTTTCTTTCCTCAAAATGTAAACAAACAGGCCTAAAGATTTTTCAATAAGTTAAAATATAATTGAGTTAAGAAGAAGTTAATATTGTTGTTAAAATCTTGAAAATGATATTATTTATTTAAGAACAAACAAAAGATCCTTCCACCCTGGCCCAGGTCCCCCCCTCCCCCACCAGAACAAGTGATGGAAAAGGTACTCAATGAAAACAAGATTACCATCTCAGCAGAGTTTCTGACCAATTTCAGATGTCGACTGTGCATGTACCCCAAGGCTATGACTTCAAGGGCAACAGCTTCTTCTATTCCTCTAGATTTATCCCTTTACAGCATCAAAGTTTGCTTAAAGGCTTACAGCGTCACATCTCCCCTTGACGATCGTATTCTTTACTTCTACGAACAACTACTGCAACCCCCTCCCAAAGTCATCTATCGTAGGTCGGTAGTTCCTTGACCACATAATAACTCATGTGGTGCTTTTGACAATTGAAATTCACTAGATCGGCCTTTGTTATTTAGTTGTGTTAAAGAATCCTACAGTGAATAGCTTCCTTATATGAGATCGTATCACACCCAGTTGAGGTTGGGCACTAGTTTATTAAGTGAGACGACAGATCCTTCTAGGCTTGACAATTGGTTTTGGCCTACTATGATCTTATCAAGAGAGCAGCATTAGCTCTTGATTGGTTTGTGCATGAGAGGTCAACTCCGTCTTCAAAACTCCTAAGTAATATAATCTTTTGAGTGCCAGATACTCTAAGTATCAAAACTTAGCATGGAGGACACTTAAGTGTCAAAATCCGAGAAAAATTGATTACTTAAGTGTCAATAGCAAGAAATTTTAGTCAAAATGCTGACATGACATTTTTTTGGCGAGACAAGTATGAAATGATGTTATTTTACATGCTGACATGACTAGATAAGCCAAAGACAATATCGTTTGTCTTGAATTCAGATTTTAATATAAATATTAATTCAATTAAATTTAAAACTATATATTTTTTTAAAGGATTGTAACATTTATTCAACGAGGGTTGTGCAAGCTGTCGTTGTTGCCTCTCCACCATTGCCGGCTCTCCTCCGAATCCAGCTAGCAACCAGTCAAGCCAAGGGCCGCTGCTTGCTAGGGGTTGCCGAGACCTTGGCCCTAGATCTAGACGAGGGCTTGCAGGCCCTCGTTGTCGATTGGCCAAGGTTATCAGCTCCTGGTTGGGCCCAACAACCTTGGTTGACCTCCCCCCACTGTCCTCCACCTTTCCCTACGACAGTGGGGAGGTGGCGGTGAGGGCTTGCACAGCCCTTGCCAAACAAGTGTTGTTGCAATCCTCCTTTATACATACATACATACATACATACATACATACATACATACATATATATATAACTTAGTTTTAAATATAATTTAATTAATATTTATATTGAAATTTAGATAAGAAGCAAAATGACATTGTTTTGTCTCTTCTTTACTTACCTTTCTGGCGAGTCACGTAGTGACTTATATTATTAAAAATAAGCCACATTGAATTTCTGGCACCCTTTGTTGGAATTGGCACTTAAATATCCCATTTTAAGGAAAAAAAAAGCACTTAAGTGTATCTTTCGAAATTTTTGGCACTTAAGTGTCTCCTAGTGACTCATAGAACCAATTGTTCTAATGCCACTCCCATAGATGAGTTGTATTCATTCCCTTTACATCATTCGCTTTTCACTCAATGCCTTTGTTGCGAGCCGTTTTGCCGCTTCCCTAGATTTCCTTAACCATTGATGCCCATTTTAGTTTATACATCTAATGGCAATGTTCAACAAAACAAGTTGCTCCAATAGTAGCTTCTTTTGATTATAGCTATTCAGCCCCTTCAGTCACCTATGCTTTCATGTCAAATGTGGCATTTTTTGTCAACTACACCTTTTGGCAGCACTATATCTTGCCTACTAATGGCCCGTTTGGTTGGGCCTTCCCAAGGGGTTTTGGGGAAAATTTTTGGTGTTTGGCAAAGTTTTTGAAAGCTCCTTTGCCCAAATATGAGCATTCCGAATGTTGAATGCTGAAAGCTAGGAGGGGCAGCATTTAGCATTTGGGAAATGCCATGCCTACTGCTCATCTTTCTATTTCCCCATCGTCTTCTTCTTCTTCTTCCTAGCCACCGGGCTTCTTCGACAGCCACCACCGCCTGAGGGTTGCACATCCCCAGTGACCATCGTCTGGGGGTGGCACAACGCGTGACCTAGGTGACGTCGCTTGGGTTGCGCGGACCTCAGGCGGCGCCGCCTGGGTCGCGCGGACCATAGGCCGTTAGATGTGGCGGTCCGGAGGCCAGATTTGGCCGCCGGATGGCCAGATCTGGCCTCTACGACCTCAGGCGCCTGAGGTCGCGCCTCCAAGCGGCAACGGCGTCGCCTGAGGTCGCGCCGCCTGGGTCCACATGACCTTAGGCCGCTAGATCTAGCCTTTACGCCTCTAGGCCGCCAGACGGCCAGATCTGGTCGTCCGGCATTGCCGCCCGTCGGATTTGATTTTTAGATTTAAAAAAAAAAAAAATTAAAAGAAAAAGCCCATTTGTAATAAGTTTTGTCAAACAGTATTTTTACACAAGCCACTTTCCAATGCGTAATTTACCAAATGTCCGAGCATTCCCGAAAACCCCTTTACCCTAAAGATATTTGCAAAGGCATTTCCCCAAAGCCAAACCAAATGGGCCCTAAACTTCTTCATCCGAGCATACCAATGAAGGTTTCTTCCTTGTTGAAAATGTGGTAGCAGACCTCTTCTTGAGATTCGTCAATTGATCCAAGAGCATTTTCCCTAATCAGTGAGGAATCGGATCTTTCTAGTGCCCCCATTGCATTCTAGAAGCTAGTTGAGAGCTGCGCTTTATCCAAGCATCTTTTGCCCCAGTGATTTACTTTCCATCCTCACAGGATCGGGTAGACCATAGGTTTTCTCCAACTCAACCCCTTCACTAGAGGGATCCTACTCTAATATCGTCTTTCATGAGTTGGTAGTTTCTTGGCCGTGGAATAACCGATGTGGTGCTTGGTGAGTGAAATTCACCACACCAACCTTAGTTCTTTGGTTGCTCCCAAGAATTATATGCCAAATAGCTTCTTTATATGAGATTGTATTACATCCATCTTAGCTTAGGTATCTAATCCATCGAGTGAGATAGTAGATTCTTCTAGGCTCTAGACAATTGGTTTTGGCCTACCATGGTCTCATCAGGATAGCAACATTAGCTCATGACCAGTTTGTGTACGGGAGGCTAATTCCATCTTCAGAGCTTTTAAGTAATGTAATATTTTCATCCTAAAACTCTTAGCATCAACTATTCTAACGCTACTCTCATAGATCAGTTGTATTCATCCCCTCCATATCATTCACTCTTCCTCGATAAGCCCGAGCTCCACTCACAAATCTTATGAGTATGAGAGAATCATAGATTGTGACATATGCATGCCTCTCAAGAAATCCCCAGAGAACTCTTGCAAATTTTTCAAACATCAGTGACCACGTTCATCATGCCTCAAGTGATCACAAACTATACATTCTCAAAATAGTTTCTATTCATGATATCTTGAGGCATCAACATAGCATCATAGCCTAGGAGAAGGAGATAGGCCTACCTTCTCAAGTCGATGATTGCTCCACCGCCTTGTTCTTTACTCAGGCACACTAGAATGAACAGCGACTCTGCTTAGATGTCAACGATGATGCCTTTGAATCTCCATCGCTGGAGACCAATAACAAAGTGCATGGTGTTCCTAGCAAACATCTTGAATGAGCGAAAACTTCTATGTGCGATTCTCACAAAAGAAGAACATGTTGCCAATGCTATATACATGTGTAAGAGGCAAAGCGTGCAATCCCATGATCCCCATAACCACAACGGGAACATAGACAATTGAGTAAAAAGATTAACGCACTTATTTTGAAATCCATCATTCTTGAAGCGGAAGTAGAAAAGCAATGATCCATGCGCAAGTTTTCTCCTCTATTACCCTCTGTATCACTAGCTTAATGAGACGATCCATTCACCCTTTTGTGCTAGGTAAACGCTCCTTTTGTGAGGATATTTGTGAGAATTAGGGTTAAATGAGAGACTTGAGCACTATTTATAGAGTTTCCAACCAGGTCTTCTCATTACGGGCCATGCTCAACTCGGCTCATACTAGCTAGCCCCATATTAGACTCATTAAGCAACCTTCTATCTCACCTTAGATCAATCCCGTAAAACGGTAAATTACAATATCAATTAATAGAGTTCACATTAGAAAAACTCTTACATTCTTCCACTTGGATTATATTGATTGAGATTGTATTGTATGTGCCCACCTTGATCTAGAGATAATTTTTAATAGTCAATCCCATCCCATAAAATCTCAAACATCGAATCATCGAGGTAACTATATGGGGAGAAGTACACTATCAGTGCCATAAGTTGTGTACGGCGCTCACTTTAGTGCCAAAAGTTTCCGGCGGATCACTTAAGTGCCAAATCGGAAGAAAAACGATCACTTTGGTGCCACCAGCGAAAGATTCCGTCCAAAATGATTACGTGGCTTTTAAAAAAAAATAAAATTGACAAGGTCTTAAACGATGTCGTTTTCGGTCCTCCTTAAGAAAACAATGTCGTTTTGCTATCCTACATGGATGGCCTCACAAAAACGACGTTGTTGAACTCATTTGTGATTTTTTTTTTTTGGATTGAAATTAGGGTTTTTTTGTCCGCCGTTGCTCGGCCGCCATCCCTCGGCCACCGTTGCTTGGCCGCCATCCCTCGACCTCCATCGTAGTTGCTTGCCACAGCAAGACAAAAGAAAAAAAAATGAACAGAAAATCCTAAGGGTGAGGGAGGTGTCGATGGCAAGGGCAGAGGAAGGGATGGCGGGGCCACAGCTGCTGCCGTCGTCGCAGCTAGCTTCGCTAACGACTTCCATGGTGTTCCAGATCTTCGCGGCTACCATTGGCCAGATCGCTCGTGCTTCTGGAGATTCTTCGAGCTCACGTTTCCTCTGCACCCGACAATATTATTTGGGAAAAGGCGGTGGTGGGGATGAGATTCGGGGATTTGAAAGGTCGACAAGGTGATTGAAAATGGGGGAAAACTATTGAGGGAGGCGGAGGCGAGTGCGTGATTTCTTTTCTTTCAAACTACTGGTGTTGTGTTGGTGCGCTGCTGTTGTTGTTGGTGCTGTTCTTTGGCGCTGCTAGTGCTGTTCTTCGGGGAAGAACTAGTCTTCGAGGAAGAAGACAACACAAAACGGCGTCGATTGGGGATTTAGGGTTTTGAAAAAGACACAAAACAGCGTCGTTTTGTTGTTGAAATGCTGACTATACTCTCCGGCGTGCCACATCAGCTTAAAAAATTAATAAAAAAGTGCCATGTTGGATTTCCGGCCAACCGGATCGGAGTTGGCACCAAAGTGAGCGTTTTTCAAACTTTTTGACACTTAAGTGATCTAACAGAAACTTTTGACACCAAAGTGAGCACCGTACACAAGTTATGGCACTGATAGTGTACTTCTCCTTAACTATATGTTTAAGCACAGAGCCTTCCATGGTCAAGAGTGTTTTCAACTTTATTGATATGGATTCAATATGGTAGTGTGGCAAATTGATAGCATCTCTTATAAAAAGAGATCTCATTTGTCAGTCACCATTCTCTTACCTTAAGTGTTATAAAACTTATGCCATTAGAGAATGTCTTTATGGTTCTAATGAACCCACATATGTCTTATCTTTACAATTAACATTTCTTTATGTATAACAAGACATATGCACAAGGTTAATAACCGAATGTTCCTAGCCTTCACTCAAGGTTTATACAACACATTGAGACTTTTTTCAATATATATATTCAACATAATAACAATCCATTCAAAGAATATTTTATTAAATGTAAAAGTTCACACACACACACACACACACACACACACACACACACACACACACACATCATAGTATTACTAAATTGTAACAAGTACATATGTAAAATTTATTAGAGAAAAATAAAACACAGCTTCCATTAAATAACAATATCTCAAGATACTCCTAAGCCCATGCTAATGACAAGTCGCTCAAACACACAAGGGCATAGGCCTTTAGTTAGTGGATTTGCAACCATATCATTTGTAGGAACATGATTTACTGAAATGTCACTATTCTGTATGATTCCTTTATGGTCAAACACTTGACCTCCATGTGTTTAGAACATTTGAGACTTCTGTTGTTATTAATAAACAACACTGTAGAGTTATTGTCATAATATAGTTATTATGGGCCTATCCACAATAAAAAACTGTTAACTCCCTGATGAGGTTCCGAAGTCAAATAGCCTGAGTAGCAACTGAAAGACATGCTATAAACTCCGCTTACATGGTAGAAGAAAATATAGATTTCCGTTTCTCGCTCTTCCATGACACTGCACCTCATGCCAACATAAATATGTATCATGTCGTTGACTTCTTATCATCTTAACAGCCGATAAAATCTGCATCTGAATACCCTACTAGTTGCAAGTCCGAAACATGTTTATAAATCAGCATATAATCTCTTGTCCTCTTTAAGTACCTTAAAACCTTCTTGGTAGCAACCTAGTAATTGTGTCTTGGATTTGACTGATATCTATCTAGAAGTCTTGTTGCAAATGCAATATTTGGTTTAGTGCAAACTTGAGCATACATTATACTTCAAAGCACACTAGCATAAGGTACATTCTTTATTTGAGATTTCTCAAAATCTAAATTAGGGCATTGTGAAAGACTCAATTTATCACCCTTAATAATAAGAGCATTTCCTGGTTTGCAATGCTGCATATTGAATCTTTCCAAAATACGATCAATATATGCCCTTTGAGACAAACCCAATGAATGGTGAGAACGATCCTTATGGACCTCAATGTCAAGAACAAAAGACGCCTCACAAAGGTCTTTCATGTCAAAATTTTTTGATAACATCCGTTTTGTCTCATGCAGTAATCCAATGTCATTATTCGCAAGCAAGATATCATCCACATAAAGTATGAGAAAATATATCTCCTCCCATTGACCTTGTAGTATATACACTAATTTATTTTGTCCTCAATAAATCCAAATGAAGTAATAACACTATGAAACTTTAAAGATCACTATATAGAAGCTTGCTTAAGATCATAAATAGACTTTTTCAATCTACAAACAAGCTTACCTGAGTCATTTGCCACAAAACCTTTAGGCTGCACCAGATAAACCTCCTTATTAAGGTCTCCATTTAGAAAAGTAGTCTTAACATCCATATGATGTAGCTCCATATCAAAATAAGCTACCAATGCCATAATTATTCTAAAAGAATCTTTAGAAGAAATTGGAAAAAAATGTTGTTTCATAATCTATTCATTTTTTTTTGAGTGAAACCCTTATCTACCAGTATGGCTTTAAACTTTTCAATCTTTCTTTTGGAATCCCTTTTAGTCTTAAATATGCATTTACAACCAATAGGTTTACATCCTTCAGGCAATTCGACAAGCTCCTAGACTCCATTGTGTTTCATAGATTGCATCTCATCTCTCATCGCATCTAACCATAAATCTGATTGAGGACATGAAATGACATCCGTATAAGTCACAGGATCAACAATACAACTAATATCATAATCATGCTCTCCTAGGTAAATTACATAATCTGGTGGTATAGCTAAACGCCTTTCCTTAGTTGATCTTCTAAGTGGAGCCACTACCACCTTATTCTGAATCTGAGGGGCTTGAGGAATTTCGTCATGAACTACCTCAACAATAGGATCCTGAGCCGCAACAAGCTCAGTTTGAGGCGTAGGAGGCTCCATAATTGTCTGCACAGGATGAGACAAGGATTTAGTAATCTCGACCATACTATCATCTTCAATAGTTTGTGAGTAGCTACCCTTTTCGGCTACATCAAATTAAAAAAAATTTGCCATTTGAGATTCCACAATTCTTGTACTTCAATTAAGGTTATAAATTTGATACCCCTTTGAATGATATGGGTAAGATACGAAGTAATACCGAGTAGTTTTAGAATCTGACTTACTCAATGTCGGATTATATAAGTTCACCTCTATAGGACATCCCCAAATTTTAATATTATTCAAGTTAGGTTTACGTCCAGTCCATAACTCAAAAGGAGTTAATAGAACCGCTTTAGTAGGAACATGATTTAAAATATAAAGTGCTATTTTCAAAGCTTCATCCCACAAAAAATCAAGTAAATTGGTCATACTAATCATACTTCTCATTATGTCCATAAGAGTGCAATTGCGCTTTTCAGCCACACCATTTTGTTTAGGACTTCTAGGCATAGTAAATTGACCTATTATCCCAGAATCCTCTAAATATTTAGCAAACAACATTTTAAGTTGTTTAGCATCACCGTACTTACCAAAATACTCACCACCACGATTAGATCTGACAATCTTTATAACTTTTCTCAACTGTTTCTCTATTTCAGTTTGAAAAATCTTGAATTTGTCAAGAGACTCGGACTTTTTTTTATTCAAGTATAAGTATCCATATTGGGAATAGTCGTTAATAAATGTGATGAAATAAAAATTTATGCATAAAGTAGCCGTTATGGTTCACTAATATCAATGCGAATAACTTCCAATAAGTCAGAACTTCGTACGGTAGATTTCTTCTTTATCTTAGTCATCTTATCTCTACAACAGTCTACACAAGTCTCCAGATCTCTTTTAAGAGTAGGCAAAATGTTAACCTTTATAAGCCTTTCTACTCTTTCTTTAGAGATGTGACCAAGACGTTTATGTCACAATGCATAAGACTGTTCCTTAGGTAGAGGCCTTTTGGAAACAACTTTTTCAGCTGAATAAACAACGTACATGTCGTTGGGAGATAAACTCAATTCATACAATCTATTGGATAAATTGTAACACCTTATCTTATTTGAATTATAAAACATAGAAATACTATTGCTTTTTATTTCAAAAGAGTTTCCACACATGTCCAAACAAGGCACATAAACTAAATTCTGCCTAAAAGAATGTACGTAAAAAGTGTTTCTCAGCATCATCCTAAAACTAGAATCTAAAATTAAAATAACATCTCTCACAAACTCGATATAAACTTTAATGTTGTTTCCCAAATTGAGCTTTGATTCATCATGATTTGGCGCCCTTTGGTTTATGAACCTCTGTATGGTAAACACAACATGATTAGTTGCATCACTTTCTAGCTATCAAGAATTGGTTGGGGTTTTAGATAGTTTGAATTCATAAACAAATACCAAAGAATCATTACCTTTAAGCTCACTCTTGATTCTCTTGGACAACCAAACTTTATACTTAGTGAAGCGTTTCTTTACATGTCTTCTCTCCCTGCAAAAGTAACAAATAACTTAATCCTTCTTGAAGAATGCTTTCTTAGGACCCAAACTGTTAGAATGACCAACACCTTTAGAATTTCCTTTATTGTTGGAAGGACCAACAACTTCAAATCTTTCAACTTCTTACCATTGTCACTGCCATAATTAGAAGCATAAAGGCCCTTTATCTTTCTTCAATTTTTTCTTCCTCTGTCATCACCCTTGCAATCAGATCATCAATTGACCAGGTTTCATCTTAGGAACTATAATTGGTCTCGATAATCCCAAAGTTAGGAGGAAGAATATTTAGAGTTTGATGCACAATGCAAGCAGTGGGAATAACAACATCAAGAGCTTGGAGCTTTGTTTGCAAATCTACCATTCTCATAACATAATCTCTAACTTTACCAGAACCATCATACTTCATATTAAATAGTATTCGCAGGTGTGTCCCTATCTCAGTATTAGACGAGACATGGTTTTTGAATAAAAAATAATTTAAAATTAAAATTGTAATTGGAGAAAACATCCTTGACCGGTTGAAATATTTACTTAGTTGGCAACTAGTGATGTTAGCCCTTATCAATTTTTGGCTGATCACATATCAACCTTGAAATAACCATGGCCATTTTAGGTCCTCATTTGAAACAACCATAGTTACTTTAGGCCCTTATTTGATACACCATTAATTTCAAGCCTTTATTTGAGAAAATGAGAATACTTCAAATCCCTATTTGGAATTTTTCCAAGAACTTATTCTCTTCATTAAATATTGAGCATATGGATTTGTCCTCATTGGTTCAATGGTAAAAGGATTAGCTATTTTTCACAAGGTCACAAGTTCCATTCTTTTAAAAGCTTTCTTGAACTTTATGGCGGTGTCTAACATCATGTAAGTGGAGTTCCATCTAGTGGCAACATCAAGACAGACCGAACCATTATATGCAATCCTCTCACTCTCATAACCAACAAGGCAACCTCTTAACAGCTCTTTCTACCATCATTGCCTCCACTGTTATTGTTGACACCTTCCTTTCTATTCCCCAATCATAAATGCATTTCCTCACCATTTTACCAATCTCCTTACCCTTGTGATTATGCATCACCACAAAATTAATTATTCTTTTATGTAACTACCAATTTTCATCAATATAATGTGTAGTGAGACACAAATAATTCAAGTTTTGAATGGAACTCCACATATCCGTTATGAGTGCAATCTAGATTTGTGTGGAAAGATATAACTTCATACAATCTCTTGCCATTGTAAACGTGAAAGATGATGGAAAAGAGGTTGCAATTCAGTAACAAAATCTCGAAAATATCATGGAAAATGGCTGCTCATCAATAATAATCATTCGAGCAAGCATATGCCTACAACGTTCTTGATCAAACTTCCATGTCGTTAAGACACTATCACTAGTAGTATTTTCCCCAACCTCGCCAACTACACTTTTGTCACGTGATGCAAACAACATTTGCTTTTTATCTGTGTGGGGATACTTTTTGCACTTTCTCAAGTGCTTCCACATAGTAGAGGTTCCATGATCAACATTATACACATAATTCAACCCGCAATGAATGCATTTCACCTTAACTGTTTTCTGTGTTTTCTCATCTATAATTCTCGAAAAATGATCCCAACAATTTGATTGATTAGCTCGCTTTTTACCCGAAGCAGTATGAGAGTTAGGTACCCTCACCTTGTTTGTCGCGCCCATGGTTGCATTATCATTCCACTTCATCAGCTCCATGGAATGGCAATTCCATGAGTGGACTCATTTCATCATGTCCCTCTACTTCCATTGATATGTTTTTGTCTTGATCCATTGACTGAAAACTGAAAAAGAAAATATATCGTGAAGGATGGGGCTCGGGCGAAGAAGGAGCAGCAGCTTCACGAAGGGGGTGAGACTCGTGAGAGAGAGGTAAAGATAGAAATTAGGGTTACGCGGCTTTTTTTTGGGGTGGCTTAACCGGTTCTCCAACCGGTTCCAAAACCGGTCCGGTCGAACCGGTTCCCGGGGTAATCCCTCGGGGTTCCGGACCGGTTCCGGTCCGAGTTGTTGGAACCGGTTCCCGGACCGGTTTCAACGGGAACCGGTTCCCGATTTGAAACAACCATAGTTACTTTAGGCCCTTATTTGATACACCATTAATTTCAAGCCTTTATTTGAGAAAATGAGAATACTTCAAATCCCTATTTGGAATTTTTCCAAGAACTTATTCTCTTCATTAAATATTGAGCATATGGATTTGTCCTCATTGGTTCAATGGTAAAAGGATTAGCTATTTTTCACAAGGTCACAAGTTTGATGCGCATAACAAGGCAACCTCTTAACAGCTCCTACCACATTGCCTAAGTGCGACATATCTTGTGTGGAAAGACTTATTGACTGCTAGTATCTTGTCATGGCCGTGGCGACGGGCTCCCTAATCTAAGACATTTAGGCCACAAGGGATGCGGAGTAACTACATCTCAAAACGAACATTTCATAATGGGTGTGTAACGCCTAGAAAGGATGGCTAGCTCTGGTCACTCCTCTCAGTCTTTTTATTTATACAGCAACAAAGGTAATGAAATGATGTACAATTAGAAATGAATAATTAAAGAGGGGATAATTACTAGTCGTTCGTGGTGCATCTAAGATTCCCTAGTGCAAAAAAATGATGGTAACATTAATCTTTCACTGACCACATTTTAGAGAGCGCGGAGATAATCGCTACTCATGCGAGAGAGTTGGGGACACTATCCATTTTTGATATGTAACTTATCAACTTATATGGTTGTTCCTCGAACTTTTTTAAAGATGTATTACGTATGAAAAAAAAAATTGTTCAAAAGATTAAAGAATAATATGCTCAATGCATGTCCACTCATCTAACTAATAAAATCTTGAAGTACACAAAAATGATATGAATATGAATTTTTTTACTTATGCTAGAAAAATTATATATGATAGAACTTTACTAATCCTAGAAAAGGTTCGGCTGCAATTCTTGTATATATTATTATCATTCTGATTGCCCAGCCCAATGATCGACAAGATGAGCATAAGAAGTTGAACTTCGATAAATTTCGAAAAAGCACTCCTCGGATCTGCTGACTAAAGAAATTTGGAAATTCGTGGAGACAATTTCAAGAATAACCCCATTACATAGCCAAGCCGATTAGCTAAATATACACAATTAAAAGTCAGCAAAATGGCCACTTTTCAAAGGACCACAGCAAGATTTTTTCCATTCTCGGTGTCGCGAGAAGAAATCGAGACACCACTCTTGTGAGGGAAATATGCAACAGAGCAACCTATTCGGCATCCAGTTCATACAATTACAACGTCGACCATGTTCTCAAGTGTATATATGATTATACGATAGATTCGGATTTCGATAGGTCCTGCTAGTCCATGGCGAATGACGACAATTGTCACGGTCATGCAGCATGGAATGGGGGTCTTTCTTATTCAGACTGCTCCGCATGCTTGGAAGCATTTTGGAGAAGGATAATTACGGACTCCATACAGCATCGAGCCTCGAGTTCAATTAAAGAATTGCAAATTCTGATAAAGACATTATCCATTTGCTGAATAGCTATATTTACTTCTTTGTCAAGAGCTATATCTTCTCCTTTGAAATAAGTGAAAACGGACTACTCTCCTACCAAATTTTTCATCCTCACATGTGTATGTATGTGTCTCCCCTTTGAAATTAGTGATAAGTATTTATCCACGCAATGTGGTCATTACAAATTTGGATTTTCTTTTTTCTATCTTGGAGTTCCACGTAACATATTCTTTACTCCAACATAAGGGAATATCAAATCCCCTGTCGTGAATGAAATAATATTTGTATAGCGCCAAATCCTACTTCGATTATGGAATGTGCCATGAAGAGATTCACAGGGTGAGATCCACCTCTAAATGGTCATCTTATTGAATGATCACACTCGAGTACTCCATTTGGAGGACTGGATCGATTGAATCAGGCCAAACCATTAATGTGCCAACCAATGGAACTTTCTCATGAGGAATCAAGTGTTGCTTAGGCTCAGTTGGTCTATGCCTTGAATGGAAAATTCACTATCCTAAAGTCCAAGTGATTTCATGGAGACTTCCTCCACATGTTTGGACGGGCCTTGTTTTTAAATTTGACGACTTAGTATGTCTTAGTCTAATTTCTGAAACTTCTAGTGCTTTTCATGAAATTTGTGGTGAAAAGTATCATTGACAGGTCAAACTTATCCTAAAGAAGTGCAAGTTTTCTTCTTGTTGAGTCCATACAATTTAAGTTGTGATTTTTATCTTAACTTCAGTACTTCATCAAGAAAAAGTTGGTACTCCGGTGGCTCATTGCTGCATGGCAATCTATGTATCTGAATGCCGAGTCCTTCAACTGGTCTTTAACATTTTCCCTTTATTTTACTTTTAGCTTTTATTTACTACTAAATATCTTAAATCTCACCCACCGGTAGGTAGCTGTGATGGTTCAGGGCTTGCTTCTCATCTCTGAGGTCGCAAGTTTGAATCTCTAGGTGCTAGCGTTTTAAGTGGGGTGCCATGGTGGTGGGGTCCTATGCTAGTCTCCCCCGAGGTATATGGGCCCGGCCCTTCAGTGCTGTCTGGGCACAAGCAGTCCTTGGTTATCAATATATATATCTTAAATCTCTAAAAATTTGCGCAAGGTCGAAGGTTATTTATTGAAAAAAATGATAGAAATAGTCCATGAACGTTGACCTAATATATAATATGGTCCATGGACTTTTAATTTATTTAATAGTCCCCAATTGTTGACAGTTTCATAGAGTTTAAGGAACTAAATTGAATATGTACTAAAAGTCTAAGGATCATATTAAATAAATGAAAAGTTCATGAATCACATTAATTATTAGGCTAAAGTTTATAGATCACATTGAATAAATTAAAAGTTCATGAATCACATTAAATAAATTAAAATTTTATTAATCACATTACACATGGGACTAAAACTTAGGGACCATTTATGTTATTTTTCCTTATTTAAATAGTAGGACTAGGTTCCTTTATGACAGTTCTTCCATTATACCTTTTCAAAAATAGTGTTAGATAATCACAACCCTTCTTTTCTTCTCTCTCTTTTCTTTTTTCTCAATGGTGATTGGAAAAAGCTTAGATGACTGCACCATTACTCTGCAAAGGGTAATGGTGCAGTCTTGACCCCTTATTTTCTTAAGGAAAATCTGGGATTTTGAGTGGAATTTTTCAGATCTTATTGCCTTGGATTTTATTAGTTTTTTCGTATGAGAATTAAAATCTGTTTTTCAAATTTGCTAGGTGGATTTGTCTTATATGAAATAGATTTTATATCAATGTTAAGTTATTAAATTAAATAAAATTGTTCATTTCTCTCTTCCATAAAATGCCTGCAATCTTCTACTAGTGAAGCCAAATTATTAATTAATCAAATCTTTGATAGCACGTTGCTTTTGAAGTGATACTAAAGGCTAAAAATGCACCATTATTTTGAAGTATTTATGGCACCATTAGGCTAACATTGTCCTTATTATTCTCTCTTTCCTTTACCAATTTCATGTCACACTTTAATTTTTTTCCTGTTGTTACAACAAAAATGATATCTAACATGATTTTAATGTAGCAGAATACAAATTTGCTATCTCAATTCAGTAAGAAATAAGTCATATGCAAATGGACAATTAACGAGAGAATTTGCAATGTAGTCTAATTCTAAATACTCTAAATAAGTCATCTACAAATAGACAAATTAAATAACTCGCTATTTAATATCTTTCGTCCTTCTCTTGTTTAGTAATGGAGGGATCATTTATTTCTTTATTTGGCTTTTTTTTTTTTTTTTTTTCCCTTTCTTAGTCAACGGTGACCTTAACTTACTAAGCTCGTGGCCCTATCTTGGCGTGAGATAATTGTGGTCGAGAGGCCACCGTCATTCCTACTGATGAGAGTGGCCGTGATGCTAGCATTGCTCATCGTGATTATCCAAATCCCTTTCTTTTTTTCTCTTTTTTTTTTTCCCTTTTGTCGTAGACTCGGGGCCTTTTGTCCTTCCTCAAACAATTTCGTGGACACTACGTGTTACAATTTTCTCATCGGAAGAAATTGACGGGCTTTTGATTTTAGCCCACCCACCTTCCTTCAATCTCTCTCACCAGACTTAATTTCCACAAAAAAAGTCATTCTCCAACTCGGATTGGTTTATCCAGAGTCATCGTGACGGCAAATTCCCAATTGCCGTATGAAAAGGGGACTTGACTATTGAATTCTTTATAGCCTTAGTAAACCTTATCATTCTTCAGTCAATTGCGAAGCGGACTGTGAGTTTGAGCCATGTCCGTCGAGATTCTTTTTCTGGTCTCTCTGCTAGCAGTTTTGACTTACGCTCAAGGGACCGGTTTCGTGTACAACGGTTTCAGATCGGCCAATCTGAACCTCGACGGGATCGCCGAGATCACCTCCAATGGCCTCCTGAAGCTGAACAACGACACCAATCAGCAGGGCCACGCCTTCCATCCCTACCCGGTCCAATTCAAGAACTTGCCGAACGGCTCCGTCAAATCCTTCTCCACCACATTCGTCTTCGCGATTCGACCTCTGTATGCGAGTATGAGAGGCAGCGGCTTTGCCTTTGTTGTCGCGCCCCAGAGTGGCTTCCCTGGGTCCCTGCCAGGCCGATATCTCGGCATGTTCAATGAAACGAACAATGGCAACTTCAGCAATCATGTGTTTGCGGTAGAACTCGACACGTTCCTCAGCGTCCAGTTTCAGGACATTAACTATAATCACATCGGGATCGACTTGAACGGGCTGACGTCAGTAATGTCAGCTCCAGCGGGGTATTATCAAGATAATGGGGAGTTCAACAACTTGTCTTTAATCAGCGGTCAAGCAATGCAAGTTTGGGTGGACTATGATGGCACAGACAAACTGATCAAAGTCACATTGGCTCCGATCAATGTGCAAAAACCGAAGACTCCCCTTCTGTCTCTTATACGGGATCTCTCACCAATCATCAACGAGAACATGTATGCGGGCTTCTCATCATCGACTGTAAATCTCCTAACTTCTCACTATGTTCTGGGTTGGAGCTTCAGTGTGAATGGAGAGGCTCAGGCACTTGACCTCTCCCGACTTCCTAAACTTTCTCAGATCCGTAAGAAGGAAACGTCGAAAGTACTGACCATCGGATTACCACTGATGGTTCTTTTCATTGTATCGATGCTGATCTCCGGCGCAGTTTATGTGATAAGAAGGAAAAGGGAATTGGCCGAGGTCCTTGAAGATTGGGAGAGGGACTACGGCCTGCACCAGTTCAAGTACAAAGATCTCTACATTGCAACAAAAGGATTCCGGGACCAACAGTTATTAGGGACTGGTGGGTTCAGCCAGGTCTATAGAGGAATCTTACCCACATCGAATATAGAGATTGCGGTGAAGAGGGTCTCTCATGAATCGAGAGAAGGCATGAGAGAATTTGTAGCGGAGATAATCAGCATCGGTCGGCTCCGTCACCACAACTTAGTGGTGCTCCTCGGTTACTGCCGCAGGAAAAGGGAGTTGCTCTTGGTTTACGACTACATGCCCAATGGGGGCCTCGACAAATACCTCTATAACCAACCAAAGGTCACACTCAATTGGATGCAAAGATTACGGGTGACCAAAGGAGTGGCGTCCGGGCTGCTTTATCTGCATGAAGGGTGGGAGCAAGTGGTGATCCACAGGAATATAAAGGCTAGTAACATCTTGCTAGACGCTGAATTTAATGGAAAACTCGGAGATTTTGGGCTCGCGAGACTACACGATCATGGAACCGACCCTCAAACGACTCATGTTGCGGGAACGTTCGGTTATCTGGCCCCCGAGCACATGCGAACCGGCAAGGCCACTACGAGCACCGACGTGTTTGCATTCGGAGTGTTTTTGCTCGAGGTCGCCTGCGGGAGAAGGCCAATAAAGCAAGGGGACACGGAGGACGGAATCTTAGTGGACTGGGTATTTTCTTGCTGGGACAGAGGTGCAATTCTCGAGGCAAGAGATCCGAAATTGGGGTTGGAGTTTGTGGGGGAAGAAATGGAATTGGTGCTGAAACTCGGGTTGATGTGTTCCCACTCCGATCCGTTGATGAGGCCAAGCATGCGTCAAGTATTGCAGTACTTGGAGGGCGATCTTCCGGTGCCTGAATTGTCCTCCATCGGAATCTCGTCTGCGGGGTTAACATTTGTTCATCGCCAAGCTCTCGACAATTTGGCGCACTCATCTTCTGTCACAAAATCGCTTCTCTCAGGTGGGCGATGAGCCTCCTGGTGTAGTTTCTGATTTTCTTCCTTCCCTCCCGGTAAACCGAGACAATGTGCAGATCTAAAATTTGCAGGTTCCGAGAGTCATTCCGGTCCTAGTCACTGTAAGTATCACCTACCGCATGCTCTTAATTTTAGTATGGCTCAGATTAGCTGCTGGTGTGGCAGCCTCATTCGGCTGCCGCTCCCGAGACTTAGTTCACCGAGCGGTGTTCCTTATTAATCCTCTATAGACCTGATCACACATGGAAAAAGAAGATCATTTTTTCTTCCACCCCTCTGTTTTTCCTTTACTCCATCTCAGTTTCTTCGTTCTTTTGGTGGGGAGAGAGAGAGATTGTGTGTGGGGTGATGGCCATAGTCTCAAGTTGCAGATAAAGAATGGGCGCGAAGAGCTGGCGGAAGGAAACAACCGTATGGAGAGAAGAAGAAAAGAGAGAGACGTGTGACAAAGGGTAGAATTTTCTAGGTACACGTGGGTTATAAGCAAGGTGTAGTGTAGGTGCATGTACCCTAATCATCTCAGTGGTTGCCTGATTTCTGATGTTTTTACATATTCTCTTGGAACAGTAAACTTTCTCATAGCACATTATGCTCATGACCCCCTTCCTCCTCCTGAAAGCTGAATAGATAGATTAACATGGCTTCAGAGCTAAGGATGGCAAATGAGAAAATGATATAAAATGATCTTGAATTTTAGCTCAATATGTAATGTGGTTTTTAAACTTTTAATTTGTTTAACATGGTCCATGAACTTTAGCCAAATACACAATGTAGTCCTCAAACTTTTGATACATATTCACTTTAGTCTTTAGATTATATAAAAATATTCAATATTTCTCCTGATCTTGAATTAATGAAAGGACTATATTGAACATTTTCATATGGTTCAAGGGCTATATTTAACTTGTGTGAAAAGTTTAGAGAACTAAAATATTATAGGTCAGGTCAAAATTTATGGACTATTTGTATCATTATCCCCAGTATAAAATACTAAGAATTAGAGGATGAATGTGCATTTTCCTTTAGGGTTCATTAAAGGACAAGGGAAGGAAATGGATGGTTTTGCCTTCACATGCATGGGCCCAGTGGGGCACTACTGTAGAATCAATGCCTCTCAAAAACCAATAATACCACGATGGCTCTTTGACATTTTTCTTTATTTTTTTAAATATTTTTGTGAAGAAGAAGAAGGACCAAATGGGTGGATCTGGTCAAGAAGATTAGCCTTATTGGTTGATTGTACAAATCCAAACAAGCTCCAACCTCCACAAATTAGTCAACGGGTGATAACATGAAAAAGAAGTACCTATCTTTTCAAGCTTGCATCTTCAATAAAAAGCAAAGCTTGTAAGGAGAAGAACCTTGAGTATGCAAACATCCCTCGATGGTCGATAGAATTGTGACATTCCTAGGACGCGTCGCCAACCCAATTGATTTATGTACATGCGGAAGCGAACTAATAAACTCTAGACAACAAACAAACATAGGATAGAAAAGCATGACAATCAATTAACACAAAACATACTTTACAAACAACTTAGGTTTATATACAGTCAAGCCAAACCTAAGGTTTATGTACAAGAGTCTAGATCAAAAAGAGCTACTGAGCCACCTAAACTCTGGGCTCTTCAGTCATGGGTTTCGGGTTCCCCACGACACTATTAGGGGTGTCAATATCCATAGGATGCCTTATTTCCCACTCTTCGGTTCCGACGGGGGGCCCATCAAAACCTTGTATGAGACCCTCCCGATCCCCGTTAGGAAAGTTAATGAATCACGCTCTGAAGCGATAAGGTATCCAGTGAGATAAACCCTCTTCGACCTAGACCGTGGACTCAACTAGCTCATGGTTCTGGTTAGTCTCGGGAATAGGGAAATAGAAGTGTTGAAAGTCCATCTCCTGCGGGGTGAGACAAAGTCTCAGTGAGTATACACCCTGAACCCCAATTAGGGCGATAATTTATCTAGAGACAACCTAAATGTACACCATTTAGGACTTACCTCGCTTCAGCACCTCCCTGCACATTAGTACAGCTCATATATAATATATAAACGCAATAAGCGTAAACGATAATTGCAACACTTCAATTTCATATATTAATTAATTACAGAGGTCCCGATTATAAAACCAAATCATTATGATGCGTCCCATTCCGTGCCACACAATTTCGTCCCATAATTAGGCATGGCTATATCAATCACTCAAGCATGATCCAATTAGTTATGACCCAACGGCCACGACCAACTCAACAGTTGGCGGTCATCCGGCATAATCGGGCGTCGTCCCGCTTCGTCGGGCATGGCAACGTCTACATCTAGACGGCATTCCCAAAGGAGCATCGACTCAACTTCCACTGCAATCGGCATCCGTTGACGTGCGGCATTCCATATAGGAGCATCGCCCTCGATTTTCATCGGGTGACAGGTTCTCATAGCGATCACAAGCACATCCATGTCCGGCCAAGAATATCGTGCTTTGCACTCAAATACTTCAATTTCAAATAATGGACTTGGCCAATTTTCTTCATATTAAAAACACCCGGTAAAATAATTGTGCATGGACACACAATCAAATTGAACCACAAAACGTGATATACTCCCCTTTAAAAATTTCATGATTTTACATAGTATATAAAATCTTTTTGGTGTCAAAACCCGAAACCCGGTATTTTTCTAATTAAATACCAAAAATTCGTATTTTTGAAATAATAATTCAAAATCATCACCAAGCATCCAATTGCACAACATAGCACTCAATTTCACAAATCAACTACACCGTGACGATCAACGTAAAATTCTAACAACCGGCTATCTTGGTATAATTTACGCTAATTAATAATTAATTAAATAAATTACAAAATATTTAAATTAAAACACTCAATTAAATTAAAATAAGCTAATCGGGCTAATTTAATTGAACTAACTAATTAATCTAACTAACCTAACTAATTTAATCTAATAGGCTAACTAAATACCCTAACTAATCGACCTAACTAACTAATTGGCCTAACTAAACTAAACTAACGAAATAGCTGGCCTAACCAAATTACTCTAATCTTAATTAAAGCTAACTAATCCCCCTAATCTTCTATTAGCCTAAACTAATCTCCTCTAAATGCAATTAACCCCTAATTAGAGTTTAGGGCGTTAACTCACTAGTTTAGTGAGCTAACGGGTCCACGGCGGTGGTGGCGCGACGACGACCAAAACTTGGGCCTATAGCGACACCAAAGGAGGTTAGGAAAGGGCTGAAAACAGCCTTGCAGCTCACTGCTTGAGCTACTGGGCTCGGTCCTTAGCTAAACGGTTCGAGGGCTGCAGGGGCTGAAATGAACTAAGGTGGACGGTGGCTGGTGTAGAGGGACGGTGAGAGGCGGGTAGCAGAAACGAACGAGCAAGTAGGGCTGGTCAACGATTAGCTCGAGTAGCCAAGCGTGGGGTTGGACTTGGACACGGTGGACATGGGCTGGCGCTATCTCGGGGACAAGCTCGCGGGCAGCTGGCTTGGACGCAAATAGGCGGGCCGGCGATGTAGCTGGCTGGGCTGGCTTGGCCCTGGGTGTTTGCAGCTTTAACAATGGAGGAAAAGGAAAGCTTTGAGGAAGAAGAAGAAGAAGAAGAAGAAGAAGAAGAAGAAGAAGAAGAAGAAGGCAGTTGCAAGGGGTTTCCGTTGAGGGTGGTCGACCAAGGGGAAGAGAAGGGGACAAGAGGGAAGAGAGAGGGGGACAAAGAGCCTTGAAAGTCTTGGCTTGAGCCAATGGGCTTGCAAGAAAAATATCAAAAAAACTCAAGTGGTCTAACCCTCAAAGTCTACTGCCCTTGCTGTCCAAGCTTCAACCACAAGTCAAATTCCCTTCAAAACTTCACAAAGCAACCCAAATTGAAGGCCAAAATAGCCCTTGGTAGCAGCCCTACGAATTTGCACCAATTCACTTCAATTCCTCACCAAATCAATTCAATTTGGTGTCCAAAAATGCCAAGGGGGGCAGCCTAAACGAATTTCTTGCATTCCCTTCACCACTTAATCCATTTTGAAGGCCAAAAATCCACACCAAAGTGCCCATCCGAATTTCCTTGAATTTAATTTGCCAAATTTGATTTTTTCGCCAAAAATTCCGGGCTTGCCGGAAATTCTTCAATGGATGAGACGATATCTTAAAAATAAATCATGACACATTCGAACTTTCGATTCCTGAAACTGAGTTCAATTTCGTGGTTAAAATCAACTGTAAGCGATTTTAGCGTGACTTAACTTACCAAGTAGCTTTTAGGGATTTTAGCGCGTTTGACCTGTGGTCGATAATTTTCGATCCACGTTGTGCATCTCCGACTCATAGGCGACTCTCGGATGTCATAAAAATCTCAAGGTTTCAATTACGGGTATCGGGTACAGAATTGACAGAAAAATCGATTTAGTGCCGTTTGACGCGAATTTTGCAATCAGGTGGAATTACCCACAATTTAATTATGTGCTTTTGTCGAATCAACCTATTTTCGATCTCTAATCGATTTTAACGATGCCGTATTGACCCTTGCCGATTAACACGGTCGAGCAGTCGATTTCTGATTAAATTCTCAAGTCTGTTGCGTTTATATCCCTTAACGACTTCACCTGATAGATTAGTTATCTCGTGAGTAATCAGCTCAGACAAAAAGACTATAGTCATGTCGATGAAAAGCTTATTTCATTTAATTGAAACATGATAGAAAATCAGGATGTCACAACTCTTCCCCTCTTATAAAAATTTTGTCCTCAAAATTTAAACCATTATAATTCTTCCTCAAAAAGGTGGGGGTATTGTCGTCTCATCGATTCTTCACTTTCCCACGTCACTTCTTCTGTTCCGTGGTGTTGCCAGACGACTTTGACCAAGGGAATTGTCTTGGTACGCAGCACTTGCTCTTTGCGATCCACAATCTGAACTGGCCTCTTTACGTATGACACTCTGTCATCCACGTCTAATTCTTCAAAATTTAGCAAGTGGGTTGGGTCAGGCTCGTACTTTCTCAATATCGACACGTGGAAGACATCATGCACTTGGGCCAGTCTTAGCGGCAATGCAAGATGATACGCCAAAGTCTCTAATCTTTCCAGAATCTCAAAGGAACCAACGTACCTCGGACTCAGTTTCCCTTTCTTGCCGAAGCGTGAAGTACCCCTCATTGGTGACACCTTTAGAAAGACGTGTTCACCAACTTAGAATTCCAATGATCTTCGCCGCTTATCTACATAACTTTTCTAGTGACTCTGAGCGGTCTTTAGTCTTTCTCAAATAACTGTGACGGCATCAATTGACTGTTGAACTAGCTCTAGGCCGGTAGTGTTCCGTTCTCCAACTTCATCCCTACAAACTGGAGTTTTGCATGCTCTACCATACAACGCTTCAAATGGTGCCATCTGAATGCTCCGCTGGTAACTATTGTTGTAGGCAAACTCAACTAAATGAAGCTGTTCCTCCCAACTTCCTTTGAAGTCTAGTACACAAGCTCGCAGCATGTCCTCAAGGGTTTGAATCGTTCTCTTAGACTGGCCATTAGTTTATGGATGATAGGCCGTACTGTACTGCAGCTTCGTTTCCAAGGCAGTTTGTAAACTTCGGGTCCCGATTAGATGTAATCATCATTGACACTCCATGCAGATGAACTATCTGTCGCACGTACAATTCTGCATATCTGTCCAAGGCAAAGTCCTGTCGTATGGCGATGAAGTGAGTAAACTTTGTCAATCTGTCAACTACAGCCCATATGGAATCATTACCTCACTGACTCCTTGGTAAGCCCATCACAAAATCCATTGTGATATGTTCTCATTTTCACTCGAGAATCTCAAGAGGTTGCAGAAGTCTTCTCGGCTTACAATGTTGTGCTTTCACTTGCTGACACGTTAGACACTTGGCAATATGCTTGACGATATTTGCCTTCATACCGGTCTACCAATAGTGTTGATGTAGATTTTGATACATCTTCGTACTGCCTAGATGAATGTTGTAACTACTACAATGGGCTTTTGACAAAATCTCTTCCTTAAGCTCTACATTGTTAGATACACACAATCGTCCATGAAACTTTAATGTTCCATCTTCAAAATTCTGAAAGTCAGGTTTTCTCTTTTTTGCATCTTCCTACAGAATTTTCTGGATCTCTGGGTTTGTCAACTGCAACATCTTAATCCTTATCTGCACTTTCGGTTCAATTTTGAGGGTGGCCATAAGACTTGAAATGTGGTTTACCTCAAATATGAAAACTGAATCTCGAGCTCCTTCAAGTAAGATCCATTCTTGAATCACCATTTGCGCTATCGAGGACTTTCGACTCAACGCATCTACAACCTTGTTAGCTTTTCCCGGATGATACAGGATGTCGCAATCATAGTCCTTGAGAAGTTCCATCCAACGACATTGTCTGTTCAACTTGTTCTGAGAGAATAAATACTTCAAGCTCTGATGGTTTGTAAAGATCTGGAACCTTTCTCCATACAAGTAATGTCTCCAAATCTTTAGAGCGAAGATAATTGCTACGAGTTCCAAGTCATGCATCAGGTAATTCAACTCATGAGGTCTCAACTAACGGGACGCATGTGCAACGACTCTGCCATGCTGCATTAACATGCAATCCAATCCCCTGAATGACGCATAACTAAAGATCTTGTATCCTCCAGGACCGGACAAAATTGTTAGTACGGGTGTGGTAGTCAGCTTCTGCTTAAGCTCTTGGAAACTACACTCGCACTTATCCGTCCATACGAACTTCTCTTCCTTCTTCAGTAGTCGCGTCATCGGCATGGCTATCGCTGAAAATCCTTCCACGAATCGCCTGTAATAACCTGCCAGACCCAAGAAACTTTTTATCTCTATCATTGTGGTTGGTCTTGACCAGTTGATCACTGCTTTGACCTTAGTCGGATCCACGAAAATTCCTTCACCTGAAATCACGTGACCTAGGAAAGCCACACGAGTTAACCAAAACTCGCACTTACTAAACTTGGCGTACACTCCATGATTTCGCAGAGTCTGAAGCACTGTCCTCAATTGTCTTTCGTGCTCCTCTGAACTTCTCGAGTACACCAAGATGTCGTCGATAAACACTATCACGAACTGATCTATATATTCCTTAAACACTTGATTCATCAAATCCATGAAAGCTACTGGAGCGTTCGTCAAACCAAATGGCATTACAGTAAACTCATAATGGCCATAACGCATACGAAACGCCGTCTTCGGTATATCTTCATTTCTGATCCTTAGCTGATGGTACCCTGTCCTTAGGTCGATCTCAGAAAATATTGATGCTCCTTTCAACTGGTAAAACAAGTCATCGATCCTCAGTAGTGGGTACTTATTCTTGATCGTCACCTGGTTGAGTTACTAATAGTCGATGCAAAGACGCAACGAACCATCTTTCTTCTTCACGAACATAACTGGTGCTCCCCAATGTGATGCACTGGGACGTATGAATCCCTTATCCAACAACTCTTGTATCTACGCATTCAGTTCTTTCAACTCTGATAACGCCATACGGTAAGAAGCCTTAGAGATTGGCTCTGTCCTAGGGGCCAACTCGATCACGAAGTCAATCTCCCTTTCTGGGGGTAGATAAGGTAATTCTTTTGGAAACACATTTGCGAACTCTTGTACCACTGCAATGTCTTCCATCTTCGGCTCCTCAATTTTCATATCCATGACAGTTGCCGAGTAAACTGGGCAACCCCGTCTAACAAACGGGTTGTCTCAAGTGATGAGATTAAGGTAATCGAGGATCCTCCTTGACTTCCAATGAAGTCGAAACTTTCACCTGCCAAATTTGATTTTTTCGCCAAAAATTCCGGGCTCGCTGAAAATTCTTTAAAGAATGAGACGATGTCCTAAAAATAAATTGTGACATGCTCAAACTTTCGATTCCTGAAATCGAGTTCAATTTCGTGGTTAAAATCAACTGGACGCGATTTTAGCGTGACTTAACTTACTGGGTAGCTTTTAGGGATTTTAGTGCGTTTGACTCGTGGTCGATAATTTTTTATCCACGTTGTGCATCTCCGACTCATAGGTGACTCTCGATTATCGTAAAAATCTCAAGGTTTCAATTACTGGTACCAGGTACAAAATCGATGGAAAAATCGATTTAGTGCCGTTCGACGTGAATTTTGCAATCAGGTGGAATCACCCACAATTTAATTACGTGCTTCTGTCGAATTGACCTATTTATGATCTCTAATCGATTTTAATGGTGCCGTATTAACCCTTGCCAATTAGCACAGTTGAGTAGTCGATTTATGATCGAATTCTCAAGTGTGTTGTGTTTATATCCCTTAATGGCTTTACCTAATAGATTAGTTATCTCGTGAGTGATCAGCTCAGAGAAAAGAACTATAGGCGCGTCGATGAAAAACCCATTTCATTTAATCGAAACATGGTCGAAAATTAGAATGTGACAATGTTATTATTATTACTACTATTATTACCACTACTATCACTACTATTTCATATTTATAAATGAAATGGAATAAAAGAAATAAAATCTTTTTTTTTAAGGTGTAGATGGGGTTGATTCATAGGATGACACGGGGAATGGAGCGACAATTTCGGTGGACTTCGTGAGTGGACGGGTGTGTGGGCGTGAGGTAGCGTGAATGAAGAGAAACAGAGGGAGTTGCAAGCATGAGGGAGAGAGAGATATGCGAGGAAATGAAAATGAAGGCAGAACAGAGGGGAATTCGGGAGAGAAATGCTCAAAAGACAGAAGGAAGAAGGGGAGCGTGCGAGAGAAGATTGAGGAACGGATGAGGAGGAGCCAAAATAATCAAATTAAATATTTAATATCATCATTAGATGTCCAATAAGTCTTTCAAGCTTATCCTCATATCCCCTTATTCTTTCTTGCCATTTT
The DNA here is from genome assembly GCA_014182515.1 of Eucalyptus microcorys. Lineage (NCBI taxonomy): Eukaryota > Viridiplantae > Streptophyta > Magnoliopsida > Myrtales > Myrtaceae > Eucalyptus > Eucalyptus microcorys. Next base: position 12,504,383 of record CM024569.1, read on the forward strand.
AATCCACAAATAAATCAAATTGATATCAAATGTTGCACCCCCACCATAGCTCCGAATTTCTTCCATTTAAGCTTCAATTTCTCCAACAAATTCCCCAATTGAGGTCCAATTTTGTAGAAGAAAAGGCCCGCACAATTTCTACAAGTCCCTATCATCAAATGACTCGGTTTGGAAGCCAAAAATCCATTTAATTTGGCAAATCCAAATTTCCGTTCATTTCCAAATCGTCCAAATTGAATTTCCGTAAAAATCCCAAACTCAATGGAATTTCTCCGAAAAATGAGACGATATCCTATAAATGAATCGTGACACGCTTGAACATCCGATTCCCGAAACCGAATTCAATTTCGTGGTTAAAATTGACCGAACACGATTTTAGTCCAATCCAACCTACCGGGTAGCTTTTAGGGATTTTACTGCGATTATATCTCTTAACGGCTTTACCCAATGGATTGATTAACTCGTGAGTGATCAACTCAGAGAAAAAGGACCATAGGCGCGTTGACGAGATGCCCATTTCATATATCCGGGATGGGGTCGAAAGTCAGGATTCACAATTTATCTGCACGGTAAAGTGGCGGGTGCGTAGAAAAGGTAAATTGATAGATGACTTCAATTCTAGTTATCAAAATCATGCCATTGCATTTTTCGTATTCCTCAAGGAGTCCCATTATAGATGTTATTCATTTGGGTGGACTGTATGGAGATAATTCGACTTTTATGATGTGTTTGGGAGAGTCTTTAAAGGAACTTTGGGTCTCCACTGTACTTTTGGAGATCATGGCAAGTGCGTATTTGTCTTAGACTTTCAACAATTCCAAAAGGCAAATAGAGGGGATTAACAAAAATTGTGAAAGTTATTAATGCAAATTAAGATCTCATCCAACTCACATTAAGAATTAGGTTAGGCCAAACCCTAATTTAAACTTGAATGTTATCTTAACTTGTTAATTTCTAACCTAAGATGCAATCTATCTATGAAAAATTATCTAAACTTATTAATAATTAAAAAAATAAACATGCAATCTTATCCTAACATGCAATGATGTGCAAATTTAGCCAAGAACACCATGCTTTGCATTTAAATACCTCGTTTTCAAATAATGAACTTGCCATTTTTCTTCATATTAAAAATCTCGGTAAAATAATTGTGCGTGGTACCTATTTAAATCGAACCATTAAACGTGGTACGCTCCCATTTCAAAACTCCTCAATTTTATATAGTACAAAAAATTTGGTGTCGAAAACCGACACCTAGCATTTTTTCTATTTAAATGCCCATAAAATTGAGTTTTGCAATAATAATGACTAACTATCATCAAACACTTAATTGCACATCATAGCACATATAAACAATCAAATTCACGTATAAATTTATCCATGAGAACGAGCGTAAAATTTCACGAAACGGCTAATCCGTCACTAATTACGCTAATCACGATTAATTAGGTAAATTGCGATTAATTAAGCTAGTCCAACTTAATTAACCTAACCATGGTTAACTAATCCAACCTAAGCTACTAACCTAACCAAGCTAACTAAACTAACTTAATCAAGTTACTAACCTAACCTAACTAAGCTAGTTACACTAACCTAGGATTAACTAACTAATCCTAATTAACACTAATCTAACCCCCTAAGCGCAATTAAAAACCTAATAAAGGATTAGTGTGTTAACTCATTGGATTAGGATGGTGGTGGGTTCATGGCGACGACAACGCAACGGCAGTGAAAACCTAAGACTACCGTGTCTCCAATGGAGGTTGAAATCAGCCCTACAAGTCTCGGCCGAAGGTTGGTCTGTGGAAGTGAGGATGGTGGCAGGGCTGTTGGATGAACGGATGGACTGGGTGCGTCGGACGGTTCAGCAGGGCTAGCGGTTGGGCGGAGCTGGTGGCAGTGGCTGAAATGGCGGTGTGGTGCTGGATGCGAGGCTAGCTGGACGCGTTGGGGTGGAGCTGAGCATGAAGATGGGGAGTTACGGGGTGAGCTGGTGGGGTGAGGATAGAGGAGAGCTAGCTGGTGGGCGTGGTGGAAGATAGGGCAGCAGGTAGCAACAGAAATGAAAATGGACGTAGAATCAGGTGGAAGAAAGAAGATGGAGCTGAGGGGGAAAGGGGTTGGTTGGTCAAGAAGAAGAAGGGGGTGAACGCATGAGGGAGAGGGAGATTGGAGAGAGGGGAGAAATTGGAAGTCAAAGCTGTAGCCAATAGAAAGCTTGGTAAAATATCAAAATGATCATGAGAATGCCCCCAAAGTTTTCAGCCCTAAAGGTCAAATGACCATCAAATGAGAAATTAACTCTAATTTCCCACATATATAACCTTTTGGGCAGCTAAATAACCCATTAAATCAGCCCCTCTGAATTTCTCTGAATTTCTTGTTTGTCCAAAATCGATTTTTCCGCAAAATTCTGAACTTGATGAAATTTCGCTGAAAGATGAGACGACGTCCTATAAATGAAGCGTGACATGCTCGAATGTTCAATTCCTGAAACCGAATTCAATTTCGTGGTTAAAATCGACCGAACGCGATTTTAGTACGACTTAACCTATCGGGTAGCTTTTAGGGATTTTAGCGCGTTTGACCTATGGTCGATAATTTTCGATTCACGTTTATGCATCTCCGACTCATAGACGACTTTCGGTTGTCGTAAAAATTTCGAGATTTCAATTACATGTCCCGAGTATAATATCAATAGAAAATCGGGTTATTCTTGTTCGACGCAAATTTCGCAATCATGCAGAATCACCCGCAATTTGACTATGTGATTCCATCAAATTGACTTATATCCGATCACAATTCGATTATAAAGGTGTCGTATTGACCCTTGCCGATTATTATGGTTGAGCAGTTGATTTCTAATCGAATTCTTTAGTCTGTCGCGTTTATATTCTTTAACGGCCTCACCTAATAGATTAGTTAACTCATGAGTGGCCAACTTAGAGTAAATTAACCATAAGCGTGTCGACGAAACAACCATATCATATTTTCGAAACGGGGTCAAATTTCGGGATGTCACACAAAAGAAGGAAAGAAACAAAATAAAAAGAAAAGAACTTAGGAAAAATTATGAATAAGGATCTGAAGTGCCTTTATTTTCTTAAGTTAGGGCATGAAGTGAACTTTATTTCAAACAAGAACCATAAGTGCTATCATTTTCTCAAATAAGGACCTTGAGTATATCTTGTTTTAAATTAGAGCCCAAAGTAACTATATTTATTTCAAATAAGGGTCTCCTTCTGACTGATCATGAGCATTTTTGTCATTTATCTTTTTTTGAATTTTGTCCTTTATCTAGTTTTTCTTTCTTCTTCGTCGGTGATTGGCTAGCCACCAGTGAGGGATGGTCTCGCCCTGGGGGAGGCCACCCTTGCGGCCATCAGCAAGGTCAGCCCTCGCCAAATGGCAAGGGTTGCCTTATCGGCAACTGGTACAGCAACCCTCGCCCTGGGTGAGGCTACCCTTGTTGGCCCTAGGCAAGGGTTTGTAGGCCCTTGCTAGTGGCTCGCTGTCACGCCCTGAACCTCGAGCGTGCGCACATCCCTCGGTGGTAGATAAAACTTGCGATGTCCAAGGAGGCGTCATCGACCCAATCGATTATGCACATGTGGAAGCATATAAACAAATTCTCGAACAACACACATATGGGATAGAATAGTAGGACAAAAAATTCATAAATAAAACACGCTTTTATAAACAAACTAGTCTGTCTACAAAAAGATCAACTCTAAAAAAGAAGCTGTCCTACGGCCTACTACTTGGACACATTCACCGATCCTTCGGACTCCACCTCCACAAACTCCGGGGGCTTCGGGTCCTCTACAACCTTGTTAGGAGGGTCAGTTGCACCCTCGCTTAGAGCAGTGTTGACCGCAACGACGGGGATATCAAAACCTTGAAGGGGACTTACCCTATACTTATTGAGTTCATGGCGAAACCATGCCCGGAATCGATGAGGTACCCTTTGAGGTAGGCCCTTATCGACCCAGACAGTGGTCACAACAATCTCATAGACCCAATGACTCCCGGGGACAGGGACGTCTATGCTCTACTCGATAACCCCCCAAGGCTAACCAAAATGTTCCACAAGGACTGCCATCTAAGGACCTGAAAAGAATGAGTCCACGATAGGGTAAGACAATGTCTCAGCAAGTTCACCCCCTAAACCTCGACTTAGGAAGAAAATACGCCTAGAGGTAATCTAACCTTACATCATAGAAGACTTACCTTGCCTCAGTTCCTTCCTGCACGTTAGTACAATTCATATCATAGATGCATATAATCAATGCACACATCAATTGGAACGTCTCACTCAACCTCAATCAATCACATGGATCCTGATTATAAGGCCAAATCATTATGACACATCACATTCCATGCCACACGATTTTGTCCCATAATCCGGTGCATCTATCTCAATTAATCACACGTTCCAATTGGTTACTACTCGCACGTCCATCCAACACACATCAGGGATGGCATTCCCGAAGGAGCTTCAGTCCGGCCTCTACTGTGATCCGGCATCCATTGCTAGGGCATCACATATAGGGACAACGTCCACCCAACGCACATCGGGGACGGGTTCTCTTAACCAACACACAATCATTCAATTTTGGCCAAGGACACCGTGCATTGCACTCAAATGTCTCAATTAAGATAATATACTTAGTCTATTTTCTTCGTATTAAAAACACTCGATGAAAATAATCGTGTGTGGGTACACGGTTAGATCGAACTTTAAAAATTGATATCATTCCTTTTAAAATCCTACTATTTAATATAGTACTTAAAAACATTTTTGGTATCAAAACCCGACACCCGGTATTTTCTAATTAAATACCAAAATTTTATAAATTTTAAATAAATACTAAAAATCACAATCACCACTCAATTTGTACAAATTAACATTCAATTGCATAGACTAAGTACACCACTGCAATTAACACGAAATTTTGGTCACCGGCTATCCCAGTATAATTTACAAAAAATAATAAATAATTAAATAAATTACAAAATTTAATTAAATAAATACAAATTAAATCAATAAATACATACTTAGGCCTAATAATGCTAATCTAACAACCTATTGGACTAATTAAATTATCCTAACCATTTTAACTACAAGGCCACATAATAAACTAACTAACTATAATTTCTAACCACTTAATTCACTAATTTAACTAACCTAAATTAACTAAACAAGCTAATAACTACACTAATCTAATTTTAATTTAATCTAAACACCCATTAAGTATTATTAACCTCTTAAGCAAGGTTTAGTGAGTAAAATCACTGGTTTAGTAGGCCAATAAGTCACAACGATGGTGACGCCAAAGAGGGCGAGAACCAAGCCTGGAGCGACACCAACAGAGGTCCGAACGGGCCCGAAAAAGGCCCACGAAGCCTCAGCTGTGGGCTGAGGTTTCGGCTTCTGATCTTGGGCCGAGAAGGCTGGTCGAGTGGCGGCTAGGTGTGGAAACGAACCAAGCGAGCGGCAGGCAGCAAGCGGCAATGGCAGACGAAGCGGTGACGACGGTGGTTGGATGGGTGACTAGGTGAGCTCGAGAACCCATGACGGTGGCCTGGGCGGACGGAGGGCTAGCGAGCAAACGCGAGACGCTAGGGACACGCGGCTCGGGCTCGCAGTGTGCACAGCGGCTATGGCGGTCGACAGTGGTTGCTGGCTCTTGGCTGGCTTCCTCTGGTTTTCTTGAGCTCTTAAACACTCCAACAATGGATAAAGTGAAGCCAGGGAAGAAGAAGAAGACAACAGCTAAAGGGAGGGGGGACCCAAATGGCCTCCAAGGTCCACAAATAATATCTCAACACTCATCACTTGCCCCCACCATCCTTAGCTATCATCCTCAGCCATTTTCCCTTCTAAGGCTTCCCAAACAAGCTTCCTAAACAGTCCAAAATATTGCAGCCCTTGGTCCTCCGAATTTTGCAACATTTCCCATAATTTCTTTCAATCCCAACTAAAATTAACCCAAATTGATGCCCATAAACTTAGCCAAGGTGTCCACACTTAATTCCACATTTTTCCTTGCCAAAGGATCCAACTCGGATGCCAAACATTCACCCAAAAACAGCCCTTTTAAATTCCCGGTACAAAAACGCCCAACTTTGGAATTTCGCTGAAAACTCGGGTTTGCAGAAAAATATTCGGAGGATGAGTTGACGTTCCTAAAATAAATTGTGACATGACAGGACTTTCAATTTCTGAAATCGGGTTCAAATTCGTGGTTAATTTCAACCGGGCGTGATTTTAGCGTGACCTAACCTACTGAGTAACCTTTAAGAATTTTTAGTGCAATTGACTCATGATTGATTATTTTCAAGCTACATTGTACATATTCAACTCATTGACGACTCTCAGTGGTTGTGAAAATCTCGAGATTTCAAATATGAGCACAGGGTACATAAATGACAGAAAAATCAATTCTAGTGCCATTCGACGAGAATTTTGCAATTAGGTGGAATCACTCACACTTTAATCGCATACCTCTGTCGAACCAACCAATCTCTGATCTTTGATCGATTTTGACAGTGTCGTATTGACCCTTGCAGATTAGCACAGTCGATCAATCGATTTTTGGTCGAATTCTCAAGTCTATTGCATTAAAATTCTTAACGACTTTACCAGATAGATTAGTTATCTCAGGAGTGATTAGTTCAGAAAAAAAGACTATAAGCGCGTCGATAAAGAGCCCAACTTATTCAATTGAAGACGGAATAAAAAAATCAGGATGTCACAATTCTTCCCGTCTTATAAAAATTTTGTCATCGAAATTTAAACCATTACAAATGTTTAAACAAAAAGGTGAGGGGTATTATTGTCTCATCTAGTCTTCACTTTCCCAGGTTGCTCCTTCTATGTCGTGGTATTGCCAGACCACTTTAATTAGCGAGATTGTCTTGGTGTGCAGAACATGTTCCTTGCGATCCATAATCTGATTTGGTCTCTCTACATACGACACTCTATCGTCCACGTCTAATTCTTCAAAATTCAGCACGTGGGTCAGGTCAAGCTCATACTTTCTCAACATCGACACGTGGAAGACGTTGTGCACTTACGCCAGTCTCGGCAGCAATGCAAGACGATACACTAGAGTCCCTATCTTTTCCAGAATCTCAAAGGGGCCTACGTATCTCGGACTCAGTTTCCTTTTCTTGCCGAAGCGCGAAATACCCCTCATTAGTGACACCTTCAGAAAGACGTGCTCACCAACTTGGAATTCCAAGCATCTTTGACGCTTATCTACGTAGCTTTTCTGGCAGCTCTGAGTGGTCTTTAATCTGTCCCTGACAACTACAACTGCATCCATTGACTGTTGAACCAACTTTGGTGATTTTCCGTTCTCTGACTTCATCCCAACACACTAGCGTTCTACACGCTTTGCCATACAACGCTTTAAAAGGTGCGATCTGTATACTCCACTAGTAGTTGTTGTTATAGGCGAACTCGACGAGATGAAATTGTTCCTCCCAGCTTCCTTTGAAGTCTAGCACACACGCTCTCAACATGTCCTCTAGAGTCTAAATCGTCCTTTCAAACTAGCTATCTGTCTGCGGATGGTAAGCTGTATTGAATTGCAACTTAGTTCCCAAGGCGATCTGTAAGCTTTACCAAAAGGCATCTATAAATCTCGAGTCTCTATCAGATGTGATTGTCACCAGCACTCCATGTATATGAACAATCTGACACACGTACAATTTTGCATATCTGTCCAAAGCAAGGTCCTTCTATATGGCGATAAAGTGAGCTGATTTCTTTAGTCTATCGACCACAACCCAAATATAATCATTACCCCTTTGACTCCTCGGTAAGCCCATCACAAAGTCCATTGTGATGTATTCCCATTTCCACTCGGGAATCTCAAGAAGTTGCAGGAGTCCTCCCGGATTACAGTGCTGTGTCTTCATGTGCTGACACGTTAAACATTTGGCGACATGCTTAGTGATATCTGCCTTCATACCGGTCCACCAATAGTGTTGACGCAAATTCTGATACATTTTCGTACTGCTTGGATGAATGCTGTAACTGTTATGATGAGCTCCTTAAGCTCTGCATCGTCAGGTACACATAATTATCCACGAAACCTCAGTTTTCCGTCTTCAGAAATCTAAAAGTGAGCCTTTCTCTTTTCGGTATCCTCTTATAGGATTTTCTGAATTTCTGGGTTTGTCAGCTGAAGCATCTTGATCCTAATCTGCACTTTTGGTTCAATTATGAGGGTGGCCATAAGATTTGAAAGGTGGCTTACCTCAAATTTGAAAACCGAATCTCGAGCTCCTTCGAGTAAGACCCACTATTTAATCACCATCTGCGCAACTGAAGACTTTTGACTCAACGCATCTACGACCTTATTAGCCTTTCTAGGGTGATACAAGATGTCGCAATCATAATTCTTAAGAAGTTCCATCCAACGACGTTGTCTCATATTCAACTCCTTCTAAGAGAACATGTACTTGAGAGTTTGATGGTCTGTAAAGATTTGGAACATTTCTCTGCATAAGTAATGTCTCCAAATCTTTTGAGCGAAGATGATCGCTGTGAGTTCCAAGTCATGCGTCAGATAATTCAGCTCATGAGGTCTCAACTAACAAGATGCGTATGCAACGACTTTGCCATGCTGTATTAACATGCAACCTAGTCCTCTAAACGACGCATCACTGTAGGTCTCGTACTCTCCAGGACCAGATGGAATTGTTAACATTGGTGTGGTAGTCAGCTTTTGCTTAAGCTCTTAGAAACTACGCTCGCACTTATTTATCCACACAAATTTCTCTTCCTTCTTCAATAGTCGAGTCAACGGCGAGGCTAAAGTTGAAAATCCTTCCACAAACCTTCTGTAGTATGCTAATCCCAAAAAGCTTCTAATCTCTATCATTGTAGTCGGTCTTGGCCAGTTGATAACTGCTTCAATCTTGGTCGGGTCCACGGAGATTCTTTCACTTGAAATCACGTGACCTAGGAACGCCACACAAGTCAACCAAAACTCGCACTTACTGAACTTAACGTATAATTCATGATTTCTTAGTGTCTGAAGTACTGTCCTCAACTGTCTTTCGTGCTCCTCAGGATTTCTCGAGTACACTGGGATATCGTCGATGAACACGATCACAAACTGATCCAGATATTACTTAAACATGTAGCTCATCAGATCCATGAAAGTAGCGGGGGCGTTCGTCAAACCAAACGGCATTACAGTAAACTCATAATGACCGTATCGAGTACGAAATGCTAACTTCGGTATGTCCTCCTTTTCGATCCTCAGCCGATGATACCCTATCCTCGAGGTCGATCTTAGAAAATATCGACGCTCCTTTAACTGGTCAAACAAGTCATTGATCGTCGGCAGCGGGTACTTGTTCTTGATCGTCACTTGATTAAGTTGATGATAGTCGATGCACAAACGCAACAAACCATCTTTCTTCTTCACGAACAGAATTGGTGTTTCTAAAGGTGATACATTGGGACGTATGAATCCCTTATCCAACAACTCCTACATCTACACCTTCAGTTCTTTCAACTCAGAAAACATTATGCGGTAAGGAGCCTTAGAGATTGGCTCCGTCTTGAGAGCTTACTCAATCATGAAATCAATCTCGCTTTCTGGCGATAGGCTTAGCAATTCCTTCAGAAACACGTTTGGAAACTCCTAAACCACTACGATATCTTTGATCTTTAACTCAACTGTTGTATCCATGACAGTCGCCAAGTAACCTTGATAACCCACGTCTAACAAACGGGTTGCCTCAAGCGACGAGATTAAGGTAATCGTGGGTCCTCCTCGACTCCCAATAAACTCAAAACTTTCACCCGCTAATGGGTTAAACTAAATCGCTTTATGATAGCAGTCCATCTTAGTTCGTTGCTTGGTGAGCTAGTCCAAGCCAATTATCACATCAAAATCATACATGGCTGGGACTATCAAATCTATCCTCCCCTCTCGCTCACCAATCACTAACTTGCAACCAGGACAGCCCATTGTAGACAACACCTTATCCTTTAACGGTGTAGATATATTATCCACTAACTCCAACATTTCAGGACTCAATCCTACTAGCTTAACAAATTGTTCAGCTATAAATGAATGAGTTGTGCTAGGGTCAAATAAAGCATAAGAAGCATGGTCGTTTAGCGAGACCGTACCTATGATCACATCAGGCGAATCCTCTTCCTGTCCTCTGGTGACAGCGTACACCATTCTCTGAGCTAGAGGCTTGTTCTGTCCACCTTGTTGTGCACTCTACGGCGCGTACCCTCTATTTTGACCCATTGGTGGCGGTGGCGACAACTGTTGTGGTCCCCTAAGCTTTCTAGGATAATCTCTAGCCAAGTGACCTTGTTGGCCACACTCATGGCACGCACCCGTCCTAAAATGGCACGGGGTTGATCCATGTCGCCTTCCACAAAAGCGACATAGTCCACTGAAGCTTGGTACTGACTTACCTACCCCACCTTTCCTGTTAGGTGGGACAGGATACATTCCTCCAGTCATGGGTTTCTTCCCAAACCGGTTCCCATCTCTGTTCGAGTTGAACCTTGACCAAGATGTAGTAGCTTGCTCGCTCAGGTTCCTCTCTATTAGTTGCGCCCATTCATATAAATCGCCGTAGTCCTTCAGGTTGAACGGTACTAAGGGATTCTTCAGCTCTGGTCGGAGGCCGTTCCTAAACCTCCGAGCTCTGTCTTCAGGATCTTCGACTAGTCTGGGAGCGTACTGTGACAGCTCAACAAATTTAGCCTCATACTGATCCACAGTCAACATCCTTCGACGGAGGCGCTAGAATTCCTTCATCTTTTGCTCTCTTACGCTGTCAGAAAAGTATTTGCCGTTAAAGGCTCCAAGGAAGGCGTTTCACACCGGAACCTCACCTTATGGGGTCACTCTCCCTATGGTGGCTCTCCACCATGTACTTGCGTTACCCTACAACTGATATACTACAAGGACAACCTTCTCTTCCTCAATGCACATTAGCAATGCAAAGGCCTTCTCCAAGTCTTGTATCCAGAGGGTTGTAGCCTCAGGATCTCCTGCACCGGTGAACCTCGGTGGGTTCAACTTCAAGAACTGCTCCACGAACTTGTACATCAGCCTCTCTCTCTCAACAACCACGCTCCGAGGTGGAACTTCGGCAGGTGCGGCAGTGGCAACAGTAGCAGCAGCTGTAGCGGCGGCGGCAGTGGCGGCGGCTTAATTTTGGGCCTGCTGCCCCATTAAAGCTCCAAGCGTCTCAAGCACCTGAACGATCCTATCGATTCTAGGATCGCTAGGGGCTGTTACCCCAGCATCGACTGGAGGTAGTGCTACTCCACTTACGCTGGCCTGAGCCTGCGCTCTACCACGACCACCTCGGGTACCGACCTTTGTTGGCGTCCTACCTCGAGTCACTAGTCCAATGGTCCTCTTCCTAGGAGTCCTCTGCTTCCGATTGCTCATCTTGCAGGATTCTTATAGAACCTGCTTTCCAATTCTACACAAAATTAGAAATTGAGCGACCACACAACCAAACTACCAAATAGCTATCAATCATATGCATCGGCATAAAATAAAGGTCGTTCCTACTAACTATCCCATAATTCATCGCACCTTATCACTCCAACCACGAACTTGACTCTAATACCACTTAAGGTAGGGATGTCACACCCCGAACCTCGAGCGCACGCACATCCCTCGGTGGTCGATAAAACTTGCAACGTCCCAGGACGCGTCGCCAACCCAATCGATTATGCACATGCAGAAGCGTATAAACAAATCCCCGGATAACACAAATATGGGAGAGAGAAGCGAGACAACAAATTCATAAATAAAAAAACGTTTTTATAAACAAACTAGCGTGTCTACAAAAAGATTTGCTCTAAAACAGAAGCTGTCTTAGGACCTACTAGTCGGACACATTCACCGATCCTTCGGACTCCACCTCCATAGACTTCGGGGGCTTCGGGTCCTCCACAACCTTGTCAGGAGGATCAGCTTCACCCTCGCCTAGAGCGGCGTTGACTACAATGGCAGGGATATCAAAACCTTGAAGGGGACCTACCTTATACCCATTGAGTCCATGAAGAAACCATGCCTTGAATCGATGAGGTACCCTCTGAGGTGGCCCTCATCGACCCAGACAGTGGTCACAACAAGCTCATAGACACAATGACTCCCGGGGATAGGGATGTCTATGCTCCACTCGGTAACCCCCCGAGGCTGACCAAAACGTTCCGCAGGGACCGCCATCTAAGGACTTGAAAAGAATGAGCCCACGACGGGGTGAGACAATGTCTCAGCAAGTTCACTCCCTAAATCCCGACTTAGGAAGAAAATACACCTAGAGGTAATCTAACCACACATCACAGAAGACTTACCTCGCCTCAGTTTCTTCCTGCACGTCAGTACAATTCATATCACAGATGCATATAATTAATGCACATATCAATTGGAACGTCTTACTCAATCTCAATCAATCATAGGGGTCCTGATTATATGGTCAAATCGTTATAACACGTCCCATTCCGTACTACACGATTTTCTCTCATAATCTAGCGTGTCTATGTCAATTAATCACACGTTTCAATTGATTACTATCCGCACAAGCAATTTTACCCGACTCACATCGATCCTCTAGCATAGCAATCAAATGTCTCAATTAAAATAATATACTTTCAAAATTGATATCTTTCATTTTAAAATCTCACTATTTAATATAGTACTTAAAAATATTTTCGGTATCAAAACCCGACACCCAATACTTTCTAATTAAATACCAAAATTTTATAATTTTTAAATAAATACTCAAAATCACAATCACCACTCAATTTGCACAAATTATTATTCAATTGCATAAAGTAAGCACACCACTGCAATCAACACAAAATTTTGGTCACCAGCTATCTCGGTATAATTTTCGAAAAATAATAAATAATTAAATAAATTACAAAATTAAATAAATAAATAAAAATTAAATCAATAAATACATACTTAGGCCTAATAATGCTAATCTAACCACCTATTGGACTAACTAAATTATCCTAACCATTCTAACTACAAGGCCACATAATAAACTAACTAACTACGATTTCTAACCACCTAATTCACTAATTTAACTAACCTAAATTAACTGAACAAGCTAATAAATACACTAATCTAATCTTAATTTAATCTAAATGCCCATTAAGCATTATTAACCTCCTAAGCAAGGTTTAGTGAATAAACTCATTGATTTAGCAGGCCGGTGAGTCCACAGCGATGGCGACGTCAAGGCGGGCGAGAACCAAGCCCGGAGCGACACTAACGAAGGTCTGGACGGGCTCATAAAAGGCCCATGAAGCCTCAGCTGTGGGCTGAGGTTTTGGCTTCTGATCGTGGGCTAAGAAGGCTAGTCGAGCGATGGGTGGCAGCGATGGACTAGGCGGTAGCGACGATGGCTTGGATGGGCAGCCAGGTGAGCTCGAGGACCTGCGATGGTGGCCTGGGTAGATGGAGGGCTAGCGAGCAGATGCGGGACGGCGGGGATGCGCGACTCAGGCTCGCAGGCATGCATGGGTGGCTAGGGCGGTCGATGGTGGCTGCTAGCTCTTGGCTGGCTTCCTCTAGTTTTCTTGAGCTCTCAAACACTCCAATAATGGATAAAAAGAAGCCAAGGAAGAATAAGAAGACAGCAGCTGAAAGGGAGACCCAATTGGCCTCCAAAGTCCACAAATAATATCTCAACACTCATCACTTGCCCCCACCATCCTCAGCCATCATCCTTAGCCACTTTCCCCTCTAAGGCTTCCCAAACAAGCTTCCTAAATAGTTCAAAATGTTGCAGCCCCTTGGTCATACGAATTTTGCAACATTTCCCCTCCAATTTCATTCAATCCCAACTAAAATTAACCCAAATTGATGCCCATAAATTCAGCCAAGGTGTCCACACTTAATTTCACATTTTTCCTTGCCAAAGGATCCAACTTGGATGCCAAACATTCACCCAAAACTGGCCCTCTTAAATTCCCGGTCCAAAAACACCCAACTTTGGAATTTCGTCGAAAACTTGAGTTTTCAGAAAAATCTTCAGAGGATGAGTCAATGTTTTTAAAATAAATCGTGACATGATAGAACTTTCAATTTTTGAAATTAGGTTCAAATTTGCGGCTAATTTCAATCGAGCGCAATTTTAGCGTGACCTAACCTACCAGGTAAATTTTAGGAATTTTTAGTGCAATTGACCTGTGGTCGATTATTTTCGAGCCACATTATACATCTTCGACTCATTAGCAACTCTCGATTGTCATGAAAATCTCGAGGTTTCAAATGCAGGCATAGGGTACATAAATGACAGAAAAATCAGTTTAGTGCCATTCGATGAGAATTTTGCAATTAGGTAGAATCACACACACTTTAATCGCATACCTCTACTAAACCAACCAATCTTTGATCTCTGATCGATTTTAATAGTGCCGTATTGACCCTTACAGATTAGCACGATCGAGCAGTCGATTTCTGGTCGAATTCTCAAGTATATTGCATTAAAATCCTTAACAGCTTCACCAGATAGATTAGATATCTCATGAGTGATTAGCTCAAAGAAAAAGACTATAAGCGCGTCTATCTCATGAGTGATCAGCTCAAAGAAAAAGACTATAAGCGCGTCGATGAAAAGCCCAACTTTGTCAATCGAAAATAGAATCAGAAAATCAAGATGTCACACTGGTGGGGGTTGTCGAGCCCTCATTAACCCCAAGTGAGGCCGATCCTCGCTGGATCTAGCTAGCGTAGCCTCTCTCGTGGCCAACGAGAGTGGCCCGAGCCCCTTTGCCGAAAGAAAAGAAAAAGAAAAGTGATAAAGAAAAAGAAAAGAATAAAAAATAATTTAAAATTAAAATTCTAATTGGAGAAAACGTCATTGATTGGTTGAAATATTTAGCTAGTCGGCAACCGGTGATGTTAGACCCTTATTGAAATAATCATGGCCATTTTAGGCTCTTATTTCAAACAACCATAGTTACTTCAAGCCCTTATTTGATACATAATAAATTTCAAGTCTTTATTTGAGAAAATGAGAATACTTCAAATCCCTATTTGGAATTTTTCCAAGAACTTATTCTCTTCATTAAATATTGAGCATATGGGTTTGTCCTCATTGGTTTAATAGTAAAAGGATTAGCTATTTTTCACAAGGTCACAAGTTCGATGTACGTTACAAGGCAACCTCTTAACAACTCCTACTGCATTGCCTAAGTGCGGCATATCTCGTGTGGAAAGACTTATTGACCGCTAGTATCTTGGCGTGACTGTGGCGACTGGCTCCCCAATCTAAGACATTGAGGTCACGAGTGATGCGGAGTAACTACGTCTCAAAACGAGCATTTCATAATGGGTGTGTAATGCCTAGAAAGGATGGCTAACTCTGGTCAATTCTCTCAGTCTTTTTATCTATACAACAAGAAAGGTAATGAAATGATGTACATTTAGAAATGGATAATTAAAGAGGGGATAATTACTTGTCGTTCGTAGTGCATCTAAGATTCCCTAGTGCAAAAAAATGATGGTAACATTAATCTTTCACTGAAAACATTTTAGAGAGCACGAAGATAATCTCTACTCATGCGAGAGAGTTAGGGACACTATCTACGTTTGATATGTAACTTATCAACTTATATGGTTGTTCCTCGAACTTTTTTAAAGATGTATTACATATAAAAAAAATTGTTCAAAAGATTAAAGAATAATATGCTCAATGCATGTCCACTCATCTCACTAATAAAATCTTGAAGTACACAAAAATGATAATAATATGAATTTTTTACTTATGCTAGAAAAATTATATATGATAGAACTTTACTAATCTTAGAAAAGGTTTGGCTGCAATAGTAGTATATATTATTATCATTCTGATTGCCCAGCCCAATGATCGACAATAAGATGAGCATAAGAAGTTGAACTTCGATAAATTTCGAGGAAGCACTCCTCGAATCTGCTGACTAAAGTAATTTGGAACTTCGTGGAGACAATTTCAAGAATAACCACATTACATAGCCAAGCTGATTAGCTATAGATACACAATCAAAAGTCAGCAAAATGGCCACTTTTAAAAGGATCGCAGCAAGATTTTTTCCATTCTCAGTGTCGCGAGAAGGAATCGAGACACCACTCTCGTAAGGGAAATATGCAACAGAGCAAAAATATTCGGCATCCGGTTCATACAATTACAACGTCAACCATGTTCTCAGGTGTTTATATGATTATACGATAGATTCGGATTTTGATAGGTACTGCTAGTCCACGGCGAATGACAACAATTGTCACTGTCATGCAGCATGTAATGGGGTGCTTTCTTATTCAGACTGTTCCGCATGCTTGGAAGCATTTTGGAGAAGGATAATTACGGACTGTCCATACAGCATCGACCCTCAAGTTCAATTGAAGAATTGCAAAATCTGATAAAAACATTATCCATTTACTGAATAGCTATATTTACGTCTTTGTCAAGAGCTATATCTTCTCCTTTGAAATAAGTGAAAACAGACTACTCTTCTACCAAATCATTTGTCCCCACATGTGGATTGATGTGTCTACCCTTTAAAATAAGTGATAAGTATTTATACACGCAATGTGGTCATTGCAAATTTGGATTTTTTTCTCTTGGAGTTCCAAATCATAACATATCTTCACTCCAACATAAGGGAATTTCAAATCCCCTGTCGAGAATGAAATTATATTTGTATAGCTCCAAATCCTACTTCGATTAAGGAATGTGCCATGAAGAGATTCACGGGATGAGATCCACCTCCAAAATGGTCATCTTATTGAATGATCACACTCGAGTTGTGACATCCTAAATTTTTCACTTCTGCTTTTAATTAAATTAATCGGGCATTTCATCGACACGCCTATAGGGCTGTTCTCAGAGATAATCACTCTCGAGATAACTAGACTATCTGGGGAAGCCATTAAGGAATTTTAATGCAATAGACTTAAGAATTCGACTAGGAATCGGCTACTCGACCGTGCTCATCTTTAAAGGTCATTACGGCACAAATATAAGTCGATTAGGAATTGGAGATAGATCGGTTCGACTGAGATGTGTGGCTAAATGTGGGTGACTCCACGAAATCGGAAAATTCTCGTCGACCGACATTAGACTAATTTTTCTATCATTTTGGTACCTTGTGTCCGTATTTGAGTCATCAAGATTTTCACGACAACCGAGAGTCGCCAATGTGTCGAGTGGGTTCATTGTGGCTTGAAGAAAATCGACCACGGGTCATTTGCACTAAAAATTCCTGAAAATTACTCGGTAGTCTAGGTCACGCTAAAAACACGCTAGAGTAAAATTAACGGCGAATATGAATCCGATCCAGAAATTAAAAGTTATGTCATGTCACAAATCATTTTAGGAACGTCGACTGAATCTCCGAAAATTTTTCTGCAAACCGAGACTTTTTAAGAAAAAGTCGTCATAGGGTCGTTTTTATCCAAAAAATGCCGGGGACCATTTTTGATCACGCAATTGGGATGCAAGTAGGATCAATTGGTGTGGAAAAATATCAATTTGATTATTAACTCGATAATTGAATTTTTAGAGACCGAATTGGATTAATTCGAGGAGGATTCGGGGTCTAATTGAGGAGAAATCGAGCCAAATTCGTGTGCCCCCACCACCCACGACTTTTGGACCATCTTGGACTTCTAGAAGCAAGCCTTGATGGCTGATTTGTGGCCAAAGGACCAGCTGGTGGTGGATAAGGGTCAAGGGGACAAGAAGATAGACTTTGGAGGAAAATGGGATCCCCCATCCTTGACTAGCTGCTTCTTTTTCCTCTATCCCCCTCCTTTCTCCATTGTTAAGCCCTTAAAGAACTTAGAGAGAAAGGAAGCAAGGAGCCCTCTCCACTGTCGTAAGCCTGTCGACCCCATTTTTTCCCCATGTTTTCTCCTTGTTCTAGTTTTTGCTCCAATTGACCTTTTGCCAAATATCTAAGTTAAAAGTGGTCTTCCCGGATGAATTAGTCTTCGTGCCACCCACTGTTGTGATCAGCACATCCAAACTGTTCAAAGGAGCCTGACCTCGCGCCGAACGGAGCCGCTAGCCGTCCTGTATGCTGGCGAGAAGAAACCGGTCATCGGACCCTCTGGAAGCCACCCACCTGCACTGTTTCGCCTGTTTCGTGATTTTCAGCCATTTTCTCCCCCATTCGACCCTACCTCCACCCATACCAACCATCAACAAGTCCCCCTTGACCCCCGAGAGCCGCCTATTGCCGACCACCCACTCACTAAAGCTTTGATCGGCTTGTTTCCTTGTCATTCACCGTTTCTGCCTCCATCCGCGTGCCGTGCAACCCCGACGTCCCTTACTGCTTCCAGCCATCTGTTCCATCGTCCAGGGTGCTACCAAGGCTGTGTGGAGGTTGCCGGAGCCGCTTGTCTGTTGCCATGAAACCCCGTCAAAGCTTCGCCTACCCGTTACCGGTCTTGCTTGCCTCAATCAGCCTCTGTTTCTCTCTTTTGCAGCCCTGAATAGAAGCAAAACTATGTGAGTTTCCAGCATTGTGTTGGCCTGTTTTGAGGTTGTTTTGGACCCCGAAAGTTGGGCCCACTTTGGAGAGAATCGAGTCCCGTTGCGTCCCCGTTGATTTGCACCGATCCGATTGCCGAACAATTGAATTTAACTCACTAATCCTCGCTTAGTAGGTTAATCACGTTTGAGGGTTGATTAGTTTAGGCTAAGATGGATTAGGTGGTTAGATTAGATTAGATTAGATTAGATTAGATTAGATTAGATTAGTGAATTTAATTAATTGCCAATGCATGTTAGGTGGTTAGTTAGTGCATTTAGGGAGTAGACACATTCTAATATTTATTTAACGAACCTTGGAATTTTTTCGGGTCCGTTTCGGCGTCCAATTAGGCATTACGAGCCTAAGTTGGCATTTATTTAATATTTTCTTTAATTATTTAGTTAATTATTTTTTTCCGAAATTTAGACCAGCATAGTCGGTGACCGAAATTTCATGCTGGTTATTGTAGTACAATCTATTTATTTATTTGAGCTTTAATTTGTGCTGAATTGATTTAATTGTGATTTTAGAATTTTATTCCTAAATTAATTAATTTTGGTAATTGATTGGAAAATAACCGAGCGTCGGTTTATAACGCCAAAAATATTTTGGTGGACCATATAAATGGTGGAATTTTCTAGGGTGAAAATACTGTATTTTGGCTAAGGCCAACCGTATACTCATACACGGCTATTTTTATCGGGTATGATAAAAAGTGAGAAATTGATGGAGAACGAACGTTGGCTTGATGACCTGGTATGTCATCTCAGAGAAAGACGTATACAATGTCGGCTCGATGACTCGGTATGTCATCTCGGAGAAAGACATTGTACTACGTCGGCTCGATGACTAAGTATGTCATCTTGGAGAAAGACATTATATTATATTAGCTCGGTTACTTGGTACGTCATCTTGGAGAATGAACGTTGGCTCGGTGACTCGATATATCATCTTGGAGAATGCATGTTGGCTTAGTGATTCGAAATGTCACATTAGAGAATGCACATGGGCTCAGTGATTAGGTATGTCATCTTGGAGAATGTACATAGACTTGGTGATTAGGTATGTCATCTTGGAAAATGCATGTGAGCTCGGTGACTAGGTACGTCATTTTGAAGAATGCACGTGGGCTCAGTGACTAGATATATCATCGTGGAGAATGCATAATATTGATTAAAATGACTGGGGAATGGTCTGATTGACATGTAATCAACAATGTCAATTGATCGATAAGTCGATCTGAGTGAATGATTTGATGTGTTGATGTGACTTGATGAGATTATGAATTGTGTTGAATTGCGGGGAGGAACTAAGGCCAAGGTAAGTTCTCTGACGCCTGATTGTGCTTAGGCAGCCCTGAGGGTGTATTTGCTTCATAATCGGGTCTTAGGGGGTAGAACTCGCTAAGACATTGTCTTATTGGTTATTGTATAACCATTTTCAGGTCTTTAGATGGTGTTGGTGAAGGACCGGAAGCCTCGGAGTTTAAGAGGTAAAGCCCGAAGAATCGGCGATCTTGTCCGACTAGCTAGTCGTAGGACAATTCTCTTTTGTGGGGAGTCGATCCCTTTTGTAAACCTTTGTGTATAGACCTGTGTGTTTATAAACAGGTATTTTGTGAAAATTTAGCCCTACTTTCCTATCCCATTCTTTTATTGTCTGGGGATTTTATATGCTTCCGCATGTGTATATTAAATGAATGGGTCGGCGATACGTCCTAGGATGTCGCTATTAATCGACCAAGATGGGATGTGCACATGCTCGGAGGATCGGGGTGTGACATCCCCGTTTAATGGTATCAGAGAATTGGTTTAAGGATTGGAGTGATAAGGTGCGATGGTTTATGGGATAGTGGTAGGAATGGCTTTTAAATTCATGCTGGTGCATGTTTGTGATAGCTGATTGGTAGAATTGCTTGTTATTTGGATCACTCTGTTTCTAATTCGATATGGAATTGGAAGCAGGCTTCGGTAGAGAAAGCTGAGCCATGAGTGATCAGGAGCCAAGAACTCCTAATAAGAGGACCGTTAAGGCTGTGACTCGGGGTAGGACGCCGACTAGGGTTGGTACCCGAAGAGGCCGAGGTCGAGCGCCAACACAAGCTAGTGTGAGTGGAGTGACATTACCTCTAGTTGGTGCTAGGGTAGCAGCTTCTGGTGATCCCATAATCGAAGGGATCATGTAGGCACTAGAGGCCATGAGAGGTGCGATGACATAGCAGGACAGAATCAAGCTGTTGTTGTTGCTGCCATTGCCGCCGTCACTGAGGCCGCACCCACCGCCGCACTTGTTGCAACACCTACCGAGGTTCAACCTGAAAATGTAGCGGTGCAGAGAGAGAGGTCGATACACAAACAGGTGGAGCATTTTTGAAGTTGAGCCCGCTAAGATTCACGAGTATTGGAGACCCTAATGCCTTGTTTCTGTGGATACAAGATCTAGGAAAGGCTTTTGCATTCCTGATGTGCACAGAGGTAAAGAAGGTAACCCTGGCCGTATATCGACTGCAAGGCAATGCCAATACTTGGTGGAGAGCCACCAAAGAGACGATATTTCCCGAAGGAGTGGTCCCGTTGTAGGATGCATTCCTACAGGCATTCAATGAACAGTACTTCTCAAGAAACACTAGGGAATAGAAGATAGAAGAATTTCCACATATTCGTCAGGGGACCTCCCATCCTTGACCAGCTGCTTCTTCTTCCTCTTTCCCCCTCATTTCTCCATTGTTAAGCCCTTAGAGAACTTAGAGAGAAAGGAAGCCAGCAGGCCCCTCCACTGTCGCAAGCCCGTTGACCCCATTTTTTCCCCCCTATTTTCTCCTCGTTCCAGTTTCTGCTCCAGCTGACTTTTCACCAAAGATCTGAGTTAAAAGTGGTCTTCTTGGACAAATTAGCCTTCGTGCTACCCACCGTTGTGATCAGCACATCCAAACCGTTCAAAGGAGCTCGACCTCGCACCAAATGGAGCCACCGGGCCGTCCTATACGCCGGCGAGAAGAAACTGGTCATCGGACCATCTGGAAGCCACCTGCTTGCACTGTTTCGTCTGTTTTACGACTTTCAGCCGTTTTCTCCCCCATTTCGACCCTACCTCCACCCATACTAACCACCAGCAAGTCCCCCTTGACCCCCGGGAGTCACATATATTATATGCATACAATAAACGAATTTCATAATAGGAACACATCAATTCATCTTTCAAACAATTACATGGGTTTCGATTATAAGGCTAAATCGTTATGATACGTCTCATTCTGTGCTACACAATTTTGTCCCATAATTAGGTGCAACTATCTCAACCACTCAGGTGTGTCCTAGTTATTAAAACCTATCGGCCATGACTAACTCAACAGTCGACGGTCATCCGGCATAGCCGAGCGTCGTCTCTCTCCGTCGGGCATGATAACGTCTACATCTAGACGGCATTCCACATAGGAGCATTGGCCCAGCCTCCACTGCGATCGGCATCCGTTGACATGGGGCATCTAAACTTAATCAGGCATCGCCCCGTGTATTCATATGCATTAGGACGGGTTTCAATAGTGACCACATGCACATCCATACTTGGCCAAGAACACTGTACTTTAAACTCAAATACCTCAATTTCAAATAATGGACTTGGCCAATTTTTTTCATATTAAAATTCCCAGTAAAATAATTGTGCGTGGTCATACATTTAAATTGGACCAATAAACATGATACGCTCTCATTTCAAAATTCCATGATTTTATATAGTACATAAAATATTTTGGTGTCAAAAAACAACACCAGGTATTTTTCTAGTTAAATATCCATAAAATCAATTTTTGTAATAATAGCCAAATATCATCACCAAGCACTCAATTGCACAAATTGACGATAAATTTCACATATAAATTCATCCACGACGATCAGCGTAAAATTCTAATAAACGGCTATCCCGTCACAAATTACGCTAATTATAATTAATTAAATAACAATTAATTAAGTAAATCTAATTTAATTAAACTAACCACGGTTAACTAAACTAACCCTCGTTAACTAACTAACCTATGGTAGGCTAACTAAACTAACCCCTAACCAAACTAGCCTAGGTAACTAACCAATCCTAACTAACTAGTTACTCTAACTAGATTAACCACTAATTTTTAATTAACACTAACTAACCTACTAAGTGCAATTAACTTCATAATCTGAGATTATGGTGTTAACTCACCGGAATTCAATAGCGGTGGGCTCATGACGACGACGGCGCGATGGTGACCAAGACTCGAAGCTACCGTGTCTCCGACGGAGGATCGACTGGGGCTGAAAACGGCCCACAAGGCTCACAATTGAAGAAGGGGTTGGCTGGTCTCAGCTTGGCTTGGTTGGACACAGCTAGCAGGCAGCCAGGCGGAGATGGTGGGAGCGACGGCGCAGGGATGGCATGAGGGGCAAATGACTGGAGCTAAGGCAATTTGGTGGTCGAGCGGCTGGCTGAGGTGGTTGGACTGGTGGCGTCGGGGCTGGTGGGATGGTGGCGTTGGTAGCTGGACCAGCAGACAGTGAAGCACGGTGATGGTGCTGGACGAATGGGCAGGGGCGGTGATCGGCTGGTGAAGGCACTGGGTGGTTGTTGCTGGAAATGGAAAAATGAAGATGGAGAAGAAGAAGAAATGAGGAAGAAGAAGAAGAAGAGGAAGTAACGCAGAAGGTAGAGGGGTTTCGTTGGGGTTACACGCACAAGGAAGAAGAGGGAAGAAGGAGGGAGAGAGAAGCAGCCAATAGCAAGCCAAGGGAAAATATTCATGCGCTCAAGAGCATTTGCCACAAAATCTTTAGCCAACAAAGTCTTGGCATCCTCCAATGGACATTTTCCTCTCAAATCTTCACAAAACAAGCCAATTTAGTGGCCAAAAATCCCATGGCAGCAAACCATACGAATTTCCTCTTCTTTTCCAACTTATTTGAAATTGATTTTCCACAAAAATCCCGAACTTAACAGAATTTCTTTGAAAAATGAGATGACATCCTAAAAATAAATAGTGACATGTTCAAACGTCCAATTCTCGAAAACAAATTCAATTTCATGGTTCAAATCGACCAGACGCGATTTTAGCGCGACCTAACCTATCGGGTAGCTTTTAGGGATTTTAGCACGTTTGACCCATGGTCGATAATTTTCGATCCACATTTGTACATCTTCGACTCGTCGACGACTCTCGATTGTCATAAAAATCGCAAGGTTTCAATTACGGGTACCAAGTACAAAATCGACAGAAAATCATGTTAGTGCCGTTTGACATAAATTTTGCAATTGTGCGGAATCACCTGCAATTCAATTACTCGTTTCCATCGAATTGACATATATCCGATCACTAAGCGATTATAATGGTGTCGTATTGACCATTACCAATTATTACGATTGAGCGATCGATTTCCGATCGAATTCTCGAGTTTGTTGTGTTTGTATGCTTTGACGACTTCACCTAATAGATTAGTTAACTTGTGAGTGGCCAACTCAAAGAAAAATGGCCATAGGCGCATCGACAAAATGCCAATTTCATATTATCGAGACGGGGTCGAAATTCAGGATGTCATAGTATGTTTTAGTCTAATTTTTTAAACTTCAATTGCTTCACAATTTAATCTCCATGAAATTTGTGGTGAAGAGTACCATTGACAGGTCAAACTTATCCTAAAGAAGTGCGAGTTTTCTTCTTGTTGAGTCCATACAATTTAAGTTGTGACTTTTATCTTAACTTCAGTACTTCATCAAGAAAAAGTTGGTACTCCGGTGGCTCATTTCTGCATGGCAATCTATGAACTTGAATGTGGAGTCCTTCAACTGGTCTTAACATTTGCCCTTTTTTTTTTTATAACTTTTAGCTTTTATTTACTACTAAATATCTTAATCTCTAAAAATTTGCGCAAAGTCAAAGGTTTTTTATTGAAAAAATGATACAAATAATTCATGAACGTTGACCTAATATGTAATGTGGTCCATCAACTTTTAATTTATTTAATAGTCCCTGATTGTGAACATTTTCATAGAGTTTAAGGGACTAAATTGAATATATATGTGACAGCCTGAATTTTCAAATTTCGTTTTCGATTAAAAAAATCAGGCCTTTCATCGATGCGCTTATAGTGTTATTCTCTGAGCTGATTACTCACGAGATAACTGGACTATCTGGGGAAGCCATTAAGGGATTTTAACACAATAGACTTGAGAATTCGACTAGAAATCGACTGCTCGACCGTGTCGATTTGCAAGGGTCATTACGGCACTGTCAAAAATCGATCAGAGACCAGAAATAGGTTGATTCGATTGAGATATATGATTAGTGCGCGGGTGATTCCACCTAATTACAAAATTTTCGTCGAATGGCACTAGACCAATTTTTCTGTCATTTCTGTACCCGGTATTTGTATTTGAAATCTCGAGATTTTCATGACAACCGAGAGTCGCCAATGTGTTGGAGATGTACGTTGTGACTCGAGATAAATTGATCACGGGTCAATTGCATCAAAAATTCCTAAAAGCTACTCGGTATTGAACCTAATTTTAGAAATCGAAAATTCTGTCATGTCACGATCTATTTTAGGAACGTCAACTCATCATTCGAAGAATTTTATGAGATTTTGGAATTTTACGGAAAATCGATTCGGACATCGCGAAAAATTAACGGAAATTCAGATCGGTCGAATTGAAAGGATTTTCGACTTGCAAACCGAGCTATTTGGCAAAAGAGACTTGTAGAAATTATGTAGACTTTTTCCTCGTCAAAATTGAACCTTGATTTGGAGAAATCGGAGAGGAAATTGAAGTTCTATTAAGTGATATTGGAGGCCGGTTTATTGATTGGAATTATGGCATCAATTTATTTAATTGATGTGATTTAAATTGTGGAAAATATTAGAGGGGATAATGCATTCAATTAGAGGGATAACCCTCTTTGACTTCTTCCTCCGAGGCTTCCCAAGCACGCCAAGATCGCCGCCCTCCTTCTTCGTGCTTTTCAATCCGTCGATCCCTCTTGCTTCTGGTCTCGCTTTCATCTTTTCTTTCTGCCCTCATCCCCATTTTTCATTTCTTCCTCACGTCTCTTCCCATCATCACCATCATCCAACATCCACCACATCATCTTTCTTTTTCCCCCCATCATCATAACCAACCCATCATCCAACGATTTCCCCCATCTCTCCACTCACACGCTGCTTCTCACCGAACTGACCACCATCATCATTGACCGAGCGATTCTCCTGCAGCTCAACCGTTGCCACGTCCGTGTCAGCTTCCACCCACGAAAGAAAACCCCATCGAAACCGCTCTAGCAGCTGCCACGTCCTTCGGTCAACTGTGCTGTTCCCTCAGTCGGATTGTTGACCGAAGTAGCTCCTCAGCCTCGCGTCTCCAACGCCAGCAACAGCGTCCGCCTACCACCGAAGCGATCCCAGCTCTGCCACGTCCAAGTGTTGGAAATAAATCCAAAGAAAACACAAACTGTTTGTTGTAATCAGAACATCAATGCAAAGAAGATGATAACAACTTTATAATATCATTCCCTTTACAAATCTTGGAGATGAAGAAAATAAGATATAACATAAAATTGGAGGTGAGGTACGGATATCCGAATCTCCTTAAGGCGATTAGTTCCTGCCAAAGGTGCTCCGCAGATTCATGAACTATGTCTCCCAAGATACAACACCTCGAACCTGTTTAGATTAGCACTTTGCAAAAAGAGCTCGGTCGAACTGTTCAATTGAACCAGCACACTCAGAAAAAAACAGAAAGGTAAAAAAGTATATCAAAGCTTTTTTGGAATCGAGTTGGAAAAACCAAAACCAACAAAACTTTTTGAAGCTCTATGCTCCCATCTATTTATAGAGATTTTTAGTTCATGTACAGAAGAGATACATGAATTAAATAGACGCATGTATCCACGAAATTCATGAATCAAGAGATACATGAATTCAAGAGATTCATGAATCCAAAGATACGAGAATTCAAGAGATTCATGAACTCAATAAATACATGAACTAAAAGATACATGAATATATAAAATTCATGAACTCATTAGATACGTGAACATAAAAGATGAGGAAATTCATAAATCCAAAAGAGATACGTGAATAGAAAAAACGTATCTTAATTTATTGGCTTTCGTTGATCCATTAACCATAATTATAACCATAATTACAACACCAAGTCCACCGCTTCCACTGAGTCACACGCGGGCAGCGAAGCAGCCCAGCCCGAGGCTGCTTCTTCGTAGCTCCTCCACCAAAACAGCTTCGGTCTTGCCACGCCAGCCCACGCTCGAAGCCCAAGCTGCCGCTCATGAAATCCAACCTTGAAGCCCAGCAAAATTTCAGTCCATCAACTTCAGCAGCCCAGCCCAGATTTATAGCCCATCCTCAGCCTATTCCCAGTTCATTTGAAGCCCAAGAGTTCATTAGTCCATCCCATATTGGGCCCGCGAGGTCAGCCCGCTTCAGGCCCAGCCCATTTCAGCAACAAGTCTCAGCTTGGGTTGAGATTTGTTGGGCCAAGTTTAGGCCTGGTCCAAGCCCGTGGATGTCGTCGCGAGCCCAAGTTCGGCCGCCATCGCGCCGTCGTCGCGGTAAACCGGTTTCCGCAATAAACCGGTGAGTTTATGCACTAAACTCTTCTTAGTAGGCTAATGACGTCTAAGGGGTGTTTAGTTGAATTTAATTAGGAATTAGGTGGTTAGTTAGATTAAATTAGTGATTTAATTATTCAATTATGCATGTTAGGTGGTTAGACTAGATTAAGTGAGGCCTAGATAAATTGCATTACTTATCTAGAAGGGTTCGGGAATTTTCCAAGTTCGTATCGTTACTTAATTTAGTGATTCTGGCCTAGGTTAGTAATTTTAGAATTTAAATTGATTTATTTAATTATTAAATATTTTTTGGAAATTAGACCGGGATAGTCGATGACTAGAATTTCATACTGATTGCAATGGTGTAGTTAATTTCTCCAATCAAGTGTTAAATTGTGAAAATTGAGTGCTAATTGAAAATTGAGTCAATTATTCCAAAATTTGTGAATTTTGACATTTATTCAAAAAATCCTAGGTGTCGGGTTCTAAACACCAAAAATGGTTTTATATACTATATAAACCAGTGAGATTTTAAAAAGAAAGGATATCAATCTTCTGGGGTAAATTGACCGTGTACCCACATATGAAGATTTTCATCGGTATTTCTAATATGAAGAAAATAGGCTAGGTTCACCATTTTAACGGAGATATTTGAGTGCAATGCATGGTGTCCTGGGCCATGTTTGAGTGATCGTGTGTTGGTTAAGAAAACTCGTCTCGAGCTATTAAGCTAGACGTTACCCTTATATGGGATGCCCTACCAATGGATGCCCTACCAATGAATGCTGGTCACAATATATTTTAGACTGATGCTCCTTTATGGAATGCCGTCGACATAGTGACAATGCTGTGCACAATGGTGTGAGACGATGCCCGACAATGCCAGAGGACCATTGAACAGAAAGTAAGTCGTATTATATGCCGAGAGTAAAACTAGAAACGCATGATTGATTGAGTGTGACGTTCTTGTTGTTAGAGCTTAATTGTTGCTCATATCTATATGGCTGTCTGTGATATAAATTGTACTGACTTGCAGGGTGGATCTGAGGCGAGGTAAGTCCCTATAATTGTGTGACTGAGTGGTTAAAACGCCTTTGGGCGTATTTCCCTCCTGATCGGGGTTTAGAGTGTGAACTTGCTGAGATTTATATCTCACCTCGTCGTGGGTTAAATTTTTAGGGTCGTCGAGTGGAGGACCTGGAGCTGAGAGGAGGTGATCTGAAGTGTAGGTTAGTTAAGACCGCTTTTTTTTTTTTTTTTTTTTTAAAAGTCAATCTTTGTAATCTTTTGGTCATAAACCTTATACATGACTCAAGGTGTATATAAATGTGTGTTTTGTTTTGTGAAATTGTTGTTCTGTTTTTCTATCTCGAGATAATTACTGTCAGAGGATTTATTTTCACTTCAGCATTTGCAATAAAACGAAAAGGGTCAGTGACTTGTCCTAGAAAGTCGCAAAATATTATCGACCAGAAAGGGATGGGCATGCGCTCAGGGTTTGGGGCGTGACAATATACTAAAAGTCTAAGGATCATATTAAACAAATTAAAAGTTCAGGAATCACATTGATTATTAGAGTAAAGTTTATAGATCACATTGAATAAATTAAAAAATTAGGAATCATATTGCATATTGGACTAAAATTTAGAGACTATTAGTGTTATTTTTCCTTAGTTAAATAACAGGACTAGGTTCCTTTACGAAAGTTCTTTCATTATACCTTTTCAAAAATAGCGTTAGATAATCACAGCCCTTCTTTTCTTCTCTCCCTCTCTTTTCTTTTTTCTCAATCGTGATTGGAAAAAGCTTAGATGACTACACCATTACTCTGCAAAGAGTAATAGTGTAATGGTGCAGTCTTGACTCCATATTTTCCCAAGGAAACTGGAAGACTTGTTTGTCCGGTTTCCTTGGGAAATCTGGGATTTTGAGTGGAATTTTTCAGATCTTATTGCCTTGGATTTTATTAGTTTTTTGTATGAGAATTAAAATCTATTTTTCAAATTTGCTAGGTGGATTTGTCTTATATGAAATAGATTTTATATCAATGTTAAGTTATTAAATTAAACAAAATTGTTCATTTCTCTCTTCCATAAAATGCCTGCAATCTTCTACTAGTGAAGCTGAATTATTAATTAATTAAATCTTTGATAGCACGTTGCTTTTGAAGTGATACTAAAGGCTCAAAATGCACCATTATTTTGAAGTATTTGTGGCACCATTGGGCTAGCATTGTCCTTTATTCTCTCTTTGATTTACCAATTTCATGCCACACTTTATTTTTTTTCCTGTTGTTACAACAAAAATTATGTCTAACATGATTTTAATGTAGCAGAATACAAATTTGCTATCTCAATTCAGTAAGAAATAAGTCATGCAAATGGACAATTAACGAGAGAATTTGCGATGTGGTCTAATTCTAAATAACTCTAAATAAGTCATTTACAAATAGACAAATTAAATATCTCGCTATGTAGTATCTTTCCTCCTCCTCTTGTTTAGTAATGGACGGATCATTTATTTCTTTATTTGGCTTTTTTTTTTTCCCTTTCTTAGTCGACGGTTACCTTAACTTACTAAGCTTGTGGCCTTATCTTGGCGTGAGAATTGTGGTCGAGAGGCCACCGCCATTCCTACTAATGACAGTGGCCGTCATTCTAGCATTGCCCATCGTGATTATCCAAATCTCTTTCTTTTTTATCCTTTTGTCGTCGACTCGGGGCCTTTTGTCCTTCCTCAAACAATTTCGTGGACACTTCGTGTTACAATTTTCTCATCGGAAGAAAATTGACGGGCTTTTGACTTTAGTCCACCAACCTACCTTCAATCTCTCTAACCAGACTTAATTTCCACAAAAAAGTCATTCTCCGACTCGGATTGGTTATTCAGTCATCGTTAACGCAAATTCCCAATTGCCGTATGAGCGGGGGAC
This sequence comes from Eucalyptus microcorys, assembly GCA_014182515.1. Lineage (NCBI taxonomy): Eukaryota > Viridiplantae > Streptophyta > Magnoliopsida > Myrtales > Myrtaceae > Eucalyptus > Eucalyptus microcorys. The sequence continues at coordinate 12,534,452 of CM024569.1, forward strand.
TTGACTATGGAATTCTTTATAGCCTTGGTAAACCGCATCATTCTTCAGCCAATTGCCAAGCGGACTGTGAGTTTGAGCCATGTCCGTCGAGATTCTTTTTCTGGTCACTCTGCTAGCAGTTTTGACTTACGCTCAAGAGACCGGTTTCGTGTACAACGGTTTCAGATCGGCCAATCTGAGCCTCGACGGGATCGCTGAGATCACCTCCAATGGCCTCCTGAAGCTGAACAACGACACCAATATGCAGAAGGGCCACGCCTTTCATCCCTACCCGATCCAGTTCAAGAACTTGCCGAATGGCTCCGTCAAATCCTTCTCCACTACATTCGTCTTCGCGATTCAACCTCCGTATGCTAGTATGAGAGGCAGCGGCTTTGCCTTTGTCGTCACACCCCAGAGTGGCCTCCCCGGGTCCCTGCCGGGCCGATATCTCGGCATGTTCAATGAAACCAACAATGGCAACTTCAGCAATCATGTGTTTGGGATAGAACTCGACACATTCCTCAGCGTCGAGTTTCAGGACATTAATGATAATCACATCGGGATCGACTTGAACGGGCTGACGTCAGTAAAGGCAGCTCCGGCGGGCTATTATCAAGATAATGGGGAGTTCAACAACTTGTCTCTAATCAGCGGTCAAGCAATGCAAGTTTGGGTGGACTATGATGGCACAGACAAACTGATTAAAATCACATTGGCTCCGATCAATGTGCAAAAACCGAAAACTCCCCTTCTGTCTCTCATACAGGATCTCTCACCAATCATCAACGAGAACATGTATGTGGGCTTCTCATCATCGACTAATTGGCTCCTAACTTCTCACTATGTTCTGGGTTGGAGCTTCAGTGTGAATGGAGAGGCTCAGGCACTTGTCCTGTCCCAACTTCCTAAGCTTTCTCAGATCCGTAAGAAGGAAACGTCAAAAGTACTGACTATCGGATTACCAATGATGGTTCTTTTCGTGTTATTGATGCTGATCTTGAGTGTAGTTTACGTGATAAGAAGGAAAAGGAAATTGGCCGAGGTCCTCGAAGATTGGGAGAGGGAATACGGCCCACACCGATTCAAGTACAAAGATCTTTACATTGCGACAAAAGGATTCCGGGACCAAGAGTTATTAGGGACTGGTGGGTTTGGCCAGGTCTATAGAGGAATCTTACCGGCATCGAATATAGAGATTGCGGTGAAGAGGGTCTCCCATGAATCGAGACAAGGCATGAGAGAATTTGTAGCGGAGATCATCAGCATCGGTCGGCTCTGTCACCGCAACTTAGTGGCGCTCCTCGGTTACTGCCGCAGGAAAAGGGAGTTGCTCTTGGTTTACGACTACATGCCCAATGGGAGCCTCGACAAGTACCTCTATAACCAACCAAAGGTCACCCTCAATTGGATGCAAAGATTAAGGGTGATCAAAGGAGTGGCATCTGGGCTGCTTTATCTGCATGAAGGATGGGAGCAAGTGGTGATCCACAGGGATATAAAGGCGAGTAACATCTTGCTAGACGCTGAATTTAATGGAAGACTTGGAGACTTTGGGCTTGCGAGACTACACGATCATGGAACCAACCCTCAAACGACTCAGATCGTGGGTACGTTCGGTTATCTGGCCCCTGAGCATATGCGAACTGGCAAGGCTACTACGAGCACCGACGTGTTTGCGTTCGGAGTGTTTTTGCTCGAGGTCGCGTGCGGGAGAAGGCCGATAGAGCATGGGGACACGGAGGACGTGATCTTAGTGGACTGGGTATATTCTTGCTGGGACAGAGGCGACATTCTTGAGGCATGTGATCCGAAATTGAGGGCGGGGTTTGTGGAAGAAGAAATGGAGTTCGTGCTGAAACTCGGGTTGATGTGTTCCCACCCCAATCCGTCGATGAGGCCAAGCATGCGTCAAGTATTGCAGTACTTGGAGGGCGATCTTCCGATGCCTGAATTGTCATCCACCGGCATTTCTTCCAGCGGTTTAACATTCGCTCATCCCGAAGGTTTGGATGATTTGGCCGTGTCTTGTCCGTCCTCCACGGGCAAGGTATTTACGCACTTGTCTTCTGTCGCTGAATCGCTCCTCTCGGGTGGTCGATAGCCTCCGGTTTAATTTCTGATTTTATTCCATCCTCCGTATGTGGAGAACATCAATGAGAGGGGATAAATTACCATATAGAGATAAGAAGAAAAGGTTAGACGCATGATGGAGGATAGGATTTTCTAGGTGCATGGGGGAACCATATTTTGGGTTATAATCAAAGCCTAGTGTAGGTGCATGTTTCCTTAATAGTTCAGTGATGGCATGAGTTCTGGTATATTACATAGTCTCTTCGCGAGTCATGGACGCAATGTACTTCGTGGCCTTTCAAATTTGACTAACTTGAAGCAAATTGAACAATAAAATTCTCGTGGCATATTATGCATATGATGAGATCTTAGCCATTCGGTCCAGTGAGTCAGGAAAAAGACAGATTTCTCAGGAGAGCTTTAAGTCAATTCTACGCGGTCCCCTAGCCTAAAATCCGATATAAGCAAAGCAGTCTGCTCCATTCAATCTCTCTCACCAGACTTAGTTTCGACAAAAAAGTCACTCTCCGACTCGGATTGGTTTCTTCAGAGTCATCGTGACCGCAAATTCCTAATTGCCTTATGAACAGGGGACTGTTGCATACGCCCATTGAAAAAGTCCAACACATTGAACAATTCGTCTCACGTAGGATGAAGATTTGCGACATTCGTTTGATGCCGTGAGATGAAGATTCTTTTGGATTCTTTATAGCCTTGGTAAACCGCATCAATCTTCAGCTAATTGCGAAGCGGACTTTGAGTTTGAGCCATGTCCGTCGAGATTCTTTTTCCGGTCTCTCTGCTAGCAGTTTTGACTTACGCTCAAGAGACCAGTTTCGTGTACAACGGTTTCAGATCGGCCAATCTGAGCCTCGACGGGATCGCTGAGATCACCTCCAGTGGCCTCCTGAAGCTGAACAACGACGCCAGACAGCAGGAGGGCCATGCCTTCCATCCCGACCCAGTCCAGTTCAAGAACTCGCCAAACGGCTCCGTCTTTTCCTTCGCCACCACGTTCGTCTTCGCTATTCGACCTCTGTATGCAAGTGTGAGAGGCAACGGCTTTGCCTTTGTGGTCACGCCACAGAGAGGCCTCCCCAAGTCCCGGCCAGGCAAAAATCTCGGCATGTTCAACTACACCAACAACAGCAGCTCTACCAATCATGTGTTCAGTGTAGAACTCGGCTCAATGCAGAGCAGCGAGTTTCAGGACATCAACGATAATCACATCGGCATCAACTTGAACGGGCTGACGTCAGTAATGGCAGCTCCGGCGGGCTATTATCAAGATAATGGGGAGTTCAACAACTTGTCTCTAATCAGCGGTCAAGCAATGCAAGTTTGGGTGGACTATGATGGCACGGACAAACTGATCCACGTCACATTGGCTCCGATCAATGGGCAAAAAACGAAGACTCCCCTTCTGTCTCTTCCACGGGATCTCTCACCAATCATCAACGAGAACATGTATGTGGGCTTCTCATCATCGATTGATTCGCTCCTAACTTCTCAATATGTTATGGGTTGGAGCTTCAGCGTGAATGGAGAGGCTCAGGCACTTGCCCTGTCCCAACTTCCTAAGCTTTCTCAGGCCGGTAAGAAGGAGACATCAAAAGTAATGACTATCGGGTTACCGCTGATGGTTCCTTTCGTTGTATCGGTGCTGATCTTGGGCGTAGTTTACGTGATAAGAAGGAAAAGGAAATTGGCGGAGGTCCTAGAAGATTGGGAGAGGGACTACGGCCCGCACCGGTTCAAGTACAAAGATCTTTACACTGCGACAAAAGGATTCCGGGACCAACAGTTATTAGGGGCTGGTGGGTTCGGCCAGGTATATAGAGGAATCTTACCCACGTCGAAAACAGAGATTGCAGTGAAAAGGGTCTCCCATGAATCGAGACAAGGCATGAGAGAATTTGTGGTGGAGATTGTCAGCATGGGTCGGCTCCGTCACCGCAACTTAGTGACGCTCCATGGTTACTGCCGCCGGAAAAAGGAGTTGCTCCTGGTTTATGACTACATGCCCAACGGGAGCCTCAACAAGTACCTCTATAACCAACCGAAGGTCACCCTCAATTGGATGCAAAGATTAAGGGCGATCAAAGGAGTGGCATCTGGGCTGCTTTATCTGCATGAAGGGTGGGAGCAAGTGGTGATCCACAGGGATATAAAGGCAAGCAACATCTTGCTAGACACTGAATTTAATGGAAGACTCGGAGATTTTGGGCTCGCAAGACTACACCATCATGGAACCGACCCTCAAACGACTCAAGTCGCGGGAACGGTCGGTTATCTCGCCCCTGAGCATATGCGAACCGGTAAGGCCACTACAAGTACCGACGTGTTTGCGTTCGGAGTGTTTTTACTCGAGGTTGCGTGCGGGAGAAGGCCGATAGAGCATGGGGACACAGAGGACGTGATCTTAGTGGACTGGGTATTTTCTTGCTGGGATAGAGGTGCAATTCTCGAGGCAAGAGATCCGAAATTGGGGTTGGAGTTTGTGGGAGAAGAAATGGAATTGGTGCTGAAACTCGGGTTGATGTGTTCCCACTCCGATCCGTTGATGAGGCCAAGCATGCGTCAAGTATTGCAGTACTTGGAGGGTGATCTTCCAATGCCTGAATTGTCGTCCATCGGAATCTCGTCTGCCGGGTTAACATTTGCTCATCGCCAAGCTTTCGACAATTTGGCGCAATCATCTTCTGTCATAGAATCGCTTCTCTCAGGTGGGCGATGAGCCTCCTGGTGTAGTTTCTGATTTTCTTCCTTCCCTCCCGGTAAACCGAGACAATGTGCAGATCGAAAATTTGCAGGTTCCGAGAGTCATTCCGGTCCTAGTCATTGTAAGTATCACCTACCGCATGCTCTTAATTTTAGTATGGCTCAGATTAGCTGCTGGTGCCGCAGCCTCATTCGGATGCTGCTCCCGAGACATAGTTCACCGAGCGGTGTTCCTTATTATTCCTCTATAGACCTGATCACACATGGAAAAATATCATTTTTTCTTCCCCCCACCCCCTGTTTTTCTTTACTCCGTCTCAGTTTCTTCGTTCTTTTGGTGGGGAGAGAGAGATTGTGTGTGGGGTGATGGCCATGGTCTCAAGTTGCAGATCAAGAATGGGGGCGAAGAGCTGGCGGAAGGAAACAACCGTATGGAGAGAAGAAGAAAAGAGAGACGTGTGACAAGGGGTAGAATTTTCTAGGTGCAGGTGGGTTATAAGCAAGGTGCAGTATAGGTGCATGTATTCTAATAAGCTCAGTGGTCGCCTGATTTATGATGTTTTTACATATTCTCTTTGAACAGTAAACTTTCTCATGGCACATTATGCTCATGACCCCCTTCCTGCTCTTGAAAGCTGAATAAATAGATTAACACGGCCTCAGAGTCAAAGATGGCAAATGAGAAAATGATATAAAATCATCCTGAATTTTAACTCAATTTGTAATGTGATATTTGAACTTTTAATTTGTTTAACATGGTCCATGAACTTTAGCCAAATATACAATGTATTCCTCAAATTTTTGATACATATTCAAATTAGTTTTTAGATTATATAAAAATATTCAATATTGCCCCTGATCTTGAATTAATGAAAGGACTACATTGAACATTTTCATATGGTTCAAGGGCTATATTTAACTTATGTGAAAAGTTTAGAGAACTAAAATGTTATAGACCAGGTCAAAATTTATGGACTATTTATATCATTATCCCCAATATAAAATACTAAGAATTAGAGGATGAATGCGCATTTTCATTTAAGGTTCATTAAAGGACAAGGGAAAGAAAGGGATGGTTTTGCCTTCGCATGCACGGCCCGGTGGGGCACTACCGTAGAATCAATGTCTCTCAAAAACCAATAATACCGCAATGGCTCTTTGATATTTTTCTTTATTTTTTATTTTTGTGAAGAAGAAGAAGGACCAAATGGGTGGATCTGGTCAAGAAGATTAGCCTTATTGGTTGAATGTACAAATCCAAACAAGCTCCAACCTCCACAAATTAGTCAACGGGTGATAACATGAAAAAGAAGTACCTATCTTTTCAACCTTGCATCTTCAATAAAAAGCAAAGCCTATAAGGAGAAGAAATGTTCTTAAGTTATGTTATTATTATTTTACTACTACTATTATTACCACTACTACCACTACTACTATTTCATATTTATAAATGAAATGGAATAAAAGAAATAATTTTTTATTTTTTTTAAGGTGTAGATGGGGTTGATTCATAGGACACAGATTCCCTGCGACCTGTGCTCATCCCGAATGAGTGGGCCATGGTGAGTAATGTGGTGAATGATTTGACTTCTCTAGCAAGAGAATTTATTTGCATGGTAAACTAATTGGTGCGTAGAAAAGGTAAATTGATAGACGACTTCAATTCTAGTTATCAAAAGCATGCCATTGCATTTTCCGTATCCCCTCAGGGAGTCCCATTATAGATGTTATTCATATGGGTGGACTGCATGGAGATAATTCGACTTTTATGATGCATTTAGGAGAGTCTTTAAAGGAACTTCGGGTCTCCACTGTACTTTTTGAGTTGAATATTATGTTTGGTAAAGTTTTTTTTTTCAAACAATTTGGACTAAACGCTGCCTTGATAGAGCCCAAAGCTCATGGCAAGTGCCTATTTGTCTTAGACTTTCAACAATTCCAAAAGGCAAATAGAGGGGATTAACAAAAAAAAATTCCATCTTCAATCTTGTCGGCACTAGATTATTATGCTTCCAGTTGTACCCCTCAATATAACATAACATAACATAACATAACATGATATATATTATTCATGAAAACCTTATTCATGATGGAACTTCAGTAATCTGAGAAATATGTTTGGCTGAAATGGTAGTAAATATTACTATTATTCTCGTTGGGTCGACGACACACGTGCACCGCTAGTTTATCAACTGAATTCCGCAGCCGAATGATCGGCAATAAGTTAAAGCATAAGAAGTAATACTTCGATAAAGTCAAGGAAGCATTCCTCGCATGTGCTGGTTAAAATAATTTGGAAATTTGCGGAGATAAATTCAAGAACATCCCTTTGATAAAGCCAAGCTGATTTACCTATAGACAAGAGATCAAAACTCAGCAAAATGGCCACTTTCCAAAGGGTTGCAGCAGGAGTCATAGCTGCGTTTTTCTTCATTCTCGGCGTAGCAAGGGGTGATCCAGACGTAACTCCGGTAAGCAAGACATGCAACGGACAAACATTCTCGCCATTCAGTCTATACAGTTTCAATGTCAACAATGTTTTCCGGTGTTTATATCATGTTGCGAAAAGTGAGCGATCGAACAATAATATAGATAGAAAAGAAAATAAATTGGACACCGGATTTACGTGGTTCAGTCGTAAAGACCTACGTCCACGGGGAGAGCAGCGACTCACTATAGATCCGGCGATACAAGGAGATTACACACTCGAGTCACTCAAACACAAACACTTTATCGGTGTTTCCCAAACCCAAGTACACCCAATAACCCACACAATGTTTAGCCCGAAATTCCTCAAGAAATAATCTCTCAATCTCACGAATGAATTACATGCAAATCTTATCACAAAATTTAAATCGGCTACAAACACTAATATTTCTTGGATGTAATTCACGGATAAGAACAACAAAGAAAACCCCTCTCAAGCACTCGACGATAAGACGGTGCTTCAAGACCAATTTTTCATGATCAACCTTCTTCCATCCATAGCCACAAGTCTATATATATAAGTAAAACCCTTATTCTTTTACCAACTTCTCATAGGATTCTGTTTACTAACTTGCCTATTTTAACCAAAATATATCTCTATATATTTTAAACAAAATCTAAATCCAAGTGAAAGTTGGACTTTCCTATTTCAGTGGCCAAACTCTCCAACGCATATTCGAATTTTGAGAAGTTGATCTTCGGATCTTCTTTGCTCAATTTCGAATGTCCGCAAAATATCAAATTCGAAATATTTGGAATTTCACATTGAGCTCAAACTCGAGGCATATTTTAACAAATCAGACTACGGGGATTCAGGTTTTAATAAGTACTGCCAATGCACGGACTATGACGACGATTGTTATGGCCATGCGGTATGCAACGGGGCGCTTTCTCCTTCAGATTGCACCTTATGCCTGCAAGTAGCGTTGGAAAGGGTAGAGGACGAGTGTCACTGGATCATCGGGGCTCGACTTGAGCTTATGGACTGCAGAGTCCGGTACAAATATTATCCATTCACTGAATAGCCATATGTACTTCTTCGTAAAGAGCTCCAAAGCTCTTCTCTATCCCAATTATCTATAATCACATGGGGACCACTAAATCTCCCTTTTGAAATAAGTGATAAGTACTTGTGTGTAGTTTTTGTAAGACTGGGCCATCGTGTCCAATCGTTATAATTCCAAATAACGAAACTTTTCCCATGAAGAGTGAAGGGTTCCTTAGGTTCGATTAGGCGATGCCCTAATGGAAATTATATTATCTAAAGGTCCAAGTGATTTCATGGAGACCTTCTTCAAATGTTTCGACAGGCCCTGTATTTTGTTTCAGCAACTTAGCATGTCTTGGTCTAATTTCTTAAGCTTCAAGTGCTATACGACTTAGTCCTCAAGAAAATTGCGGTAAACCTGTATATGAAGCTTGTTTTAGACATTAGTATTCAAGCACTAGTAGATGTATCGAGACTAGATTGTTAGTAGCCATTTGAACAAGAGTATCATATTCAATATCTTAGAGCAATTTGCCACATCATTAAATTGATGTAAATCTCTTCTATATTTTGAGAACATATAATGAATTGCTCTCTTGGAAAGTAATTGTAATGACCATATAAAACAATATAGAATGGTGGAACATATAAGTAATTTCTTGAGGGAATTAATATATGGGAACTCTATGCGGATGATTATTTAAGCTACAATTTAGATGTTAGAATTGAAATTTCCATATTAATAAACTACGTTAACTTTACTCACAGGGTTCAATGACCTCTAACAATTTAACGAGAAAATAGAGAATACCCTATCTTGATGGATGAAGAGACAAAATAGAAATGATTAATACCACGAAAAACCCCAAATTAGTACTACTCGTATGACAATTTTTCTCTATATTAATTTTTTGATCACCAAAAACCCCAACATGTTACATCTTTGACAAATTTATCCAAAACTAATATTTTGACTACCACAAACCCCAAACTATATATTTATGATAAATATATCTTCTATTAGTTTCCGTTAAATTGGATTAAAACTAGTACAGCTGTGACAAATGAAGAGTAAACCCCAAATTGGAAGTCATCCAACTCAGTAATTTGACTATAAAAATTAACGAAAACTAATATGTGATAAATTTGTCTTTAATTTAGAGTAAATTTGTCATCGATGTATTGATTTGAGGTTTTTTTTTATAAAAAAAAATTGTATTAATCCAATCGAAAACCAAACTCACATGACTTTTGCTTTTTACATTTTACTTAATCTAAATTTTGCAAATCATACACTGTCCTTTTCTAGGCTATAGCTTTCGAAGCTTTTAGAATTCCCAAATGTTGATACCTTGTTCATATATGATTTCTTCATAATTTCCTAAAATTACAATAACATCCAAATTTGACGAGGAAAGGTAAAAAAGAACTCTTTCCTCGAAATGTAAACAAACGGGCCTAAAGATTTTTCAATGATTCAAAATATAATTGAGTTAAGAAGAAGTTAATATTGTTGTTAAACTTTTTAAAAGAATATTATTTATCTAAGAACAAACAAAAGATCCCCCGGCCCACGCCAGCCCACCCCACCCGCCAACTAGCAATAGAACAGGTATTTATTTATTTTTGGTTTAAAGAACAGGTACTTAATGGAAACAAGATTACCATCTCCAATTTGTGTGTCTTTATGAAAAGATTATGGGATAATGATTTTCTCATTCTCTTACTCTATGTGGATGATATGTTGATTGTTGGGTATGATACTAAGAAAATTAAGAGCTTGAAAAATAAGATGAGTAAAGTTTTTGCAATGAAGGATCTAGGCCTAGCTAAACAAATCCTAGGAATGAGAATTACTCGTGATAGAAAGAAGAAGAAATTTTGGCTATATCAAGAGAGATATTTTGAAAAAGTGCTTGAAAGATTCAACAGAAGCACAAAAATCAGTAAATACTCCATTTGCAAGCCATTTCAAGTTAATAAGTAATGAGTGTCCTTCAAGTGAGAAAGAGAAGGAAGAGATGAAGAAAATTCCTTATGCATTGTCCATAAGTAGTTTAATGTATGCTATGATTTGTACAAGACCCGATATAACTCATGCAATTGGTGTTGTGAGTAAGTTTCTCTCAAATCTAGGTAAGGAGCATAGGGTTACTATTAAATGGATTTTGAGTTATCTTAGAGACACTTCTATACTTTGCTTGTGTTATGGGAATACGAAGCCTGCGTTGAGTGGCTACTCAAATGCAAACTATACTAGTGATGTTGATTCTCGGAAATCTACATCGAATCATATGATGACCTTTGCAGGGGGAGCTATTTTGTGACAATTAAGATTGCAAAAATATTCATCTACAAATAAAGCAGAGTATGTCGCTATTATTGAAGGACGTAAGGAACTCTTATGGATGCAAAAATTCCTACAAGAATTGGGCTTGAAGTAAGAGAAAATTATTTTATATTGTGATAACATAAGTGCTATCTATCTTAGTAAGAATCCAACATTGCATTCAAGATCGAAGTATGTTGATGTCAAGTATCATTGGATCTGAAAGTCCACACCAATGATAATGGATCCAATATGATGACTAAGGCATTGCCTGTTATGAAACTCGATTCTTCTAGAAGGAAAGCATGGAAGTTAGAAGAGCAACTCTTTCTACTTGAGAAAGTCCACACCGATGATAATGGATCCAATATGATGACTAAGGCATTGCTTGTTATGAAAGTCAATTCTTGTAGAAGGAAAGCAAGCATGATGGGTCTTCCCACATGAGGTGGAAGGAGAGATCTGTTGGTTAGGTCCACCTTCATGTGGAGCTCAGCTAACACATTGAACAAAAGAAAAGAAAAATGAGAAAAGTCCAAAATGAAGGAGCTACTTTGTGCATGCCCAAGCAAGTGAGGAGAGAGAAAGAAAAAGTGAGCCCCCTCACCTAAGAGTATTGAAGAACAGGGGAGGAGAAAACCAAGAAAAGGGCTACAATTTTGTAGTCCCCATTCGAAGGCCAAACATTGACGAAATTGGCGCAAATTTGAAATTGTTATTTGTGAGATCGAGGGCTGTGAGTTAATTATTTTCATTCTCAAGAATAGCTTCTGAATTTTCTAACCATGGTTAGAGTTTTCTAACCCCATTTATATTTATTCACCTTTATAGTGAGGAAATGAGCTTGTGATGCCTATGTCAAGCCTTTAGTGTATCATTTTTTTGGGCGATTCATAGTTTTTCCCGCATTGAGTTTCCACATTAAACCTTGATGTTGTTGTTCGCTTTGTCGACTTTTCATTTCGGCATTATATTTGCATATTGTGAGGATATACATATGACTAGTTATTGATGGGGCTGAGTTGAATTTGGTCGGTTTAGTTTCGGGGGAGAAATTGATCCTCGATTTGGTTTAGTTTGTGGTAAATTGTTGTTCCCGGGTTCTTCCCAACACCAACGTATATCTGGAGTCGAATATTATGTTTGGTAATTTTTTTTAAAGAAAAATAATTCGGATGGAACGCTGCCTTCATAGAGCCCAAAGCTCATGGCAAGTGCCCATTTGTCTTAGACTTTCGACAATTCCAAAAGGCAAATAGAGGTGATTAACAAAAACAAAGTTCCGCCTTCAATCTTGTCCTACTTAACTATTATCCTTTCAGTTGTAGCCCCTCAATATAATATAATAGAATATATATTATTCATGAAAACTTTTTTTAATGATAGAACTTCAGTAATCTGAGAAATATATTTGGCTGAAATGGTAGTATATATTACTATTATTCTCATTGGGTCGACGACACACGTGCGCCGCTAGTTTATCAACTAAATTCCGAAGTTGAATGATTGGCAATAAGTTCAGCATAAGAAGTAATACTTCGATAAATTCAAGGAATCATTCCTCGTATCTGCTGGTTAAAGTAATTTGGAAATTTGTGGAAATATTTCCAGAACAACCCCTTGAAAAAGCCAAGCTGATTTACCTATAGACACGAAATCAAAACTCAGCAAAATGGCCACTTCTCAAAGGATTGCAGCGTTAGTCATAGACTGAGAAATTATGGACTATTTGTATTATTATCCCCAATATAAAATACTAAGAATTAGAAGATGAGTGCACATTTTCGTTTAGGATTCATTAAAGGACAAGGGTAGGAAAGTTTCTTACTTAAATTTAGGGGTAGCCACGTCGGGATGGTTTTGCCTTCATAGGGCGACGGGGCCTGGCGGGGCACGGTCGAAGAATTAATTGTTTCTCTCAAAAAAAAACCACCAATACCACGATGGTTCTTTGACATTTTCTTTATTTTAATTTTTTTTTTAATGAAGAAGAAGGACCTATTGAGTGGATCTGGTCAAAAAGATTAGCCTTATTGGTTGATTGTACAAAGCCAAACAAGCTCCAACCTCCACAAATTAGTCAACGAGTGACAATATGAAAAAGAAATGCCGGTCTTTCCAAGCTTGCGTCTTCAATAAAAAGCAAAGCTTATAAGGAGAAGAAATTGTTCTTAAGTTATGTTGTTACTGTTGTTATTATTATTACTACTATTTCATATTTATACATGAAATGGAATAAAAGAAATCATTTTTTTTCTGAATGTGTAGATAGGTTGATTCACAGGAGGACACAGATTCCCTCTGACCTGTGCCCATCCCTAATAAGTAGGGCCGGGGTGATTAGTGCAGCAAATGGTTTCCACTTCTCTGGCAAGAAAATTTATCTGCACAGTGAACTTAGTGGTAACATAGCTGCAATTTTTCTATCCTGGCTGGAGTAACAGAGCAATGGTTCTCCCAACTCTTCATCGTGCTAACAGAAATGAGATGAAATAGCTCGTGTCTTTATGTCCGATCATGTATAATGGATTTCTAGAATGAAAGTTGCACGAAGATCACTCCTGCACATGTAATCATCAGTACGCATAGTGAATGAAAACAGACAACCTTGTCCATTGTGTCCTTTTTTTGGTGTTTTGTTTGACAAATCTGTGTAAACGTCGAAACATTTGAATAATACTAGGTACACCAGGACTAATTTGCAAAACTAGTATATTAAGTGGTGTGGGCGACGGACTCCTATTGAGTCTCGAGTATGGCCAACTTAGCATACCGATTTTGAATACCAGTGTTAGTAAGCCTAGCATTGGTTTGACACAATTAATCTAATGGCAAAAGAGGCTCCTAACTCAACAGGCTTTCTCGCATGATACAGACAAGCAAAGAGCACCTGCATTTCCAAATCCAGTATTCTTCGATAGAATACACATCACTTCAATCCACATAATTTTAGCTAACGGTTATGCCAAGTGAACAAGAAGATGCAAACAACTTTTCATATGACAAAGAAAGTATTGTAGACAGGAAACTGAAGCCTGTGACGTACCTCAGAGACAAGCTCTTCTTCAATTAAATAGGGCCGTAATCTTCAATCAAATAACCATAAAATAAGCTAAGAGTGCGATGGCGATTCTCGTGAAAATTTGAATCAAAGAAAGATTCACCATCAAGACTTTTCCCTTTCAAGATTTGATTTTATCCCACCAACGTAGCCGTGAGTGTTATCTCTTTTACTTCCTTTGAAATTTAAGATAGAGATTGAGAGGATGTAATTGCGGGTTATCCATTGGAGGTAATTCCGTGTGTGCTTGTGCACACAGATGCGAAGGGATGGCCATATGAGAAGCATGTGCGATGCATGACCTAGATAAAGCGCGAATGCAAACTAGGTAAACGATATTTTTTGTTTAGGAGTCGGACTAACCTCTAATTTTAGCTAAAATTTAGGTATCAACAATGAAAACCTTATTCATGATAAAACTTCAGTACTGAGAAAAATATTTGGCTGAAATTGTAGTATATATTACTATTATTCTCATTAGGTGGATGACCCGCGTGCACCGCTAGTTTATCAACTAAATTCCGCAGCCGAATGATCGGCAATAAGTTCAGCATGAGAAAAGTTAAACTTCCATAGAAGTCAAGAAAGCATCCCTCGTATCTACTGATTCAAGTAATTTGGAAATTCGTGGAGATTATTTCAAGAACAGCACCTTTATATAGCCAAGCTGATTACCCATAGACACGAAATCAAAACTCAGCCAAATGCCCACCTTTCATAGGACTGCTGCAGTGAGAAGTACGATTTTCTTCATTCTTAGTGTTGCAAGGAGTGAACCAGACATAACTCCGGTGGACAAAATATACAACGGACAAACATATTCACAATTCAGTCAATAGAAATTCAACGTCGCGAATGTTTTCCGGTGCTTATATCAGAATACGGCAGATTCAGGTTTCAATAAGTACTGCCAATGCATGGACTATGACGACGATGCTTATGGCCATGCGGCATGCAATGGGGCGCTTTCTCCTTTAGATTGCAGCGCATGCCTGTATGCGGCGTTGGATAGGATAGAGGATGTGTCACTGGAGCATTGGGGCTCAACTTCAGCTTATAGACTGCAGAGTCCGATACGAACATTATCCATTTACTGAATAGCCATATTTACTTCTTTGTAAAGAGCTCCAAGCTCTCCTCCTTTCCATAAATGTATACTCACATGGAGACTGCTATATCTCTTCTTTGAAATAAGTGAGAAGTACTTGTGTGTAGTTTTTGTGAGATTGAACCATTTGGTCCAATCGTTATAACACCAAATAATGAAACTTTTCCCGTGAAGAAGGAAGGGTTCCTAAGGTTCAATTAGTCGATGCCCTAATGGAAAATACATTATCTAAAAGTCCAAGTGATTTCATGGAAACTTTCTTCAAATGTTTCGACGGCCCTGTATTTCATCTTGGCAACTTAGCATGCCTTGGTCTAATTTGTGAAGCTTCAAGTGCCATGCGATTCAGTCTTCAAGAATTCTGTGGTAAGTACTGTTGACCGGTGAAACCTATCCGAGAGAATCTTGAGTTCTCCTTTCGAGGACATAAAATGAATTCTCTCATGAAAAGTAATTGTTACGACCATATAAGAAGAATATAGAATGGTGGAACATATAAGTAAATTCTTGACTGAATTAATCTATAGAAACTCTACACGAATGATTATTTCAAGCTACAATTTAGATGGTAGAACTGAAATTTCCATATTCTTAAATTTCGTTAACTTTTCTCACATAGTTCAGTAAACTTTAATGAGAAAAACCTGCCCTAACACGATTGAAGAGGAGATGAAATAGAAAACTAAACTCACATAACTTTTACTTTCAACTTAATCTAAACTTTGCAAATCATACACTGTCCTTTTCTAAATCTGTAACTCTCGAAACTTTAAGAATTCTCAAATGTTGATACTCCGTTAATATATGATTTCTTCATAATCTCCTGAAGTTACAAGAATATCTAAATTTGACGGGAAAGCATATATATATATATAAGACCTTCCTCGAAATGTAAAGAAACGGGCTCTCAGAAGGGAACCAGAATACTGAGGGAGCAATAATCCATTGATGATCGCAGAGAAATTCCATGTGCAGCCAGCAGCAAATAGACAAATGATACAGAGTAACCTGTTTCCTCATAGTGCTCGTTCACAATACAAATTTTGGGGCACGAAAGAAAATGCCTGAGAATGTCATCAAATTGAAAGTGACGGCTTCATTTGCACCGTACTTTGACATTAAGGGTCCACTGGATCTTACCCTCTGGGAGAGGGATGGATTTTGGCAGACGAAGGGGCACCTCATATTCTCCCACATTTGTTAGTGGATTCGGCAAATGAAGGTGCTCAGGGTCAATTTGCACGCAAAGTTGCCTTGCCACCTGAGAGTACGGATGGTTGCATCGAGTGAGAGGACAGAGGCTAACCATAAAAATATAATTTACTTTTCAAGCCTCTCATTCATGGTGATATTCCAATCACATACGAATGGGTAGGTAGATAATGGCGAATGAAATTCATTGGACTCGGCAGCGAAGTATATGATCAAAGAGCATCAAAAGAATGGGCTCCAAGGTCATCTCAGCATTTCCCTGCTTACTCAACTAATAAACATTACTGCAATGTTCACTATCCTGGCTAGAGTAATTAGCAATAGTTCTCCTAACTCTTCGTCATACCAATAGATTTGAGATGAAACAGCTCGTGTCTTTATGATCGATCATGTATAATGGATTCCTAAAATTAAAGTTGCAATATAATCTCCGTTCCACACATAATCATCGGTATGCATAGTGAATGAAAACCAACAACCTCTCCCATCGCGTCCTCCTTTTTTTCCCCCGTTTTGCTTGATAAACCAGTGTACACCTTGAAACATTTGAACAATACTAGGTACACCAAGACTGATTTGCAAAACTAGTATATTAAGTGATGCAGGTGACAGACTCCTATTGAGTCTTGAGTATGGCTGACTTAGTTCAATGAAAACTTGCAAATCTAGCACATTACTTAGTAGACCAAATTTTGAATACCAGTATTAGTATGCCTAGCATTGTTTGAAACAATTAATCTAATGGCACAAGGGGCTCATAACTCAACAGGCTTTCTCACATGATACAAACAAGCTAAAAACACTGAAAGCTGCATTTCCAAATCAACTATTCTTTGATAGAATACTATAAATTGCTCCAAACATCACTTCAATACACATAATTTTAGCTAATGGTTATGCCAAGTGAACAACAAGATGCAAACTACTTTTCATATGACAAAGAAACTTTTGTAGACAGGACAGAGGAGCCTGTGACATACCTCAGAGACAATCTCTTCTTTCATTACAGGTGACCTCAATTCTATTGGCTCATCTTTTGTAGCACGCGCACGTAATTTCTCAACATTAATGAACCTCCTCAGAACCTACACAAAGCCATCTAAATAAGCCATCTGGGAAACGGAAGTCAAAAGCAAATAATCCTAATGTAACATCGAAAGAGATCTGAAACTTATTCACAGGTACTGATCGTGTGTCTTCCATACGTAACAGAAAGTCAACCAAACACAATCTATACTGAAATTTCTTGTTGAATCTGATTTATATTTTACCATCATCCAAGATTAGTAAGAGCTTAGACCTACGCATTAAACAACGCTCCCTCAAGATTCTCAAAGCTTCTTCATACTTGATTTATCTAAAAAATGTAATCTGAGCATTTGGATAAAAGTTTATTCGCGTAAATGGAGAATCTGGAATTCTGATCTATAATGAGTGTCGTTTATCACCACAATGAAGAACATCAAAGATCGGTTACAAACCAGCAGTGCATTGTCTAGACGTTTTGCAGCTGCCTCATATTCTTTCATCTTATCTTCCGCAGTCTCAGTGACTACTTTGACCTCCTCTACTTCCTGAGGCTGGTAAATCTGCCAATTATTAAAAGAGAAACATCATTAGCTCATTGTCAAATATATGAAAAGTATATTCGACTAACCATTCAGATTTAGATAAGTTTCATTTAAAGAAATTATCAGTAATCTGCTAATTATTCAGATACGAAGGAACAATGACAGAACCATGATATATTCTCAATGAAGTCTTTTCTTTTTTTTCTTTTTTTTTTTAATGCAGATAATGGGGGTACGCATTTGCAACTAGCTAAATTATCAATTTCACTAGTGTAGACTGGAACAAACCTTGCGCTGCTCGCTAATGAGATAAGCAAACTTCTCAATGTTCGGGACAGCCAACAACTTGGGCATGAGATGGTTTCGGAAATATCCTGGAGCAACCTTCACAGTTTCACCTGCTTTTCCAAGCTTTTCTATGCTCTGAAAAAAATACAAAAGGAGTTCCTATATAGATGCCAAGAATTCAACAGAAAAGGCAATAACTCAGTTTTTCAATCCTCTCACCGTGGTGAGTATAACTTCCAACTTCCTGTATCTGACTCCTTGACAGGCATGGAAGAGTGGATGCACTCCACCATCAGAACTCCGGACGGAAGCGCCTCGGACAATCTGCTGAATGGCATTTCTTCCACATCGTATAGAAGACATTTTATGGTGTCTCTCCAAACCACCTTTTTCCAGCCGGAAACAAACTTACAGTCTGTCAGATTAACATGTATCACGTTAAGGAACTCATAAGTAGCTCAAAACGCTAGAACGTATACATAATAATTTAACTTGCAGCGTAACATTGAATTGTCTTCCTAGAAATAATGGGGTCGAACTACAAATTATAAAGCGAGGATATAACTATTTAGATCTAAGTTTCTGGGTTAGTCATCTAACTGATGACCACTTATGCACAAACTGAAATAGATGGACATTAGTAACATCCAATCTACGCGAAGGACGGATAATGAATTGTTCTAGAAAATCACCTCCCTACCAAGGGATGGGAAATTCCAGCCATAAGTTTCCATTCAGCCATGCAAGCTCCTTCGCGTCATTGACGCCTCTCACATCATATCTCGCCTTTACTTTCACTCAATCGCGGAGACTCCGAAACCAAAATATACAACCGACCCACCCGAAAAGCATGGTTCCACATTCACAATCTCTCTCAAACTTCAGAAAGACAAATCACATACCCGCATGCCAAGCTTCGAACTTTTCCGCAAATTCGAATTCCCAAAGTTTCAACACACCCACACACACACACTACGAAAACAGAGAGAACCCGCCCCTTCACCCACGCTAGACATCAAGAGAGAGAGGAGGACGAGATGGGGCACAAGAAAGAGAGAGAGAGAGAGAGAGACGGTCGGACTGCTGGGTACCTGAGTTCCGGCGACGACGGCGACGGCGACGGCGATAAGGGCTGCGGGGCCGCGGCAGTGCGGCGGTGCGGCGGTGCGGCGGGGAGCTTAGCCGAGCGGGTCTCTGAGGTGGAAGAGGGAAGAAGGAGAAGAAGCAAAGAGAATTTAAATGGGCTTGGGCCTGGGCCGCTAGGGTTTTTCTTCTAGATTTAGAACTAGTCGTTACCCGCACGTTGAACCGAAGCAACAAAATTAGAGTAAAAAGGATCAAAGCCGTCTCGGACTAACCAGGGTTTTTTCGAGACCGATGATAGATTAGGGAACCGAACTTGTAACTTCGACTTGTGTATCAAGTTAGGGACCGATCCACCAATCCTTGGTCGGTCGGTTATTTGATTAGCTATAGGATATTTGAAAACAAAACGGAAAAATGATAAGCAATAGGAAAGGCACTTGGCAAATTGTTTGGTTATAGGATTGGAATAAAGTCATGATGTGAAATACTACAACATTGTAATGTAGTAGAGCTGTTATAACTCATGTTTTGTTTTAAGTAATATGATAGTTGCTAGGCTGTTTTGTTTCATGAATGACGTGTGGGAACAGGGAAATGGCATCAGAATATTCAAAGTAACCCTTAAAATAAGAATAAGATTGAACATAATAATCACACTTCAATAGTCAATCATAATTATTAGACAAATAATTATGGCAACTAGGTTGTGATTTGCCATAGGTTTGATCAGCATGAGGATTGATGTGCGCAAGATCGACATTGACCAGTTACGACGATGCCAAAATGGGAAAAGAGAAGGAGAGACAATTGGGCCGCAACTCTGAAATCTTGCGATGCGCGGATCATAGCCAGACACGTGCCATCGGTGACTGGCATACATGTGGTTAAAGTGGTGAACATGATGTCAAGCCGATTAGAAGTAGGAAAAAAAAAAGTGCGAGGATACACGTTTTCTAGTCACTAACATCCCTCAAATAAAAGAGCGATAGAGATCACGGTCGGGCGAGTGGCAAAGCGAATTAGTATATATGGATAGATGGTTGGCATGATGCCAAACTGATTAAAGTCCAAGAAAATGGTGAGAACGATTATTTTTTGGTCAAAGTTATCCACCTCCAAGAGTTCTAGTATCCATGCAACAAACATCAGTGTGAACTAAATCAAGTACATTTAATTTCGTGTGTGGAAAGGAACTATGAAATGAGAATCTATGTTGCTTACCTGAAAGACAATGAGTGCATTCCTTTAGATTTTTCTCCTTCAAAGGTAAAAGGTTCTTTCTAGCAAGAGTTTCAAGTTCTTTCTTGCTAAGATGACCCAGCCTCATATGCCATAAATCAACTGAGGAATCCTCCACTATATTTACCTCTTCTTTAATCAAGTCAGCTTGCATGGTGTAGAGAGAGCCTGTCTTCTTACCTTTTGCCACTATCATGGAACCTTTAGTCAACTTCCATTTGCCACCAAAGAAGGAATTACAATAACCATCATCATCTAAGGCACCGTAGAGATCAAGTAAAATATAGGAGTGATGGAGGTGAATTCACAAAATGCAAATATAACGCCGAAATGATAAGTAGACAAAGCAAATAACAACACTAAGGATTTAACGTGGAAAACCCAATGCGGGAAAAACCACGGACCAAACCAAAAAACATCCACTAATCACCAAGAATAGCAGGATATACAAAGTATTCTTCTCTAGTCACACACTAGAGGCTCAACATCAACATTACAATCATCTTCTTCTCACCACATAGGTAAACAAACAAGTTTGGAGTAAGAAAGCCTTAACCGCAACTGAAGAATTCGAAGACGAGAGTCAAAGCCACAAAGTTGCAGCCCTCTTCCTTTCTTCTCTCTTCTCCCTTGCAGTTTTCTGTTTCTCTCTCCTCCTCTTTTCGGACGCCCCAACTTCACGCACGACACTACACTTCCTTTTTGTTCTTTTTCTTTTCTTTTTGTGTTTTTTTTCTTTTATTTAATGCAGGCTGGGCCCCACATGAAGGTGGACCCAGCCAACACGAATTAGGCCAAATACTTGATTGATAGAAATGAGCATGCGTGAAGAAACGATAGCATAGATAACTACTCGTAATCGATACCGGTCCATTGGGCCCATGTCCCAAATATGGGGGACACATCTAGAACATTGGAAAAAGTTTTAGAAAGTGGAATGAAATCCTAAAAATTCATAACTTTAGAAAGGAAGTGTTGGGAGAAGAATGACACACACTCAATCAAATCACAAAATTTAGTTATTGTAATTTGACTTCTTGTTTCTTTTATTTTATTTTACCAAGCTCTTGCTCTTGTGAGTTTGATTGTGTTGTCATTTTAGCTCCAATTTATACTTAAGTCTAGTTCATGCTCCTTTCTAGACCGTTATAGTCTCATCAATGATACAAGAACTCCATGTGTTTTCATATTTGCCAATTCCGCGTTTGGTCTTCATTGAAAAGTCTTTATCGAGGGAGCTAAGATTCATTTGGCGAATTTAGGGAACGCAATCATAGTAACTTGAGAGGTGTAATGTGCAATATTGTGGATGGACCTTTACCCAAAGTACATGGACATGGCGATTTGCATTCATTCTAAGAATTTGTCCATATGCCATGTTGTCAAAGTGACATTTGATATTTGGTGATCTTAGGAACATTTATGTTCGTCCCCCTAACTCGAACTCCTACGTCCGCTGCTGCCAGGAAGTACAATTCCAATGTTGGCTGTTGCAAATTACCAGATATTTTCGGACAAAAAGGATAGAACTTGTCCTAAGAAAAGTTTTGTTGAAAAAATTGTATGTATTAGTATTTTGGTTGTTGGTGTGACAAAGGCATGCTTAGACTGCCAGTTAATACATTAAATTTCCCAGCCGAATGTCCGACAACAAGTTCAGCATAAGAAGTGAACCTCGATGAAGTTTAAGGCAGTGTTTCTCACGTCATCGAAGTTGGAAGTGCCGGCGCTTAGGATCCATAGCATAGAACAACAGAAAAAGGTAGAACAATGGGTATTACGATTCTGCTGACTAACCTCATCTGGAATTTTGTGAGATAATTTCAAGGACAGCCCCTTTATATAGCGAAACTGGTTAGCTATATATGCAAAATTAAGCTTCAGCAAAATGGCTACTTTTCAAAGGGTTGCAGCAACCCTCAGTGCGATTTTTTCACTTTTCATGTTGCGAGGGGTAAACCCAACACATCTCTTGTGACTAAAGTATGTAATGGAGCAACATATTCGCCATGGAGTGCCTACGAGTATGACGTCAATCAAGTTCTCCAGTGTTCATTTAATTCTACGACAGATTCGGGTTTTAATAAGTACTACCAGTCCACAGGGGATAACGAAAATTGTTATGGCCATGCGGCATGCAATGGGACGATTTCTCATCTAGATTGCACCACATGCCTGCATGAAGCTTGGAAAAACATATTTGATGATTATACGCACAATATCGAAGGATCAAGTTTAGTTAAAAGATTGCAGAATCTGATACGAACATGATCCATTTACCGAGTACCACATTGACTTCTTCGTAAAGAGCTTGGAGCTCCTCTTACCAAGTTTTTATTCTCACGTGTGTGTGGGCGACTGTGATAAGCACTTTACTATAGTTTTAGAGTGAAAGTAGGAGAAAATTATCAAAATAGTCATAAACTTATTGTAATTTTCCTAATTCAATCATAAACCTTTTTTATTTGTGTAAATTCAGTCCATTTGGAT
Source organism: Eucalyptus microcorys (assembly GCA_014182515.1). Lineage (NCBI taxonomy): Eukaryota > Viridiplantae > Streptophyta > Magnoliopsida > Myrtales > Myrtaceae > Eucalyptus > Eucalyptus microcorys. Next base: position 12,557,084 of record CM024569.1, read on the forward strand.
AATTTTGGCCCACTAACGCTGATGTGTCATTTTTTAAAATATTTTAAAATATTTTTTTCTCTCTTTTTTTGTTTTCTCTTTTCTTCTTCCTATGGCTGTTTATTTGACTGGCCAGAGACTAGGGCTAGTGAAGTCAACCTTGCTGGCCATTGGGGAGGCTCGCCCTCACCCAACAACACTGAGACTAGTCCTCACCTTGTTGGGCGAGGTCGACCTCGTTGGCTAAAGGAAGAAGAAAAAGAAAAAAAAAAATCGAAAAAAATTAAAGTTATTAAAAATTGACAAGTCAACACTAACCGACCAAAATTGGTGGGATGGAACAAATTAGCACAAATGCAAAAGATTTAGACAGAATTGGCCTAAAAAAAAGGTATAGGAATAAAATGGAAAAATTGTAATAAATTTAGGAATGTTTTGGTAATTCTCCCATGAAAGTAGGACTTGGTAAATGTATTATTTCAATAAAGATATAAGACAAGCGGTCATTGTCGCCTTGGCATATAATTATGCTAACTAGTCTGTGACTTGCATCGATTTGACTAGCAGGAGATTTGACGAAATTTGCGAGATCGACATTAACCAGCTGTGACGATGAAGATGGAAAAAGAGAAATACGAGGCAATTCGGTTTCAACTCTGGAATCTTGGAATGTGCAGATCATGGATCATGGCTAGATACATGCGATAGGTGGGTGGCATACATGCATGATTCCCAATCGATGAAAAGTCCAAGAACATCGTGGGAATGGTTATTTTCTAGTCAAATGACATCCTTAAAATACAATAGCGATGCAGACTGTGGACGGGCAAGTGGCGAAGCGAATTGGGATATATGAAGAAATGGATGGCATGATGCCAAACCTATTAAAGTTTGAGAAGACTGCGAGAACAGTTACTTTCTAGTTAAATGTTATCTCTAAAATATAGGAGTGGTGGAGACTGACCAGACACATGGCATATGCAAATTAGCATGCGTGGAGAAGTGGTGGTGTGGGTACCAAACCTGTGAGCCGAAATTGACGAGTAAATGAGGTCCACATCTCAATGTAGGGGATACGTCTAAAACCATGGAAACACATCCAGAACATTAAGAGTCTTAAAAAGTGGAAGTGAGATCCTAAAAATTCATGACTATAAGAAGGGTGTCATAGAAGAGAAGAAGTCACGTGCACTCAATAAAACTGCAAGATTTAGTTATTTTTAGTTCACGTTCTTGTTTCATTTCTTTCATTATGCCAATCTCTCGTTCTCGTGAGTTCGATTTTAGTTTGTGTTATTAGGTTCAGTTCCGATTCATCCTCGAGTCTAGTTCATGTTCCTTTCTAGACTGTAATCATCTCATCGATAATATCAGGACTCTGTGTTTTTCACATTTGTCAATTCAGAATTTGGTCTTTGTCCTGTGAATTTAGGGAAAACACAATCATAGTAACTTGAGAGGGGCAATCTGCAACAGTGTGGGTGGACCTTTACCAAGCGTATATGGATATGGCGATTTGCATGCATCTTGTCATAGCGACATTTGATATGTAAGGATTTTAGGACCATTTAGGTTTGTCCCCCCTAACTCAAACTCCCTCGTCCTCTGCTGACAGGAAGTACACTTTCAGTGTTAATCGCTGCAAAATACGAAGTATTTTCGGACAAAAATTATAGAACTTTACTTGTCTTGAGAAACGTTTTATAAAAACAATTTTATGAATTACCACTGCGGTTGTCGTTGTGAAAAAGGCATGCGATGAATGCTAGTTAACCCATTAAATTTCCCAGCCGAATGGTCGACAATATGTTCAGCATAAGAAGGCGAACCTCGATAAAATTTGAGGCAGCATTTCTGACGTCATCGCAGTTGGAAGCGCCAATGCTTAGAATCAATCGCACAAAACAACAGAAAAAAGGTAGAACAATGGCTGCCAGGATTCTTCTGACGCACCTCATCTGGAATATTGTGGAGATAAATTCAAGAACAACCCCTTTATATATAGCGAAACTGATTAGCCATAGATGCAAAACTAAGATTCAGCAAAATGGCCACTTTTCGAAGGATTGCAGCAATCGCTAGTGCGATTTTCTTCACTTATCATGTTGCCAGGGGTAATCCCGACACCACTCTTGTGACCAAAATATGTAACGGAGCAACATATTCGCCATGGAGTACCTACGATTATAACGTCAATGAAGTTCTCCACTGTTTAATGGATTCTACGGCAGATTCGGGTTATAACAAGTACTGCCAGTCCACAGGGGATGACAACAAATGTTACGGCCATGCGGTATGCAATGGAGCGATTTCTCATCCGGATTGCACCACTTGCCTGAGTGAAGCTTGGAAATACATATTTGATGACTGTACGTACAGTATCGGGGCTCAAGTTCAATTAAAAGATTGCAGATTCCGATATGAACGCTATCCATTTACCGAGTAGCGTATTTACTTCTTCATAAGGAGCTCGGAGCTCCTTTTACCGAGCTTTCATTCTCATGTGTGCGTGAACGGCTGTGTTTTCCCTTTGAAAAAAGTGATAAGCACTTTACTGTAATTTTATAGTGAAGGTAGGGCTTGGTAATGTTATGATTTCAATAAAGATATAAGACAAACGGTCATTGTGGTTCTTACTCTTGGAGTTCCAAAGCAAAGCGTTATTATTTTTGTGCTGAATATGATGAAATTTGAAATTCCCTGTGGTGAAGAATATTATCGATAAAATTTTATAGCTCCAAATCACATTATAATTAGAAAATGGCTCAGGAAAATGATTTATAACTACTTGACCCAAATGGTCTTCATATTAATTGATGACACTCGAATACTCCTTTTGATTGATTGGGCCACCTGAATCAAGCCTAGTTGTTATGGTAACAAATCACGAAACTTTTTCAAGAAGAATCAAGTGTTACAATTAGGATATGTTTGTTTCGCCAAAAGCATTTTCTTGGAAAATGTCTTCATTGATTTCAAGTGTTTGGTATATGGAAAATAAATGGCCGACTTGAAACCATTTTCGGTCTAAGGAAATCACCACCGCACAAAAGTGGAAAGTGACTCGACAATCATGTAAGAGGAAAGCGTTTTGCAATTGAAGAGCGACTACCCTAAACTAATCTGACTGACCGATCTCTCTCTCCCTCCATCTCACCCACATGTTTTAAAGATCTTTTGAATAATTTCGCCTAAAACATTTATAAATCTTACAACGCAACAGATGATTTTTTCAAAATTGAAACCTGATATCAGGAAATTGCTTACTTCTTCTTTTGAGGTACATTACTAAACAACAGAATAATTTTTCTTTCACAAAACAAACGTATTTCGTTTATTTGTGAAAAACTTGATGTGTTTGAAAGTTGGTCTTCAAGAGGTCATTTTTGAGGAAAATGATTGCATTTTTCAGCGTTTTGGTCGAACTCATAGAAATTGGAAAAAAAAAAATCTTTTTCATCGTTTAGAACAAGAAAAATGTATTTTTACTTTATAAACAGAAAGTTCTGATTCGACATTATTGTGTTCATTATCATGATATCATTGTATCCAACCATGTACAAGTCGGTGATTTGATGCAAAATAGGCAAAATGAAGAATCTATTTCCTTGTTGGATTCGGCTGCATGGCTTCAAATTTATTAGTATATTCATAAGTGTTTTGTCTTCAAGCAATTACTGGCGGGCAGAAGATACTTTTCATTGGTTTTGGGGCCTTGCATCGAGAAGAAGCCAAAACCTGGTTTTGTCGCTTGAAACGGTTCAACCTCGAGATCTCGCAGGCAGATGTTGTCGGCACGACAACTGAAGTTACAATCTAAGATCGTCAAAGCTAGTATTTAGCGCATCTCCACGTGTGTTCTTTAGGGAGAGACCGCGACGGAAACACTAAGGGACTCTATAGATGTAACTGAGGTTGGGAAACACTGTAGCACACAAATTTAGAATTCAATTTATTTTCTTGTTTATCATTATGTTCCATTGGTTGCTTGCATAACAATTGATATCAAACCCATAGTCGGTTGACTTGAAGCAAATCAATGGCGATAGAAGACAAAAAGTTGAATTTGACCAATGACGAGAAAGATTTCGGTTTTTGGTATGTAAACTGAGATTATATACATTATAGGAACTTGCATTTACCATGTCTAAGAGAAGCAAGAGTCGATGAAGCAAGTTTACTGAGATTTAGTAAATAAACGAGCATTGGGTATTATTTTTCTAATATTGTCCTATAACGTCTTATGTTGTCAAACACGTACGGGAAAATCCCTTTTTATTATGGTCTATTCAATACGATGTCCACCTACTTAAAGATGGGAAAAGATGCATGGTTGTAAGTCACATCAACGAATTCAATGCGGTCATAAGCTAATTGATTTTAGTTGAGATTAATTTTGATAATAAGGTACGTGCTTTCACTTTAATATTTTCATTGCATGAAAGTTAGAGTGCTACTATTACTACTATTAATAGTTTTTTGAGGTCTAGGAAATTGACGTTTAATGGGGTTTACAATTTGATAATGAGTGAGGAAATCCTTATGATAGATTTAGATGAACCAATGCCAACTAGTTTATCAGGTGAAGGTAAAGTAGGAGTTAGTACTTGTGTTAGCAAGAGTTGTAAAAATATAAACACATGTAATTAGTCTAAGACCGATGGTGTTGTCTGTTGGAACTGTGGCAAAATGGAGGATCTTAGAATTGATCACCCAAAGTTTAGAAATAGGAAGGGTAAGGGAATTAGAGCTAAGTCGATAGATGATGATGCGGTTGTAGTATATATTAACTCAGATGGTGCTATCTATGTCTTGTTTGTCACCAAGGATTTATTATCTAACGTATGGTTCTTGGATTGTACTTGTCATTTCACATTCCACCGAATAGAAATTGGTTTAACACTCATCTGTACACTTGGGGAGTAACATTGAGTGTGATGTTGTGGGTGTTGGCAATCACAAAATTCAAAATGTATGGTCATATCATAAAGACATTGATGGGTGTGAGCCCCGACAAGATGATCAAGCATGTGCCATTGACAATAGCATAAGATTTGCTCAAAGCTATTCAATGAATCTTGCAAGGAAGAAGGCATAGTGAGACATTGCATTAGAGCCAGTGAACCACTACAAGCTACAAAGTTGATGAGCACTAGAGATAGCCCATTAAATGCACTAGTGCTAGAATGGCTGAGGGTCCTAACAGATGCGCTTAGTATAATGACCTATCTAGCGATAAGACCCCATTTAAAGCAACCGGATGTTTGGCACCGGAAGAAGGTCAGATCAAGTTGTTAATTATTCTATTTTTTGGAATATTTGGTTGCTTGTGTTACAATTGAATGAGTGGTGATAAGCAAGTTAAGAGGGCAAGAAAGTGCATTGTGCTCAAAGTGAGAGGCGCTATCAATTTCGGTGTCTGAAAGTAAATTTTCTTTTCATATCCTATCGATTTTGGGGTCTCGAGTCGATGTTCCTCTCTCGATCGTCATGGTCTGTTTAACAAAGAAGAACAGATGGCGCTGAAGTTTCCGATTCGTTGAAGTCAAGCGACATCAACGAGGTACTCTCGCATATGTGCTCTTGTCGGATGGCGTATCTAAGTTTCACAGTCAACTAAAAATTCCCAGCCGAATGATCAACAATGAGTTTAAGGAAGCACTTCACAACTGGTTAAAGCTAGTGATTGGCAAGACCAATATTTCAGGAGTTGAATTTAAGTACAAACCGTCTATATAGCCAAGCTAATTAGCTATAGATACAAAATCAAAAGGCAACAAATGGCCTCTATTCGAAGGATCGATTCAACAATAAGCGGTGTTCTTTTTATTTGCAGTGTTGCTTGGAGCAATCCTGACACGACTCTGGCGAGCAAAATATGCAATGGAGGAACATATTCCCCATTCAGCAGCTATAAGTATTTTGTAGAGAGTGTTCTCCAGTGTTTGCATGATTTTGTGGCGGATACAAGTTACCGCTGTCATCGCCGGTTTATATAAGGTCAGAAAGGATGTTACGGGCCTTGTGGCGTGTAACGGGACGCTTTCTCATGCAGGTTGCACCTCATGTTTGGATGCAATTTGGAAAGGATATATAAAGATTGTCATTACAGCATCAGGCTTCAGTTTCAATTTCAAGACTGCAGAATCCGAAAATTATCCATTTAGTGAGTAGATACGGTTTAATCCCTTGTAAAGAGGTTGGCGCTCCTCTTCCACCATTCTTTATCCTTCACGTGTAAATGACCGCGTCTTCCCTTTTAAATAAATGAGTGCTTTTTCGTAATGAACGCTGGACGTGGTAATTGTGCAATTTAATTAAGATGTAACAATTTGATCAATTGTGCTTGTTGTTCTTGTAGTTCCAAGCCGTCATCATCATTATTTCTTTGCTCCGCATAATGTAATTGGATTTCCTATGGAGAAGACTATTACAAATTAAGTGTATAACATTCAGATGGATTGAGGGTCTTGGGAAGTAATTTACAAATGAGAACTGTCTTCAAATAGATCTAAATTTTCAACTAAATAATCATTCATGCATTCGAAAATTTTAGGGATCACATGCATTGATAATTGGCCCATCATGGAGGGATTGGGTCTAGTAAAAAATGGTCTAACCCAAATTGACTCATTTGACCTATACTTATCCATTTTTGATATGATATAAATTACCTAACTCAACCTAAAGCCAACTATACCAGAGTTAGCCCATATCACTAAAGTAAATCCATGTTTAACTCATGTTAAAAACCACTAACCCATTGATTTAATCTATTTTAAGCTTTTCATTTAAAAGTGTTATTTTGACAAAACTTTATATCACATTAAAAAAAAAAGTAGTCAAATATAATTCTAACTTCACAAGACGATCTTCTTTTCATTAAATTAGGCGTGTCAGACTTTGTGACCTCCTCAATTACATTAATGTGTAATGTAACATGTGATGTAGTGTTGTTTATTATTTTATTTTTGTAATCGATTTAGTGTTGTTTACCTTTAGACATTTATCTAAAAAATGTAGACCTAATAAAAGACTTGCTTCTTCGTTTCATCTTTAATCCATTTAGACTAGGCGAGATTTCCAGAAGTCTTCCTCAAGTCAGCTAGGATTGAAATTCTAGAGTCGTTGCCACTTATGTTCTTCCAAAGTGTGGAGAGAGAGTTGATGGAAAAGAAAAGAAAGAACACTAGAAGTGTCATAATTTTGATACAGTGCTCAATTTGGTATCAAAACTTTTTACTAGATTATCTAGGTGTCACTTTAAAAAAACCAATAACTTAAGTGTTAATTTCGATTTGAAACGTAGAAAATTCGACATGACAATATTTTTAACATTCCTTCTAGTTTGACGTGACTTGTTAGAAATCCAACGTGGCAAAATTCAAAGGAAAAGCCCTTAATTGATGTTGCTACATATGGAAAAGCCCCAAATTTCCCCTCTTCTTCAAACCCTAATGGCCATTTGCCCCAAAATTCACTTCTCTTTAAAACCCTAATTCAAACCGACTGTTTTGGGGCAAAATTAAGGGCTGAATCTTGTAATGGAGAGGAGAATAAGCAGAAGCGGCTCGAATTCATGTTACCAAAGCCAAGCTGAAGGTGAATATTACTCAAATTTATATAAAATCGGAGTCCTGGAGCTTAGTGGTTGATTTCTTCTTGAACCAAAGACAACGGCGATGTTGGAGCCGTGGAATGCCCTTGTGAATGGCTTCGACGGCGTACTCCATCCGAACAAGTGGCCATCCAGCGAGAACAATAAGAATTTATATCAAATTAAAAAAATTAAGAAAAAGAAGTTGCCAAATACAATTCCAACTTTACAAATAAGAACCGTCTTCAAATGGTCATCATTGACTTCTAAATTTTCAACTAAAAGATCATTCATGCATTCAAAAATTTTAGGGATCATATGTACTAATAGCAGACCCGTCATGGGTGGGTTGGGTCGAGTGAAAAATGGTCTAACTCAAATTGACCTAATTAACCTATATTGACCCTTTTTTTTATATATAAATATAAATTTAGCGATTCATATCTGACTCAACCTAAACCCAAGTATACCAGATTCAGCCCACATTACTAAAATACATCCATATTTAACTCATCTTGAAAACCTCTAACCCATCGATTTAATCTATTTTAATCTTTTCATTTAAAAATGTTAGTTTGACAAAACTTTATATCGCATTAAAAAAACAAAAAGTTGTCAAGTACAATTCCAACTTCACAAGATAATCTTCTTTCCATTAAATTAGGCGTGTCGGACTTTGTGACCTCCTCAATTACATTAATGTGTAATGTAACATGTGGTGTAGTGTTATTTATTTTTTTATTTTTTTGTAATCGATTTAGTGTTGTTTACCTTTAAACATTTATCTAACAAATGTAGACCTAATAAAAGAATTGATTCTTCGTTTCATGTATAACCCAACAACATATTTAATCCATTTGGACTACGCGAGATTTCTGGACGTTTTCCTCAGGTCAGCTCCATTGAAACTCTAGAGCCGTTGCCGCTCAAGTTCTTCTGAAGCGTGGAGAGAGTTGTTGGAGAAGGAAAGAAAGAATATTAGGGGCGTGTTTGGTAATGATTTTGTTCCGCGTGTTTGGTAATAATTATGTTCCCATGAGTAGATTATGATCAGAAATTATTCTTTTTATTCTGTTCCTAGAAACATATTCTAAGCATTTTAAGCCGTTTGATAACTGTCCAAAATTTATGATTCTGAAATAGAATTCTGTTTGGTATCGTGCTCATTGATTCTGTTCTAAATCAATTTCTTTTAATTTTAAATAATTTTTACACTTTTTTCCTTTTTATTCTTTTTTTTTTTCCTTTTTTTTTCCTCTTTTCTTTTTTTCTTTTTTCTCCTATTCTTCTTCTTCTTCAGGCCGATTTCCAGGGCTAGCAATTGGCCAGACGAGGGGGCGACCTCACCGGAGCGTCATCGGCCCTCGGCAGGCCAGCCCCTCATCGGCCGAGCCTCGCCGGCGGCGGGCGAGGCTCTCCCGGCCTCTCCGGTGGCCAGGCCAAGCCTCACCGGGGCTAGGCGAGGCTTGCTTGGCCACCGGTAGGGCTGGGCGAGGCTCGCCTAACCACCGGCAAGCTCACTAGACTGGTTGTCGGCAGTAAGGGCGGCAGACGGCAACGAGCGGCGGTGGACGGCAACCGTGAGATGGCGGTCGATGAAGAAGAAGAAGAGGAGTTGGTTTTGATTTCTAGATTTGTTCCCGGAACAAGAATTGACTTTTTTTTTTTTTTTATTCTTGATTCTGTTTCAAATCTAATTCCAGAAACAAAAAAATAAAAATTTGTTTCCGGGAACAAAAATTTTACTAAACGCGATTCTGTTTCCAAACTACCCCGGGAACAAAATATCATAATCAGTATTTGTTGGGATGGTTACCAAACAGGTACTAGAAGTGTCATAATTTTGATACAACGCGCACTTTAGCACCAAAATTTTTTATCGAATCACCTAGATTTCACTTTTAAAAAAAGATTACTTGAGTGTCAATTTCAATTTAAAATGCAAAAAGTTTGACATAACAATGTTTTAACATTTCTTCAAGTTGACGTGGCTTGTTAAATATCCAACATGGAAAAATTCAAAGAAAAAACCCTTAAATGACGTTGCTATGTACGGAAAAGCCCCAAATTTCCCTCTTCTTCAAACTCTAATTGCCGATTTATCCCAAAATTCACTTCTCCTTAAAACCCTAATTCAAACCTACTATTTCGGGGTAAAATTAAGGGCTGAATCTTGTAATGGGGAGGAGAATAAGCAGAAGCAGCGCAAATTCGTGTTATCAAAGCCAAGGTGAAGGTGAATATTACTCAAATTTATACAAAATCGGAGTCCTGGAGCCTAGTGGTGGATTTCTTCTTGAGCCAAAGACAACGGCGATGTTGGAGCCGTGGAATGCCCTTGTGAATGGCTTCGACGGTGTACTCCACCCGGAACAAGTGGCCATTTGGCGAGAATAATAACAATTTATATCAAATTAAAAATAAAAATAAAAAAAGTTGCCAAATACAATTCCAAGTTCACAAAGTGATATCCTTGTCATTAAACTTGACATGTCGGACTTTCTAACCTCTTGAATTACCTTAATGCGTAATGTAGCGTGTACTGTAGTTTGTTTATATTTTCTTTTGTAATCGATTTAGTGTTGTTTACTTGTAAACAACTATCTAAGAAAGGTAAACAAAATAAAAGAACTGCTTTTAAGTTTCGTGTTTAATCCGACTACATATTTAACTCAATTGGACTAGGCAAGATTTCTGGATCATCTTCATCATGACATCCAGGATCGAGAAACTCTACAGCAGCCGCAGCCGCAGCCGCTCATGTTCTCTCGAAAAGGGGGGGAGAGAGAGAGAGAGAGAGAGAGAGAGCTGACGAGGAAGAGTTTGGGAATTTTTCACTTTGTATTTATGAGCCTCTGTCTTACTTGACACGCTGTATTGAGGAAGCCGGCAAAGGAAAAATTGAATGTTAATTTAAATTATACGATACTCATTGTATTTATTTATTGCTATTTGTTAAGTATTTACTGACATTGAAAAATCTGATAGAAGGGTCTTAGAGCGACAGGTCTCATTTCTGAAGAGAATGAAAAGCCAACGGTGGGACCCTTCCAACTTGAGAATCTTTGAATTAATTTCTAATTTATTTTGATAATGCCATTAAAATGGAGGGCACTCGAGGGCAGTATCCCATGCTTCCATCCATGTAGTGGTGTGAGTATGAGTTAGAAACCCATATTTCAACTCACTTTCAGTGGGCCAAGTTGCTAGTGGGTGACTCGACATTTTGCAAACGGGTGAAAATGGGTTTGACACTTGAGCCTAACTTTATATGGCTCTGTGTGGGTTTACGCAAGATCCATATTCAACATTTTGCAAAGGGGTGAAAATGGGTTTACGCTCGAGGATCCACAACTCTTATGCGAGCAGCACCGCAACGAGCCGGGATGTGTCACACTGCGGCACCGGTTTTGGGCTGCTTGACCTGACGAACTGGCTGCTGCTGCGCCGTGAGATGGAGATCGACCAACTCGGTGAAGTCGGGCTGTCGAGGGCAAAGTGCATGGAAGGAGAGGGCTGCGCGAGGGCAAAATTCTTTACTTATTACCCGAATCAAAAATACCTGAAATTTTTGGGTCTTAGTTCAGGCCAGGTGGGCCAGGTAATTTTGACATCCCTATCAATAGCGAATATGTGAAAATATAAATGTTTACACCGACAGTTAATTATTGAGAAATTAATTTATCCTAAGGTTGCTGTTACAATAGCAGTTAATCAATAAAACCTTGAGTGAAAGACACAGGCTTACACACATCTCCCTAAAATACCAAGTGAATCACTCAATCATTTATTTATTTTTTATTTGATTTTTCCTCAGAGCATGAACTAGTGAATATAAGAGATCACGTTATTCCAATGGGCAGTTCGGTTCGTGCTGTTTTCTCGAGGACTGATGATTCAACTGGACTAGTCGGCTGCCGCGACATGCTTCGAATGGTCATACGCGGTAGAATTATTTCCTACTTCTAAATGGACGTCATGATGGGTTTTGAGATGGTTCGATGATGTTCAGTCCAGAACTCTCGAGGCTCGAAAGTGACGGTTCGAAAGTTACATTTTGATTTGCTTAACGTGTTCCTTTTCTAAGCTGAATTCTCGGAGATACCTAATTTGCTGTTGTTTTCTCCTTTTGACTATAAGATTGGTAAATAGTGCCAATCACCTTACAAGTGCGCCATATATTCATCTATAGTAATCCATTTCTTTCTCCTTATCATAGAGCACATTCAAATGTCGAATAAAATCCAATATTTGTCATCCACTTTGGCAAATCCTTCGAAAGGCTACAAGATTAAGGTTTTGTCGCCTTAGACTACCTAAGTGCAATGACCTAAAAACTTGCAAAAATGAGCTAGGCAAATGAATTGGCAAGCATCCCAAAATTTTGGCATTTTCTTATTTTTTTGTAAATGGCAATGAAGTTTAAACTAGTAGCATTTGGATGTCAATACCTAATACTAAGGAAACTTTATAAGAAGCCAAATTAACAACTTCTTTAATAAATTTTAAAAAGGATTATGGAGTGCTCTCAAGGAACTTGCTAAGCATATTCGATTTGGAGTAATTCGCTTTTAAAAGCATTGATTTCATATCACGTAATAGTGATTAGTACATTGACAACTGTCAAAATTTCCTTAATTAGTTTCTTAACTAGTGATCTTGAACGCTATTTAAGAAAATACAACTGAAACATAAAAGCTAAAAAATTACGTATTGAATTTTAAATATTGACAATCTGAAGTGCGTGAATAAAAATAATTTCTTTTTTGTAATTGAAAACTTATCATTGAGGGTTATTCATTTACTACCGAACATGGAACTGTGATACCTTTTGATAGGTTTTAGCAATATAATTGGGAAGATTATAATTATCATTAACTAGTTCTTTGAAGTGAACGAATTAAGTGAACGAATTAAGTGACCATTTTCTTACTTACTTAACACATTAAATGCATTTCTCTCTTAATTTAATCTTTTAAGTGAATATGATAAATAGGTTGTCAACGAAATTTAAATTCATTAACCACGGAACTTTTCTTTGTAAATCTAGAGATACAAGCTTAGAAACCCATTTATCCAAAGGCTTATGAAAACCCTCAAGGTCACATGAACTAATTAAGTTTAGACATTTTACATATGCAAGTAACCATAACTTTAAGGAGTTTTCACGTAGTTAATGGAGATTTAAACGGATGACCTCTAACTCTTCACCTGATTTTTTTTTTTACCGACACTCCAACTAATTTTGCGAACTCGAGGGTAGGTGAGGTTATTGCTGAATTTTTCATTTTCAGCACTAGAAACGATTTTCGAATAGGCTCAAGTTTGTAGCGAAAACTATAAATTGTTTGGCTGCAGCCAAAGAGTATATATATTAACAAATAGTGTCACTTCATCATTGGTGAGATTACAAGGTTAGAATTTCTAATCAGACGTCTTTGCGCACTCACAAAAACTACAAAGAGGTTCCACGATCGCGACCATTTTCATGTTCATATCGTAGCACTATACACCGGTTTTTTCTTCTTCTAATCATCTTCCTTGTATGTATGCATACACAGAGAAAAACGGCTCAAACAATCGGCAAAATGGTCATTTGAGTCGATATAATTAATTGGGTAGTCGATCCTTATAAAATATTTCCGACTACAGATCATTAGTCTTGAATTCGGCGAGCTTGCCGAGCTCTTCCACCTCCTTCGCCAGCCCCTCCAGCTTCTCCACCATCTCTGTGAGTAAAAACACGAAGGTCGAGACGGCGAGATCCTCGCCTGAGTCGCACGCATGCTCGAGCTTGGAGGGAGACATGAAGTGCCTCAGTTCAAGCCTTGTTGACTTGAGCTTTGGCAAGAGCAGTGCTTGTGATTGGCATCTTCTCATCTTCATGACGCTCTCTCCAAGCTCCCGGAGAGTCCACGTTATGGATGACGCGACTGATTCACAGGGTTCCTTGATTGACTGTCTTAGATCGGCGGTCGGCTGATAACATGAATAATTGGTTCAGTAAGACAAGAAACTTTCGAAATCGAAGGAAGGACTTCTGTGTATTGGAATTTGAAACGGAATGACAATGAGTCCACTTTGCGCGTCTCAATGTCAGCAGAAGATGAAATTGACTCCACACCATATTTATAGCATTGAGAAATATGGATCACTGCATTTTCAGTTAAATTACTGCAAGTTTATATACCATGTTTTAAATTGCTTTCTAATGGAAAAATCTTAGTATCCTCTCATTCATATATTTATATATTCTAACAGTTTAAACTTTTTGAAAAAACTGCTAGTAGACTAAAATGGTATTAGACCCACGTGATGAATTCAAATCTTGACGCTCCTCATCTTTCTCTTCCTTTTTTCCGGTTGAAATTAGGGGGAGAAAAACAGTTATAGGAAGAAGAAGAAGAAGAAGAAGAAGAAGAAGATAGTTGAGGGTCAGGTAAAGTACCTGTCTAGAAGACTGAATACAAACTTCAAGTGAAACAATGGTGGCTGCTAATTCCCTAAGAAGCTCTCCAATCTGTAGATACTTGTCCCATGGATAAGATAGCCCAAACTTCCCATGCCACGGTTCCCATTTCGCAAAATTCGCCTGCAATAGCATCACCAATTCGGTAAATCCTCAAGTTCGAAAGAGCATGCTAGAGTAAGCTTGAGATGAATCGACCCAGCCACAGCAGAGTCGGAAATTAAAGAGGGGAAAGAATACTTACCAGGGACTCATCCTTTGCTTTCGAATGCAGAACCGATTTGCAGACTTTGAAGCTTCCGTCGGCCTTGCTTTCCTTATCGGCCACCACCTCAAAGTACTTATCCAGTAGTCCTGCCATTAAAGTCGACAGATAAAAGTCAATCATATGTGATATTACAAGCCTCATGTCATGAGATATTTTAAACTCGTATTGCTAATGGAGTCACGATTTGATTACCTTCAATCGAAAAAGCAAGGTGCTCGAATTTGGAGGCAATAGATATGTGAAGTTCGTCGCTAGCCCAATTAGGGAGGACGAGCAAGCTCGTGAAAATGCAGATCGAGAACCCCATCACGATCGTTGAGAGGCGTTGGCGGGCGATTCCCATGACCTCTCCAGCTCGTAAGCCGGACACAACCACCAGATTGAAGGTGAGGATGAAGATCATGGCACCGTAGTCGTACTTCTTCTTTATTCTAGGAACCGACCGAGCATATGTAGCCGCAGCAGCTGAGATTAGCATTTTATTGAACCATGATCAGAATGCATAGTCGCGTTTATTTCAGTATTCTAAATGTCTTACCAAAGATGACTTACCAAAGATGAATACCGCCGTGCCAATGACAATGGGATTCCCGACCCCGCCAATCTCTTGAGCCAACACCGCCGCTATGCACCCCAACCCGCCACCCAATATAGTCCCCATCCCGCGATTCAATCCTTTGCTCAATGTCGCCCCTGATATATTGTACGATCAATCTCATTAGAACTTGCATCAAACAACATCATGAGCACAGGAGTTCATTAATTTATAGCAAACTAATTGGTACCGAACCTGCATAGAACTCGAAGATGACGACGACGGTCATGATAGCCCACATGGCATTTTCCCCGACTTGATTGTAGAGCGGATCGAGGAGGAAGAGAAGTGAGACCAAAACAAGCGCGACCCCGACCTTGATACTATGTACCACTCTTCTCACATCATGCTCGCCCTTCATTCCTCTCAGTAAACACGCGACGGGCGAGAGATTTTTCTCAAGGCTCTCCTTTTCCACCGTCTTCGGAGCAGCCCCTTCTCCTCCATCTTGAATCGGGATCACCACGGAAGAGCTCATCGCGCAGCACAACCCTCCCCTAACTTTCTTTACTCTTGTCCTCTGATGCTCACTTGGTTGATGGTGATGAGAATCTGAGTTAGTGATCGTCCATTTATATATGCACAAAGCTGGAGCTCCCACGGATAAATTAAAAGGAAAAAATCAAGACAGATAAAAATATAACTTTATATCTCGAAACTCCGTAGTGGACGCAGCCCTATATTGCACTTCTCTCCAAAAGGAAATAGCCCAATAACGTTAAACATGGGAGCAAATTTTTCGTGGCCCATATATTCATCTGATTATTCGCGAAAGCTATTAGTGACAGAAACGTAGTGGAACACGATCGCGTGGCACGAGTTGTACCTTCCTCAGTACAGTTATGTGGACGATGGTCTTGTCACAGCACTCGCATCTAGCGCTCGCCCGCGCACAAAATGTTTTATTTGCTTGAATGGCGTCGAATCACTATCGAGCTTTTGGTTCGAGAGTTGGATTTCACGTTTGCCGAACTTCTGCAAGTAGGGTTTTCAAGATAGACCCCGCACGCATTTCGGTCCATTGAGCTATGATTTTGGTCTCACAAACAGGGACCATTACGCGACTGACGCAACCACACTAAGGTGTTCTGCAAAATGAGCCAAGTCTAAGTTGTAATTGACTTTTGTGTGCTAAGGGTTGCATGAGTGGTAACGATGTCGCATCATGTGGGACGTCTCAGTATGTGCGTGATTATGTGGCTTGGCGCTAGTACAGAGGATCGAGGAGGAGAGAGCAACATCGGAGAGTACGTCTGTGCCCCGATTTTTTGCAGTATTCGATATCGAAATGTGGAATCATTAGTCCACTAGATTTGTCCATTGCTTCTTTTTCTTTGAGGTTCTTGTACCATCTTCATTGCATAAATCCTTGAGGTTATGTAGCGAAAGGTATAGCAATATGAATTGCACCCTTACCAAATTATACCTCCTTCCTGTAAGAATCTACCAAATTAAATGAATTTTACACTTGTGGTTTTGTTATCGACAATGTGAAATATGCCTCAACGATCTCATTAGTCATTTTCCAACCTAGTCCATTGCAATGTAAATCATCAGATACCGTTAATAATAAAACTAGCTTAAATTGGGGAACTAGCTTTGAACCGGTTTTTAGCAGCCATTTTTTTATTACTTTTTTAAGAAAAGTATAAAAAAGATGGAGTGAGTTTCATACATGGGAAACCTAAACTTCATCGATGCCTTAACCATTATGCCTTGTTCACATAGTCTATATTCCGAAACCAATAGTTATATTATTAAAGTGGTCCTCCGAAAATGTAGGTCTAGTTCAAAAGGTCAACCTTGGAACTGGCAAGTCGGGTTCGAAAGGGCCGACCTTAACAGATCGGAATCTATCAATCCTAGAACCGATTGCCTGGTATCTTTTTACTTGCTATGAATATTAGTTGAAGGTTTATTCTTTTTAGTTTCTTCTCCTTGTGCTTTCTTTGGGCTAGGATTTACTATTCCTTTAACTTTTGTCCTCTTCCACTTGTCTTGACCACTAAAGGCTCTGATCTTGCCCTTCTAATGTCATGATGACCACAAGAAAATGCAAAACTTGATGTTATCCATTTCACAAAAGATAAAAGTAGATAGGCATTAGAGTCGCCGATTTGACTGGACTAGAAAACCTATATGATCAAGTGTCCAATGTGGCGCCTAGCTTACCAAGTTCACCCATGTCCATCATACTTTTGTAATTACAAAAATATGCCCAGAATGCTTCTAGGGTGATGCTCCCTTGCCACGAACAATTTGGAAATTGAGTCGTTCTAATATGAAGAAATGGGATCGGTCTAGAATTTTTCCCCAATAATAAAAAATTAATAGTTAATTATAAGAAAAGGAAATGCACCTTGTGAAGCAAACGCAATTACACTATTTATCTAAATATCCAAAACTTTTAATAGTGTTTAAATTATCTAAGTGATGAGGCATCATCTTGTTAGTAGGTTAAACACCAAACTCGTGCAATGAATCTTTGTTTTTAAATTTTAATGAGTAGCTGCATCTTAGTGAACCAATTGCGACAAATTATCTCAAATATCACTAGCATCCCTTATCAATCTAGGTTTTCTAACTCTTCTGGCAGATCTAAATTAATTCATCTTCTGGCGAAAGTGAGTTGACGATTGACCTCTGTCGATCCACATAAGAAAGAAAGATTACACCTTAATTTATCTCATCACAATCATGCTATATCAAAAAAGAAATTTCATGAGTCAAAAGGTAAAGATTATGTTCCTTATGCTTTAATCATTTATGATATTTAACCTGGAAAGTGCCTGGAAGCAAGTAAAGGGACGGAAGTCACCAATTTGCTGAACCATCATCTTTAAGATGAAGAATACTGACGAATTATAATCATTAATTAGTGAAGTTAAAATAGTGAGGCCGATAACGAGTCAGTGACAGCACTTGCAAATCTTTAGTGGGCTAACGCTATCTCCAGATGGGCCACTCGCTATTGTTCTTACGTGATCATGTCTGCTGCTCCTTTGTTGCGCATGGAACGTCTTTAGTGGTGTGCTCTCTTTGCATAAACACAATGGTAAATATCATCTATCCAATTATTATTGGCAGACAAATTGCCCGCTAAAATATCATTTCATTTCTAGAGAAATCCGATTGCTTCTATAAATAGAGTGATGCTGAGATGCATGTGTGAATTGTGTAAAAAAGAAAGTCCTACATAAGACCATCAGAAAAAGATGCCTAAGCGATGAGATATTCTCTTCCGAAAATGTTTCTCTCTTAAACTTCTTGCAATAGGACAAGTACTAAGTGACATGTTCTAGGCAAATCGAATTTCAAAATGGAGATAATTTTTTTTTTATTATATTTTCTCTTTTTCCTATCCTTTTTCTTCCTCTAGACCACCATGTTATCGCCGCTTCCGTTAGCCTATTACCACTTCCATACTTCTCCTTCACCAACCCTCCGCCACAACCAAGATCATCACCACATGCTTTCTCTCTCTCTCTCTCTCTCTCTCTCTCTGACTTACTACGCGCCCCTGAGTACATATACGATCCTCAAGTGACCTTCTTTTTCTCCCATAACTGTGATGGACGGCAGATTGGGTCAATTCAATTAAATCAGTTTGAATCAATCTCAAAATGTGAGTCAATTAAGCTCGATCTGGACATTGATTTCCTTCTTACTCAAATTAAGATTTAAATGCACTTTTAACGCTCATTTTGAACTTATCTAGTCATGTTGGTCCACCAAGATTAGTAGTTTTGCAAGTTCCTTACCGGCTTCCAACTAAGCACTGTTAATCTATGAAAATGACACGCAACCCACGGGAGTTCCTCCTAGATTATTGCAAAAGCTTCTTGCAGTGAATCTGATATAATCATAAAAGAAGAGAAAACTCCCTTTTTCATCGAAGCGTACTCTCCACTTCGCACCATCTTCGAAACTTCATCTCATTGAAAATTTGAGGTTTATTCCAGCCACCAAGTGTAAACGGGGCAAGTGGAATGCAAATTCTCCACATTGTTCCATATTTTATTCAGACATTATTCATCATGATTAATTTTGTTGTGTACGAAAAAGGTACGAACTGATGGGGTGCTCAAACCACCCACTTCGACGGAGGAGATTGGAGAATAGTCAAATTAATTAGGTAAAGCATTCAAATCTTTATTTCACGATCAAATCAGCCAGTCAATACGTCCTAATCTGGCGAGTGACCATGTGTGAATGGCTCTAAAGTGCTTGGCCTATTCGAACGTGAGACTTTGGGAGAGCTTATCGTTTTGATATTGACAGAAACCGGTTTTTTGAAAAGTATAATGATATTTCTTTTGGGTAATAGACAAAAGATCAGGCATTTTTCTTTTAGAAAAAAATTTTCAAGAACCATCGTTGATTTTACTTTCCCCATCTATTTACATTATCAATTTTAAAACTCTTCGATTTGCATGTGAAGACAAAATCCACAACCTAAAAAGACCAAACTTCCCCTCAAATACATCTTCCACATCTATTTACATTCTCAACTTTAAAACTCTTCGATTTGCATGTGAAGACAAAATCCACAACCTAAAAAGACCAAACTGCCCTTCAAATACATCCAAACTTTAAACTCTCTCTCTCTCTCTCTCTCTAACTTTTTTGACAAATTTTGGAGAATCTCTCTCTCTAGGTCAAACTTTTTTGGCAAATTTTGGAGAAAATTAAAATAAGATCAATTATCCTTAAGGATAATTTCACCCCTTAAAATATGAAATTCGATGCAGTAGGCTCTATCGACTATCTCTTAGGATATAATAGACCTTCCACACTATTCAGTACAGAATAATAAATAAAATAAAATTATATGTAAACCCAGCAAAGAAAGAAGGAAAAGAAACGATAAGAGAGAACTTTCTTTTTGACGTGTGTTTTATTTGGATTGTGGTTTGTAGATTTTACTTATACGCAAATAAGAGAGGGTTTTTAAGAAACAAATTAAATCCTACCAGATGTAATATTTAAAAATCAAGCCATTTATCCTTCACCAATTCTCGCGACATCCATTATTCACTAAGTTCAAAAATCAAGCCATTTTTCATCAAATTGATGGCTGTCAAATTGTTACAAAAAAAAAAAATTATAGTCATCAAACTAAAGGGGAGAAAATTCCAAATAATAACCTAAAGTACCATCATTTTCTCAAATAAAAGCCCAAAGTGGATTTTGTTTCAAATAAGAGCCTGAAGTAGCCAAATCGTCTCAAATAAAAACCTTTGGTTGGCCGGTGACCATTCTGGTTATCGAAGAAAGGGTATTTTGGTAAAAATAATTGTAACCATATTTTTTTATAAAAAAAACTTTTCCTTTTTTTTCTTTTCCTTTTATTTTTTTACTTTTTTCCTCTTCCCTCCCCTAGCCATCGCCATTAATGGCCAACGAAGGTCACTCACCTCAAGCAAGGGTCGCCAAATCTGGCAAGGGCCACCCTAGCCAGCGTCTGGCGAGGGTCGCCTCAAATGTTCTGGGTGGGGCGAGGGTCGCCCAAGCCAGTTCTAGTGAGGGCGACCCTCGCCCTCTCCTATGTCGAGTGAGGTCGACCTCGCCTACGGCCCTCGCACGACACTGGTGAGGGCAAGCCTTGCCCGATGCCAATGAGGGTGGCCCTCACCTGAGTCCAACAACCTCTGTCATGGTTGGCGGAGGGAAGGGGGAAAAAGAAGAATGAAAGAAAAAAGAAAAAGGAAAGAAAAATAAAAAATAGAAAAATAAAAAAGACGAAAATGCCCTTTGGTCCGAGAGAGGTTAGGTCTTTTTTTGAAATTGATATAGCCACTTCAAGCCCTCAATTGAAATAAGTTCCACTCCAGGCTCTTATTTGAGATGATTTCACTTCAAGTCCTTATTTGAAACAAAATCCATTTCGAGCCCTCATTTGAGAAAATGAGAGTACTTTAAGCCATTATTTGGAATTTTCCCAATTAAAGGGTGTCAAAACAATGGATTTCAAATTTTCATGATTGTTGAAATATTTAATAATGCCCCACATATTTCATAAGGTTTTGAAAGAGAAGAAAATAATTGTGTTGGATTAAACTCAATTGAATGTAATGCATCAAAACTAATGTCTTTCCATGAACCGGATCTAGAAAGAATGAAATATAATTCACAGAATTATTGGTGAAGTTTGACACCTTTATGAATTAAGAATTTTTTAGTGAATTATAATTTTCACCAATCTCATTACACCCCCACAATTTTTTGTCGTTCAACGCAGTTTGGCACTAATAAGCCATGCACGTGCCTAGTTTAATCATATGTACTTCGGGGATTTGCCAAAATTCTCATGGGAGTGGTCTTACTCCACACTTATATAGTGATTCCATCAAGTGCATATTGTCACAACCTTCCTTGAGGTAAACTACCAAGGGAAAGCTAATGGATTAGTAGACGAACACAATGGTTGTTCACTAAAGAGATGGTGTTGTCGCCTAGAATGGGCAATCCCAAATCCATAGCAATCATAACTTGGGATCTCTATTCAATCTCATAATTAAAGTTACATTTTGAAGTAACCACTAATCAATTATGGGCCGATTAGACACCCAAATAAAGCACCAAATTCTATCTTCTATGAATCGGGGATACTAAATACGAAAATTGGTTATGTTGGATTAATATAACGCTTCAATACCTCTCTTTGTATTTTGAGAATGTTTTTCTATGCAATCCTTGTCGGTTTTGTCTTCTACCACTAATATATAAAGGGTGATCATGCAGGTGTCAACATATACTGCAATTTAATACACTACCAATAGTGGATATGAAATTCATTAAGATATTAAGTCAACATCTCTTTCATTGCAATTTTGCACTATCATACCTTAAGAGAGATAATATTTTTTAATAGCACATCACTAAATCTACAAGTGATTTGTTATTACCATACAAAACTCATTCATGGGATCATTAATCACATAAGTATTCAATTTAGTTAATTTAATCAACTTTGTCCAAAAATTGCTAATATAGATGCCAGTCATCCTATATGACATGGCCGACACTAATGTAGATAATTTTTAATAATTTTTTTGAATGTATTTATTTATTTTATTTTTTCTTTTCTTTCTATTTCTTTTTTCCCCTTCTTCCTTTAGTTGGTTGTGAGAGCTCGACGACCAACCAGAGGCAAGGGCCAGCGATGGTGAAGCTCACTAATGGCTAACGAGTCAGGCCTTTCCTAGCCATGGTGAGGCTGATCTCGCCAAGGGTAAGCAAGCATTGTCGAAGGCTAGTGAGGTCAACCTAGTTGACCCTCACCTCGGCTGGTCATCGAGGTCTTGCGACTAGCTAAAGAAAGAAGGAAAGATAACAAAAAGAGAAAAAAAAATATAAAAATATAAAAATTTGAAAAAATATTGAAATATTATTAAAAACTATCAACATCAGTGCCTACTACATTACGTAAAATGGTCGGCATACATGTTAGCGATTTTCAACTAAAATTGGTTGAATGTACTGAATTGGCATAAATGTAGAAGTTTTAACACTTAATCAGTAAAAAGGAACAAAAATTGGGGATTGAATTGACAAAATTACAATAAGTTTAAAACTTTGATGGTTTTCTCTTCTTCTTTTTTCAACCATGCATGCTTCCCATTGATTCTCTATGTAGCTAAAATGTGCTAGATTGTTTTCTTTTTAGAGGCCCCAAAGAAAAAAATGCCCTCATCAACCATGTCCCAGGTGTCTAGAGGTTTCGTTCATCCATAGTGTTGACAAATCTCCTCTCTATGTTGAGAATTTTTCCTTCTAAATCCTAGTCAATAGAAAATATTTTCACTATCAACAACATTTCATTTTTAAACTTTTTCTTAGATGATAAAAGTATTATTCGCTCGCTCATTTTTATTAGTAATAATTTTTAGAAAAATATTTTTCAACTCATTTATTTTTCATGAAACAAATAGAGACTTAATATAAGAAAATAGTTCGTGGTGTTTGATGTTATTATTTTAGGCTAAGTTTGGTCATCTAGAATTCTAATCCGATTGGAATTAGATATGATATAATAGAAATCCATGAATTTTTCTTTATGTTATCTATTGTTTGGTGAATTGTAATAATAAATTTGAATATATTTACATTATATCATGTATAGAATTTGGTATAAATGGAATATCCCTAAAATGAACCTAAAAGTTGTGCAAATAAAGATGGTAAAAATCTTTCGTGACACTCTTGCCTACTTCATCTTTATTTTCTTTTTCTTTTTTATTTTTCCTCTCTTTTTTTTTAATTATTTGTTAATTTCTTTTTCCCCTTCCATCATTTTCTAATAAAATTATATCAAATAATAACCCGTAATAGTATACCTAACATACTAAAATACCTCAAATATGCAATAGACATAAGATAAATCTGTATTTATATATTAATTTATATTATAATATAAAATTAAATTCGAATATATAAATAAAAAATAATATTAAATTTTAAAACTATTTTTTTTGTTATTTTGAATTTTTATTAGAATTCAAATATTATTTATATTGAAATATCTTTTTAATTTTATTAATCTATGGAGTTTGTTATTCGAAAAAAATAACTTTTCATTATGGATATTAGAAGTCCTATCTATTTTTATCCTACGTTTCTCATAGGATAATTTTTTCCAGGGTTATATCCTTCTTGTATCCGACTTTATCCTAACTTAAGTAAGACCTAAACACTGGATAGGGAAAATTGCCAAAAAAATCTTAAACTTATTGTACTTTTGTCAATTCAGTTATAAACTTTTCAATTTTATCAATTGAGTTATAAACATTTTCACTTCTTACTAATTGAGTCAATCCAACCAATTTTAATCAGAATTCACTGATGTGGAACTACCCCACATGGCATGGTCAATTTTGATGTGGATTTTTTAAAATAATTTTTAATTTTTTATGATTTTTTTCTTTTTTTCCTTTTCTTTGCATTTTTTGTTGGGGGAGGGGGTTGGAGAAGGTTGACGAGGGTGGCTAGCAAACCCTCACTAGCCATAGGAGAGGGCCAGTACCCTTGCCAACTTTAAGCGAGGACATTGAGCCACTTGCTTGCTATGAATGAGGGTCATGACACCATTGCTGGCTAAAGCGAGGGCACACGAGCCTTCGCGTGAAACCCTTGCCAAATTTGACCGAGCGAGGGCTTGGTGACCCTTACCGATCCTAAGCGAGGTCACGGCCATGGCTTAGGGCGAGCGAGCGAGTGATGCCAAGCCCTCACTAAGCCAAGGCAAGGGCACGCGAGCCCTCACCGAAAATCGGTGAGGGCCACGACACCCTCACCCGAGCTAGCAAGCATGGCTAGGCCACCTTGCCAACCCTCCAAAACCCAAAATAAATAAATAAATAAAAAATAAAAGGAAAAAAATGAAAAAAAAAAAAACATAAAAATTTAAATATATATATATTAAAAATTATTTAAAAATGTTTATGTCAGCACCGGCCATGCCATGTGATGTAATTGCCGTCTACATTAGCGAATTCTGACCAAAATTGACTAGATGAACTCAATTAGCAAGAATTGAAAAGATTTGAGACTCAATTGATAAAATTGAAAAGTTTATAACTAAATTGATAAAAGTATAATAGATTTAAGACTTTTTAGACAATTTCCCCATGTAGGATATGAAAATTTTTATCCCATCTTAAATTTTGTCCTAACTTTTAGATGCAATCTAAGTGTTTCAAAAGCAGGTTATAGCATCATCTTCATTTTAATTCACAGCATCATATGCGCTTGAATTTAATTTCAAGCAAGCTCTTTATGGAATGTTTTCACTCCATTGAATTTCTAAGTGGAAAAGAAGATTCGGCAATGGATAACTTTTCAATTCAGATTTGAATTACAAGACTATTAATCCTAGCGTTGGAAACTCTTCTAACTCATGATCTACTCAATTCAATATTTTTTATCTCTTGACTAATCATATACTGCAAATTGGCTTACAATAGCATTGATATCTCTAAAATAGCACAGTTGATGCTATATAATGCTAATGCATTGCATTGTTGTTTATTTCAGTCTTGCAATAGTTCTAAAATTTCATTCCATCACACGTCGTGAGATCGATATGTGTGTCAATTCGTCGACAATACAAGTTAGTGTTCTCACACTACCAAGTGTACACATTCACATGATGGGGTCATCTCTACTTAAGCTTCTAAACACGTCTTGCTTAGTTTATAAGGTCCATGGAGTAATGTATATACCAAGGGTAAGCGATTCCAGATTCCATATAGGTTCTATCTAGAATCTAGAATTTACCCGTAGGAACAGGTTCCTCATTTTTTTGAATCTGAAACCTACCATTCATATTCTAAAACTTAGAATCTACATTGTCATAGGCTCTATAATTGATTTCAGGTTCTATCCAGGTTCCATATATATTACTAATTGAACGATTACAGTGAATTAAAACCTTTAATGACCACTATTTGTTGTTACAATTCGCTCATCATAAAGACACGCGAAAAACATTACCATTTATAAAGTGAAAGTCTTATCATAAAATGAAAGTTAAGACCAGTGTTTTCAAATTGTATATTCATCATCGAACGGCATAAAATATTGCAAGATCGTGCAAAGATATAAATCAAGAAAAACATCAAAAATTGTTTTGAGTTCTAAGTTATAAGTTACAGATTCCAGATTTCAGAATAGATTCTACCCATCAAAATATATTCTTTATTTTTTGAAACCTGAAACTTATAGGTTTTCATCGGATCGGTTTTCAGGTTCTAAATCCAATTCTGTAACCATATTTACCCCTAGTATGCATCGATTATTTACTACAAAAAACCAGAGCTTTCTCATATTTAGAATGAGATCAAAATTGTATTTCATCCGGCATTTATCACGATCATTAAGTTTAATTATGCGAATTCATTTTGTCTTATAAAATAATTTTCAGGTGCACTGATTGGGCATCCTATTTTTACGTACCCATGGGTGATGCCACCTTTTGGAATCCAACTAATAACCAAAAAGACAATAAGATAATAATGATTGCCGCATAAAAAAAAAAAAAAGAAATAACCTTTCGTTTTAAAAGTCCTATAAAATACAAAGAAAATTCATTTTGCCCTTCCCTTGCTTTTACTGGCGACGTCACGCCGGCGTGAAGGCGCACTCGGATGATTCCGCGTACGAACCATCACGAGACCTGACCAGTTTTAGACTTTTCCGAGTCCGTGGCACGGATTTTCACCGTCCGTACGCCTTTTTATTGTAAATTTAGCAGCTCTTTATTCTGTCTGGGGAAAGCAGCTTTTCTCCTGGCCCCATTCATGTCTGTCCAAATCTAGTTGATTCACAGTCATCAGCCAGGTTCCAACAGTAGAGGAACTGTGTTCTCTCTCTCTCTCTCTCTCTGGATTTTCTCATTAAAGTATGAAATAGCAGGCCATGTTCTTGGTGAGGGACCGGGAAGAAATTGGAGAGAATGCGATGGGGTGATCGACACGTCTCTTACAAGGAGAGTACAGGAAGCGAATGCTTCTGGATGCACCACAAGACGTTGAGGAAACATACCTAGAAAAAGACTGATCAGAAGGTGCATTTGCCATGGAGGGGAGGTTCGTGACGATGGAGCGCAACTGACCGGAGAGGCTATAGGATAACCCACGAGTGTCTAGGATCCTCCTTATATCTAGGGTTAATTAACAAACTCTTGAACGTTCTTGAAGATAATTTTGGAATCATTCATACTTGTATTCTAGAGTATTCTTCGATAATTTTGGAATTGTGCATTATCCTAGAGGTCCTCGCTATGGGCGGTGAGGACATCACAGCCCTCACCTAGATCCGATAAGGGCATCCCAACCTTCAATTGTGGGCGACAACCTACTGGCCATTATTGAGGGCTTGGCAACCTGCAAAGGGAAAAATGAAGAAAAGTAAAAAAGAAAAAGGAAAGGAAAAAAAAAGAAAAAAATTCTAAAAATTTACAAGAATTGCAAATCCATGTTGACACCGTCCGTACCACATGGAATGATTAATGTCCATATCAACAATTTTTTACTAAAATTAATCAGAATAATTATATCGAAAAATTATAAAAAAGATTTAGCATTATATTAGTTAAATTAAAAAGTTTAAGATTGAATTTACTATCATATAATAAGTTGAGGATTTTTTCGACAACTGTCCTCGAGAAACACAATACCTGTGTATATATTAGATTGTCATCCTCCTCGTATGTATCGATATCAACTAATTTCATCTTTCTCATATAACTTTTTTCTCAACAGACAACGAAATGATATGGGCCTAGGGGAATCTGCTTCTTTTCTAACAAATTTCATACATCCAAACACATGTAACTCCCATCGTTAGCTCGATCCCCTTCATGTCACGAGATGATGCACTCAATTAGGGTTTGAACAAGCGCAGCTACTCTGCTTCTTCTTCTGTTCTTCTTTCTTGTGACAAGCCATGAAAATAGGTGAGAAGTGAGGACAAGTGATAAGTGGCGACACCACTATGTGTTCGTGCACCTTTATCTGCGGGGGAGTTGCTCAGATAAGTTGCTCTAACCACTTTCCCTTATTTGCACACGACAACTTGGGTAGTTGCCGCTTGGAAACTCAAAGCTTCCAACGTCTTATGATAGCGAAAAAGAAAATCGCCCGTATATTCAAGTCTCACCGTCGTGATCCACTGAGGCTACATAGTATCTTGCCAAATGCGAAAAGGAGGGAAAGCGTGCATTTTGCTAAATTGATCCGTGCAAGCACTGGTGGGCTCTCCATCGATGATCGTTCCCTGGACGCAAGTGCCCTGCCCTGGACGTGCGAGGAAGCCTCCCATTTTTATTTTATTTTTTTGCACGTGGGGACCCTCGGATGATAGAACAATATGCACTCATGGAGGAAAATAGGAGAGGACCAGATATTTAAGAAAACTAGTTTATAGAGACCTTTCCCTGCTAAGGGTGTGCTAAAAAAGACAAAGGGATTTTGATGCAAACGATCCGTGAATTTTGATACGATCCGTGAATTTTGATACGATATGTAATGTGGTTTTTGAACTATAAATTTGTTCGATGTGACTCATGAACTTTAACCCAATGTATAACGTCGTCCTTGAACTTTTTAATTTGTTTAATGTGATCATTGAAATTGTCATACTTGTTCAATTTAGTCAATGTTCGATACCGTCATTTATAAATTCAAATTCAATGACAATATTGAACATTTTTATATAGTTTACGGACTAAATTGAACTTATACCAAAAGTCCAATAATGACAATGAGCAAATTAAAAATTCAAGGACGATAATGTATATTAAACTAAAATTCACTGATCATATTGAATAAATTTGAAGTTCAGAAGCTAAATCACATATTAAACCAAAGTTCAACAACCATTTGTGCAACTTATGCAAAAAGGTTGAGAACCCAAAATCCCGGTCCGGGCTGCTCGATCCGAATAGACTGTTTTTGAGCCTTGATAGGCTTGAGCCCGCCTATTGTTTTTCTTTTTTTTTTTTTTTTTTTCTTTGGGAACGATCCAAGTCTTCGGGCTTGAGAAATTCAGCCTTGGAAAAGCGAGTAAAATTATTCATTAAAAATAACACACACACACACACACACAGATATATATATATAGAAACGATGTGAGGATAGGGATAAAAGATAAGTTCAATCACAAATTTAAACATTAAATAAGTGAAAAATAACGCGTTGGAAAACGCGTTGGAAAAGTCTAATCTCATTGCTTTCGACAAGCTTACCATGTGGTGGTAATTATGGGTCTCACGATTCTTGTCGGATTAAAAAATTGATCCTCGCTAAAGTTGAGGGGAGTGAGATTTTTAAATTAATGCACTGTTGATCATGTTATGATTGGATGTTTGAACTTGAATTATGAATGGTTTGTTTGTTGCAAACTTTTTTTGAAAAAAAGAAATGGTCAAAACATACATTCCTGGCAAAATTTTATATTACTCAAATTTTTCACAAATTATGAAAAGCTATGTTCGAGCACGCGGGGATCCTCTAAATTTATGGGGAAATTTTTCGTGTTAAAATCACCTCCTAAGAGATCGACATAGCAGCACAACCACATTTGCATACCCACATCAATTCTCCCTAAATTCGATCTTATCCTCTTCTTTTCTTTTTCTTTTCCCTTTCTCTATTCATCCCAGACTGCCCTCCTCCATTTCTCATGAGCACAATCGGTGTTGCAGGCCAAGGACCAACCGGGGAGCCGCCATTATCCACCGTCGCCGCCTCGCCATGGCCGCAAAGTTGTCGTTGTCCTCAACCGGAATGAGCCGCTGCAAGTTCGGCCGGCCACGCCAGCTACACCTCCAGACCACGCCTGGTTTCATGGGCTTATAGTTGGGCTTTGAGAGCGAGTAGCAAGTAATGGTCATCTTGATCACTCTAAAAGGCCCAATTTTGTTCTCGTGCAAAGTTAGCATTTTTTCTTTTCCAGACGAGTAGTTAGCTAAATACGTAGTTTTTTTTTTTTTCTTTTTTTGCCATTAAATAATTAGCGAATTGATACCCACTCACTTAGAAAATAATTCTGGCCGTCATATTGTTTCATTCTTGACTTTAATTAACCTTGGCTTTTGCATAGTGCCCATCGACGGGACCTCGCCAAAATTTATTTGTGCTTGTATCTACCACCCGCGGCTCCGAAAACTGTGACATCCCTTAAATTTGAGATATATCCATTCATCTGTTTTTCTACTAGCATCGAAACATAATTAAAAAAAAAAAAAAAAAATATGTAACAACATATGTCGACATATGGGTTTGTCTAATAAAATCAGCCTCAATATATTTTAGAGGTGACATTATCACATCCGGAAATTTAATTGAACTAAGAAAACCATCAATTTGTGAATCTTATGGATATCTTTCACCATCATTTGAGTCATATGGTTAAATAAGAAAATCATCCAAAAAGTTAAAAATTTATTATACTTTTGCCAATTCAATCTTAAATTTTTTAAATTTGCCAACTAAGTTTTAAACTTTTTCATATTTTACCAATTAAATTCATTCGGTCAATTTTAACTGGAGATCGCTGATATAGACGCCAACCATCCTATGTGGCATGGCTGATACAGACGTAAACATTTTTTTTATAATATTTATAATATTTTTGAATTATTTATTTATTTTTTTTTTTTTTTTTTTTCTTTCTTCTCTTCTCCTTTTTTTTTTTTTTTTTTGCTTTTCCCCTTTTCTTTTCTCTTCTTTTTCCCTTTTTCCCTTCACCGGCTACTACAGGGCCTTGTTGATGGCTAGTGGAGGTCGCTAGCCTCAAGCGAGGGCCGCCCATGCTAGATTGGGCAAGCTGGTGAGGGATGCCCTCACTTGCTTTGGCAAGGGTGGCCCACGCTTGCCTAAGCAAGGGTGACCCTCACCAACCTAGTTTGAGGTCGGTGACTTCCGCAGGCCATACCACGTAGCACAGTTTGCATCCACGTTGGTTCTTCTTGCAAAATTGGCTGGAGGACAACTCATGACTAGCATCCTTTCAAAGAAGCGCTCAAAAAAATTATCATCATCTTCAATCCAAAAAAAGAAAAAGAAAAATTATCATCTAGCATAACATACCAGGTTAAATCAGACCCAAATAGAAACTTGTGCAAGCTCCACAACTCGTCCAAGAAATGTGATAGGACTAGCAATAAAGGAGCCACCCTTATTCCAAGAGAAGTTGAAGAGTGAGATTGAATCCGAGCTTGTCCACGCATCCGATCATACTTATGTTTATTGAAACTATTAAATCAATAAGTCATAAGACAAGTAGATATATTAAGCGATCCATTTCCCCTCAATGCGATAAGGGATTTCTTGTGCCACCAACACACTCGCGAACACATGACAACAAATTCCCTCTCACTTTGTGGACCTGATCTACTAGCCCTAGTCCCCTTCAATTCAGATTTTCATCCACACCAACATGTCTAACCGAATCTACTCACCTGATTGCATTTAAATCCCGAAGCTCTCTCTACTCCGTCTATCGTTCGATTTGGAATGCCTTTGAAACTCTCGAGAGTCTCTCGAATTTGCCATTAGGGTTGACATTAGGGGTGTGCATGGTCTAGGTGGGCGGTTCCTAGCCTAGAACCGAGAACCATCCGCTAAGGATCGGTTCCAAAAAATTGAAACCGGGAACCACCCATTGTGCATGGATCCACCCGAGAACCGGACCGTTGGTCCAGTCCGGTTCCCAGGTGGATCCATGGAACCGGTTTCACCAATAATAATATCGTTTTTCAAATCCCGCTATGAGTACTTTTCATATTGAGTAATATTTTTCTTTAAATCGAACCGACTTAATTAAGGGTACCATTTTTCTTTATTTTATTGGAAAACACTACCAAAAAAGAGAAATAGGTTTTTTTTCCTATTTTTGAATCATTTTAGTTGAAATCTAAAATATTCTTTAAATTCAAAATTCTACATGATTTTTATATGTAGATCATCTTTTCTTTTATCATCTAACAATGCTCGATCTCTTACAACATTTGCTTTACTGAATTTTTTTTGTAGAAACAATTTCATCGGTACTCCATATATTCTTGAACATAGTGTCATATGTGAGTCCTGAAAGTATTCTTTGAAGGAGCCATTTGTTGAGTTGTTGAAAGGCAACTTACACACTTTACTAAATTCTTATTAAAACATGGAAACCATGAGAGGAGATGGAGCCCTAAAATTTAGATTTGCCAATTAGTAATTTCGAAATTTAATATAATCGGTCCGGTTCGGATGGGTGGATCCGCCCATATAACCGGGAATCGAACTGGTACCCACCGGTTCCCATAATTTGGAATCGGGAATTGGATTGGTTCCCTCAAGAACCACTAGTTCTGGGTGGTTCCGGTCCGGTTCCGGGCGGTCCGGCGAGTCTCGGTTCTTTTGCACACCCCTAGTTGACATCGCGCCGATCAAGCTGGGCTTCCAATGGGGGCTCCTCCTCTCGTTGGTGTAGCTTGTAACTCTATGTCGTCTTAGGATTAGTCAACACATCCTTTAGGCGTTTCCGTCCTCAGCCACTGTCAGCAAAGTTATTTTGTTAAAGAAAAACTGGGCTCCCAGTGAAATTCAAGCCTGCCTTTGACCATATCGGACTCGTGTCTCTCTGCACGAATGGCTAGCCCGAACAAAAAGCAAGATATGTCGGCCCGAATTGAATTGGACAGGACCAATTCTGGGCCGGGTTTCGGCCGAGCCCGAAATTCAATCAAGTCAAAGAGGATTGAGGAGGGATTTGAGAGAATGAGAGTCGAAGAGAGGGACCATTATCAATTTATTAACTGTATAAAGAGACAAAAGGCTTGGTAGCCCGACCAGATCGAACCCTTGACTACGATAATGAACATTACATTACATGTTTATTATAAACTGACTGATTATTATTACAATGCTTGCTAGCAGTAATCGTTGCTTCTATGTAATTCATGTTACTGCAAAACCTGCAATAGCTACTATAGTTTGGCTCTAACATTTAATCCCGAAAATACGCGGCCGTTTCCTTTTGCGCACCCGACAGATGTTGGAGTATACTAACTATAAATATATACATATATATATGTATATATTAATTATAGTTCATTCATTTATATTATTTGTATAATGATAATGACACTCACAGCAATTATTTCGACATAAACATATATTATAAAATCAATACAATAGCTAATCACGAATATATATAATAGTAGTAATAATTAATTCGATAAATTATGTTATCTTTTAAAAAAACTCAGTTATGTATTCTCAGAAATATATTAGAAATACAATAATTAACTTCAGTCGCTCATTAATAAGTATGGTTATCTAAACTTTCAATTAAATGTAACATTACATAATAAGATGATGATCTCAATTATTAATTATATGTGTGTGTGATGATGATCTAAAAATTATATAAACATTTGATGTAATGAAGTGTAATATTTGATAATGTGTGTGTGTGTGTGTGTGTATAAGGAATTTAACTCACGATTGGCTATTAAAGTGATAAATATTGTATTCTCCATAATTCTGATTTTAGTGGTACCTCGGAATTGTGATTTCATATCCTCCTTATAGCATATGCTACTCATGAGATCATATAGTTGAAGAGTTATTACATTACTTAAATCAATCATCACAACAGTTAATATAAATTCTATCATATTAGATCGCGCTTATTATTACACTGGAGCCTAACTCCATTTTCATAACCAACTCAAACGGGCTATAAGTATTGCTACATTAAAACGATCGACTCTATACCAATTTGCTAGGTCAACGGAAGAGTAAAATTTCAACGAACTTTTTTAAGCTATGCTATGCTCTGCCGAAAGATAAACCGAATCTATAGGACATTTATACAAAACACCAAAAAGTACATTAAGATCCACGTACGAGCAGCAACTTGCCTCCATTCTTGGAGAAGACAATCTGGTCTGGTCTCCACTAGGAGTTCACACAAAACCAGAAGACACATATGAAAACCTTAAGCTAAGCAAGCCTCTTCATTTCCCAAGAGATTACGGTCATCAAATCCCAAGAGATTACCCTGAGATCTTTGACTTTCTCCAGCTGCGGTTGCTGCCAAAGCTCAATAGTTTAGAGGCAAAAGCCAATCGAGTGGAGAAATGTATAGAAAATGGCACTGAAAGCGTCGAAAAGTTTTGCTTATTTTGATGCCGAAAATTTTCGTTGAATTATTTTAGTGCCACTTTCATAAATTAGAAAAAGAATGTCACTTAAGTGCCAACTTCAATTTGAGTTGCCGGAGATTTAACGTATTAATATTTTATTAAGAGCTTTCCTAACATAATAATTATTTTGTCACTGAGAACAAAACAAAATATCATGAGCCACATATTATTGATTTTCTTTTTTGGTGTGGTTGATAATAGATTGTTAATCTCATAATGGATTATGGATACTCACTTAATCATTCCAATCAACGTGGCTCATAGCATGCCTAGTCAACATATATATATATATATATCTTGATATAATGTCATCTACGTGTTATGCCCCAAATATAAACCCTAAATCGAACAATGAAGCAAGGACAAGCGGTTTTTCCTAAATTTGAAACCCCAATTCGGTTTTTCCCCCAAAATTAATAGCTGAATCTTGCAATTGAAAGCAAGAAGAGGACAAGCGGCTTCGTTTCAATGAAGCAAGGACAAAGGTGAGTATTATTGTTATTGTGGACTTGGAAGCTGAAGAAGAACATCTTGGACTCAATTGAATCTTGGGATAAGATTCCATGGACCAAATACATTAAATCATTCATCTTTTATCTATTATGAGATTCCTCCTCTAGTACCGAGCCCCAAATTTTTCTCTTAGATTCGAGCGTCAATTTTTCCTTAGACTGCTAAACCCAAGCTTTTTCCCATGCCAATTGAGCAAGTGAGAGAGAGGATGATATTCGTCGAGTGAGTGACTGAGCGAGAGCGATAGAGATGGCACACAAGTGAGTGAGCGACGACGACCGATGACTTCGAACCGTCGATGACAGTGAGAGGGAGAGAGACTAGCAAGAAAACGTAGCACAAACAAAAGAGAAATCTGTCTATTTTGAGAGAAGATCCGGCATCATTTAGCCAAGCTAGTCACCTCAGAAGTCCATGTTGCACTCCTTTTTTCATATATAAAAGCCATGTCATATTAAACATTTTATTATGAAAGCCATGTAGGACTTTTGGAAGAATTTGTCGCATGAAGCACTTAAATAATTATTTTTTTATGTAATTTGGTGCTAAAAAAACTAGCGAAAACTTTTGACACTAAAGTGAGCAATGTTTTAAAGTTTTGGCACTTTTAATATTATTTTTCCCAAAAATCTATCACAAACATAAGGTTTACTAGTAATACATCAATTGAAATACCCTAGTTTTTCTATCAATTTGATTATTTCATCATAATTTAACTAATTTCTAACATATAAGAAGGTTACCATGGTTTGAATTTGAACCGATCGGGTGAGGCTGTTCATGTCCGACTCTCGAGTTAAATTGATCCGGTTGCTCACTTGTATATCAACATATCAGCCTATTGGATTCAAATGACTAACATGACCTCCTCATTTTCTGACTCATGTTTTCATTATTGTTTTTCACAATATTCTTTCTTCCCTCCTCTTTTCTTCCTCTACCCCCATCCCCAAGCAGCTCCTCCGGCTTCATGCGGCTGTTGTCACTACATGCTGTTGGAGAAAACTTCCCTACTTGTTTTGAAGCTGACAAAACATTTCCATCAGTCTAGTCTGAAGATTATAAGACTCTTTCGTCAAAGTCTGAAGACCGTTAGACCGTCAGACTCAAGACTTAAAATCTGCCCTCATTGACTGTTTCTAGACTGTCGAAGAAAAGACTTATCCAGATTTATATAAGGATTTGATTCTAGTGGTTAAAGAAGATCTCACGGCTGGAGATAGCATCTCAAGATCTCTTATTCGTTTTTAAATTAAATCGAGTAAGTTTGATTCGTTGATTAGCAAATCGTACATGGAAGGTTCTACTTATGGAAACCTAGATCCCGATTGTATGGGTGAGCAGGATCAGTGGGCTATCCTCACATTCCTTTGGTAACTCGAGATCTTCCTAATTGATTCTATCCAACGGGAATATTAGTAGGAACTCCTTTGGAAGGTGCCAACGGTTATGGAGGCATGTAGGAGTATTTAAGGAAGACGTTCTACTTACTCGAGAGTATGCGCGATAACAAAATTTCAAAGTCTGAATCTCCTTATTCTTTGCTGATTCAATTGTTGAGCGAAAAGTTTGTACTCAAAAAAGAGTCTAAACATTTGTGAAATCTTGAGGAAGTGTAGTAGAGTCTCTATACTGTGGAATCAATGACGTGATACTGTAACGACTCTTTTGAATCATAGTGAAATCTAGCCAATGGGCTATCAATGCGGGAAAGTGGACGTAGGCTTGGATTAAGCCGAACCACTATAAAACTTCGTGTTCTTTTTCTCTTCTCTGATCTATTTAATTCAATTCGTAACTTTATTTGCATAAGTGTGATTTCCTTGCAGAGTCTATTGTCTACTAGACTCAGGTCAAAAGTAAGATCTTATCTTATATTTCGCAAAATTTGGTTTAAGCACCTATTCACCCCCCTCTAGGTGCACATACTAGCACTCTCAATTGGTATCAGAGCTTGTGTACTCATTTCATTTTAATTTTTTTACTTCAAAGTTAAAGATCCATGGCTAGTATGTTGGCTCTAGGTTTGGTTGAAGGGCAAAGCAACACCAGACCGCCTTATTTTGATGGAAATGAATACAATATATAGAAAAACAAGATGAAAGCATTCCTAAGATCGAAAGATCCTCTGGAATGGGATGTAGTAGACAAATGAATCATTCCTAAAGCTACAACAGTCTCAGAAAGAGGAAAAGAAGTTGCAGAGGCCAGCGACATGACTCAAGAAGAGATAACCAAGAGACAAGCTCTTGATGTAAAAGCAATTTATTCCTTATATTATGCATTATCTCCTACTGAGTATAACAGAATATCCTCTTGTGAAACAACTAAAGAAGTTTGGGATATGCTGCACATTACCTATGAAGGAACAGATCGAGTGAAAGAAACCATAATCAATATTCTACTCGGTCAATATGAAGCCTTCAAGATGAAGCCTTGAGAATTTATCACTGACATATTTAGTCGTTTTACAGAAATTGTGAATGGTCTTGAATATCAAGGTCAACCAATCTCAGGATCTATGAAGGTTAACAAATTGTTGCGTGGACTTTCCAAAGATTGGAATCACGTAAAGACGTCAATAAGGGAAACTCAAATAATCATGCCATTCTCCGTTGACAAATTGATTGGCACACTTCAATCCTATGAAGTGGAGCAAATTAATGAGGAAGAAGATCCCAAAGGTAAAAAATCTATTGCTTTAAAATCTAATGATGATTCTGATGTTACAGATTCTGAAGACGTTATGGATGATGAAGAACTTGCCATCATGATAAGAAGATTCAGAAAGCTTAACAGAAAGGGAAAGAGATTCAATTGGAAGAAACAAAGTTCTCAAAAGTTTCAGAATAAATCTGCTGAAGATGATGAATCCAATAAACATGTGATCTGTTTTGAATACAAGAAAAAAGGACACATCAGACCCAACTGCCCCTTGCTGAAGAGAAAGAAAGGAAAAGCTGAAAAATACAGAAAGGCACTCAAAGCAGAAACTTGGAGTGATAACGAATGTGAAGAAAGTGATGATGATTGTGCTAATATTTGTTTGATGGCAAAATTAGAATTAGATTCAAACTTTGAGACAGATTCAAACTCAGATAGTGAAATCGAGGTAAGTAACTTAAAAATTCCTACTAAAGTTTCTAAATATATTGATGAACTGTGTCTTAGTCTCAAAACCTCTCTTAAGAGGATTTCCAAACTAAAAAGGGAAAATTCGACACTAAGGCAACATGAGTTTGTTTGGAAAGAAAAGTTCGAAAATTTAGATAAAAATTTTATTGCTTTGAAAGAAAATGTAGAATCTCTTTCAAATTGATATTTCAAATATTTCAAAAAGGTTTTCTATAGGGTCTGAGAAATTAGAAAAGATTCTTTTAGCACAAAAACCTTACTTTAACAAATCAGGTTTGGGAATGACTTCTGAAACCATTCCTCTAATCGATTTTCCAAAAGTAAAAGAAAGAATCAAATAAA
The DNA here is from genome assembly GCA_014182515.1 of Eucalyptus microcorys. Classification (NCBI taxonomy): domain Eukaryota; kingdom Viridiplantae; phylum Streptophyta; class Magnoliopsida; order Myrtales; family Myrtaceae; genus Eucalyptus; species Eucalyptus microcorys. The sequence goes on from CM024569.1 coordinate 12,594,682, forward strand.
GACCTACAAAAGAATTTTATAAAAATCATTTTCAAAAATTCTTTGTAAAACCTGTTGACCGTAGTGCTCTTAAATATTCTAAGTGCGACAGCTCAAAACACTTTGAGAAAGAATGTCCTATGGTTTGGAGGCCTATTAAGAAAGATTGGGCAAAGACCATATATTACACTAACTCAATTGGACCCAAGAAAGTGTGGGTACCAAAGAAAGCTTGAGTTCCTTTTTTGAATGCAGGTCACTATCAAGAAAAATGTGAAAAGGTACTTAGATAGTTGATGTTCAAGGCATATGACAGGAGATTCAAGATGTTTTATAAAGCTTAAGCAAGTGAATGGTGAAAAAGTGTCTTTTGGTGGAAACAGCAAAGGAGAAATTATTGGTTGTGAAACAGTAAAAATTGGAAGTCTCATAATAAACAATGTTTCCTTAGTAGAATGATTCAATTATAACTTGTTGAGCATCAGTCAACTCTGCGACACAAGCTTCAGAATTAACTTTCAATAAAGAATATGTTCGGGGACCAGTAAAGACTTCACTCAAACTTTCACGAGATGAAGATATGAGAATATTTATCTTCTGGATATCAATCGAGAAAAATCTCAATGTCTAATCTCAATTCAAGATGAAGCAAATCTCTAGCATCGGAAACTTGGTCATATCAATATGAAGCAAATTGCCAAGATCTTCTCAAAGAAGCTTGTTCGTGGACTACCCAACCTGACATATCAAAAGTCTGAATTATGCACACCATGTGTGTTGGGAAAACAGGTTAGAAGTTCTTTTAAACCAATAAATTAAGTTTCCACTAATCGTGTTTTGCAGCTCCTACATATGGATCTCTTTGGACCTACTAGAACTCAAAGCATTGGTGGAAAGAAATATGGTTTAGTAATTGTGGATGATTATTCACGATTCACTTGAGTATACTTTCTTTCAAGTAAGCCTGAAACTTTCTTTTATTTTGAAAAGTTTGCTAAGAAAGTACAGAATGAGAAAGGGTATGTTATTTCAAGCATACAGATAGATCATTGAGGTGAGTTTGAAAATCAAGAATTTGCTAAATTCTGTGATAAATCTGGTTTTTAGCATATGTTCTCATCTCCATACACTCCCAAACAAAATGGAGTTGTGGAAAAGAAGAATAGATCATTGCAAGAAATGGCTAGAACACTTTTAATTGAAAGCAACATTTCTTCTCATTTTTGGGCTGAAGCTGTTTTTACAGCATGTTATGTTACTAATAGAATTTTCCTAAGGCCAATTCTGGAAAAAACTCCTTATGAGTTATTCAAAGGAAAGAAGCCAATTGTTTCCTATTTTCATGTGTTTGGTTGTAAATGTTTTATATTGAAAAATGCAAATGATCGAATTGGTAAGTTTGAAGAAAAATTAGACGAAGGAATCTTCATTACATATTCAACCACCAGCAAAGCTTACAGAGTATACAACAAAAAGACTCAGTCTGTGGAAGAATCAATGAATGTCAAATTTCAAGATCAATCGATTCAGACTCAATCTAAAGAATCTGAACCTGCTCCAAACCCTACAAAGTCTACTTCCCCCAAAGCAGCTCAGACTTCAGAAGGACAACAACGAACGAATACAGAAGAATCAAATGAAGAAGAAGTTCAACAATCTGTCAGACCAACCAGCAACTGGAAGCATAAGTCTAGTCATCCTAAAGAACTCATTATTGGTAACATTGATGAAGGGATTTGTACAAGATCCAAAAGGCATAAAGAGTCTAGTGATGTGGCTCTTATTTATGAAATAGAACCCAAAAGCATAGAAGAAGTTTTAATTGATGAAAGCTGGATTGAAGCAATGTAAGAAGAACTCAGGCAATTCAGAATCAATGACGTTTGGGAATTAACTCCTAAATCAAAAAGTAAATCTGTTATAGGAGCTAAATGGGTTTTCAGGAACAAAATGGACGAGAAAGTAAAGGTAATAAGAAACAAAACAAGACTCGTGGCCAAAGGATATACACAAGAAGAAGAGATTGATTATGATGAGACTTACGCATCAGTAGCAAGGTTAAAAGCAATTAGATTATTACTTGCTTTTGTTTGTTATAAGAATTTCAGGTTATTCCAAATGGACGTCAAAAGTGCATTTCCGAATGGATTTATCAAAGAGGAAGTCTATGTGGAACAACCTCCCGGTTTTGAAGACTCAAGAAAACCAGACTCTGTTTTCAAACTGAAAAAGACGCTATATGGCTTAAAACAAGCTTCTCGAGCTTGGTATGATAGGTTAAGTAAATTTCTAATCCAAAATGGCTTTGTCAAAGGTAAAGTGGACACTACTCTGTTTATTAAAAGGGAAAATAAAAACTTTCTACTTGTTCAAATCTACGTTGATGATATCATTTTTGGATCATTTAATGAAAATCTGTGCAATAAATTCTCTAAGTCTATACAGGATAAGTTTGAGATGAGCATGATGGGTGAACTATCATTCTTTCTTGGACTACAAGTGAAACAACTGAAGGAAGGAATTTTCATTCATCAAGAAAAATATGTAAAAGAACTTGTTAAAAAGTTCGGTTTGGAGAATTGCAAAAAGACCGATATACTAATGTCAAGTTCTTCGAAGCTGGACAAAGATGAAGAAGGAAAGAAAGTTGACCAGAAGCTGTACAAGAGCATTATTGGTTCACTTCTTTATCTTACTGTTTCTAGACTTGACATTCTGTTTAGTGTTTGCATTTATGCTAAATTTCAAACAGATCCCAAAGAATCTCATCTAAGTGCTGCGAAACGCATCATCAAGTACATTGCCACAACATCTAAATTAGGTATGTGGTATCCTAAAGAATGAGACTTTACTCTCCTTGGATACTCAGATGCAAATTTGGCAAGATGTAGAGTTGATAAAAAGAGTACTTCCGGTACTTGTTAATTACTTGGAACCAGGATAGTATCTTGGTTTTCGAGAAAGCAAAGTACAGTAACTCTTTCAATGGAAGAAGCAGAATATATGGCTCTTGGAAATTGTTGTTCTCAAATCTTATGGATAAAACAACAACTAAGAGACTTTGGAATCGAAGACTTATGCACTGAGATCAAATGTGATAACAACATCGCAATTAATCTCACCAAGAATCCAATTCTTCATTCAAGAGCAAAGCATATAGAGATTCGACATCACTTTATTAGAGACCACGTTCAAAATGGAGAAGTCTCAATTCAATTTTTTGACTCAAAGAATCAGCTAGCGGATATTTTCACAAAGCCACTGGAGAAAAATCTATTTGAATCTATTCGATCCAGACTTAATATCCTAAAGTCTGAAGAAACTCAGACTCGGAGATAAAAGTCTAAAGACGCTCAGATTCAGAAGTTCAAGGATCAAGACTGTAAGTTATTTCAGTTCTAGCAATATATTTTCGGATAAAATCTCAAAAAGGTACGATTGTTTATTAATTAGTAACTGATTGATGTTATCTTCCCAAGTTCATTGAAATTATAGAAATTATTTTCGAAAATGAAGTTATCTTTTTGAAATGACAGTTATCCATTTTTCAAAAAGGCAGTTAATTTTAAAAAGGAATTTATCTTCCAACGATTCATATACCTCATTTCGTTTGCTTTATATACTTTGCTTGTCTTTTTCACGAACCCTAAAGGCAAAGGACTTCACTTTTTACCTTCTCTCTCGAGTTTAATCTTTAAAGATTTCATCTTTCTCGTGAATCGAGTTTGGAAACTCTCTCAAAGACCGTGACAATGTCGTTCCAAAGAAAGTATTCAAGGATTGCAAGTAGAGGACCACGGCATGTACGTGAGGGACCTACGCATTTTGACCTTACCGAGGAAGAAGATATGTCAAGGCAACAGCAGAGTCCACAACATTCTCAACCGCGTCAAGATAGTCCTCAGAATGTTCCGCAACTCCAAGAGGAGGAGGAAATTTTGGAGGATGTCGATCCTGTAAGAACTCTTAAACCTGCGTTTACTTTCAAGCTCTACTCTGCCCTAAAGGATGGAGGTTCTCCGATGATCTTCATTGATGAATTTCTGAAAGAAAAGGGGTTAGAAATGAAACCCATTTTTTTACAAACGATGGAACGTTTGGGGATTGCTTCTGCCGGGTCGGCAGAAAAAGCTTTCGCAAATTTCCCAAGTGATCCACGTTTTGGGGGTCCTAATCAGTCTAATGGAACGAATGATGATCAAAAGATGTTTGCCAATTTCAAGCCTAGAATGGGTATTGCCGCAAATATTCGAGGAAGAAGGGTAGATTTGTTTCGCTCTGAGGAACATACGCGACTATACTCTAAGTTGCTGAAGCGTGGGGTAATGAACCCAAGAAGTGTGGATTTTGATTTTCTCGACTCCCTAAATGTGAAGCTAAAGGAGAAATTTTCGTTACTACAACTAGAGAGATTTTGCTCTAAGACAACAGTTGCCCATCCATAACTTACTGCTTATTTCTATTCCAATCTAAGCTTCTTGGACGCGAATAGATTCTCTTTCAATGTTAGAGACCAAGACTATGTGGTGGACCTGGACATTCCGGCCGATGTGATTGGAGTAGAGAGAGGGATGCTTCGATCAATAAGTGTGTCTATTGTCGTGCGACTGTGGAGCTTGTTCGAGACAGGATGGCTGAAGGTCGAATTTCATACTCGAGGATGAATGCCTCAAATATCTTGCTGCATAAGATTGTTATCAACTGTCTTAGACCCAAGTCCACATCAAAGACTGATATCTCCAACTCAGAAGCAAAACTGATGTATGCTATCAACTCTGGTGAAAAGTTCTCTCTGCCGCACACTATCATGCTTCACATGTACAGATTGATGGTCAAGGACAAGGGACAGCTTCCTTATTCGGCTCTTATTATTCGTTTGTTCAGACATCTCAACATTCAGCCTCCTAAGACTCTGTGCACTCACACTTGTGATCAAATGGTGATAGGACTGAAGATAATTTCAAAAATGCATCTGAAAGAACTGAACAAGGCTTTAGAGCATTTTAAGGAAAAGACCCCTGTCAAGAATCGACAAGATCCTGTGGCTGCAAAGAGAAAAGGCAAAGAGTCTATGTCAGCTCCGTCAAGGAAAAGGAGAGCACTCATCTTGCAGGATGAAAGAGATGAGGAAGATGTCACAATTTCTTCTCTTGCTTTAAGGAACTTGCAGCGGCCTGTTACAGAGACAGAGGATAAAGAGAATCAAGAAAGAGAAGAAGCTGAGAAAAGAAGTGAAGAGAGGGAATTAATAAGGAAAGAAGCAGACGAAGAACGAACTGCAGAAAATGAACCAAGTGGAGAACACCGTCATCATACCATTGAGGAGAAAACTAAGCATGAAGAATACTTCTCTCCAGCTGAAGGCACTGGTATAGGGGGAACCGCTGAGAAAAGAGGTACCCCTTCACTTGCTTTCACTAGTGATGGTGTTAGTCGTTCTCCTGCAGACCCAGAAGAGGTATATGCTTCTCAATTTCCTGAAGAAGATGTTGAGGTCTCTTCTCCAAGTCTGGGTGCTCATGCTGAAATCTCATCATCCGCTAATATTCCACAAACTGATCATGCTAAAGCAAGCACTTAAACTGACAACTCAACAGATTTTAAAAGGTTGCTTGATGTTCTTATGGAGTTGAGAGGATAGATTTATGCCTTGGGATGCGAATTTCAAACTATGCATAATGCTGCTCAGGTTTCTTCAGTTTCTTTGCTCGATCAAATTCAAGCCATTTCTATTCAAATTCAAGCAAATGCCAAAGGTGAAGAAATAGCGCAACTAAAGGAGGATCTGAGAAATCTGGAGGAAACTGTCAAGTTGATAGGAGATTTCTAGCTCATTCGCGTTCCAAAACAATCTTGCATTTATCTCTTTTTGTTTTCTTCTCTACCTTTTTAATACTGACAAAAAAGGGGAGAAGTTGGTGCTGATTTGGCTTAGTCTTTAATTTTTGGTTTGGACTGGTTTGTTTAGACTTTGTTTGACTATGCACTTTGGTTTGGATTGTTTGAACTATTTAATGGTTGCAGGCTTGCAGTATCTTAAGCATTGTGGTATTCTTGGCAAAGATAGTTGTTTTTGCAGGACTAACCCATTTTCTGGATGCAGATTCGATACTGTCTCAAACCTAATCCATTTATTTTTATGAGATATTCATGTTTGCTTAAGTATTGTCTTGCAGGTCAAAGGTATCCATATCCAAATCTGCAAGAAAGTTTTATCACTATCAAAAATGGGGAAATTGTTGAAGAAAACTTCTCTACTTGTTTTAAAGCTGATAAAACGTTTCTATCAGTCTAGTCTGAAGATTAGAAGACCCTTTCGTCAAAATCTGAAGACCGTCAGACCGTCAGACTCAAGACTTAAAGTCTGCCACTCATTGACTGTTTCTAGACTATCGAAGAAAAGACTTATCTAGATTCGTATAAGGATTTGATTCTAGCGGTTAAAGAAGATCTCAATAGTATCTCAAGATCTCTTATTTGTTTTTAAATTAAATTGAGTAAGTTTGATCCGTTGATTAGCAAATCGTACATGGAAGGTTCTACTTATGGAAACCTAGATCCCGGTTGTATGGGCGAGCATGATCGGTGGGCTATCCTCACATTCCTTTGGTAACTTCGAGATCTTTCTAATTGATTCTATCCAACGGGAATATTGGTAGGAATTCCTTTGGAAGGTGCCAACGGTTATGGAGGCATGGAGGAGTATTTAAGGAAGACGTTCTAGTTACTCGAGAGTATACGCGATAGAAAAATTTCAAAGTTTGAATCTTCTTGTTCTTTGTTGATTCAATTGTTGAGCGAAAAGTTTGTACTCAAAAGAGAGTCTAGACATTTGTGAAACCTTGGGGAAGTGTAGTAGAGTCTCTACACTGTGGAATCAAGGACATGATATTGTAACGACTCTTTTGAATCATAGTGAAATCCAGCCGGTGGGCTGTTAGTGCGGGAGAGTGAACGTAGGCTTGGATTAAGCCGAACCACTATAAAATTTCGTGTTCTTTTTCTCTTCCCTGATCTATTTAATTCGGTTCGTAACTTTATTTGCATATGTGTGATTTCCTTGCAGAGTCTATTGTCTACTAGACTCAGGTCAAAAGTAAGATTTTATCTTATATTTCGCAAAATTTGGTTTAAGCACCTATTCACCCCCCTCTAGGTGTGCATACTAGCACTCTCACATGCTAGCCGTCTTCATGTCGTGACCAAGTCGCGGTTACCGCCAGAGAGAAGGTTTGGGGATTAGGATTTTGATGGGGTGTGTGTGTGATTCTTTTCCAACATGTGGGGTGGCGCTTTTGTCAAAGTCAAGTTACGAGGTGAGGTAATGTAGCCGTATCTGAGCCCTTTAATAAATGGCAAATTATGTCAATTATCAGGATATAGTGAAAATCGAATTTTTTTCTCTAAATTTTAGAGGACCCAACAAGTAAATACATATTTCGGCAAGAAAGGAAGAACGAGTGCACTGTGCACACATGTTGGCCAATTAGAAATCCACCTAAGCATTAGGTATGGTAGGACACACAGGTAGTAATCATTAAATGGATAAAATTTTGGGATAATTACCCCAAAAAAATCTCTAAACCTATTATACGTATGGTATATTCAGTCATAATTTTTTTAATTTGGCCAATGAGTCATATACCTTTTGACGATTTGTCAAAGTAGCTATTCCATTTAATTTTTGTCAAAAAATGTTGATGTTGACGGTTTTTGTTACTTTTTGAATTTTTATTCTTTGTTACTTTCTCTTTTATTGTTCTTCCTTCTTCCTTTGTTGGTCATCACACTGGCCATAGGCGAAGGTCGACCTTAGTAGAGCTAGAGAATAGCAAGTTCCCACTACTAGATGCAGCAAGGGAGACCCTCGCCATATCCAACAAGGGCGTTGCTGTCAATGGAAAAAGAAAAAAGAAGAAGAAGGAAAATGAGAAAAAAAATTTGAAAATATTGAAAAATGGCAAAAATCATTAACATTAGTACTAGTTGTGCCACATAATGTAGCCAGCGTTGATCAAACTGCCGCGTCAACGATTTCTAGCTAATTATGGCCAAAAGGACTACATTATCAAATCTTCAAAAGTTTTAGGACTCGACTATAGTGGTGAGTAGTTCGAAGTTTTGTGCTCTAAGTTCCGTTTAAGTTCCATATGAAACTTAGAATCTATCCGTCAAAACAAGTTTCCTAATTTTTTGAACTTGAAACTTACCTTATATATCTAGGAACTTGGAATCTACTCTGTTATAAGTTCCAAGGTCTATCTAGATTCCACTTGTATTCTTAATTAAATGATTACAGTGAATCTTCACATCTAATAATCACTATTGGCTGCTATCCACTTATCACAACTCATATTTAGACATACAAAAATTATAAAAAATATTAACAAAGTCTCAATCATGAATATCGTTAGAAATGGAAATTCAGACTAGTAATTTCAAGTTACTTACTCCTTATTGGGCATTATGGAGGACCATAGAATCGTGCAAAAACATAAAATAAGAAAAACACAAAAACTTATTTCAGGTTTTAGATTTTAGGTTTTGAGTTTCGAGTCTACTTGGAACCTACCCGTTAGAACACGTTTTTAAATTTTTAAAATTTGAAATCTACTCTACATGTTCTAGAACCTAACTTTTTTAGATCGAAGAGTTTAGGGTACAATTGGCATTCATACATTAGATCTATGACTTTTTGGGTAACTATCCTCTCAAATTTCAGAGGGCCAAAAAGTCACATGGAACCACCGCTGGTTATTTCAGAAAGTTCAAACCGTTGGACAAAGGAGGCGTGATTTTAGTATAGGAACACCTTCAATAACGGGCCGTACCGCGGTGGCAATAGGCTGCGCACGCATACAAATCAAGGCTTGCGGGAGCCCCATGACTACAAAGGGAGGAGTTAGGAAGAGTCGCTGTACTTTTAACGAACCCTCGTGGGCTGTAGCCGCCCAACCTCCCCCTCTCTAAAAGATCCAGTTGAAATCACATAAAAAACGAGTTCCACTTTACATCACGAAATCCATTGATTAGTTGAAGACAATTATCAAACAGGGAGGGAGCAATCATCTCCGCATCTCGAACAAGGTCTGCCTTGCCACCCTTTGGTCAGACACTATTTATGAGTCACGTGCGGAATATTGTCTTGGCCTTTGATCAGCCGTTGAGGAAATATAGGTAAAAGAGGGCATAGAAGAGAGAGAAGAGAGAGAAGAGAGAGAGAGAGAGTCTGCTCCTCCTTCTCCAACGCCCAGTCTTCGCCACCTAATCTCCCTCAAGGACAAGGCACCGCACGCGCGGGCGCGTGGCCCAACTGACGGGTCGCCCAAGCGCGACCGCGGCGTGACAGCTGTGGAGCTGTCCGGTGAACCAACCAGTCAAAACCTCCAATGCCCCTCCCCGCACGCACGACGCTCGAATCCGGTCAAATAATAAAAACCCTAGCAAAGTGAAACCCACGACGACCAACTACTTTCTCTCTTGTTTCTCTGTCTCTCCAATTCTTGGTTTTCTGGGTTTCCCTTTTATTTTTTACCGGTCGACTTTCGGAGCTAACGACCCTTCAATCCTTTGATCGGCGTCGTCATCATAAGGTGATAATAAGTTGCGGAGTTGGGCGATTCTTGGGTTATTCTCTGTCCTCTCCTCAAAGTCATCATCTACCTTTTCCTCTCTTTCGTCACCTGCGGGTCTCTCTCTCTCTCTCTCTCTTCTTCCCCCTCTCTGCGGGTGCCATGTTTACCTTCTCTTCAACCTCTTAAGATCTCTCCTCTGTTTCTCTTTCTCTGGAGCTATCTATCTACCTTCTCTTCTTCCTTTTTGTCAGTTAGATAAAGCATCAGATTACTTGGAATCCAATCTCACACGTTTGCCTCTCCCCTCTCTCTCTCTCTCTCTCTCTCCCTCCTCCCTCCCTCCCTTCTCTATTTACATGTCTTTGTAACCCAATACTAGATTTTTTTATTTTTTTTTCATTTCTCTTCTCTCTCTGATTTTTTGCCTTTTTCTTGCCCTCCTTTATTACTTCCTTCACATCTAAGCTGAGTGTTTGTGTGTGAGAGAGAGAGAGAGAGAGAGAGAGACCAAGCCAGCCAATAAGAGTTTTGGTCGGCGGTACGACATGGCAACACCGCCGAGCAGCCGGCTTCAGTCCATGTTGCAGTCCGCCGTGCAATCCATAAAATGGAGTTACAGTCTCTTCTGGCAAATCTGCCCCCAACAAGGGTAAACCACTTTCTTTTTGCGTCTCCTTCATTAACTTCTTTCATCAAGACCGAGTTATTAACCCGTCCCGATCTCATCTTTTCTCGCTATTGATTTGACGGATGACACAACCAATTCTCATTAGCTTCAGCAGCGGGTTTTCTTGAAAAATCATCTTCGCAATATGTGTTTCTAATGGTAATTGGGTTTAATTAACTAGGATATTAATATGGGGAGATGGGTACTACAATGGGCCTATCAAGACCCGAAAAACCGTCCAGCCGATGGAAGTCAGCGCGGAGGAGGCCTCCCTCCAGCGGAGCCAGCAGCTCCGGGAGCTCTATGAGTCGCTCTCCGCCGGCGAGACAAACCAGCCGGCACGCCGCCCATGTGCGGCCCTCTCGCCAGAGGACTTGACCGAGACCGAGTGGTTCTACTTGATGTGCGTCTCCTTCTCATTTCCTCCTGGGGCTGGGTAAGTTCTCTCTCTCTCTCTCTCTCTCTCTCTCTCTCTCTCTCTACTCTTTTTGCACGGTCTACCTAATTATGCTGCACATTATTAGTGCTTTCATTAATTACCGTTTTCTTTTGCCACCAAAGTTGAAATGTGTGTGTGTGTGTGTGTTTGTTTCCTTTAGCTCTTCCTCTTTTTCCATCGTTTGCAATCTGCTTTAGAACGTTAGAAATTCCTTGTGTAGCGAGGGAACACTGCAAGCGAAAAGTAGATGAAATAGAAGTTGCTGACAGAATGCGAGATTCTCTCCTTTGTTTTTACACTCCTTGTCACATTGTTTAGATAGATACGGTGGTTTCCAACATTAAAACCCCTCCTTCTGTGACCAAAACCAAAAACAGAAAAAAAGAAAAAGAAGAACCCTCCACGTCAAGAACGTATTTTGTGTATATTCCGTGCGTTGAGAGCGCAAACGAAGAAACAGAAGATGGGTTCTTCAAAATTCAAATGTAAAAGTTACTAGGCCTCCAATAAGATTGACTCGTTACATCACTGCATATCTTCGTAGATTCTACGCATCCACTGTTCTTGTGAAGAGGGTGGTCAGTGTTCTAAAATTTAAAACATCTCTCGAAACATATGTTTAACAAGACAGTATAAGAACTTATATTCCCGCCTTCATTGCCTTGAAAACTCAATTATTTCTGTTAAGTTATAGGGGGGCTATTTATGGTAGGGAGAGGCGCAGAATTCAATTCCATGCTATAAAAGGACTGTGAAGACGAATAATGGCCTAACCGCCCAACTCCTCCCTCGTTCAGTGACAGACAAAAATAAAAACGAGAGGCTCACACACACACACAACAAAAACAAAATAGTTGGAATTAAATGAGCACACCGTCCGTAGTCGGAAGTCTGGACCTAAAAAAGTGGATTGAAGTAATGCGATGGACAACACTTTCCTATCAAATAGCAGACCGGTCGTTTCCATGTCTGCACAGTTGATGTTGTGACCACTCCAAGGCTCTCGGAAACCAAACCTAAGCCTCCTTCGAGCTGAGCGAGTGAATGAGTGACATTATTGTCATTTCGGCTCTCGTTAGGTCGGATTGAGAATGGTATGGTAATTAGGGAACGAAAAAAGTGTTACACTAGCAGCTGATATAGATTATTAGCAGGGGTGAGAGAGAGAAAGAGAGAGAGAGAGAGAGAGAGAGAGAGAGAGAGAGTTAGTTGGGCCTTCCTTCTAGATTTGTCTGCTGAGGGAAGGTCTTTCTACTCCTTCGGAAAACGTCAAGCGACAATGGGGCATCAACCATTTTTCACGTGCAGCTAGAAGCTCCTCAGAACTTCAGGTTTTAGAGTGCTTTCTATTATAGGATTTAAAATGAAAGAGCTTGGACAGTCACCCGGTTTTGGCTCACGTTTCACTTTGTCCACCAGATCGGTGCAGTATCATAGGGGTCTTGAAATCATCCGCGTATGGTGAGCTCCCTGTTATAAAAGAAACAATCCAAAAAAAAAAAAATGTGTAGATATGGTTAGGTATATGGGGAACCATATGGGTCATTTTTGCATTTACTTGATGGAGTTTATGTTTCTAGTTTGTTCATAGGTATATATAATCCATGTAAGAACTAGTCATTCCATTACGTTGATTGAAGAAGGTAACTCAAACTGTAATCGAGTTTCAATAAAAGAGATTAATTTACTTACAACTCAACAAAAATCAAATTTCTCAGGCTGGTAGAGTACGTAGCAAGAAATAAGTAGTAAAAAAATTCACAGATATATTTTCCTTGGAAATTCATATACATACAAGCTTCAAAGATATGAAATGTATTACATGATACTCGAATAGATTTATGTTTGAGTTTTATGATGCCCGGTTGTCAAATAATCTTCTTTTTACTAAAAAGACTCTAAGTGTCTAAATATTCTTTATTTAGAATGTTCTTCTCTCTAGCATAGGTTATTTTGATCATTTCCTCAGTGATCATCCCAATACTCATGTAATTTCTAATGGAAATGACAGACGCCGTCTTTTAATACTAATATTTTTCTTGTGATCTGTTTGAACGAATATTTTTTATACAATGTTTCCAATTTCCATGTACCGGAGACCATGAGTTTAGTAGGGCTGATTAAGTACCCGAGACCAAGATCTGTATAAAACTGCATATATATAGTTCTCGTCGTTTTTCAGTGAGGTCAACTGATTGCACGCTCCGAAACATAGGGCTTGGTGTTTATGCAATTTGCTGTCAAGTCACTAAAATGAAGCTTCGATAAGTGTGTGGGTTCCCAAGAATCCCGTGACTTCCTATTATCGAAGTCTGCATAAGTCTTGAGACTTAAACTGTTGGGAAGCATTGATTGGTCTCTCGACACTGACTCCCCTAGAAATCACAACCGATGAGTTTAGACGCTAAGAATAGGATGCAAAAATCAACTTTGCAAAATCCTCGAGAAAACCCATGTAGGAATCTTGATTTTTGTAATGAAATTCATCTGCTTAGAGGCAATCTGGATGATGTTCGAACTACTTGACAAGTGAAAAATAATTATTACAATGCAGCTTGCCTGGAAAAGCGTACGCGAGGAGGCAGCACGCGTGGCTCACCGGAGCTAATGAGGTTGATAGCAAGACTTTTTCGAGAGCTATTCTTGCAAAGGTATGGATTGAAGTTGTGCATGTGTATTTGTGAGATAATAATGGACGATTATATATGGTTCTGAAGAAAATAATATCCATTTATGCATATAGTTTGTGCGTTTTGCATTATTCTAACTGTGTTCTTTTGGCCTTTGTCGTTCTGCCGCTTCGGTCTCTATTGCAATTGCACCAGAGTGCTCGTATTCAGGTAAGATCTCGGGTGTTAATTTTTTTTACCTATTTTTCTCTTGCTTCTCCGTTTTTCGGATGAAAATTTCGTGAGAGTTTACCTTGACTTTCTCCGCTTGACGAATTTTGCAGACCGTGGTTTGCATCCCTCTTCTAGACGGCGTAGTGGAATTTGGCACCACGGAAAGGGTAATCACAAATTATTTCCATTAACTAAACGTCAATTAAACCTATCCCGATCCTTGTCACAAGCAATTCATCTTTCTTTTATAGTTGAATATTTGTAGTACGGCCTTGAAAAATGCTTAGGTTTTCGATTTTCGTGAAATTTCAGGTTCAAGAGGACATTTCACTCGTCAATCATGTCAAAACCTTCTTCGTTGATCACCACCCCCCTCACCCACCGAAACCCGCCCTTTCCGAACACTCGACCTCCAACCCCGCCGCCACCTCGTCCGGCCACCACCGCTTCCACTCCCCGCCCGTCCCCTCCTACGCCCCGGCCGATCCACCCGCTGCAGCCAACCAAGGGGATGAGGAGGAAGAGGACGACGACGATGACGACGAGGAGGGAGAGTCCGACTCCGAGGCCGAGACCGGCCGGCAGGGGGCGGCGGCGGCAGCGCAGAACCCTCACGGCGCAGGGCCCGCAAACAACGCCGAGCCCAGTGAGTTCGAGATGTCTGAGGACATCCGGCTCGGCTCGCCAGACGACGGGTCAAACAACCTGGACTCGGACTTCCCCATGCTGACCATAAACTCGACGGCCGCGGACCACCAGCGCCAGGTTGACTCGTTCCGGGCCGAGACGACCCGGAGGTGGCAGATGATGCAGGATCCAGCGAGGAGTGGCCTTCAAACCCCGCCGTCAGGTAAATCATCTACTTGTGCAGTTGGAAGTTGAATTCTTCATTCTTTACATGGTTCAATCATCACATTGCTTCTGTTCAAAAAAAAAAAAAAATCATCACATTGCTTTTGCACTCGCCGTGCATGGAATGACAAAGTACCCAATCTCACTGGCCAGCGGGGCCACTGGTGATTGAATGATTGTCCGTCTAATGCACCGAAACTTTAGACAGAAATAGGTCAATGTCCTAGGACCTGAGGCATGCTATAGTCGACCTTCAACTTCTTTATCTGTGAAACTGATCTTTTGAATACCATTAACTGTAAAAAGGGGAGAAAAACAAAAATTACCGCACGCGCTCGGATTTTGATATGCACAGGCCATTTGCAAAGTAAAAATTTGTATATTATGTTCTTAGTCCTCCCAATTTTTGACACATATAAGTAAAATTTGGGCACGATAAATTCTTTTGGTGAAGGTTCTCCATGAGATTCTCAAAAGCATTTCTACCTTAGTCATGCACATAACTAGACACTAACGAGAAATCTTATATTTCATAGGATATTTTAGTTAAGCTTTACTTAGAAAGGTCAACATTTTCAACGCATTAGCAATGTGCCGTTTTTCTTGTGTTATGGATGATCAACGCATTAGCAATAAAAACTTTTCCTTATAGTGATCCAAATTTTTCCTCGCTAACCTTTTGAATTACATGGTATGTATGTTATAGCAAGTATCTTGGGCACTCATTAGCAAGATCCTTTTGTAAGTACATAAAGTGTTTTGCATCTAGCATAGAAGTCCAAACCTCACCTTACAATTCAAATTTAACTCGAGTTTCGAAATATTTGTGCTCTTTCCATTTTTTTTTTTTTTGCAACCCCGTACAATTTTAGGTAAAACGAGATAAAATTTTTAATGAAGTGCAAGTTCCCATGTGGAGTATGGAACATTGCACCAATCTAATTTTCAAAACTTAAGTAGACCCAAATGCTGCATTTATTATGGTTTATGCATTTTCAACATTTATAATTTTTAAATAACCTATATATGGCAAGTCCACATGGTTCATCATCCTATATTAAATGGCCTCGTCCCATGTACTTCCGCGTCCTACGCCAATGTCCCTACGCTCAATGCGCAAGTATTGATTCATGCGCCAATCCAACATTGTTAAATCTAATTTCTGGGACAAAGGGGAAAAAATCAAATCGTTTTTATACAAGGATGAATCGATCCTCGTGACACGTGCACGGTCTACCTAAGTTTCTCTACTTTAATTATTACCAGCGAAACTCCACCTAATCCCACCGGAAGAGAAGGTGGAGAGATCGTGGGTCACTTCTGAGTGGCCCACTGACCTCAAGAGGATCTCACTTTTCGCATTGGATTGTCAAGCTGATCATTAATATAATAACTTCACATCGGTCGGTGGGAAACGAGTTTGGGTACCGACAACGCTAATCATGAAAAAATTAATCACGATTTGTTCGTAATGCCTGCGAAAATTGCTCTGAATTCTACCCGCCGTTAGCATTTCTTTTAGATCGATCGTCGTTTCTTATGCTTTTTTGATGGATGCGCAGTTCCTCCGGCGCTGGACGAGCTGTCGCAGGAGGACACCCACTACTCCCAGACCGTCTCGACCATCCTCCAGAACCAGCCGCGGTGGGCCGACTCCGCCAGCTACGTCTCCTACTCCACCCAATCGGCGTTCTCCAAGTGGACAAGCCGCTCCGACCACCTCCTCCACGTCCCGGCCGAGGGCACCTCCCAGTGCCTCCTGAAGCACATCCTGTTCACCATACCGCTCCTGCACACCAAGTACCGCGACGAGAACTCGCCCAAGTCCCGGGACGGCGACTCCAGCTCGCGGTTCCGCAAAGGGAACCCGCAGGACGAGCTCAGCGCCAACCATGTCCTGGCAGAGCGCCGCCGCCGCGAGAAGCTCAACGAGAGGTTCATTATACTGAGGTCACTGGTGCCGTTCGTGACCAAAATGGATAAGGCCTCCATATTGGGGGATACCATAGAATATGTGAAGCAACTTAGGAAGAAGATCCAAGATCTCGAGGCGAGGAATCGACAAATGGAGGTCGACCAGAGGACAAAACAAGGAGAGTTGCAGAGGACGACTAGTTTGAAGGATCTACGAAGCGCGGCCTCGTCAGGAGAACGGTCCTCCCGAGCAAGCTTGCCCGGGTCTGACAAGAGGAAAATGAGGATCGTCGAGGGCGGCAGCGGGGCCAAGCCCAAGGCTGTGGAGTCACCGCCACCTCCTCTCCCGCCCCCGCCATCCGAGACTAGCGTGCAAGTGTCGATCATCGAGAGCGATGCACTGTTGGAGCTCCAATGCCCGCATAGAGAAGGGTTGTTGCTCGACCTAATGCAAATGCTCCGAGATTTGAGGATCGAGACGACGGCGGTCCAATCCTCGTTGACAAACGGGTTCTTCGTGGCCGAATTGAGAGCCAAGGTAATGCCCTCTTACATTCTCGGAGTTCTAGGTTTTGATTGGCTCTTTCGGTTTTGAATGGCTCCTGATCATTCTGTCCATTACTCCAGGTAAAGGAAAACGTCAGTGGGAAGAAGGCGAGTATTGTTGAGGTAAAGAGAGCAATTCAACAGCTCATTCCCCACACAGACTCCTAATTACATCAGGTGTCATGTATCAGGCAAAAATGCACCAAGAACTGACCATTTCGGACGATTCTGTGTAGGCATGTACAACATAAGTACCTTCTGACAGATCAAGTAGTATTCGCGAACTGTAATCTAACATAGTAATGACGCAGCACGCACAAAATTTTCACCAAAACATGCGGGATAAAATAACAATAGCTTTTCTTCTTTTGGCTTCAACGGTTCCTACTCGTGACCCCATGTGATTCCACGGTATGCGCCAGTGTTTGTTTGTAACAGCAAAACCATGAAGAAGCTAATGGGAACATACCAGCTGCGAAATGCAACCGCCACCATGTTCTGCCATTGTTAACTGAGTCTTCAACTACAAAGAAGAGGGAAATAAAAGAGAGATGCATGCCCAAAGAAAATGGTCAAGAAGCCGGGCAAACTTTTATCATATCAGCGTGAAAAATTTCGAAGCTACAAAAACCAGAAAAAGAAAACTGTTCATAAAGTACCTCAACAGTATTTGATCAGGATCTTGGTAAGGTTTCCTTAAAACTCATGAGCCATTGTCAAGTGGAGAACTGATTAGTTCAGGTAACTCTAACCAAGTTGAGCATCTAGCAAGCAAAACAGGAACTTTATCCTGTTTGGCCACGCTGCTGCTTGAACACCTTAAATGAATTGGAGCGGCCTCATTCCAGTCCAAGTCACTTACGTCTCAACATGAGATACAAGTACGGGCTCTAAGTGATGATTTGCTTGCCTGAGGACTTGCACATTTAATGATTGGTTGGTTGCACTCTTGATTCTTAAACACGATAGAAAGGAAAAGAAGAAGAGGCAGTCTACTGCAGAAATCAAGAATCGAACAAACTTGCATAGCTAAGAAATGGAATTCAGGGTGAAACTTAACACCGAAGATGAGGATTTGTACAAAGCTATCTACTAGGCAATAAATCCAAAAAAGAGGAAGAAACTCAATATCATGCCAAGCCAGATTACCACAGATACCAAAAATGGGTGTAGAAGTAATTAATACCAGATATGGGTCATGACAATCATCAAGGTAAAACAGGCCTATACTAAAGAGGCCCTGAAGAAGGACTGACATGTATGGACAACATTTCTCAATATAAGTTGTATCATTCTTCTGCTGATGGTACCGAGGACGCGAGACCCTTTATAACATGCCGGCATTGGAACCTGCAGTGCACACATAAAAGAATCACAAGGTAAGGTGACACTCTTGTTCATAGAACAGCACACTTCACCTCAAAAATCCAAACTTCTGCTACTTCATTTTTATTCCCATTGCAAATTTGCTAGACTAAACTAGGAGCAACTACCATGTTAAGCCAAATAATAATGTATTCGGTCATGTTGCTCGCTCATGCCCCCTAAAGAAATTGAAGCAGTGAGAACCATTAACTTGGGCTGACTTAGCTAAACAGCTACATATTTTATTCACAAGCACCAAAGCTTTAGGACTTAAAAAATAGGGCCTGAGTTATTTGACGACTAAAGTCCATTATTGGGCTTGATAAAAAGCCAGACACAGAGACATTTTTCAAGCCAAGTTCTAGATACTCATTGATGAGATCATTGCCTCAGCCTTCTCTTCCCCATCTTATTCCATCACCACTTTTCAAACTTTGAAGCACATTGGATCACCATAACTTTTGATAAAAAAGAGTCAAATATTTTATTAATTAAAAAAACTTGTGTCACTTCTAACATACTTAACTATCACGTACCAAATCAAATCGTTGGACCTGCAATCCTTCAAGCTAACACTCATGCCTGTCTGAGGATCTTCATTAATCTCAGTTCTCTCCTGCTGTTGGCTTTTGCACTTAATTCGTAGGCAAAATGGAACAATCTGCAAAAACCAATCGGTATTTGTAAATGGATCACCCATAAAATTGTGCCAATAAAAAGAAACCTAAAGAAAGAATGAAGACATGATAGAAGCTGCAAAGGACACAGAACACTGCATGGCAATGACAACACCAATGCTTTGAGCGGCAAAATTATGAGCAGAGAAAACCACTTTAAAGCTAATACAAACATTGTTTGACTATGTTTGTCTTCGATGGCATATAGGCATGAGACACTATTAATTTATCAGATGGAAAGATAAAATCAATAAAGATGCTATATATCAGATAAAGAAAGAGGTTATTTGGTTGCAATACAACCATAGCAGGACCCATCTATGATGCAATATTCAATTTGGCGTTCTAGGCATTGCCAATTTCTGGAAAGGCCAAAACAGGGTAAGGAGCAGAGAAGAAGAAAACTCATCAAAGCTCAAAACCCGACCTCAAATGCCACAGCATAAAAGGAGAAAGCAAATGAGTGCCCATTACACTAACCTTCTTGTTGTATCTGAAGTCACGTTTTGGAAGAAAATATGAAGGTTGATTAAAAGAAGTCGGAGCTTTGACCAAGAGGAACAACTTTGTTGGACCTATTCAAATTGAGGAAAAGAAAAGATTCTTCAGATGCAGCATAATCACCTCAACCAGACTTTGATGGACTGATCACGGTCACCTATCTACCTGGATAGCCACCAGACCCTGCACCTCCAGAGACCAATGCCCGAATAGCCTGTTCAATTAAGTAAATGACATTAAGTCCTGTCCAAGTACAAGATGAACTTAAGAAGAAGCTAAAGCTCACCTTTCTCGAAAGCACTTCCGCCACCCTGTTCTTGGTGAAATCACTCGCGTCTCGCGAAACCATCTTCCCATGCGAAAAGCACAATCGGTAGACATACCGAGGCCTCAATGGACTACCTCCGAGAATCAGAAGAATTTCCCGGACGTGGGGATTTTCGCTAATCACGAGCCGCAAGGCATCCTGGAGACTCGAGACGGCGCTCATCAGCTTCTCCGAGCTCCTAAATCCCCGCTTGAGTTCCCTCATCCTCCCACTATGTTTCCTCCTAAACGACGCTCTCATCCCGCTCCGCGCTAGCTCGGCCTCCTATAAATCGAACTTGCTTAGGGAAACTACTAATCGAGGCCAAAAAGGGTCGAAGGGCAAAAGAGTCGGTGTTCATCTCACGTACCATCTCCGCGTATTCGCTGCGCATCGAATCGAATTCAAGGCTCATATCCTGCAAAATTCTGTCATTTACAGATACCCAGCATGAGTTATCAGCAGAATAAAACTAATTTCGCACGAATTCTTCGCGGCGGAACTCAATCAATCCAGGAACGAAGCTGAACTACTGCAGCATCCAACATCGAGCATCGACTCGAAACGGACGGTGCAACTCAAATGTCGTCATACAGTCCGCAAATCAAGCTCAGATCTCGAAGGAAAATGCAAGAAAACGAAAACGATTATCAAAAGAAGGAAGCGAAAGAAGCAAGGCTTGGATCGTCGGAGAGAGGGCTACTCACGAGGGGATCTGCTGGTGCATGTAGAGGACGAAGCCGACGAGGTCGGCGACGAGGTGGAAGATGAGGGGGCCGTCGATGGAGTCCGCAGTCGTCTCGATCTCCGTAGCCTCTTCCATCTCTGCAGCCTCGTATGATGCAGAGAGAGAGAGGGAGGGAGGGAGATGAATGCCGCTCCATTTTTTGAAATTCCGGGTGGGTTGGGGATTGCGCTCTCCCACTCCCACCCCCCACGACCCGGCCCGACGGATCGTCCGGATTCGACCCGAATGGAATGTGGGCCTCTCCTAACGGAGCTTCGGCCCGAACCGGAGTCGGGTCGCGGCTTGCTTTCGGACCTCCATGGGACTTTCGACTGAGCGGCGGTTGAGTGATTGGCTGGCGGGTCGACTTTTTTGAAATTTGAAAAACTTTCTGCCTACAAAATTGGCTTGTTCTTCTTTCTCACGGCACCGAGTGGGTCAAATTTGTTGGTTCTTGTGATCGAACTAGTTTTCGACCTCTTATGATTTTGGGAGCAGACTTTAAACTCGGTCTGTCAAAATTTCGATTTTCATGTGATCTAATTCTGTTTAAACACTTAATCTAAGTACAACTTCAATTATATCATGGGTTTTTTTATGTCTAAAAGAAAAATCTCAACTTTCAATCAAACCTCAAATCCCCAATATGGGTAAAAGCTTCCAGGATCATTAAGGGAAAATAACGCGGAGTAAATAAATTTAAATATTATTTTACTTGCATTATTTTAATTTTTTTCATATTTTGGGCTTTCATCACTTTCTGTTGGGCCCTGTGGTGTTCTTAGTTGGGCTCAGTCCATGGGCTCATCTCGCTTTTCCCGGCTTCGCCATTTTTGCATCCCCTAACCAGGCTTCAAACTTCAGTCCTACCCTGACAAAACTGAAATGATCAAATTACCATTCCCTTGATAAAGAAGCCCTAGTATTCTGACATGGAGTTGAGGTTGATACACCATGGAAGCCTTAGCTCCTATGGTGCGATGCTATTCAAGGCCGCGAACTGTGAGCGTTCTACCCCATGGAGACCTTCATGAAGCTGTCCACGGTATCCACGCCCTTGAGAAAAGGGAATGACGTCGCGAGTGATCTTTGGTTGAGGTAAAACAAGGCAACGACGTTATTAAGCTTGCTGGGTGTTTCATGAACCTCTGGGTTGTCTGATCTTGGTATATTTTCCCCTCGATTAATGAAAATGAAAAGAAAAAGAAAAAGGAAAGAGGAAAGTTAAAAGCTAAAACTTTGGAATTGGAGGCATGATTGAGGGAGGGAGGGATGAAATAGAGTTCAATTTAATTAATAAGAAATTGGTCATGTTAAGATAACGGCACCGTTACTCCAGGAGAACCACGGTGCATTTTGGGCCACCAACACTCCTTTCCAAATGATGGGGGAACCGGCAACATTTAAATAATGTAATTAGCTTTCTATCGTATACTGATTTTCATTTGCAAACATCTTTCACTAGTTTCGTATAAACTACAAATGACAAAGTTTGATCACTACCTGGACTTAAGGCTTTTTACTAGTAAATCAAAAGAAATATATGCAATTATTTCAATATGAAGATTATTACATCCGCAGTTACATCGTATTAAATTTTGGCTAATTTTGTAAAAATTTTGTGAAATTTGAAAATTGATATTTTAGTCTCTAATTTTTTTTTGCATTTATATGAAGCTTTTTTTGTCTACGACACTTGTTTGCAACAAACAAGGAACTCTATCTTGCACATGATCGAACTAAGTAACTCTTGTCATATAATCTAAAATTCATTAATAGCCTCAAAAGTAAAAAATAAATCATACTCTTGTCACATGTCTAAAACTAATTCACCACCGTGTTCTTGCGATTTAATTAACATAGACAATCAAAAGACTTAATAAAAGAAAATAGCCTTCGCTACTTGCAATAGAAAGAATGACTGTAGTCCTTGCGCGTAACTTGATACACCACAACATGTTTGTATAACACAGACAATCATATTGGAACTTGGTTCTATGACCGTTTTGCAGTAACTTACGCTTAATTAGTTCTATTAAAATCATAATTATTGTTCAATTGGTTTAATGTAGTTGAAACAATGGATTACTAACTTAGATTTTTAAAATCGTATAAAAGAGAAAATAGTAATGAAAGTATAATTCTTTAAAATGTGATTGAAGATTGACGTAAAAAAAAAAAAAAAAAAAAAAACAAAACAAAAAAAGAAGAAGATAAATCACCTTAAAATGTAATAGAAGAATTAAATCAACTAAATATCATTTCATATTTGTAATTTTCTGAATTTTGGTCATTAATAATTCTTGGTTTTTTTTTTCCCCTTTAAGCTTACTTTTGGCAAAATATTGTATTTTATACACCTTTACTCTGCCAAGAGTAACGGTCTGGTTAGCCAAGCATTTTTCATAGAAAAAAATCTCTAACGTAAATTTCTAATATATAGAGAAGATCAGCATGATCATCACCATGCCCTCCAATCATTGACTCCTGTACCGGGCTATCCCCCCGGTGATTTGGATCCAATTATTTCGCACACATTACGCGGATTGGCCGGGCGAATAAGTCAACTTTAAAGTGGGATTTGTGGTACGAAGAGTGCGTTATGACCTGTGGCCTTTTTTCAGTACATTCATCATGATATGATATGCCTTTGCCCTTTGAAAATTGAGAGGTACACGACTCATGGCACTACCGATGCGCGAAATACACTCCATCCTGTAGCTGTGGCTTCGGGGAGTGAGTGCGAATGGCCTGAAAACTGCAAAACGTGCTCGAGCTTCGGTCATATGGCGACACCACTTTGTAAAATTTAATTAAGTTAGCCAAAACAAAGAACTAAAAAGAGGGAAATGGCGCTCCTTGCCAGTTATCTAACTTAATCACCATTAACAAGAGGTCACGCCCAAGCAGCCATGCATGCTTGCTTCGCCTCAATGGCACTCTTTGCTTCAGCCATAGTAAGAAAATAGTGAAGAAGGAAAATAAAAGGAAAAGAAAAAAGAAAATTTTAAAATTCGAAAAATATTAAAATATTATTAAAATTTGTCAACATCAATACCAATAGTGCTAGATAGGACGACTAGCATTCATGTCGGTGATTTACAGTCAAAATTGGGCGGATAAACTCAATTGGCAAAACATAAAAATGTTTATGACTCAGTTAACAATGTTAAAATGTTTATAATTAAATTAGCAAAAATGTAATAGGATTAGAATTTTTTAGACAATTTTCCTATTTTAACTCATTACAAAAAGTTATTTGCATATTTTTTTATTAAAAAAAACATATTAATCTTCTTGCCCAAAATGAACTACAAATAAGGCTCGATTATTTGAAGAAAAATCATTTTTGGAAAATTGTTTTTCAACTTTCCAATATTTGAATGATACAAACTAATTGATCTATGCAAAATGTATGGGCTAATAACAATAAGTTTAGATTGGGGAAAACAACTTCTCCTTTTGGTGGGAAGGAAATTTTTTCCCTAAACCATTGAACAAATAAAAACTAATTAATGTCTATTGAAAATATTTTTCATTTTCATGTAATTCTCCAATGAAAAAAACACATTGAGGAAAAGTGGTTTTCTTATTGCTAGAAAGGGAACTCATTTGCCCTGAATCTAAGTATTGTTTGTAATCCAAGGAAACATTATGTAGATCAATTAGCTTTCTATCATCCATATATTGGAAAGTCAAAAAACAATTTCCCTAAATAGCTTTTTTCTAAAACAAACAAACTCTAAATGTTATTCTAAGACAAATCAGGAACAAAACTAGGGGGTAAAGTACTAACAAAGTTCTAAATCTACTGTACTTGTATCAATTCGTCCTAAATTTTTCATTTGTGTCAATTAAATCCTAACTTTTTTGACAATTCGTTAATATAAACTACTTGACCAATTTTGGGTAGAATTGCCGACATAAATGATAGCCATCCTACATGGCATGCCTAGTGTTGATGGGAATAAATTTTATAAATTTTAAAATATTTTTTCTCAATTTTTTTTATGATTTTTCTTTTCCCTTTTCTTTTTTTTTTAAACAATTCTACGCCTATGAGGTTGATGGTCGATCATCACCTGGTCTGGGCAAGGCGTCATGACTGTCATTGGCCATAGGCAAGGGCATCATGTCCTTGCCCAAATCCAAGTGAGGGTCGACGCAATCGCGAACCATGGGCGAGGGCCTCCGTGCTCTCATCTAGACCAATCAAGGGCGTTGCAACTCTCGCCGAGCAACAGATGAGGGTTGTGACCCCCTTTCTTGATTTGGACAAGGGCCCAATGCCCTTGCCTATGGCCAACAAGGAGGTGGAGGCCGTTGTCCATGGTTGATGAGGGGTGGAGGCCCTCGCGCAAACATTGCCTTATGGCTGGTGAGGTCACTGGTCCAAAGTTGGAATAAGAAAAGAAAAGAAAATTGTAAAAATTGTCCACTTCAGTGCCGATCGTGTTATATCGAATGGTTGGCATTCATGTCAGCGATTTGTGGCCAACATTGTTCGGAGAGATTATATTGTCAAATTATTTAGGACTCAATTGTTATAATATAAAAATTTATAATTGAATTGACAAGAATATAATAAATTTATAATTTTTTTGATATTTTTTCCTAAAACGCTAGCAACGCAGATAATATCGAGGAGAGTAATTCATTGCGTCGTTCATTCCATGCATGCGAGCACCATCTCTCTCTCTCTCTATACCCGAGGCAAGCTACATATGATCAGAATATGTTCCTGGATTCCTGCTTTAAAATATTTTCTCCTGTCGGAATACTTCGGCGCTGTGATCTTAGTCATGGAGCAGATCTGTGCCTTGTGCATAGCCAGGCATGAGAGAGAAATCATGACTTCCAAAAGGTGGCTCGTCTCGATTGGATGATAAAGAATATTCGGATACTATATTGGATAAATTTTACATGTCATGTCAACGGCTACTTTCCAAACAAAAATAAAATATATTTAACGAGAAAATATTGAGTTTCTAAATATTAATTACATATATTACGAGAAAAATTAATACATTAAAACCACAATATTTCTTTATATATTGCTTAACGAGTGCCCTTTGGACCATTCCTCGCCGATATTCAAATTGTATTGTCTATGCTCATTTCATAGTTGACGTGGTAAATGAAACTAACTACAGTAGCGGGAATTCATTTAACTTTTCTTTGAAACGAAGTTTAAGTCTCGCAGTTTGTCAAAACATGCAATTTACTCAGATCCTCATTCCATGTATACCTGCATTAGAATGACATGAATCTAAACACGGCATAGCTCATGGATATACAAACGGTTCAAAGCTATGCTTATTACAAGAAGACAAGGGAGTGTCTCATGACTTGAAAGAGAATAGATCGCAGAATATGTATCTCAGGATTCCGAAGGGCTATGGGATTCGTGGGTCCTCCGAATCAAACACCATGCTGGATTCTGAATCGATGCATACAGTTATTTGCTTCCACTTTCACCTGCCGACCATAATGAGAGAGGACCAACTTGGCCAGCCTTCTTAACTGAAATTATTCCACCCGACGAGTATCGGTTGCTCTCAACTTGCTTGCGCTGTAGCTCAACACTGCACTACGATCCAAAGCAGATACATCGGTGCATGACCTGCATGCAAAAGAAAAGGCCCATGCACCAACACTACGGCTCAGCTAGGTTTGAGGCTATTTTGCCGTTGAGTCACTTTTGCTTCATTTTTTCTACGGGCTAACGAGGAGGCATCGGAGACTCTCTGGAGCATCTGACTATTCCTCACTAACATTATGGTCTTCCCTCCTGATGTATTGCGAGATGATTGTTGAACGCACATGTTTTGCACGTCTTGGTTTGGCTCTAAGAGAATAGATATGTTAATTGATCAAACCTAACTTGATTATTTTATTTACCCCGGGGGGAGAGAGAGAGGAGAGAGAGAGAGAGATTAGTAGATTTTTATGAGCGAAATTAATTCGATTGAAGCTTTTAACATGGCTCTAATTGAATTATCCTTCGCTCATTATTTTTCTTTTTAAGTTGAGAGATTAATTGAGGATGTCAATTTACCTAGTCAATGGAGAAACTTTCTATCTTACCAATTTAGCATCAATGCCTATCAATGATTAACATGCAGTGTACCAAATTAAGAGAAATTGGCAGCTCAAAACCTCTTATGCTGCATTTGGTGGGCTAGATAAAACATTGAATAAGCTAACTTTATCCTATTTGGTGTTTGGAGTGATACGAAATCCGGATGTAGTCCGGATAAAAAAATTACTCTTAGGGAGTGGGATAGACCTTGGTAGGATATGTGAAATTTGGAAAATTGATAAAAAAAATCACGTATTTTTCCCCATTTCGCTTGCTGATCACTCTTCCTCTCTTTTGCCCACCACCACCATCATTAGACTACAATGGCCAAGCCTCCTTCCATTGATGATGACCTTCTCCCCGCCTTCAGCGACTAGGAAAATTTATATTGCTCAACTCTATCCTGGTGGGGAACTTCATGATCTCAATTAGAGCCTAGTGCCTCCTTCGCGAAGAAGATGATCCGATGGAGGCAATAATAACCATGGCAAAATGCTCCTCAACCGCATCACTTGAAGCGAGTTGGACTAGAGGAGATGCCTGCTTGCAAACCATATTTGCGCGTCGTCTCGGCTGGCTCCGTGACACCTTGAGGAACTTTGCCCACTGGTCTTTGATCCTCGACTCCACTCTTGTTTGTGCTGCCTGCATTTTCGGATGCTGCAATTGAGATTGGGCGTGATCATTGTATCAATTATTTTGGATTTGATGAGAGACTTGTATCGAAGGTAAACATCGCGCGTAGGAGAGGGAGAGATTTTGTTTGATTGAAGAAGGAGAGGATGGATTTGCCGCAGAAGAGGAAGGTATCGACAGTGGCGCAGATGGTGGGACTGGCAGAGAACTCAAACTTGGGGGCATTCCAAAACAGTGAAGTCGAAGGTAGAGTGGCACAAAATCCGCTAGGTCGGTCGAGGGTGACGAAAGGGATGTCGCAAAAGGAGAAGGCGTCCCCAAAGTTACGAGCAAGAGGGGTGTCCGACATGGATGGCGGATTATAGAAGGATGAATAGATTTTACAACTTCATGATTATTTTTAATTTTATTCATTGAAATCAAATATTCATTTGGATAATATTTATATGAATCCATGCTATATCCAGATATCAACAAATATCAGATGTGATATGTAAAATCCTATTCTATTCTTATTCTATTCGGCATTATCGTATCCAGTAAAAATGTTTAGACAACTAAATGCAGCTTTAGCGTGGTTTGAAATTTTTTCCTCCACAAATTACATCTCCATATGTTTCATTTTGATGAATTTTTTTACCAGCAAACTAAGGTTTTATGCTAAGTTTCTGTTATGTTCAAGGCTCTCTCTTTCCCTCTCTCTCCCGGCAGATAGTGTACCAGAAAATTCTTATGAAACACGAGGTGAACATATTCCGAGGCTTAGCACAACTAAGAGGGACATCTCTGTGGCTAGATAAGTACCAAACTTCTGGCCTTCATTCAAAGACAACATTTTCCTGGGGCCCTTTCAATTCCATGTAACATGGTCTCCAAAATGCTCCTTTTCCTATCCATTACTTTCCTTTTCACGGTTTCGTATTAAGCATGCACCTCTAGTTTTTTCGCTTTGAGTTGGTATCGACCATATGACACGTACTTGACGTTTCATTTTTAGAAAATAATAGCTCATTCCCAAGTAGTGGTCACTATGGATGTAGGACTTCTTGGACCAAGATTGCTCGTGAAAGCTCATCTGAACCATAGTTCATAGCAACCCTAAATTCTTGCCAAATGGAGTGATTATTGCAAACATTTCTCTTATATGTCAAGTTAATCATGCATCCCAGAGAGAGAGAGAGAGAGAGAGAGAGAGAGAGAGAGAGAGAGAGAGGATTAGGATGGTGACATGGATGTCCAACAACGATTATTAGTCGGGCAATTTGAACGGGTGTGTGTGGCGAAAAGCGAACCAGGACACGTAGGAAAAAGCATATAGTTGACAAAAGTAAGTGGATAACCACAAAAACAAAAATGGGTGGGGACAAGAAATCTTAATTTACGTTGGCACGATGAGCTCGACCAAGGACCGTGTCTCTCGCGATCAACACTAGAGCGTCTACACATGTGACTGTGACTGTGTATCTAGCGTTTTTATGTGGTTCATCTCTCAGATATACCTTTGTCATCCACAAGCAGAAAATGACACTTTATGTAGCATGTTAAAAGGCCAATTTGATAGTGAATGGTATAAGAGAAAAAGGTCAATTCTCGAAAGAATGCTTTTCTTTTTGGGGCTTGTGGTGTCTATGGTTGGGTAGACAGGAGCGGTAGGGCCACGACGACTAATTCTTGCGATTGCTGCCAATTAAAATTGGCAGACCCATCAAAGACAATGCTTTTTCGCGTCATCTTGTGTTCTTGTTCTGCTAGTTTCTTTCTTTCTTGTTTAATTTCGTCTCCTACGTGCATTGCATTATCACGTAGCCACCTTCTTCCCCAATCAATCGAGCTTCATTTCGGCTTCCGCAACTTTTGGGATTTACTAGTACCAGCCATTTGACTTTTTCATTTTTTCTATTAGAAAATTTATATATTAAACCCCACTTTCTTCAACTTTTAGAATAGTTGACAGTAGTTTCATAAATTCTCACATGGTATTAGAGCAGAGGGTTCTAAGTTCAAATCTTTCAAGCCTCTATTTATCTCCACAATTACATATTCCAAGGCTTTAGGCTTAGGCTAAAGATCAGCTTACACGTGAGGAGTGTGAGAATATTTATGTACTAAATCTCACTTTCATCTAATAGCTTAAATTTTTATGATAGTTGACAGTGATCTTATAAAATCTTACATTGTCTTTCTCATGCAGGATGACATATTCATTCATCTATATTCTTTACTAATGATAAGATTACAATATGAACTATTGATCAGTGAGTAGCCTTTACTCTGGAAGGTGAAATGCACCAATAATCTATATACCTATCTAGCTGTTTAAATTGCTTAAAATGATATGTAATCGCTCAGAAATGCTAGGTGTACTATCAAATTTAGTATGTGTTCTTAGTACACTAATGAGATTATTCTAGATAGAAATAGCTATGTGCTACCAGACCATACTTGTGGAGAATTTTATCTTAATGATCTTGTCCTTAGCCAGGAAAATCTGAATATCTCCATTGATTTGCCAATGTCTTGAATCTCTTTAAAAATTGTTCTTCATGTTATTAGAGAACGCCAAATTAAGGTTATCTTTTTCTCCAAATCTGGTTAACTAGAGGAATCCAGCTCAACTTTTGATTCTGTAGCCTTGTCCCATCCACATGTAACTATTTATTTTTATTTTTTTAAAAGGGGTTAAGTGCATGAATAAGACTTAGGGTTGTGGTTGCGATCAAATGAAGATTTGAGGTTTCATTTTTGTCATCAATTGAGGATTTTAGATTTAAGGGCCCTAATCAGGATTCGAGCTCGCCCATGGTGAAATTCAGGTGTCGGAAATTCAATGTGACCCCACACAGAATGTTTGATCAAACATGGGCTTGCTCTTTAATTTCGTTGCAGACAAACCAGCAATACAACGATAAACGAAAGCAGTTTACACGAGAAACGGTAAAATAGAACCTACCAGGATTTAATCGGCTCGGTCAACATAACTTACTTCCACAGGAAAAACAGTAACAAAGTTCCACTATATCTGATGGAGAATTATACACCTCGATGTCTTGTCGAGTATTCTTCACGACCAGTTACAACAAAAATCATTTGCTCTCACAATTTCTTATAAAGAACACTCCATTTCTCATAAAGAGAAGCTATAAGCACTCTTGAAAGTAACATGTAGTAAAACGGAACAATAAAAAAAATCGCCTAAGAGTTGAAGGGCCACGGCCCCAGCACTTCTTGCTTTCTTAAGCTTACAAGGAGATCGATGGACCGACAATATAGTTTAGTCAATATGTAGGATACACATTTTAATGTTTTGGGACAAGTTCACTTGGAATTTTAAAACATGTTATGATAGTAGAATTGAATCCTAAACATGCTACACATTTTTAGTTATCTGAGTAAACTTTTCATAAGAAAATGTGATGGAATAATTCTCTTGACTTCGTTGATTTTCTTTGGGCTAAAAATCTGCGTGAGATTTTGTTTGCTTTTTCCGTTCAACGTGGTGCCATTACAACTAACGCAATTGAACGTTAAAAAAATAAAATAAAAAATAAAAAAAGAGACTAAAAATTAAAACAAAGACAGAGTGAGAACGCAGCGCATAATAAGGACCGGTGGTGTTGCCCTTTAAAGGGGGAGGGCTGACGACCCTTGTCAGGGTCCTACGTCATAGCAAAGGCAACCACCGGCAGGCAAGGGTAAGACCCTCACCTGGTGGTGGCACGACCGATTGAAACCAAGCAGGCCCCTACGCTTCGGTAAGTGGCAAGCAGGCCCTCGTTTCCCCTTTCGTCTCTCTCTTTGGTCTCCTATCCTAATGTGATGACCGCTTGCCATCGTATCACAATCCCATGATGTCCACAAAAGAAAGGGAAAATCGATTAGAGGACACCAAGTAAAATTTCCCATCTAGGAACAGCTAACGGAATCTCCTGTCAAGTGCATTTCAGCGCAAGTTTTAGGATTGGCACGAATGAAATGAAAGTTTTAGAGTACATTTGGTAACATTTCTATTATCGGGAACGATTTTTATTCAACAATAATTTATTCTATTGCTATTCCTTAAACAAATTTTTTAGCATAAGGATACATTTAGTAAGGCCCTATTTGGTAACCATCCCCGGAACAGTTATTTATGTTTTTTTGTTTCTCGGAACGAAAAAAGAACATCTAAGAACAAAAATTTATTTTTTTTGTTCTCGAGAATAGATTTAGAACATAATCAAAAAGTAGAAAAAAGTTACTTCTTGTTCCCGAGAACAGTTCCTATTTTTTTCTTTTCTTCTCTTTTCTCTTCTCTTCCCATTTCTTCTTCTTCCTTTTGACAAGTCGCCAGCAATGACTATGGCTGGTGATCGGCCAGATGACGGTCGACGACCTTGCCGGAGCATCGCCGAGCCATGGTGAGGCTTGTTGGCCCTAGCCTCGCCATGGCTAGGTGAGGCTTGGCCTCACCTTGGCTAGGTGAGCTCGGCCTCGCTAGCCGATGTGAGGCTCAGCCTCACGAAGCTAGGGCAAGGCCGACCTCGTGCTACCTGGGCGAGGTTGAGGCTCGCTTTGGCCAGGTAAGGCTCTGGCAAGCTTGCTGGACCTCGTCTAGCCAATTGCCGGCCAAGGCGGTGGTCGGCAACCGGCTACAAAGAAGGAAGAAGAAGAAGAGAAAAAAGAAAAAAAAAAAAAAAAAAAAGAGAAAAGAGAAAAATATAATAAAATTATTAAAAAATTAAAAGAAACAAAACAATTTAAGAATCATACTAAATGCATTTCTATCCCGAGAATAGAAATTTCGAACAGTTACTAAGCATGTTCTTTTGCTTAGAAATTGGTCTCGAGAATAGAATAAAAAAATCCATTTATGATAAAAAATTGTTCCTAGGAACATAATTGTTACCAAATGCACCCTAACTGTACAAAATTTCTATTTGAAATATAAAAAGAACAAAAATGCGTTTGGTATAACCCTAAAATTTCTATTTCTAATTTTTTATTTAGTTATAAAGAGACTTAACATTTCATGTTTGGATAAACCTAGACTTTTGTAATAATTTAATTGATCAAGATATTCTAAAATGACCTAAGAAAATTTAACATAATAGTTAGTCAAAGATGGATGACTGGAAATGGCAATAGAACATCCTATTGGTTTATAACTCATGGTATGAATAGGTTGATAGTAAATCTTTAGGCATTACAATAAATAGGTGTATAAATCTTTTGAGAAGAAGAGCAAACAATGCTTGGAGTCACCAAGCTTTCGCGACCTAGCATTATTTATAAAAAAAAAAAAAAATCACATTCAAAAATCCATATAGTCTAGCCCTAAAAGCTTATTTGATTTTGAATCCAATTTTCTTTAAAATGTTTTCACATTTTTTTTTTATGTTAAACTAATTCTAAACAAGAATTAACATCAAAATCTAGTAAAACTACTCAAAATCTAATTTTTTTTTTTTTTCTAAATTTTTGAATTTTTATTCTTAAAAAGGGGACTCGGATTCGGATATTAGACCAAACAGATTTTTGTTCCAAATCTATTTCCTAACCATTGATCTGTTATGGCGAATAGAATATTACAAAATGAATTTTTTTTTTCTATTGCGAGGAATACAAGAACAGAAAAATAGAGAAATGTTACCAAACAGAACCTTAATACACGGTCATGACAAGTTTAATCCTAGCATAATTGTAACTAATTTAATGGGGCGCACCTTACCATTAGGTGAACTCGTGATGGAAAAAGTCCTCATGAAAAAAGCCCTCGCGCACATTGACCGTCCATTTCCATGTATGTTAAACAGTCATCTAACCATAAAAAAGCAAATAAAAATAAATAAAAAAAAAATCAAAGCTAGGATCTCTTCTCTAGATCAATCCAAGAGAATATTCACCAAGAGGTCTTCATGACTTAAATGAGCATGATGATTGACGGCAAAGAAAATATACCAATTATCTCGCACGGCACATCTTGCTCCGCCTAGGTAGGCATGTGTCCCCACAAGGGTTTATCGCATCATTGTAAAGCAATAAAGAGTGACGATAGAAAATAAACAAAGACACATTTCGATTTCATTTGTTTCACGAAAAATGTATATTTTCTTAAAATGATTGTTTGTATTAAAATGAATGGACAAAAATATTTTCATTGTCCATGAAATTATATTTATAAAAATTGTTGTAGATAATGAGAATATTTTTTATTAATTAATTATGTCAAATGACAAAAATGATCGTTTTTAGAAACAATATTATTCAGATCATTTATTTTCTACTGAACAAATCGAGCCTTTGTATGGGAACTCATTTCAATTGCCAGCACAAGAATAGTCAAGTGTTGAGAAATACATATGCTGGTTTACGTACAATCTTTTATGTTGGTTCTAGTTGGGATCGATTTCCATTTCTCAGAACGTTGTTGAATTTGGTATTAGCTACTCCACTTGCCCTAGGCAACATCTGCCTGATAAGTCCGGTATGAAATCCGCACTAACCGGATTCGGTTGCTCGTATCTTATGATGTTTAAGACAAGATGTTACGTGCGCGTAGGTGGCATTCGCGAGTTTGATTGGATTGACTAGGACTTACACTTGAGCAAATTTCTACTTGGACATTGATTTCTTTGAGACACTACGCAAGGGTTTGACACCTTCGTGATTTCCGCCAGTGTACGTGGGAGCATTTCGCCGACGTCATAAAAAGCTTCACTATGCAATCAATTACCGAATATAACAAACCTTTAACAAGAGATTTTACGGAGATTGTGTACATCACAAACCCTGAAGAGAAGATCGGATAAATTATCCAATTAATTCTAAAATTTTTAATTTTGTCCTGAATTTATGTGTGAAATTTCAATATAGACATTCTGACCAATTTTCACCAAAAATTGATAACGCGGCAATGTATTACATAGGATAAACGACGATGATTGGATTGCCATACCAACGATTTCCAATGAATTAATCTAAAGGGTTGTATTTCAACAAAGATTGATGACTAAATTGTTAAAATTGAAAAGTTTATAATTGAATTGACATTTTTACAATATGTTGATAACTAATTGGGTAAATTGTTTATGGACAATTTTTTTTTTCTGGGAAAATTAAAAAGAGAATAGTTTGGTGCATGTGCATGTCGACAACACCATCCCATCAGTTAAACTCTAAAAACATCAAACGAATGGATGGCCAAACTCCACGATCGGACACTGTCCTCCTCTTTTAAAGAAATGTCGCCCACTATAATGCGATGGTCCATGTAGCCAACCAGAGTGCAATTTTTTTTTTTTTTTAATGTTCTTTTTCCAAGTTCTCCAAGGACCCTCCCTTCTCTTCAAATCCCACTTTCCACCTCTGCAAATCCCTATATTTATCCCTCTGTCGTGTCCTGAGATTGAACATCCATATATAGTCCATGAAAGAAATCGCCTATTCCGAAAGTTGGGATCAACCAGCCGAAATTCAGATGAGAATTAACAACATAATTACGGATTGAATATACACTAGCTTCAATGTGATTAATTTGATGATAAATATATGGGCCAGCACTTGTCCAACTGCCGCCGCCATCTTGATCGCTCCGCCGATGCCTTGTCGTCGTCGTTGCTCTACTGTCTTTGTTGCTCCTCCATCTTTGTTGTCAGGACTCGCTAAGGTCACTCGAGGGCAACGACACCGGACCTCCTCAATTGGAGGTAGGGTTGCAACCCCAGCTTTTAGGTCTAATGTTACATGATGACTCTCTTTTCAGTGCAATTTGTACGTATGTTTTGTGAATTCAACCTGAGCGATCTCTGGCTCCTGAGTCGGAATCTTTTCAACTCGCAAACCGGCTATGTCGAGCTTTGTTTCGACATGATTAGGTTAGTCTTATTCTGATACAGCCAAGTTCTTGAACGCGTGTGTCGCTTTCTGATTTGGTCGGGCGGGCCTCAGGAGTTTTGAAGCTCACTTTTATGAAGGCTATGTCTCATGCACGTTTAAGCACCCTCGTCATCCAGGAAAATAGTCTGAGTTCATAAGAACGCGGTTCAAAGGAATTCAACATGTTGAATAGAACCGTGGATTGCGAAATATAAAGTTGTGATCAAAGACATTCAAATTAGATATCCATAACAACCATCGGGCAAGAGAGGCGGCCTGAAGGCAACTCATGAAAGCTGACTAGATAGCAAAAATCTTTATGGACATAACTAATTCTATTATTGAGACAAGGCACATCGCCTCGTCCAGCTAATAGGTACATCCTTAATCCTTAGCAAATCGTCGTAGTCAACAACAACCTGGCTGAACCTACCCTTAGCAAATCGTCGTAATCGACAACAACCCGGCCGAACCTCACATTACACATGAGAGAGCTGGACAAGTACATCCTTAATCCTTAGCAAATCATCGTAATCGACAACAGCCCAGCCGGACCTATCCTTAGCAAATCGTCATAGTCGACAACAACCTGGCCGAACCTCACATTACACATGAGAGAGAGAGAGAGCATATGAGCTTAGTTATGATAGTGAATGGTGTCTGAAAGAGAGGTCTTAAGTAACCACCCAACATGGCTTGGGATTCCAATTCGTGGCTGCACCTTCTTTACAACACCTCATGCTTGGCTTCAAGCACTTTCCTTTTCCAATTTCGCCCCTGACAAACCCGCTATTTCCCTCCATGCCCTCTCCTTCCTCTTCCTCACACTCTTCAGAATCAAAGTCTTCTCCTTCCACCGTCATAGTCTCCTCCTCCTCCTCCTCCTCCTCCTCCTCTTCTTCTTCTTGCTCCTCGCTCTCTGACTCCACTCCCTCCTCTTCCTCCTCTTCTTCAGCTTCAGTTTCAGGGGCATCGCTCTCCTCCAAGAAGCGAACCCTGAGATGGCCGTGGCTCCGCTCCACTTGGAAGAAGTGGTGGGGGGACGACACCCCCACCGCCTCCACCACCAGCCTCCCCCCCTCCCGGCGGGACCGCACCTGGACCCCTGTGGAGCCGCCCACCGACGTCAGTGGCGGCGGGAACGAGCTGCTCCGGCTCAGCTTCTTCCTTGCTGGCCGAACCGCCAGGCGGCGGTCTGCGCCTCCTCCAGGGGAGAGGAGGGGGGCCTCACCGTCGCTGACATCACTTCCAGTCTCACTTCCTAGTGACTCGGTGCACATCTCGAGGCTCCGGTCACTAAGGAACGAGGCGGAGCATTTCAGGAGCGGGTGGACGTAGACAGCACCTTGCTCACCCTCGCACTTCTCTTCCGCGTAGGCAAAAGCGTGCAGGAAGCTCCAGTCCGCGGCATCGGTGCCCGGCTGGGCAGTCCCCATCTTCATCTTGCCTGGGGCATCAGAGTCGGCGGTGGGTCCATGCGGGGTGAGCTTGAGCCTGAGAACGCGTGGCCCGACCTGCCTCGGCTCGAGGAATGTTTGCAGCCCCTGGCACAAGCTCGAGGACATTTCTTTTTTGTTTCCTTCGTTTTCTCCTTACCCACAAAATTACGTAGTTTGGTTAGTTGATGGAAAACTAGAACGTGAGAGAAACAGGGGAGATGCAGAGCAGGTCCGGCGGTTTAAATCGGGTTGAAAAAAGAAAAGGGATTGTTTGGACTTATGTGATGGCAATTGAAGTAAGATAGGAGGGCACTCTTTAGGCAGAGAGAGGGAGAGGAGGTGGGTTGGGGAAGGAGAGGAAGGAGTGAACGTGAGAGAGGAGTGGAAGGGGTTCGAGGCTGAATTTATAGGTGAAGGCAGGGAGGGAGTTGGGGGGATTGTGATGCCCTCCTTTTTGGCCTGTAGCCTCTCTAGCTGTCTTACCATGGTGAATTGGTGGAGGAGAGAGGCAGAACATTTCATGATGCCATTCATCGACTGTGTTGGAAATCGAACAGTCTTCATTGGTCCAAAAGGTTTTGCCACGTGACGTTTATGGAGAGGTGGACTGGCGCATTTTGATGCTAAGTATAGTTCACAGGCCGCTAATTGTTTTTACCCTACTATGTGCTTTAGTAGGTTAGGCCACCGTAATGAGTTATTTCTAGCTTACGTGGTCAAGTAATCACGATGATCAAAGACAGCTCAGAAAGTCAGTATTTCTACACTAAATTTATCATACCCTGAACCGATCCTTGTTTGTTCATCCACACAAAGTGAGCACCGAGAATCGCAACCTTTGTGAGTATGATTCATTATGGGCGTCGTAGATATCTCGAGTGAATTTAAGAGTTTGTGCAATATGAAATTATTGTAAAGTTAAAAAGGCAGCTCAACAGTTTATAGGTTCTGATCTACCACTACAGACCGGAATTATTGTTACAATTGCTTAAATCATATTTGGTAATTGGGTTTGTGCAGTGGCAAGTGGGAAGATAATGAAGGTGGATCTGTTTTTTTTTTCTTTCTTAGGAAAAGTGGGGAAAAGAAAATCAAAGCCAAGCAAACCAGTCTTCCACAGAACTGCCTCTTATGAAAACAACTTGGAGGATTCTACATCAATTTATCTATCAAACCCAAATAGTTGTTGCGAGAAAAATTCTGGCAGTGGTGAAAATGTTTATGTTTTATTCTTCTGAAAAGTCAAAACTAAACACAATTAATATTTATTGTTATCGATCAAAAGTCAAGATTGAAAATTTATAAAGTTAACCTCTTTTGCTTTTTGGTTAACCTAAGAAAAAAATCAAGACATCACGAGAATGATTGGTGATCGGCGGGGTAGGAAACTCTCGCGTCTGGTTCTAAGAAAGTGAATTGACCGACCTATTTTGACCAGGTCAAATAAACCATCTCCTTCATAGCTGCTCTATTAGATGGCAATCCATAGAAATGATTACCTGGCGGGGTAGGAAACTCTCGCGTCTGGTTCTAAGAAAGTGAATTGACCGACCTATTTTGACCAGGTCAAATGAACCACCTCCTTCATAGCTGCTCTCTTAGATGGCAACCCATAGAAATGATTACTCGACAGGCTCGAACGAGGCCGGAAGGTTGTGCTAACGTGTTACTCAGGTCTGCCCACCACATAAAATTTAGGATAAGTGCACTAAAAATTATAAAATTTGTTAAATTTGCGCAATCAAATTTTTTCGTAATTTCATCCAATTTGGCTAATAAAACATGCTAACATGCCTTTTTATTAGCGGTTAAACATGAAGGATAAGTCTAAAACGACATCATTTTAGTCCAAATATGATATTTTTAATTTAAATAATATTTAAATTAAACTAAATTTATTTGAAAAAAACACACAAAATAAGGTTGAAAGGCAACCGACGAGGCTTGTGAGGCCCTTACCACCACTGTCCCACCATCGTCAGCAAGCCGTCGATGGTAGGGAAAGGCTAGCCAGTGGTTGGTGAGAGTTGCTAGGCCAAGGCTAGTGGCATAGACCTAGTTGAGGGCCTCTAGTGGAGGCCAACCCTCACTAGTGGCGTCTAGCCCTTGTGCGATTTGGGAAGGGCTACGACCCTCACTCAATTTGCAAGAGGGTTTACACGCCCTCACCTATGGTCGGTGAGGATCGTTAGCCACTAGTTGGGGCTCAGAAACCCTCACTAGCCCTTCCTAGTGATGGTGGGGTGTTGGCAACCTACCCTTGATGTTGGTTTCCTACCCCAATTTTTTATTTAACTTGTTTTTTAATTTAATTTAAATAAATTTGTGTGTAAAATTAAATTTGGACCAAATGACATCGTTTTAGCTTATTTTTCATGTTTTAATCACGTCATCACCACATAGAAGAGAAAATATCAAAAAAGTCATGTCAGCATTTTTTGCTAACCAAGTTGATTGAAATTAATAGAAGGATTTAATTGCACAAATTTGACAAGTCTTAGGACTTGATTGCACTTTTTATAAATTTCATGATTCAATTATACTTTTGTGACAAGTTTTATGACTTCTAATGCACTTATCCCTAAAATTTACATAGAAGTTTAGAGGCTAGGTTGGGCTAGGCCTTGGACAAAGTTGGGTAGCTGGGGTTTATTTACCTCTTAGGGTTGGGAGGGCCAACTGCTCATCGACCACCTCCTTGTTGACACTTAAGTTTTGATAACCCCATTAGTCTTTTATGCATAGAAAATTAGGGAATAACTTTGGCCTTTGAACAAAGACATTGAGCTAAATTGCATATAGATATTAGGAGCATTTACATTAGTAGTTAACTAAGGCCATATAATTTTCATATTAATTGTACCAGTGGTGGACAGGCTTAAATGGATGGCTCTAAACAAATTGGACAAAGCCCAAAAGAGTACTAAATTTTGGCCAAGCCCGTTATTTCTTTTAATAAACCAAAATTCGTATATGATGCCACGATGGAAAATTGATTTATTTAGGAGCAAACTTAAAGAACAATTTTAGTTGACATTATTGCAATTTGAAGAGGTATTAAAAATATTTCCGTTAAAGATAATGCATTTCTTCTTGTGTCAGTATAGGGAATACAATTTTCTTTGGTGCTCTTGAAACAAACCCCAATTGCACTCCATACAAAGGCTCATAGGTTCCCAATTAGAGTGGGGCTTGACAAAGTACACGGCACATTGAGGGGAAAAAATCGTGAAAATGATGGAGAAAAGGGGTCTTCGCTTTGGGAGGTAATTAAAGGAGCTGCAGAAGACTTCAAAAGGGAGAAAAGGTGAGAGAGGAAAAGACGAGAGGGAGGTTTACAAACAGGAACAGAACACAAAATCGTGCAAGGGATATATATTCAGAAACAAAAGGAAACGAAGTTCTTCCTTTTGCATGAAGCCACAACCTGTCTCCCCATCGTACTTGCCTTCGCCGCTCCTCGTGCCGTCTCTAGCCGTGAGCAGGTCCCCCACCGCGTGGCGAGACCCTGGTGCAGACTCCTTGCTGCAGCTTACGATGACAAAACCTCCAGGCGGATACCCAGCAGCCCCGGAGGAATCTCAGCAGCTTCGTTAATCTTTGCAGGTTTTCCCGTCAAGTCTAGCAGCAAGGGTACAACTCACCCAACGACACTTGCAAGCTCTCAGCAGCGCCTCCACCTACAGCACGCCCAGATCAGTCTCGCTAGCGCGTCCGCCTAGCAAAGTTCCCGGAGCTGACCAGTGGTGGTTTCAATTAGTCCCAGTAGCGCTATGAAGCCTCAATCGAAGTCCTTGCCTTCCTGGTGTTCCTGTGTTCCCGACATCAGGCCATCATCACCAACGCTCACAGGGAAAAAGGAAAGGAGAATATATTGAGACTCCAACGAAGGACTCTCGGATCTCTCAGAGCACCATCATCCGGAGTTACGATGTTCGGCAAGAAGAGAAATATCTGAGCGTCCATCATCAACGCGCAAGCACACCTCTAAAACTCATATGTGATAGCTCGCTGTTGATCTCCAGTCATTAACCATGATTACGACCAGTCCCCCTCTCGCTCTGTGGAACATCCTTTTCCCTTTGCTCTCCGAGATTGTTTTGCAGGTCCTTGAGACACGGAGACGATAATGGCGTGGACTTTTGAGATGTGATCACGAGACGATTGCGGTCTCCTAGGAGAGAAAGAAGAAAATCAAATGTGGAGTCATGTGTTAAACGCACGTATTATTACATTGGATTGCTTTCCTTGATTTGCGTATTGAGCGTCCGTATTTGTTAATGGGATTCTGAAGCTAGTGCACATGAATATTTCTCAGCATTCAGGAATGCTTCTCATATTCGACATCGGATTTGCCACTCTGCTCTAAGAGAGAACCAATTTCTTTCCTTTACCAGAAGGTGAATCGCATTGGGTGCAATTCAGTGGAAAGTAGTGTACATTGAGAGTATCTTGCCAACTTCCAGATTTCCAATCTTGTCCTCGGCGTGCTGGCTTGATGATATTGGGTTTAATTCCAAGTTATTCTTATGTTTCTTTAGGCTCAAATTTGTCACTCAGTCGCGTTCATACTTATTGGCATCATCCTTAGTATAATTTAATTTCCTCTTATTCATAGTTATTTTTAAGGATGATATTATTAACAGAAAGATAAAATAAATTACTGTTCTTGTGTACTAGCCATGGGATTACATATCATATAGAATTAGTTGCATCGCTGCCATGTCATTGCTGCCATATCATATTTCCATATCATAATTTCCATGTCATTTGGTGATTATAAGTTTAGGGTCATATAATTAGATTGCATGTCATGAAAGATTAGTTTAATAAATTTAGGTTATGTCACACGTCATTAGTTTAATAATTCATGCATATTAAACTTAAATTAAAATTGCATATAATCTAGTTTTCATAAACAAAAAAAGAAAAAGAAAAAAGAAATATTAGATTTGGGAAAAAGTACTCAAAAAGTCCTAAACTTATGCCATT
This sequence comes from Eucalyptus microcorys, assembly GCA_014182515.1. Taxonomy (NCBI): domain Eukaryota; kingdom Viridiplantae; phylum Streptophyta; class Magnoliopsida; order Myrtales; family Myrtaceae; genus Eucalyptus; species Eucalyptus microcorys. The sequence continues at coordinate 12,636,077 of CM024569.1, forward strand.
TATGCCAATTCAGATCTAAATCTTTCAATTTGACCAATTTAGTTATAAACATTTTCACATTAATATCAATTCAGTCTATTTGGCCAAATTTGGCCAGCCGATGCTGATATAGACGCCGCTAGCCGACAAACGCTGACGTGGCAATTTTTAAATTATTTTTTTTTTTTGAATTAATTTTTTCATTTTCATTTTCTTTTTCCTCTTCTTCCTCTTGGCCTTCTTCTGCGGTAGTGGCCGGCTAACCTCCGGCGGCTCATTGGCCACTAGGTGAGGGTTGTGAAGCCCTCATCGGCCGCTAGAGGATTGTGACCCTCACCAACAATCGGCGAGGGCTTGGTGGCCTTTGCCCAGTAGCCAGTGAGCCTCGTCGAAGGCTTGCCAACCATTGCAAGGGATCCAAGGAGGAAGAAGAGAAAAAATAAAAGGAAAAATAAAAATAAAAATAAAAAAATTATTAAAAATTGCCATGTTAGCATTAGCGTGCCAAAATTAGCTAAATGGACTAAATTGGTACTAATGTGAAAATGTTTATGATTGAATTGATCAAATTAAAATGTTTAGGACTCAATTGGTACTAATGTCATAGTTTTAAGACTTTTTTGGTACTTTTCCCTTGCATTTTCATAATCATTTACAAGTCATACTTAGGACATGCATACATTTTCTAGTAAAATCTTGTAGAATATTTGGTGCATTGCAATTAATGGGCTTTTGCTTGCTTAAGGTATTTATGTCCTTGCCCTATATCTAGCACTTTATTTCTTGCTTTGGTTATTGAGTGTTAAATTCTTGATTGCACACCCGCTTGATCACCCAGTGCATGTTGGTGGCTTAAATTTAAAATATCTAAGATTGCTTGCAAAATATTTTTTGAAAATTAATAGGCGAGGTACTAAAAGGGCATTAGATTAATCAAACTTAATCAAGTCTTTTATTCTATTGAATCGCTAGTTCACAGAAATAAAGTATTATCCCATACTTTATATGGGTTTCTAATCGACCCTAATTGATTGGTGATATTTTAAAATGGTAAAAAAGTTTTATGTTTAATTGAGTACCAAATTGTGATTGGTAGGGCTTGGAAGAGTCCGTGCTAAGTCTTTAGCTTGGTAATCCATTAGCTTTCTCATTGGTAGCTCACCTCAAGAAAGTCACGACACTCCTATAGGCAAACTTACTCATATGCTGGTTGTTTATACCGTGCTTTGCTCATTCTTTCATGTGTTTTTTCTCAAAATCTTAGTCCAGAAAAAGGTAGCTGTTATTCATATATTGATCCATGTTATGCGGGTATTAAGGAGAGAGAATTGAAAACTTTGAACAAGGCGTTTTTCACATACAATCTTGGTAAGAATGCCCGTTTCGGAATACATGTGTTTTATTATATAAAATTGGATGTGCAACTGAACCGGCAATTAGAGTAATAGACTGATAACAGTTTTAGCTAAACAAACTTTAATCTTAGGCTATAAAGTTTGTAAGTCGATAAAATAATAAATATTTTATTAGCCTAATAATTTTATGCATGTCCGTGCATTCTAGGTACATTTGAAGAACTCTTAACGATACACCTATCAGTTATGCATTCACAATGTTCTTGGGCTTGGCTTCCTTAGACGCCAACCAACCAATTTATGCATCTAAAGTTTAATAAATGAATTCCAACACTACATTTCCAAAATAGTAGATTCACGCACTTTGATTTTTTTAAATGCAGAACTCTAGCAACTTTCATAATACTTAATAATTGACTCCCTCATCTACATATAAATTTATCACATTTTCTGGAACTTTAATACTTTAAATTTTTGAGAATAAAGTTTTTTTTTTTTTTGCTTATTTTTAACTATTAACAAAGAAGCCCTTAAGTTGATTAACATCTACTATATCTTCATTAAATCATTCATTTGATTAATTAATGGATTGTTTATTATACTAAACAACGAAACTTCATGGCCAGTACCATCAGTATCATCCTTTTGCAACTGTAGATTTGCATTTTTACCCAATATGCAAAGCAGCATCTCATCCGCTTTATGGCATCCAAATTGAGAGAAATAAATTGAACAGGGTGAAGGGTGACCGATATACATTTTTCCCTATCGCCTTGGAGCTGTGTCTAGCGTTTTTCACAAAGATGAATAGAAGATAATCAGTTAAAACCATAGAGACTATCATGTTGCTGACAATTCATTCCAGAGGACTCTTGGACATCCACAGCTTGTTCATATATTTCATAATGCCTTGAGACTAACTTTAAATGTTTTATGCATCAAATTACTTTGAAGAAGATCAAATGAACCTGAAGGAGAGCAATTTTACTTTGCGAGGTCTGGTTTGATTTGACCTTTTTGTCATGTTAACGAGGGTCAAATGCAATTGTGAAGCATAAATTAAAAAGAAAAACTTCCAAACCCTAATTACTATATGCACCACTGTACACTTATCTTGTAACATCATTCTTTTCTTCTTCTTTTTTGTCAACTCATGCTGGGTCGCTATCTCATGGTCCTATGGGTCGAACATTAGATCAAATTAGCCTTCCAATATAGTTAAGACAAAACATTAATGTAGGGACTAGGAGAAGCTCTTCTTGATCCCACACACCTGATCTTAGATTTGGCCAAATCCTTCGGGTTGACAACCTACTTAAGAGTGAGCAAGCAAGCCAACTAGCAATATGAATAACAGTGGATAAAACTAGATTTGAGCCACGATCCTTTGTTGGCAAAAGGACAAAATGAAAGGTGACTTCCTAAATTAAATGCCGATCCTTACGCGATCTCTCAAAGATCTATTGAGATCTGGCCATGTTACATATTTGCTCCTACCGTCACTGCATGATGAAATAATAAAAACCATGCATTGCCAGTGACCCAAAAGCAGAGACTCTTCCCCCATTCTATCACAAGATGGTTTTGGGGGCATCGCTCTCCTCCAAGAACCGAAGCCGGACGTGGCCGTGGGTCCGGTCCACGTAGAAGAAGCTGCGGTGGGATGACACTGCCACTGCCTCCACCACTAGCCTTCCCCCCTCCCGGCGGGACTGCATCTGGACACCCATGGAGCTGCCAGCCGACGTCAGTGGCGGCGGGAATGAGCCACTCCTGCTCAGCCTCTTCCTTGACATCCGAATTGCCGGGTGATGGTTGCCGCTAACTCCTCCAGGCGAGGGGAGCAGGGCTTTGCTGTCACCAACATCGCTGCCAGTCTCATTTCCGAGTGACTCGATGCACATTTTGAGGCTCCGGTTGCTAAGGCACGAGGAGGAGCATTTCAGGAGCGGGTTGACGTAGACGGCGCCTTGCTCGCCCTCGTTCTTCTCTTCTGCATGGATGAAAGCATGCAGGAAGCTCGAGTCCACAGCGCAAGTGCCTGGCTGGGACGCCGCAGTCTTCATCTTGGCCGCAGCGTCGGAGTCGGCGGGAATTGAAATAAGACTGGAGGGCATTCTTTAGAGAGGTAGATGGAGAGAGAGAAAAGAGGTGGGTTGGGGAAAGAGAGGAAGGAGTGAACGTGAGAGAGGAGTGAAAGGAGGTCGAGGCTGAATTTATAGGAGAAGACAGGGAGGGAGGGAGGGGTTTTGAATGCGCTTCCTTTTAGCCATGGTGAATGGAGGAGGAGAGAGGCAGAACATTTGACGGAAGCATTCATCGACTATCGAATATCTACCGAGCAACCTGTCGAAATTCGTGCAGCCTTCGCCGTTACAGAGGTAGTGTTGCTCAACGTGTCGAAATTGAACAATCTTCATTGGTACAAAAGGTTTTGCCGTGTGACCTTTATGGAGAGGGAAAATGGGGGCATTGTGATGGCAAGTATAGTCCACACGCCGGTAATTATTTTTTGTCCTACTATATGCTTTAGTAGGTTAGTCCACCCTAATGAGTTATGCCATCCTATGTGGTCGAGCAATAAAGACAACCAAACACAGCATGAAGAGAGTATTTCTCCATTAGATTTGTCGAGACACTAATCGATTCTTGTTTGCCAATGCACTCGAAATGAGTATCGAGAATTGAGACCTTTGTATGTATGATCCATTGTGGGAATCGGTAGATAGCTCTACTGAATTTAAGAGTTTGCATGATATAAAATTATTATAAAGGTAAAATGGTAACTGTAGCATTTAATAGGTTTTGGACGGTGAGTACGGCTAGAATTGCTCAAACCATATGCGGAAGTTGGGTTTGTGCAATGGTAACTACGAACATAATGGAGGATTAGATGGCGGATTAGTTCTGGCTTTTTGTCTTGTTTTTTTGGGAAAGGGGGGGGGGAGTCAGGAAAAGAAAATCAGAGCAAATCAAACTTCTTATGAAAACAACTTCGAGGGTTCTACATCAAGTTATCAATCTATCAAACAACAAATAGTTGCCCGAGCAGCCCCCAAAGACATCAGGTGCAAATCTAGGCAAGAATCTGACCAGACAATGTCCCATGCTTGGCAACATTTACTGTAAGAATTCGGAGGCTATCACCATGTAATATGATCTACTTTGGGCCTTCGGCACTCATGGCTTTAAAATGCATTACACAGAGTAAAGAATCCAAGCCTAAGTGATGTGGCACATTGCCCTTGCTTTGATCTCACATGTTGCAGGAGTCAACTCTGATACCACCAAATATTATCCACTTTGGGCCTTCAGCCCTCATGGTTTTAAAATACGTCACACAGAATAGAGAATCCAAACCATATAAATCAGCCCAGAACTCTCCCCTAAGCGACGTGGAACAGGAGATATGCGCTTAGCCTCACCCACGTGCCATCAAGGTGATTTTAGTCCATCCCTCCGTACTGTTCTAAGTTTGGGTCATGACATTGACCTTCAAGTACAACCACTTCGGCACCGTGTCTTTGAAAAAAGAATGACGAAAATATTAATCAAGCCTAAAAAAGACGTCTAATGAATTTCTTAACTGAGCAATTTACATATCTTAGCAATAGTGCTATACAGCAAACCTGACCAAAGTGCAAAGTGACACGGTCTGTAATTCTCCAGTACCTGTGAACCCTTGGGAGTGAAGTTTGGGGTTATCGAGTGAAGAGCAATGGCACAGAGAGGATGAACACAACTGGTCTGCGGGAGTGGTGTCAGGATGGTTGGTGTTAGGAGTTCTAGGATAAAAGAATAATATTACTTAAAAGCTCTGAAGGCAAGGTCGGCCTCTTGTGCACAAACTAGTCGGGAGCTGATGCCGCTCTCGTGATGAGGCTATGGCAGGCCAAAACCAGTTATTGAGTCTAAAGAGGGCTGCTGTCTCGCTCGATGGACTAGACGCCTAAGCTAAGCTAGGTGTGGTACGATCTCGTATGAAAAGAGTTATTCACCGTATTGTTCATTGGAACAACTATAGAAGGAAGGCTGGCCTGGGGAATTCCATTCGCCAGGCGCCACACGGGTTAATCCGTGGCCAATGAAATTATTGACCCGTGACAAATGATATTAGAGCGGGGATCTCTTCAATAGGTGGGTGATTTGGAGAAAAGCATGTGGTCTTCCCAGTCCTATGAGGGCAGAGAGTGATCGCCAAGGCCAAAGGAGCTCGGACAATGTGCGGCTCTCATCTAGCTTCTGGGATGGCAATGGGGGCATAGGAAGGAATCGAATTGCTCACTGAATGGGGATAACATTCCTGGATCAATGGACGAATCTTAAGAAGAGGTCTACAATCACGTTTCCACCATGGGGGACCCTCTGCTGGCTTGCAAAGATCAGGAGGAGCTTAGTAGGAGAAAGAAGGTGCTGCCATAGGGGTGCAGTTGGCTAAGGGTGCCACACTTGTCAGGAAGTACAAGTGACTGGAGATTCGCGAATAGCTTTGATTGGGGGAAGCAAGCAATGGAGTGGTGTGACTTGTTCTGTTAGGTGAGCGTTGCCATCTATCCATGTTATGCCTATATTAAGGATAAATAATCGAAAACTTTGAGTAAGGCTTATCATTTTCCATGTACAATCTTGGTAAGAATGCCCATTTCATGACACATGTTTTATGATTATGAAAAATCTGTGCAACTGAGCCGGTTGACTAGAGTAATAGATTGATAACAATTTTAGCAAAAAAAAAATTAACCTTAGGCTATAAAATTTGTAAGTTGATAAAATAATAACTGATTTATTAGCCTAATTATTTTATTTATGTACGTGCATTCTAGGTACATTTGAGGAACTCTTAACGACACACTTGTAATTCATGCATTTCACAGTGTTCTAGGGCTCGCCTTCCTTTGACGCCAACCAGCTGATTTTATGCACCTAAAGTTGAGTAAATGAATTCCGACACTACATATCCAAAATAGTGGATTGAGTTTTTACCTTTTATATTTTATACTTACATGCATAAAATAATTAGGCTAATAAATCATTTATTATCAGAATGAACATCAGGTGTGTGGCATCAAAGACTGACTCTCCTAGTCCGTACATTAATGTTTTGTCTTGCCTAAATAGGAAGGCTAATTTAATCTGATGTTCAATCCATGAGACCATGAGACAGCGACCAAACATCAGATGACAACAAGAGAGAATAATTTTAGAAGATGAGTGTTCAGTGATGCGTATAGTAATTAGGGCATGCTGTTAACCAGAGCATCTTATCATTATATTCCCCTGACAAACCATAACCCAAAAGTTGCACAGCATTCTATTAAGAGCAAAAGTTAGCGGCATGCCCTTTGTTCTTCAGCTTCATCAATTTCTTTCTTGAAAAGAGAATTCTGTTGGCTGATGCAGAATGGCCAACTAAACGCGAAATGTGTACGGAACAGCTCATTGGTTGAAAAGATATTCAAAGCTTTGTTTATCTAATTTGTTGGAAAATGCCAATAGTTATTAAAAGAACATAAATTTCCCACTAAAAAGGGCAGCGTTTTCCCAGCGTTGGGCACCTGGAAAGTGCTATCTGTTGCCACTTCCAAGCAGCTATGCAGCTTGTTTGATACGCCCAAATTTCAAAAAAAAAGATCAAGAAATGCTTGGACTACACACCCGCCAGCGTCATAAAAATAGTCTCAATCGAGTTTGGTCGTGAACATGATTTGGCCATGGTGGTACACCTGACACTATTTCGTGGTCCAAATCATTGAGATATATGTTTAAATCCAATTGATTAACTACGTGCAAATTATTTTGAATCAAAGCAGACTGCATAGGTTAAAGACATGAACTTAACTAGTGTCTAGGACTTCTATGGTGTTTCAAGAGTCTCTAATTTGTTGATGTCAAAAGGATGTATTCCTTGCAAGCAGCCCAAAAAGCAATCAGAATTCAATTTCTGAAACCATATAATATCACGTTTGAATTCCAAAATCCAAGAGGAAAGAACTAAATGTACATGAAAACAAGTGGAACTTGCAGGTTGAATTAACGCTTCCGAGTGAACGCAGAGTAAAGCATTTAGTTTTGCTCTCCCATTATGGTTCTCGTCTTGATTCTACCAAAAATAGATGGTGCTTCATTTGTTTATGTTTCCTATGCTGCCCATTGTGTATAGTGCAAGAAACAAAGCACAGGTTTTTACTCTCTTTTGTCTGATTTTAAACGAGATATAAAGAGAATATGCAGCACTGGGACCTCTCAAAGGAAGTATCATTACAAAGGAGAAAACACAATTTCTGTAGGTGATAAAGCGGATAAAAACTAACCATTTTGTAGGATATATATTGGAATTTGTTTATATGAATGCCAATTTAAGTCTCCTTTGTCTTAACATAATTGATTTTGTTTAATAGAAGAAGAACGAGTTTTAGATATATATGATTGACGATATAAATGTTCAAGCAAAATGATTCTTCAAGTTTATGTATTGTAATCTTGGAACATAAGTTTGAGGTCGAGGTTGGCTAAGTAGGGGCAAGCAATACTAGGTTCGTCTAGGTTATATCTAAAATCTAAAACCTACCGGTCAGAACAAGTTCCCTAATTTTTTAAACCCGGAAACTACATTGTATACCCAGAAATCCAAATCCTATCCTGTTTTAGGTTCTAGGGTTGATTCCAAAGTTTACCTAGGTTCCATATGTACTATTAATTGAACGATTGCAATGAATCATTACTTCTAATGACCACAATTTGCTATAATCCACCGATCATAACTCATATGTATACACACAAAGATTATGATAAACTAATAAAATAAGAGTCTCGGATATGGATATTCTCAAAAATAGAAGTTTAGCCTGGTGTTTTCAGATTAATCACTCATCATTGGACATCATGGAATGTCACAGGATCATGCGAAGACATTGAACAAAAAAACACAAAAACTTGTTCCATTTGGAATTTGCAACCCACCAATTGAAATAGGTTCCTCAATTTTTGAAATTTAGAACCTACCCTGCATATCTTAAAACTTGGAACCAAACCAATTCCACCAATTCCCACTGGTCAGGTTCTTAAGTTCTCAGTTCTACCCTGATATCATGCTCACTCCTACGGCTACGCATGAGCTCAAATTAGAACTTGAGTTCCACGCAAACTTGGAGCAGAATTTGCATTTTGATTATCAAATTTAGTAGAGTCGGATAGCAAATTTTGTATAGTTTGGTCAAGCTTGACTTTTCGAATTTATATGGGGCATCTAGCTTTGAACATTCGAGTTGAATCAAGAGAAAGCAGTGAACTACATCGCGTCAACAAGACCCGACTCGATTACGCCCACTGGTGGGAATAAAGAGCACGCATGTAGTATTGAAGAAAGTGAAAGGAGACTGGGTGCTTTGGAGGGTGAAAACAATGCAGACAGGAATATGTGTGTGTCTCTCTCGGCCTAGCCCTCACCATCAATGGTGCTTTCACAAACCACCTTTTGTTTCTTTGCTTTTGTCATTAAATTAGCCAACCATGGGAAAAGGTTGACCCTTAGAGGCTAAGGAAGAGGTTTCCTTCTCTTACCACCTCCTCCCTCTCTCTGGTCGAAAATAATGTGACTAAGGTTAGGTCTGATAACTCATTCCATCCTCTCCTTCTTCTTTTTTTGCTTTTTCTTTTTTACCTTATAGTCCATTTATGAAGAAAGAAAAATATTTACAAAGACCTGCATCCATGCCTAATTGCAGACAGACCCCATTTGGATTATGTTCAAAGAACATGCAGAATTGCACGAGTTAGTACACCGTTGATCCCAATTTTCTTGTTTGAGAGAGTCCAATTAACAAGAGAAACGGATTGACAAGAGCACCTCTCACCAAAAGGGCAAAGCATCATCTAATAATATAAAAATAATAACAGTAGTAACAATTATAATAATACTAAATACTGATGATAACAACACCAACAATAATTACTAATAATCTTTATCATTGCTGTTATTATTACCTGCGTGAAGTGGTCAAAGTGCTTGCTTGAAGTTCTCTATCTTCATTTTCCATTTTTTTATTTTGCTCACGAGTGGCAATGTTCGGGCAGAAAGGTGGCGGCATCGAATTCATGGCCTACAGCCTACAGGACAAGTCGAGAATGCAATATTTTTCTAAGTTTTGACCGCCATAGCTTAGCTAAGTCTTTTTCTTCGTTTTTCTGCCGATACAGTACGAGGGATTCATTAAGAGCTCTAGGTTATTATGCGAACATGTCATGGCATCAATGGTGGGTCCATCGTTAATTGAAAAAGGTGAAGGAGGACAAAAAGAGACCGACCCGAGGAGAAAGAGACCTTATATGGACGGTACTACAAATTTTTCGCAACCTCCGCTTTTTAAATGGCCCGGACGTGGAGAAGAGAATCTCCCCATAATTTATCTGTTTGTTTACAATATCGATACACTAAATGAAGTGATTAACTACTATAAGTATCTAGACATGAGCGACAGAATGTGTCTCTGTGACTACAAATTTAGAGAGTAGGACCTACATGTTCACTCCTCTTTTGCACGCTGACGATTCCATTTTCACATAGTCGTTTTGGTTTATGACACAAGTGGGACATGGATCTTTAGGAAGCAAGAATAGGGTGTAAACAATTCGAGTCAAGCCTACGCAGCTAGTGCGCCCCCCAAAAAAAAAAAAAAAAAAAAAAAAACAAAGAAAAAAAGAAAAGCTGATGATGGGCCCATCTCCAACTCGATTGAACAAGATACTGAAGTAGCTTCAAGCTTCACTTAAAATTAGGAAGTCGAACTCAAAGTAATCATCAAGTCGAAACCGAGCTATTAGTGAGTGGTTTCGACCCCACGCAGGATTACTGTGACAAGCACAAAAAACCTGATGCAGCTTCAGGGTGGATGCATCAAGGAAAGGCTCGTGTAGAAAGGAAGACCAACAGTGAATTTGTATCCTGCCAATCACTACAATGATTCAAACTTCTCATGCTGGTTGATAACTTCCTCCCACTAGCACCGATGACTTCATAAAAACAACTGTTTTGCTGTTTTTATGCAAATATTTGGAAACCACAATGTCAAAAACCAATTTCCTTGGACATTTCATTACATTACGTGAAGATGCTGATATTCATGCATTCAGAAGGGAAGAAGAAAATATACAGCGGAGTAGTTCTTGAACTCAATGCTCAAATACACTGGCCTAACTTCACTTCACCCTATAAAAAGAAAATCTATATCTTTTGTGACATCCCGATTTTCCAATTTTGTTTTCAAAAAAATGAGTCAGGCATTTCATCTGCACGTATATAGTTCATTCTCTGAGTTGGCCACTCATGAGAATGCTAGTCTATCTGGTGAAGCCGTTAAGAGATTATAATGCATAAGACTCGAGAATTTGACTAGAAAGCGACCTTTCGACTAAGCTAATCTGCAAGGGTCATTACGACACAGTTAAAAATCGATTAGAAATAGAGATAGGTCGACTCGACAAAGGCATGTGATCAAGTGTGGGTGATTCCACCAGATCGCACAATTCTTATCGATCGACATTGGACCGACTTTTCTGTCGTTTGGGTACCATGTGTCCATATTTGAAACCTTGAGATTACCACGATAACCAAGAGTCGTCAATGTGTCAAAGATGTATATTGTAGCTTGAATTGATCAACCATAGGTCAAATGCATGAAAATTTCTAAAAGCTACCCGGTAGATCAAGACACGCTGGTATCATGCCAAAGTGAAGTTAACCGTGAAATTGAAATCGAATTCTAAAATTGGAAGTCCTATTGTGTCACAAATCATATTAGGAACGTTGACTCATCTTCGGAAGATTTTTCATGCAAGTCAAGTTTTCAGCGAAAAATCAGTGTATGGTTAATTTGGTTCGGGAAAATTGGTAGGTCCGTTTTTTGTCATACTTTTGGGACTCAAGATGATTCTATCGTCAAGTAAAAATGTGAATTGAAGTGTGGTGACATTGGATTAATTTATGAACTTCAATTTGATTCAATTAGAAAAGAATTGAATGAAATTGATGTACAAGATTTTGAAATTTGTATGCCACGGAGGATGAAGCAATTGGACCCATTGGAAAATTGTTGTGGAAGATTTGAGTTAGTGGAATGTGACATCATGTGAGGTCATGATGGGGCCAAAGTGAAGAGGATTTTGACAAATGTAGAGTGCACATTTGCTCTAAAAAATGTGGGCTTTTACTTTAACCATCAACATCATCTTCTTCATTGGTTTTTCTTCTTAGAATTTAGAAGAGAGAGAGGAAGTTGGGACCAGCCAAGCCCGCATGCCTAACCGCTCACTCGGTTGCTCCTTCGCCCGCATGTCACCGTCGCCGTCACTGCTTGTCCGCGCGCCCGCTCGCCAGCCAGCTCGCTGCTCCGCCGTTGTCCCGCGTTCTCTAGCCGTCTACCTCGCCATTCGTCAGACACCGAGCCACCTAGAAGCTAGTCGAGCAGCCCCTTGCCCGTGCGAGCACCGCACACCCACCGATTCACCGTCGCCAGCCAGCCGAGGCTAGTAGCTCGCCTGTGTGCCTGTGGCCGTCGTTCCCCGCTGCTCGCGCATCCAGCACCGTCATCCACCTTCGTCCTTGTTCGCCAGCCACCGTCGGAGCTAGCAAAGACTCACCGGAGCCACCGTCAATTGTCGCCTGAGCTGCCGTCGCCCCATCTTCGCCATTTCCACGCCCGACCAGCCACCGGCACACCCTCCTTCGGCCTTGGACTGCAGCCGGAGTTCCAGCTAGATTCGGATCTTCAAGGCCTTGTTTTAGGTGCCTTTTGATCTTCTTTTGGTGTCGCCCGAGGAGGTTTTCCGACCACCTCGCTGTTGTTTTCGTTGGGAACTCATCGAAAAGCGATTCCGGTGAGTTTAACTCATAAACCTTGATTAAAGGGTTAATGATGCTTTAGGTGTGCTTAGTTTATGTTAAGTGTTATTAGGTGATTAGTTTAATTTATTTAAGAGTAAATTAGATTAACGTAGTGTTTAGTTTAAAGTATGTTTAATTAAGGCTAAGTAGGTTTATATTAGAATAAGCCTTGATTTGACTTTAATGAAGTATTTTTGAGTTAAATAAATATTTAAAAATTATTTAATTATTTAATAATATTTAAAATTATTTAAAATTATTAAAATATTATTATTTAATTAATTTTCGGAATAAATTTAATTATTTATTAATTCCGAAAATTATTTCGGGACCTTAAATTCTCAGAATTTCGCGATGATCATTGCTATGTATTTAGATTATGAATTTGATGAGTGGATATTGCAAATTGAGTGTTGATTGTGAAAAATATGGATTTTATTTAGAAAATCCCGAGTTTCGAGTTTTGACATCGAAAATGAATTTTAAGTATTATATTAAAAAGTGGGGTTTGAAAAAGGAAGGTATCAGCTTTTCTTGTTTGAAATGACGTGTACCCACACATGACTACTTTCTCGGATGTTTTTAATACGAAGAAAATAGGCCGGAATTACTATTTTAATGGAAGCCTTGAGTGAAATGAAAAGTATCCTAGGCCGATGTTGAATTGTCATGTGCTGGTTAAGAAGAAATCGTCCTGAGCTATTGAGCTGGACGTTACCTTATATGGGATGCCCCTTAAAACGGGCTAGGGTCGCAGTTGATTCTGGGCCTATACTCCTTCGGGAACGCCGTCGACGTAGTGACGAAGCTATGCTCCATGGGGGAAGGCGATGCCTAGCATTAATGTCAGTAGATAGCCGAACTGCGAGCAGGTTATGCCCTTGAGTGGCGGTGAATGACAATTGGAACGCATGTTGGGTGTTGTTTAACGAGTTTGATTATGGAACGAAATTGTGTGGCATAATATGAGACGTGTCATAACGATTTAGTCTTATAATCAAGACTCCTATGGTTGTTAGTTATGTGAAAATATTGGCATTCTGGTTGTTTGAATTCTATTACTGTATATGCTTGAGTAACATGAATTGTGCTAACCTGCAAGAAAGATTTGAGACTAAGGTAAGTCTCATTGTTTGTAATGGCATGGCTAGGCCATCCTTGAGTGTATTTTCTTTCTAGGTCCCTAGTGGACGGAGCGGCCAGTTCGTCATGGTTAGCCTTGTGGAGTTACAGAGGTGAAGTTGAAGAATTGGAGATCGTGTTCGACTTGTAGGTCGTAGGATGGTCCCTTTTTATAAGCCGGCCCTTTGTAGACTTTTGGTTATAGATCTCTATTTGTAAACTCCGTTGGTTTATATAAGTGTTTGGTTGTGATTGATTGCCTGCTTTTCTATCTCAAGTTAATTGTTGTCAGGGGATTTGTTTCGCTTCCGCATGCGTAAATAAATGAATGGGTCGGCGACGTGTCTTGAGATGTCGCATATTTGATCGACCGTAGTGGGATGTGCGCGCGCTCGAGATTCGGGGCGTGACATCTTTGTTGCAAATTGCGCCCCTCTCATGTCTCAAAATGTGGCCAACAAAATGTGACATCCTTGATTTGACCTCGATTTTCAGAACGGAATCATATCAATGACCAATCTTTGGACGAGATTATAATGAGGATCAATAGGTCTCAAAAATGCCAAGAATATCACTTTGGGGTGAAAACTCGGGTTTTCATCGGTGAGACACAATGTTCATAAAAGTGGAAATGGGCCATGGGCGAGGACCTAAGTGGGCCCAAGCCCACATTGAGTAGCCTAATGGGCCCAAGCCCATGATTGGGCAACCCATGGGCCGAAGCCCATCATGGATGACCCAATTGGGCCTAAGCCCATAAGGACGGCCCAAGGCCCACAAGCCCAAGGGGTGGGTGGCCAAGGGGGCCATGAGTCCTCTAAATCCATCAAGCCATCATTTCAAGATCTCAGCATTTAATGCAACTCATGTGCATGAATAATACACAATCTTGGTGAAATGACCAAATTGCCATCTCATTCAACTAAAGATAAAAGGTCAAGATGGGAAAAAAACAAGGAAGGGGCACCCATGTGGTGAAAATGAGGGGAGTGATGTCATTTCCTAAAGCCTAGCTAAACCTACCTATTCTATCTTCTAGCCTAGCTATGATGAGTTCATTTTGGGACTTGGGTAGGAAGTAAAGTGAGAAGAGATCCAAACCCTTAATCTTGGATGGGACATGGCAAGGTGCAATCTTGGCTATTCAAGTGACTTAGGATTGAGGACCTCTCTCTCTTCTCTCTTTCCCCTCCAAACCGCCGACCATCCTTGCTCTCTCTCCCTCATTCTCATTTTCTCACTTTTTGGCTTTCAATCTCACTTCTCTCTACCCTTACCACCACTAAACAACTCCCTCCCCATCTCCATCTTCTTGGCAAGTCATTCTCTCCATTTTCCTCATATTTGCCTCACCGATCACCGTCCACCACTCCCCCACCGTTAAACCACTAGTTTGCACCGCCGTTCTTGTCGTCAAGCCAGGTTTTGGAGCTGATTAGAGAGCTGTCCAGCCCCTCACAATAGTCTCTCCCCACCGTTAAACCACTAGTTTGCACCGCCGTTCTTGTCGTCAAGCCAGGTTTTGGAGCTGATTAGAGAGCTGTCCAGCCCCTCACAATAGCTCTCTCTCTCTCTCTCTCTCTCTCTCTCTCTCTCTCTCTCTCTCTCTCTCTCTCTCTCTCTCCCTCTCTCCCTCCCTCTGATGTGATAAGTGAGTTTTGTGTGATAGGTTATCATAGGGTTCTGATATATTATCTCGATAGGTTATCAAGTTTTACCGATAAGTTATCATGTTTGATCGATAGGTTATCAAGTTTTGCCGATAACTTATCATATTTTATCGATAATTTATCGCTATAAGTTATCAAGTTTTACTGATAAGTTATCATGTTGATCGATAGGTTATTGCGATAAGTTATTAAGTTTTACCCGATAAGTTATCGTTATGTGATAAGTAATTATGCGATAAGTTATAGAATGTGATAAGTGAAGTATGATATATTGATATGATGTGCCTTATTAAAGTGATAAACTATTACGTGATGATATGTGGTATGTGATATAATGTTATGATAGGGTATGTTATTAAAATAAGTTATCGTATGGTTTATTGTAATAAATTAGACCCTTATAAAATGACTTATTTTAAAGAAGTGTCCTATATACTTGACTTCCATTTTTGATGCATTACTAATTGCTAATTTTAATTATGATGCATGTTCATGGCATCCCAGGATTTTAGCCAATCATCATGCTTGTAATGATATGTGGGAAGGATAACAAGTTGGAGTGTGTTTGTGGTGCATTTGTATAATGTGACATGGGATATGACTATGGCATGATGGTATATGGCAAAGATTGTTGCATATTGTATGAGCATCACACATTGAAAAAGACATGAAATGAGCTATGTGATGGTACGCCTGTATAATCACCTAAAGACCTTGATGCGTTTTACGCGGGGTAGTGAATCCGTCCTAATGCGTTTTACGTGGGACAATGCCCGATTCAGTTCAAATGCCCTCAAGTCAATAGAATCCATTCGCGGATGGATTTCAGAATGAAACTCCTTAGTAGAATATCATCTTGAGGCGTATGCATACATAGGACGATGCCATGCCCAATGGGACAGGACGATGCCTGGTTTCGCCGGATGATTGCAAACCTTCAAGTTGGCCTTTGGCCCTGAGCAGCTGTAATAATCTGAAAACATGGTCTCGAGGGTTGCATGGTAGTATGGGATACCATGCAATTTTCGAGACACCATGTGTGTAAAGTGCATGAGTACATGAATGCAAATTTTGAGAAGTGATGATATAGTATGCACACGTGTGACATGAGATTGATATATGAGCAGGTCTAGATTATTCATGGCATGGGCGCATGATTATGATATATTGCATTTTTTTATGGTTGGCTCCTGAGCATATGAAGTGTTTTAAGACTTGCTTATGTGCTTCGATTTGATGCATGTGAGTAGTGAGGGCAAAGCAAGGGCTTTGTTATTGATTTAGATAACTTGCATGTTTAGGCCATTCCAAGGTGAATAACCTCCCCATGTAAGGTCTAGAAAGTTCACTGATTTAGTTTATCTCACTATCATTGTTTAAATGTTTTCAAACCTATAGTTATTGATATACACCCTATTCATTTTGGGGTCCCCGTGTCCTCTGAATGGACTGCAGTTGAGTATGCAGTGACGAGAGAAAGGTGACTCTTCTAAAGCGCACCACCACAATGTGGGTTAACGAGGGAGTAGGCCATCTTATTCCCCATCGTTTTGTGGTCTGGTTCATTAAGTTTAATGGTGATCTCTTTAGGCTTGATAGCCTCCTTTAGTGAACCAGTGCTTGTGTAAGAATCATCTTTTTGGACAGCCCTCATAGTACTAAATGTGCCAGGCTTACCCTGAAACCTTTTGGA
This sequence comes from Eucalyptus microcorys, assembly GCA_014182515.1. NCBI lineage: Eukaryota > Viridiplantae > Streptophyta > Magnoliopsida > Myrtales > Myrtaceae > Eucalyptus > Eucalyptus microcorys. The sequence continues at coordinate 12,652,775 of CM024569.1, forward strand.
AGTGTGTGACCATGCTTTGGGATGTTTATGAAAAGTGGCATAGTGTGTGATGCTGAAGTTGTATGGAAGAAGTTAGTATGAAAATATGTTGTTATGAATGTATATAAGTGTGTTTTATACTATCCCTATTTGCTTGGTTGGGTGATGTGTTTATGCTTCCACTTTCGTACTTAATCGATAAAGCGATTGGGTCGGCGACACCTCCTAGGACATCATAATAGAATGACCTAAGTGAGAGATAGTGCGGGTTATCGCGAGCCCAGAGCAGGTCGGGGCATGACACAAAACCTAGAGTAATCTCATGATTCGTGGAGATTTGGAATTTCTATTTGCAGCATGTGAAGTCTATCCTGAACAGTCGATAGTTCATCCTGCATTTTTTATATCTTATCTGGTCTACTTTGCGCTTCCTCTTGATAAGGCTTGCTGATATTATTTGTGAAGTTTTCCATATTCATGACAGTATCAAGGAGATCCTTCTGCATGGCCGCCTCAAGATTGTGTGCCAAAACATCGACAGTCTTGTTAACCTTATTCACCACCATTTGCCTACGAGCCAGGACTTTTGAAATTACTAATTGCCTGTCATTGAAAATATAAGATTAGATAGAAGATAAAAAAGAACAGAGGGCTGCAATAATTTCAGAACTTCTTTTTCAGACAAGAAAAGATGAGTTGCAGATACACGACCCCCAGATGATACAGAATTCAAAGGCAGGGACATCATTTTCACGCTATAGAATTCAACATCACCTCTCTTTATCAGTCCATGAGGAACTACCCCAAACTCATTGATGCATAAATAGCAAAAAGTCCTGCATTACCAGTTTTCTGAAATAAGGCATTGTCTTCTCAGGTGACGTCGCAATCATCCATAATTTGTAGTTCAAGAGCTTTACGAGCTGGGCATGAGTCGGTAGGAATACCTCACAATGAGTAAAGGTCACTTCATCTCAAATGTGAAAGAAAATATGAAAGTAATTTATACCTAACATGTGTATCCGCAGCAGAGAGTACTAATCGACCACATAAAATTTCTAGATATGCCTTCCTGAGATAGGCGGAAAGGAACTTCCAAAGCCACATGACAGACAAAATATGATGTCCAAGTGATATTTTAGTTTTTGTGGCCAAGAGTGGAGCATGAATTGTCAATCACGACAAGGTGCTGCCCGCATTGAGGGGCAAGTCAAACGGAACTTTCAAAGAGAGACTAAAATTTGAAGACCATCCATAAACGACGTGGTTCAAATTGGAACGAGATCTGAGCAAAGGCCGAGTGCAATTCTTTGTGTCAACCTGCAATGTGACGAATGGTACTTATAACAGAAGGAATAACGTGATAGGGTAGTAAGAGAGAGATTTCTGTGGGGGTACCAGCGATAAGATTTTTCTTCTCCAGGAGATGCTATCTCTTTCCATTTTCGTCGAATACTCTTTAACACTACTAACTATGCCAAGTACGGTGTTCAAATCCTGGTTGGCATATTCGGAGTCTTGTCTCAGAACAGTTTCACATGAAGAAAAACCGCTCAGCAGTTCCAATTGGTTTTTCTAGTTTAAGCTTTCTTCCTTCCATTCCCATGCTTGTCGGCCCATCTAAGAAACTGTTTTAGAATTTCTCGAGTTTGTAAAAGCTGCCGACTCTCCATCGAGAATCAGAGATCAACAAATTTGTATACTATTTTGCACTCTCATAAGAAGCCAATAGCTTTGATTCAAGAGCAGATCGTGCAGATACAGGATATAAAGCTACATTCTCTGCTTTAAGTAACTTCTGCACATTTTCACTGATGAAAGACGTAGCTTCCTGAAGCTGCGCCAGTAGCATAGAAAAAGTAGTCCTCAATTGGAGAAGCTCAGGTTCCACTAAAGTGTCGCTGAAATTAAAATAAATAAATGCATAACTAAAAATAAAGGCACTGAATGAATATTTATACCTCAAGATCATTCTGATAAATATCAGATTTAATCAGAACAAAGACAACTTTCTTGCTCCATTGCTGAGTGTACCGGAGGAAAACTACCTAAAAAACATGAACAAATGCATCAACTCAGTAATCGTCACATGTCAAAGTTGCTTAGAAAGCCATTACAAAGGACTTACGAGAAAATGGGTGTGCATAATACAAGGAATGACAATGACTAGAGAAATGATTATCGAAAAAGCTGAATTGGCTAACATTAGGATCTATCGACCGACCAAAAAAATTAGATCTATAGAAAATGAATGGGCGCCTTAATGCGACAAAGCTTGGTTTGTTGTTTCGTTGTTGTGTAGACAATAAATCATATCTTACAATTCCCTTTATTTTGCAATTCGCACTACTATTTGCTAAGACAACATTGAATTCATTTGGCTACAGCAACAACAAATTACCAAAGTCCAACAGAAAACAGTAACTTGGAGTTTAGAATGCCCTGAGAGACAAGAAAGTCTCGGCTAAAATAGTGTTGAGAAAATTCATTCCAGCACATACTTGTCTAACTAACTACACATGCAATAGAAGGATTAATAGCATTTTTATGGTGAGGGGAAACTATGAATCCTAACAAAGCTAAGAGGAAATCCTACTCATTTGAAATGTCTAGAAATTTGAGAAATATTGAGTTAGGAAAGGAAGTGGACATGCATTGCAGTAATCTTTCAAAACCCTTCTTATTTCATCTTCTCTTACCCTTAGGAAATTAGACGGGACCAATATAGGCTATATTCCGATAGGCGGACTAATCAATTTAGACTTCAAAAATTTTCCGATGACACTGTTATATTCTTCCAAAGTCAGGGTCAGTTCATGCTTACCAAATATAAAGGACACTAGAAATGTGATAGTGCTTACACGATGCCGTTTTGGATGTTAATATCAAGGAGAGGGAGGAGCCAATCGAGTTTGGTCTCCCCGTATTCTTGGCCATCACGGTCTTATCGGTCACACCACAACTTGAGCTCGGCCCTTGGAGTAGGAATGAGTCAAATATCAAACCTCCCCATTGTATATAGACCAAAACTCATGATTGAACTAAATGCGATCGACCTACCAAAGGTACAATAAAGTAAGAAAATTACATAGTGAAAGGGTAGAAAACTTACTTCACCGTAAGATTATGGCAACCATATAGACACGAAAATGATATGTGCAGCTTGATTTTTAAGTAAACGGCTTAAAGTGGAGTCAAAATTATAGGATGACTAGTTGTAGCCTCGCATATTAAGCCTAGTCCTCATAACTCCGGCACGGACAAAAGTGGCACCCATTTACAACTTAGGCTTGTGGGCAAAGGTAAGCACTTTTAACACTAGTAAAGAGACTTTCAAGATTGTTTTGGGTAACCTCTACTCAGCGAACTCATGTTCAAAATCGTATCAAACTCAATACCATCCTAAGTAACTTATGCGGCCTAGGTCTTGCAGTAGATTGTGTGTGCAATAGCACGGTGCAAAAACAATGAAAGCATGCTTGATAATTTATCTCAAACATCGCTTCAATATCAAAGTAAAAACCATTCATTCTCAACACCAAACTACAAGACAAAGCTTAACAAACATTTTGACCCTTACAACTCCCATTCTACAAAAACATTTAAACAAAGTAAGGGATGTACCTTGTTCCACACTGCCAAGTAAAAATATTTTGTAATCAAGAGAAAGTTCGGGCCTAAATTTGCTATAAGTGAACTATCTAGTGAAGTTGCCAAACTATCGCAACCTTCCTAGGTGTGAACTATCTAGAGTTGGCTAATGAATTACTAAGCTCACACTTAACTCAAGCTCTTCCAAGCCCATTCTAATTCGCAACTTATGTTCAAATTAACATGCAAAATCAAATTATCCAAGAATCACCACTAATAAGTTATTGGTGGGTCAATTAAAAACCCATGTAGAGTGTGTGAGAGTACTTTACTTCTACAAGCTAGATATTTATGGATTCGAGGACTTGATTATGCTAGATTTACTTTAACGCCCTTTTGATACCTTCTTTTTTTAATTTCAAAAAAAAAAAAAACATATGCAAGTAACTTGAATTGATTTTAAACCTAAACACTAACATGTGCGAAGTGATCATGAGGGGTGTGCAACCATTAAAATAACACTCAATAGTACAAAGCAATAAATAAATTGCAAGAGATTAAGAACTTAAAAATTGTGAATTAATTTAAACCACTAAGTATACTAAACTAAGCCTAACCATTATTTTCTAAATAACTATGTAAATCTAATTATTCTAATACAACATGCATTCTAAATTAAATTACCCTAAGTATGCAATCACTAAATGACATGGCATATGAAATGGCGATGACATGGCAATTATGAAAGACGTGACATACAACATGACAAGAAGACGTGGCATATATGAATGACCTAGCGATTCATGACATGTGTCGTGACCTTCCTGGAGGTAAACCACTAAGAGAAAGTGTAACGACCCCAACTCCAGGTCGCGGGGTTATCATTGCGACATCCCAGGCACATTGCCGACTTGTTACTTTTTAATTTTCGATTTAAGCATATGCGGAGGTGTTACAATATCGACACCCGACCACAACACAACAAACAAGCAACCAGTAAAGCATCACATAAGGCATATCGCTACTATATTATACCAGTATACTTACAAGCCCTTTCTATACGCCTCTCTTTTTTCACATCAGCATTATATATTTGTGTAGGCCAAGGGAATTCCTATCTCTAGCGTGACTACAGCTACCCAAAACTGGTGTGAGGCTTCCATACCTATAGGTCTGAAGAACAAGAAGTGAGTCCAAGACTCAATAAGTCAAAACCCTTAATCCTCTACTAGGATAATATCTCGTCATCAAAGAGTATTGTCAATATTGATAGCAGCTCGATATAAATATTATTAATTCATCTCAACTACATATATGTGTCCCTTCAACGTACTATGCATACTTACCTTCAGTTTATCCATGAACATAACATGCCACATAGTAATAAACATACCAGCATGCATAAAATGTTCATTAACATACATCTCGGCTCAATTAAGACATCCTGACTCAACCAAGGAATCATTTTTCAAGCTAGGCATGTTGGCTCAACTGGGATATCCCGACTCAACCAAGGCATCCCAGGGGGCTAGCTCACTCGAGGCATTCGAGCTCAATCGAGGCATCTGGGCTGAACCAAGGCATCCTATTCTCACGAACAAGACATTGCCGCCAACGCTATGTGACAATGGTCTTCTTCTTTGATTTAATGATCACATATCATGTGTTGCACACGCCGATTTATTGTCTTCCATCTTAACCCATACATACAAGGCCCGAGGGCAGCTCAAACAAGTGTGTGTCATGTATTATGATACCGTAATTACATAATATGTCGGGCACAACTCAAGACGCATGGCCCAAACCACCCCATCTAGATTTTAATCCTCCACCAAGTGAGGCTCGAATCGATACGCCTCAATCTCGATCCATGGCCAAGCGAGGTTCGGTCCGTCACGTTTTAACACTAGTTCGAGACCAAGTGAGACCCATTTGTGTCCCAGGCATGAATCAACCATGTCACGCCCCGATCCTCTAAGCGTGTGCCCATCCCTTTGTGGTTAATTAAATAGCGACGTCCTAGGACGCGTCGTCGACCCATTCGTTTTAATGCGCATGCAGAAGCGAATAATTAATCCTTAGACAACAACGATATGGGATAGAAAAGTAAGGCCACAATTTTCGAAAACCAACCCACACATTTATATACATATCAAGTTATGTCATATATAATATTAGCCGACTATATACAAGGTCTGCAAAAAGGGGGGTAAAGGCTATAGATTCTCTAATCAGTCGAGTCTTCGACTGAATACTCCAAGGTCCCTGGATCAGAAAGATCCGGGTCTACCACTAAACCACCAGGAGGATCCGCCATGCCTTTTCCAAAAGAAACCTCCAGCATCAACATAGGGACCTTCGACTTCGATATAGGACCCGCATTCTGTCCATTCCACTCCTGACGATACCATGATCTGTATTGATGGGGTATCTTATGGGGTAGACCCACATCAACCCAAACCACAGACCTCACGAGTTCATAAACCCATCCCCTCAGGCTCCTATGAAGTGAAATATAACACCTCTGCTCGGTGACCTTCTTCGGTTGGCCAAAATGCTCGGGAGGAACTGCCATCTAAGGACCTGAAAATGTTATTCCACAACGGGGTGAGACAATGTCTTAGCAAGTTCACCCCCTAAGTCCCAACTAGGAAGAAAATACGCCCCAAGGGCTGCCTAAGCACAAGCACAAGTCAGAGGACTTACCTTGGCTTCCGTTCCTTCCTGCAAGTCAGTACAGTTCATACACTCAACCAATCAATTCAACCCCCACGATGTTATTCATTAATTCATCCAATCGATACTATCTATCAATTCAATACTATCTATCCAATACTGTCAACACCGACTATGCTCACACAAGCTAAAAAGGATAAATAGTAGCTCGCACAAGCTGATATATGGATTGTTACTCTCACAAGCTGATAAATGATCATTGCTTACACAAGCTGATATAGTATGCTGCTCTCACAAGCTAACATATCAAGCACTTATAGGCTGATATAGCATACTACCCTCACAAGCTAAAAATCCAATGCTCACACAAGTTGAACTACGATAAACCCATCCTGGCCAAGAACTTTGTGCCTTGCACACCAATCCCTCAATTATATAATGAACTTGGCCCAATTTCATCATGTTAAAACATATCTGATGAAAATAATCGTGTGTGGGTACACGGTCGGCTTTAGCCAAAATATAATATATTTACTTCATAAAATCCCACTAATTATATAGTCGATAAAAACATTCTTGGTGCTATAAACCGACACCCGGTAATTTTATAATTAAATACCGAAATTATTAAATTTTTGGACAAATCACACTCAATTTGCACAATCCAGCACTCAATTAAATAAACCAATCATACCATCGCGATCAACATAAAATTCCGGTCACTGGCTATCCCGATCTAATTTCCAGAAAATAATAATGAATTAAATAATTACCAAAATTAATTAATAAATACCAATAAATGCAACTTAGGCCGAACAAGCCTAATTAAATACCGAAATGGGCCCGAAAAATTTCTAAACCTATTTAAATAAATACTATGACTTATATACTTGCTAATTGCACTACTCTAGCTACCTAACATGCAATATCGAACGATTAAATTGTTAATCCGTTCTAACTAACCACATAATCCATACTTAACCTAAAATAATCAACCCGTAAACATAATTAACTTCCTAAGCGGAGATTAGTGAGTAAACTCAATGGATTAGCATTCCAATGAGTTCACTTCAATGGGGATGTGAAGGCAAGCAACAACTTCTAAAGCGGGGGCACCAAGCGGGGTCGGGAAAAGCTCGGAAATGGGCCTCGAAGTCCCAAAACCCAGCTGGAACTTCTGCTTTTGCTTGCTAGTCGAGGAAGCAGAATCGGCGGCTCGGTTGGCTGGAAATGGCGAGACAGGGCTAGGCGAGTGGAGGCGGCTGCTAGACGGTGGCAAGATGAGCTCTGGTGATCTCCACAATGGTTCGGGCAACTTGTTGGACGGCGTGTAGGGGTGAACGACGCTAAGATGGCGGTGACGTGCGGGCTCGGGTGCGCGAGCAAGAGAGGCGGCGACATGCTCGGGCGCACGACAGCAGCGTGCTGGCGGTCTGACGAGCATGCGGCTTGCTCTGACGGTTGTTGGCTGTTCTCCCTGGGTTCCTACGATTTCTTAAGCTCATAAGGTGAAGGAAATGGAGAAAATGGCCGGTGGGGAAGAGGATAAGGAGACAACAAAGCTTGGAGGGGGCCACTTTGACCTCAAACCATCTTATTATCCTCTTGACCAAGGCCCACCATGGCCAGCTGGCTCCCACAGCCTCTTACAGCCCTCAAGACTTCCTCTAGAAGCTATTGAGATGGTCCAAAGGTGGTGGACCAAGGGAGGCTACGAATTTTGAAGATCTATCCCCCAAATTGGATCACTCCTCCTTCAATTGAAGTCAATTTCGGCCCTATAAAATCCACCAATGTATCCTCGATCAAATTGACAATTTTCTATGCCAATAGAACCGACTTGCATCCTAAAAACAGGATAAAAAATGGTCCCCTGAATTTTCCGGACAAAAATGGCCCTATTTTGACTTTTCGCCAAAAATCTCGATTTGCAAAAAAATCTTCGGAGGATGAGTCGACGTTCCTAAAATGACTCGTGATATGACAAAACTTTTAATTTCAAAAATCAGATTCAAATTCGCTGTTAATTTCAATCTGGCGCAATTTTAGCGTGACTTAGCCTACCTAGTAGTTTTTAGAAATTTTTGGTGTAACTGACCCGTGATCGATTTATTTCGAGTCACAATATACCTCTTTGATGCATTGACGACTCTCAATGATAATGAAAATCTCGAGGTTTCAAATATTGATACAGGGTACCAAAACGACAGAAAAATCAATTTAGTACCGATCGACGAAAATTTTGTAATTTGGTGGAATCACCCACGTTTAGTCATACATCTCTGTTGAACTGACCTATCTCTGATCTCTAATCGACTTTTAACTATGCCGTAATGATCTCTGCAGATGAGTACGGTCGAATAGTCGATTCCTAGTTGAATTCCCAAGTCTATTACATTAAAATCCCTTAATGACTTCCCCAAATAGCCTAGTTATCTCAGGAGTAATCAGCTCAGAGAATAGCACTATAAACGCATTGATGAAAGGCTCGATTTATCTAATTGAAAACAGAATTGAAATTTCAAGATGTCTCAAACTAACACATGAGCAAATCAAACAAAATGGACCTGCGACATATAAATGACTACTCACGGGTAAGTACACGACTAAATTCAATGGCGTAGCACATTGCCTTAGCTAAGGATTAGGAATTCCACTTACATTCAATGAACTGGTTTTGCTAAGAGTTGGCCACTCGGTGAGGAGGTAGGCGAGCAAAGCCGAGAGAGTGAGAGGGGGTGACGTGGGAGGCCGTGAGAGAGAAGAGATGTGGGTGAGGAAATGAAGGAAGGATGCTTATATTTATAGGCAAACCTCTCATCATTTCCCTTCCAAGTGGACTAATCACATTTATTTAGATGACAACCTAGGATGAAAAGGTGGCAAGCTAAAAAGATGAGTGGCAAGTCTAATTCCTAGAAGAAGACACCTGCTACTTCTCTTATTGAGCTACTTGGGGTTAAGTCATTTTTGTAATGATGACTATATTAATTAGAGGATACATAAGCCTTATAACTCAACTTAGCATTAATGCACTAAGGTCCAAAAGCATTTAATACATGTTTATCTTCAAGCCAAGAAGATTCTAGAATGGTTTAATTCTCAAGATGGGCGTGCAACCCATGTTAATACATGTTATAAAGAAGACCTTAAACAATTTTATTTTTTTTTTATGAAGGAAGCCAAGTCTAATTCATTTTGTGGAAATAGCAGCAAATCACATAAATCAACCTAAAAGTTCGTCCATTGAACAAATTCAACAACCGCAGAGGAAAACCTATTTTAAAATCCAAATCTTCATAAAACACTTTGAAATTTTAATATGTTGTAGACATTGATGTCCTCTACACAATTTTTGTGGAGGAAGCATGTCTAAATTTGAAAGGAAATATTTTATAAAAAATCGAGAGAACAAATAGGTCATCGTTTTTACCGAACTAGATAGTTTTAACATGGTAAATGATTGGCACGAATGATTAGGCTTCCGTGCCAATCATTTCACCTCAAAAAATTCTGAATTAAAGTATGTTGTAATTCAAGGCGTTTTGAACAACTTTCATGGAAGTTTTACCAAATTCGAAACACAAAAATTTCTATAAAATTGGAAAATAGTGAGGGTCCAATAGTTTCAAAAACTAGAAATCAAAGTCATAACTTAAGAAACCAAATGTGGCAAGTCTAATTGAGGAGATGTGGCAACTAGGTGAATTTTGCAAGATCATTTAGTCATTAATTGGCCTAACTACTTGTCATCTAAGGCTATTTCCAAGGTCATGATGCCTTAGATTTTGTAGGGACAACTAAGCCATTCATTAATGGCTAAGAGATAAATAAACTTAAGAGTTGTCTTCTTGCATTAATAACCTAGAAAACTAAGCATGTGAATCATCAACTTGCATTTATGGACTAGCTTCTGAAACTGCATATGAAACACATGTATATTCCTTGAAGTTTCTATCTTTTAAGAGTATTAATAATAAGGGTGAGCACCAGTCCAGGGTCAACCCTGGACCGACCTAGACCGGCCCAACCCCGCCGGTCCTGGTCCAGTTCCCAAGGAGACTGGGTCAGTCCTTGGTCCTAGAATTCCTAGACCAGCACTGTGCGGATCGGTCCTCGGTCCTGAGAGTTTTGGGTCGGTCCAATCCGGACCAACCCTGACTATATATATATATAATATTATTTATAATTTTTTTATATAGAGAAAACCTTAAAATAAATGGCATTAACAACATTAAACAGCTTTTTAGTGAGGAATTCAAGTAATTTTACATTATTCTTTAATAATTTAAGTTTTTAATGTCTTTTATGACATCAATAGTCATGATTTATGAAGGAGGAAAATGTTTTTGTGAGGAGTCCTCACAACATCCAAAAAGGCACCTTATGGTATCTTCCTCTAGTATTCATTATCTTCTATCTTATTTATCCTCTTAGTTTTCCATTTGCTAAAATCGAAAAAAATAACTTCTCCACTCGCCATTCGACACTCGCCTTGCTCGCTCTGGGTCACTCGTGCCGCTCATCTTTCAATGCTCGCTTGGCTTGTTGCTCCCTGCTTGACATTCGATGCTCATTCTATTCGATGCTCACCCCACTTGACCTTCACCGCTCTTAGTTGACATTGCTCATCATCGAACCCTTTGGCTCAGTACGGTCTTCGGTTGCCCTTTCAAGGAGTACAAAAAATGAAATAAAAAATTATTGGTTAGTCTTGAGTTAACCTTAAAACCGGACCGAACTTATTGGGTCGATTCGGTCTTCAATCGCTTTTTTAAGGAGTAGAAAAAATGAAATAAAAAATTATTAGTTGGTCCTGGATTGAACCTGGAACCTGACCGAACCCATTGGGTCGGTCCGGTCCTTGGTCCCAAGCTCACTAAGGTCGGTCCTCGGTCCCAAAAATTGAGGACAAGCACTGTGTAAGTTGGTCTTAGGGTTAGGGGGTGGACCGGCCCAACCCGGACCATGCTCACCCCTAATTAGTAATTGCTTAAGACACATAAGCATACAAGTCACCCTCTTGCATTTAATTACTAGCTTCCAAAATTGACTTGATTGACTTGGATTTAGTTTATCTGAAACATATGTTCCCTTTAATGGGTGAAAGTTTTTTCGCATCTATCGATGACCAACTACCTTATTCGGGCCGACGTTTGCATCTAATTCATGGCCGGGCTCATAACAAGTTCAGTGGCCATTTTCCTTGGCCAATTGGGGCCAGATAGTGGATGTCACAAAAAGCTAATAAATTATTAAGCGTGATGCTTAATATGGACTCTCTCAAGCCCTACCAATCACAACTTGGTGCTCAATCTGACGTGTCATTAATCTTACCTTTTGGAGTGGCCACTAATTAGTTACGGATAGATTAGACACCCAAGTAAAATGTGGGAGTGCAATTTACTTTTGTAAACTCTAAATTCAATAGATTCGGGAATTTGGTTATGCTAGATTAATCTAACACCATTTTAGTATATTTTCTCTTTATTTCGAAAATGCTTTTACTTACAATCTTTATTAATTTTTTATCCTATGTTGCTAACTTGTGGATGTGCAATCAAGAAAGTAACACCCAAGAATCAAAACCATAAATAGGTTGCAAAAGATTTAAAGAATCTAGATGCGCTAAGCAAGCAAAGCATATGACTATCTATTGGCACAAAATTTCTGCAAAACTATTTAGATAGAAAAATATGCATAATGCACAAATGTTATGCATGATTGTGCATGAGATAATGACTAACTACTATGCAAATCTATATGAGACTCTCTAATTCTAATTTTTGATATTCTTCTTTAGCAATTAACAAAAGACAAATTACCCTATAAGTACAAATTAAATTATTCCTAATCCTATATCTATTTGATTAGTGAAAATGCATTCTAAATGGCCTAGTTTTATTTCTAAGATAATGCATGCATGTAATTCTAAGTTAATTAAAATGTATGAATGACCTAAGAGAAACTATGAATTTATTCTATAATGCAAACTATATATAAATATAGCAATTTTAAAGCCTGACACTCTATATGTGGCCTCGTAAACTATCTAGATGCGGATGCTGCATGCAATGTAATAACTAATACTATCTACACATTCTGATTATTAAAACTTAGTTTCGACTGACATGCATTGTATGACTCGAGTTTAATAAACCTTAGATCTAGATGCAATATAAATGAAAACTAAATAATGTTTATTATTTGCTTTTCTTGTTTATGAAAGATATGAATTACCCTAGAATCTTTATGCTTTCTAAATTTAACGCTCTAAATCTATATAATTATGAGACTAATCATGCATGGTCCTAATTAAGAAATCCCTAAAGTGCAAGTCATATGTAAGGACGACTGATATTGCAATGTATTGAAACACAAATTATATTTAAAATCCATCATTCCATTGATACTGTGTTATCTCAAAGCAATTGAATATCTACTTAATCAAATCAATCATCACAAGTCATGCGAAAAGATATTAGGATTTGACGTTAGTGTCTAAAGGTTTAGAGGCTCAATACGTCTTGTTTAATGCGCGAAAATAATCGAGTCATGATAACCCAAGGTTTTATCAACTAATATAATAGAAGTGAAAATATTTACTAAACTAATTAAACATGTTATGGCTAAAACTATCACCTAGAGGGGGTGAATATGTGATTGTGCAGAAATGAAAGAATTTAAGGAAATATTGTAGCAAGACAATTTTTGATAAAGTGGTCAGATCTTACCAGTGTGTAATTCTAAAATGAGTCAAGGATAGATAATTACACACAAAAGTTTATAGTGGTTTGTCTTTTGCAAGCCTATGTCCACTTTCCCACGCTATAGCTTGTTGGTTGGAATCCACCAATATCCACTGATAAAAACCAATAAGAGGTTATAAAAACTAAGCTAAGAATTTTCAGACTTGTGTGACCCACTCCTCACACTCTTAGCCTCTAAAAGGTTATACAATTTCGCTCACGGAGATGAATGTATAAGATCACAAAACACTCTTCAGACTTTGAAATTGAAAAAAGATCTAATTGCTTTAGGAATGCCAAGAGTAAAGCTTCCCATATGTTTTGCCGCCCATATAGCAAATCGAGTTTCCAAAAGTTGAGTATTTAGGATTGAAAAGAGTGTTTTGCCTCCAATACATTGTTCTTGGAAAGTTGAACTTTTCGATGGATATTAGAAAAACTTTCATTTTGAAAATTTTTGTAAAGATGACAAGGAATCCAACCAATCACCACTAGTCATTACACAAGTATTTTGATTCCTTCCAAGCCATTTGATAGAATATGCAAGGAAGGAAAATAAATTACGATTCTGATTCTCATTAAAATCATCTGATCATATCCCATCAGACTTTCCACCTAAAAAAAAATTATAATATAATCAAAGTCTCTAAGTTTTGTCAATATCAAAATAACTTAGGGAATGTTTTCTCAACAAAATCAACCTTGTCCTCACCTGAATTAGAGATAACTTAGGGCAATGAGGGCCAAAACGACACAGGGAAGACTTGCAAGGAGGTAGACAGAAAACAATGCTGCTTTGGTGTAGGGTATTGATGTGAGCGAGATCAAACTGATCATCGAGACCACAAGGAAATTGGCGAGGCTACATTGGCACGACTGGAAGCTTGCTTAAGATTTTTGGTTCACCAGGAATGATTCTGGACGCTGCAGGGACTACAATGGGACCAAGATGTCTGGGCTGCAGCGAAGGACGAGAGGGTAAGGCCATGCTGCCAAAGCTCGTTGGACGCGTCAGAAAAGAGCCTCCAGGAAGCTGGGTGCAGCAATGGGAATGGTAGTCGCTGGAACGGGGATGGAGGCCAGAGAAATTGCCAGAAACTTGCCCGCTGGACTGAAGCATCACTGGCGCGAAACTGAGAGCTCTTTTTTCTGTTGAGCGAGTGATGGGGCTGATCGCGCGACGAGACTGGCCAATGACAGACGTAGCAACTTGCTGGTGCACTTGTGGCCGTTGTGGAAACTCTGCTTGAGTAGCTGGCACTCGTCAGAAAGATCATGAGCGGGCGAGCTTGAGTGGCTAAATGGACACCGGGAAGGGCCAAGCTTCTGACACCTTCGGATCTCTTCGAACGTAATTATTCTTTCGATATATCAGCAAGGGTGATGAGATGAAGACGTCACCCCCCCTCCTTCTCTCTGTGCTTTAAGCCTCTATATTTTCTCACGATCCTCTATTTCACTAGCTGCTTGTACGTACTCCCAGTGAAGATTTATTGCGAAAAAAGAGATGATGATGATGGGTGGAGTATGTCACATGATGAAGGTGGTGATGAAGATGGAAGGGAGTGATCATCATGTTGCTCAGAGATGCTAAGAGAAGACGTCATTAGCATTTTAAAAGCCTATTGGGAAAATGCAAAGTAGTTTAGCCTAAAGGACTTTATGTAAATACAAAGGATGTTTGGTAAACTATGTTTTGAGAAACAACTTTGAGAGAAATACCGTTTGGTAGAAAATATATTTAAAAAGCTCTTTGGATGATTAATATTAGTTTTTTTAAAAAATTTTATTTGCTTAAAATTGAAAAAAAAAAATATGATGTATGCAACGTTTTAAGTATAAATTTTCACAGTAATGCTAAAAAAAATCAAATACATATATATAATTTTTTTTAAAAAGACCAAATCATTCGTCGAAATTTTTTAAATTTTATTTGTTTAAAATTGAAAATTAATGTATGCAACTTTTTAAATATAAATTTAAAAATGATGCTAAAAAATCAAATACATATATATAATTTTTTTTTTTCAAAAATACCAAACCCTTCATCGGAATTTTTAAATTTTTAATTGTTTAAAATTGAAAAAATAATGTATGCAACTTTTTAAATATAAATTTGGAAAATAATACTAAAAAAATGAAATACTTATATATTTTTAAAAAAGACCAAATCCTTCATTGAAATTTTTTATTTTTTATTTTTTAAAATTTGAAAAAAAATGTATGCGACTTTTTAAATATAAATTTGAAAATAATGCTAAGAAATCAAATACATTTATATAATTAATGCTAAAAAAATCAAATATATAATTTTTTTTTAAAAAGACCAAAATATATTTAATTTTTTTATATATATATATATGATTTTTAGCATTATTTTGGCATTTTAAAAAATAATAATAATGGAAAAATCAGAAATTTAAAAAGAATGAGTGATAATAGTTTTGAAAGAAAAAAAATAAGTTTCAGCATTTGACCAAATGCTGAAAGGTCAAAACTAGTCCCTACTAGCATTGGGCTTTCAATATTCTCAATGCTGGCTTTCACTTGAAAGCTACTTCAAAATTATTGCCAAACAATTCAGTATTTTCTCAAGCGGCTTTGAAGGCTGAAAGCCCTTTGGAAATGTTAAACCAAACGCATTAGTCTATTGACCTCCCCTTTCATTGAAGAAAAGTCCTCTTATAGCAAAAAAATCCCACTTATCATTGGAAAGTCTAAACCCCTGCTCCCTCAATCGTGGGGATAGCCGGATTGGCCCCGATTTATCACTGCGAATTAGCACTTTGTTCCCTTTCTGCGTTTCTACACATATTGCCATGGATATGTCCATATTCACTCACCATTATTTACAATTTCATGACTAGTATTATCTCTTTAATTCTTTCTCTTCATTTCCTCTCCGCTCAATCTTTCCATTCGGCTTTTCTGGGCTGTGTTGCCTTGCTCATGAACGCCAAATATTCGGCCAAGGGAGTGTCAATTCTTTCCATATCACTGGACAAATTCCATTGATTCATCTCCCGATTCTAATTCTACAGAATGTGTTTTTAATGTTGCCAAAAAGAATTCGATGAAATCTAGAGGTGCCCACGAAAGGATGGGGATTCGGTTCGTCCTCTTCGCTTCAAGCACCCAATCTTCCCATGACGGAGCCGTCTAATTCCCATCTTAGCAGCTGAAAACGCATGCTTTTATTTTGGTGATTGCCAAAACAAACTCCCCTCGTTATGCTAAAGACAATCCGAGAGATATGATGGGGATGAGCTTTCCCATGCGGGGGAATTCTTTGCCAAAGTTGAGGAGAGTATTTTACGGAAATCTTTTCTCTCCAACTCTTTATTTTCTTGTTCTTAACTTATCCCTTCATTAGGAACTGAATCTCTCAACGGCCAAATATGTATGCATGAATGGGTGCTTCGTGTGCAATTATGGAAATAGTTGAGCAAGGTCATATTGGACCAACTCGGACACAATATGCACTAATATTTTCCTTTTCTAGGAGTCAAGAATCGACTGCTGATTTTTCTATGCAATGAATCACTAATCGGGGCCATCAAAATTTATGTGTAAACAACATAATATAAAGACACAACATATAGTGATGCAAGCATGATGTAGCTAAATCAATATGACATGCACATGTTATTTTTTATTAATAAAAAATGAAAATAAACGATCTAAAGTAAAAGATTATCCAACTTGAATTAGGAAATAATCTATCTTATTCTAATTTGGAAACCTACCATAACTAGATAAATATTATCCTAACATGCCATCCTATCTAGAAAATAAATCTACAAGGCTGGAAGAGCTACGGCGACAATAGATCATCAGTGTGGAATCGCGAGGGCTGCTATGTTGCAGCCGTGCCAGTTGGATTTCGGGAGCTCGGCTCATCATGGCGGTGCACAAGCCAGACACGACTGGGAAGGCTCGGCCGTGGGGGCTCTCGCTCTCCTTTTCTCTCTATGCTCTTGTATGCTCTCTAATAAATATGTGTCGACCACGAATTTTGAAGACCTAATGTGCTTATATAGTGGAAAACCTAGCTGTAATTCTATCTTACGGGCTTAATTTCGACCTTATTAATATCATGGACTTGCATAACCTAAGGCCTTTTACTAATTAAATTCCATGAGCTAACTTTCAATCAATTAAAGCTCAATAAGGCTTCTGTTCAAAAAAAAAAAAAACCTCAATAAGGCTCCTCCTCGCTCTCTAGTGAATTTTTGCCAGTCCTAGTGTGCATGGGTTTGGCCAAATTTCACTCGCTTATGAGCTCAATTTCGATTATTTACTTAAGTTCAGAACCTTTAATCAGTCCATCCACCACCGATTCAATTGTAATACTTTTTATGAACTTATTTATTAATGAAACATAGTCATAAAAAAATAATATGCAATTTAATAAAATTTAATTTTTCTTGGAATCGGGGTCAATTCTTAATTTTTTATGCAATAAATTTTTAAATGATTAGCCAAATTTAGGTGTGAACATCTCTCTCTCACACGCGTGGACAATAATGTACTGGAAAATCGTTAGGAAACAAGAGTTGAACATCTTCAAAGGCTTAGCACAACTAAGAGGGACATCTCTGTGGTAAGATAAGTACCAAACTTCTGGCCTTCATTCAAAGACAACATTTTCACGGGCCCTTTCAATTCCATGAAACATGGTTTCCAAAATGCTCCTTTTCCTATCCATTCTTTTCCTTTTCATGGTTTCACAATAAGCATGCACCTCTAGTTTCTTCGCTTTGAGTTGGTGTTGACCATATAACATGCACATGACGTATAATTCTTTTAGAAAATAATAGCTCATTCCCAAGTAGTGGTCACCATAGATGTAGGACTTCTTGGACCAAGATTGCCCGTGAAAGCTCATCTGAACTATTGTCCGTAGCTTGTGAATTTTGAATAACTCTCCCAAATAATTTGCCCTTCTTTAACAAGAGAGAGGATTAAACCCTAAATTCTTGGAAAATGGAGTGATCGTTGCAAGCATTTCTTGTTTATATGTCAAGTTAGTTGCGTACCCTAGAGAGAGAGAGAGAGAGTGGATTAGGATGGTGACATGGATGTCCAACAAGGATGATTAGTCGAGCATTTTTGAAGGGGTGTGCTTGTGGCGAAAAGCGAACTAGGACACGTAGGAAAAAATAATACATATAGTTGACAAAAGTAAGTGGATAACCACAAAAACACAAAGGGGTAGGGACAAGAAATCTTGATTTGCGTTGGCACGATGAGCTTGGACCATGTCTTCCGGGATCAACACTCTAGCGTCTACATACATGTGACTGTGCATGTCGCATGTATATGTGGCTCGTCTCTCAGGTATGCCTTTGTCATCCACAAGCAGAAAATGACAATTTGTGTAGCCTGTTAGAAGGCCAATTTATTATTAGTTGGTATAAGAGAAAAGGTCAATTCTCCGTAGAATGCTTTTCTTTTTGGGGTTTGTGGTGTCCATGGTTGGGTAGACAGGAGAGGTAGGGGCCTCGACGACTAATTCCTGCGATTGCTGGCAATTGAAATTGGTAGACCCAACAAAGACAATGCTTTTTCGCGTCATTTAATGTTCTTGTTTTGCTAGTTTCTTTCTTCTTTTATTTTTTGTCCTTGTTTAATTTCGTTTCCTTCGTTCATTGCATTATCATGTAGCCACTTTCCTTCCCCGACCAATTGAACCTCATTTCGGCTTCCGCAACTTTTGGGATTTTCTCTCTCTCTCTCTCTCTCTCTCTCTCTCTCTCTCACTCTCACACACACGTGCCAGATCACTTGAAAATGGTACTGCCATTTGACCTTTTTCATTTCGTCTTCCTCATGCGGGATGACATTTTTCTTCGTCCACGTTGTTTGGTAATGTTAAGATTAGAACATTAACTGTTGACAGTACACCCACCATTTCTCAGCGAATTCATGTCGTTTTGAGCAATTCAAACAGCTAGATAGCTATATAGATTACGGTGCATTTCAGCTTCCTATCTAGAAAGAAATGGCTATGTGCTACCAGACCATCCTTGTGGAGAATTTAGTCTTAATGATCTTGTCCTCAGCCTGGCAAATCTGAATATCTCCACTGATTTGCCTGTGTCTTGAATCTCTTTGAAAATTGGTCTTCATGTTATTAAAGAATGCCAAATTAGGGTTATCTTTTTCTCCAAATATGAATAATTAGAGGAAATTTTATCCTGCTCCAACTTTTGATTGTGTAGCCTTGTACCATCCACATGCATAAAAAAGATTTACGGTTTTGGTTGCGGGTCAATTCAAGATTTGAGGTTTTATTTTTGTCATCAACTGAGGATTTAAGAATTAAAGGCCCTAATCAGGGCTCGAGCTCCCCCGCGGTGAAATTCAATTGTCGGAAGTTCAAGTGACTCCCACGTGAAATGTTGATCAAGTAGGCCCTCACCCTTTTGTAAGTGGCAAGCAGGCCCTCGTTCCCCCTTTCCTCTCTCTTTGGTCTCCTATTCTAATGCGATGACCGCTTGTCACCATACCACTATCACATGATGTCCACAAAAAAAAAAAAGGGAAAATCAATAAGAGAATATCCACCACTGCCCTAGTGGCCACCCTTCCCACTTGAGAAGGGGAAGGTAAGGGTTTCGAATCCCCACCTTCTGGGAGGATTAGAGCAAGGTCAATTTAGCATAAGGTTGTGGATTTCGACTCTCATGCCAACAAGGAGGCGGAGCAAAAGTTTGAGAATGAGAATTAGAGTAAGAATAAAGTAGGACCAACCAAAAAAAAAAAAGTTAGAGAATGTCAAGTAAAATTTTCGTCCATGTACAACTAACGGAATCCCCCGTCACGAGCATTTCAGCACAAGTTTTAGGATTGAACAAACGAAGTGAAAGTTTTAATGCACAATCACGACTGGTTTTAACACTCCTTGCATTATTTTACCTAATTTTATTGGACACATCTTACCGTTAGGTTAACCCATCATGGAAAAAAGTCCTTATGAAAGAAGCCCTCCCGCGCATTTACCATCCATTTTAATGTATGTTTATCAATCATCTAACCAATAAAAAGTGTAGTAAGAAAACGACTAACCTCTTTGATGCTCAATGAACAAATTATCTAGGAACAAACGTTGAATCATGAGTGAACGACGGATGATACGACTTCACGATGGTCCAAATGCAATCACGAGAAAAACATTCAATTTCCACAGCGTTAATGTCGATTGTCTTCTCAAAACAGTATTGGAATACCTTTTGTTCTTTGATTGAGAGAGGAGAAGAAAGAGAACAGTTTTTTTCAAAACATTCTTTTCACTAACCATCTCAATGATTATCTTCAGAAGTTACTTATATAACTCCCCTTACACCCTTCAAAAACATGTCTCTCCATTATGTCCCATCAAGACGAACCGGTGCATCTTAATCGCACCCCATCATATACGTACCATAAAAATATAACATCTCCCACTCGAACATGATGAACTTGATAATGCTTTATCAAGAATATAATGCATTCAACATTCATTTACTTTAGAAATAATTCATACTGACAAAAAAGTCATGCGACTCATGAGTACACCTATACTTGAGAGCTCAAATTATGCACCTGTTAGGGATGATATAATAACTACAACCCCAAAAAGAAATAAACAATTGATGTATAATAGTGCCCCAACCATATTTTGCTAAATCAGTTCAAGTATACATATTCCTTAAAGGCCATACTTGATTATTCTCATAATACCATGTATTTACAATTATATCCAAAACTATCGAAGGCGATATACTTGGTCGACCAGTAAATACATGCAATAGATATAAAACAACAATAGTCTTCCTTCGCACTCATTTTCTCTTCATTTTAGAATAATTGCTTTTCTAGACATGTCCAATAAAGTCATATATATTCATGATCGCTGATAACATGCTAAAGTAGAAACATTGATCTTTCACTTCGAGAACATAGTTAGAAGTAACATATGGCATAAAATGAGGTAAATTATAAATTACCTCAATGGCTCAAACGATGAATAAATAGAGATAATTTCACTCTCCTTCAATTATCGGTCGTCCAATGCATATGTAGTACATATCCAGAAGTCAATTTATGTTCATTTAGGTCCCCTCCTCAATCAGCATCTAAGTAGCCTAATAAGCATAAATCATTCTTTTAATAACAAAATTGATAATCCATGGTATCTTTCAATTATCCGAGGGTCCTCTTCATCGCTTTCTAGTGTGCTTAATCAGGATTTGATTAATGTCGGTTCACCAACCCACGGCATATCCAGAAATCGATTTACACTCATCTAGGTCCCCTCCTCAATTAGCATCTAAGTAGCATAATAAGCATAAATCATTCTCTGAATAACAAAATCGATAATCCATGGTATCTTTCAAGTATTCGAGGATCTTCACTGATTTCTAGTGTGCTTAACCAAGATTTGATTAATGTCGACTCACCAACCCAAAGCATGACATATGTCAAGTCAAGTACACATAATATATACATCAAACTTCCGATCGTTCTAACGTAAAAAATAGTTTTCATTTCTTTCATTTCTTCTAGAGTCTTAGGATACATCTTAGTACTCAAGCCTCCGCCTTGCATGACAAGGGTATCAATGGGATTACAATACTATATATCGAAACGATCAAGAATCTTCATTATATAAGACTTTTGTAATAAAGTAAGAAATTTCCTTGATCAATCTCTTTCGATCTTAACTCTCATTATATAAGTAACTTCTCTCATGTTCTTCATTTCAAAATTAAATGACAACTTTTTTTTTATGATGATAACAAAACCCTTATCATTCCCAGCCAACAGTAAATTGTCCACATAAAGTGATAAAATCACAAATTTATCTTCGACCCATTTGACATCTACACAATGATCATCTTTAATCATCATAAACCCAAAAGACATTATGACTCAATGAAAACAAAAATATCACTATTTAGATGATTGCTTGAGGTCATATATTGAGTGATGAAGTTTGCAAACTTTACACTCCTCATCTTGAGCTATGAAATCTATTGGTTGATTCATATATATTTCCTCATCTAGATCTCCATTGAGAAATACCATATTTACATCCATTTGATGTAATTCTAGGTTAAAATGTACAACGATGGCTAGGATAAAGCGTATAAAGGCAAACCTTACAACTGGTGAAAATGTTTCCTCATAATCTATGCCTTCTTATTAAATATAGCTTTTTGCCACAAGACGAGCCTTTTACATTTCAATGGATGCATCCATCCTTCATTTAATCTTGAAAATCCATTTGTTTCCAATAACCTTGCGATTTGGTGGGAGATTGATCAAGTCCTAGATATGGTTTGCCCTCATTGACTTCCTTTCTTCTTCCAAAACTTTTCTTCATATTTTCATGTCAGAAGATGAGAGCCTCTTAGACAGTCTTAGGTTTGGCATCATCTTGTAGAGCAATCATAAATACTTCATCTTCAATCTTAAAACAACGGTGAGGAATACTTTTATTATTATTTTTACGTAACAAAACATCTTCTGAATTCAATTCAGCAGGTAATGTGACACTCCCACTTGGTCTTATATATTGAGAAAATCTTTATTTCCTTTGACAACATTAATGGATATGTTATCAAGATCTTCCATCTCATATAATTGGAAATCCTTGTTAATCACACTTCTACTAGGAAAATCGTTCTATAAGAACATGATATCTCGTGACTCCATTTCAGTCACACTTCTATCAACTTGTTTATCTAAGAACACACACTCTTTGGAGTAGTCAGAATATCTTATAAAGAAACATTTCTTTTTTCCCTCTATGGCCTAATTTGCCATATTTATAGGAAGAATTGTGAATATAAACCGCACACCCCCAACTCGTAGATTACTTAAGTTTGGTTTCGTATTAGTCTCTAACTTCATATTCTATTACTCATACTTATAATAGCATGAACTTGTTGTTCATCATTAAGGGAATGATTTAGAGAATCATGTTTGACATCTCCCAAAGACGCTTTATCATCGTTAGATTTGGGCACTTTCGGTATGTGTCAAACTTGATGATCAATCTCCTCAACTTAGTGGCAAACGTACCCCTAAACTCATCTTTCAGGGCACCCACGTAACTTGACTTTTATCATAAATTTTTAAACTCACACATGAGATCATCTTGCATAAAATTCATCAATGTGATGTAAGCAATGCTATTTTTCTTTTTTCGAGCTTGATAAGCTTCTAGATCTCTTATATACTAAGTTAAGGTTCTATGCTTAGGTTCATCAATGATGTGTTGGAGGGTTATCAAAACCTCTTACTTCTTAAGGATGTACAAAACCTTTTGATGCCAAATATCATAATAGTCACCATTCAGCTTCTCACTCTTATTGAGGTCGGCCATAATGATCTCGGTTGCCAAAATCATAATCAATTGCTATAGCCACATTAACATAATAAATGCAAAATCAATATTAGCACATTTTCCACATTAACATACATATTTAATTTACAGCAAAGACAAACTAAATTAATGATAATTCAACAAAAGACACAAAAACAGAAGTTCACTATGTTCCCAATCAATTTCTGTGTATTATTGTTCAACTATCATTAACTAGTTTAATTTGTGCAAATTTTAAGTTCTAGGTGACTCATTTGAATTTTACTAACCTATGAACTCCTACTTGAAAAATAATTACATGACATCATGTAATTTCCACACTTTTTTTATTAATATCAAAAGACATAGCATGACGTGAATCAACGTACAAAAAATTCATGCAATAACTATAATTGAAAGCGGAATTCACGACATAACGAAAAAATCAAGGATCTTCAGCCATTGTTCAAGTCTGCTCAAAACCAAAAAATTGCAAGCGCATTAAACTATATACATGTTGTCATCGAACCAAGCTCTATACAACATATGTATGATCATTTACAGGTATGCTAGCTTTTATATTTCTAAAACCATAGGAAAATACATGTTAAATAAACAATGCACTAATACCCCAAAAATACGTGTACTTAGTGTTCAGTACACATTTTTATATCTTTAAAAGTCTCAAACATGTAAAATAACTATATCATAATGTAGAGCATATCCATACAAATCAAACACCACTAACCATGCACCCATCAGAGTCTGCACACGCCCACACACACCGCCTGAATGCGCAACACAAGTTGCACATGCGCCAATGAGCCAAAAAGGCCCTGGTCAGTCCATGTGACATCTTGGAATTTCAATTCTGTTTTCAATTAGATAAATCGAGCCTTTCATCGATGCGCCTATAGTGCTATTCTCAGAGCTAATCACTTGTGAGATAACTAGACTATCTTGGGAAGTCATTAAGGGATTTTAATGCAATAGACTTGAGAATTCGACCAGGAATCGAATACTCGACCATGCTCATCTGCAGAGATCATTACGGCACAGTAAAGATCGATTAGAGATCAGAGATAGGTCGGTTCAACTAAGATGTGTGGTTAAACATGGGTGATTCCACCAAATTGAAAAATTCTCGTCGATCAGTAATAGATTTATTTTTCTGTCGTTTTGGTACCCTATGTCCGTATTTGAAATCTCGAGATTTTCACGACCACCGAGAGTAGTCAATGTGTCGAAGAGGTTCATTGTGGCTCAAAGAAAATCGATCACAAGTCATTTGCACTAAAAATTTCTAAAAGCTACCCAATAGGCTAGGTCACGCTAAAATCGCGCCAGATTGAAATTAACCGCGAATTTGAATCCGATTTCAAAAATTGAAAGTTCTGTCATGTCATGAGTCATTTTAGGAACGTCAACTCATCCTCCGAAAATTTTTCTGCAAACCGAGATTTTTGGCAAAAAGTCAAGAAAGGGCCGTTTTTGTTCGAATAATTCAAATGACCGTTTTTTATCATGCTTTTGGGATGCAAGTTGGTTCTATTGATAAGGAAAAATATCAATTCAATTGAGGACACATTGGTGGGATTTATGGAGATCGAATTGGACTAATTCAAGTGAGAATTGAAGAGGATTTAGGGAATTTAGGTCCAAAATTCGTAGGTCCCATGGTCCTCAACCTTTTGGACCACTTGGGACTTGTCCTAGGGGGTTTTTAGTGCACAAAATTGGCTGAAGTGGTCTACCAAGGGAGGTGGGGCATGGTCAAGGGGACAAGATGATAGAAAGAAGCAAAGAGGGACCCTCCACTTGTCATAGCTATCTTCATCTTCTTCATCAGTCTTTCCTCTCTCCTCCTTGCTACCTTGAGAGCTCAAGAAACTGTAGAAACCTAGGGAGACCAACCAGCCAGCTGTCGAAGCCCCCTGCTCCCCGTTCGACCGCCGTTCCCCCGCTGGAGTCACGTATGCACACCCGCAAGCCGTTGGTCACCCGTCACACCTAGCTGCTCGTCCATGCGTCCCTGGCCGTCGTCCGCCCCTACTCGCTCATCTAGCAGGTAGCCAGGTCGCTGTCCGTCGTTGTTCAGCTCGTTGGAGCCGCCATTCGCCCCCATCAAGCACCGCTGCAGCCGTCTGCCATCCACCTGTGCAGTTTCCAACCAAGCCGGCCTCCGTCTAGCCTTCCTCGGCCCAAGACCATAATCAAAGCTCCTAGGTCTTCCTTGCATTGTTTGGCCCGCTTTGGAACCCTTCCGGACCTTAAAAGGTGCCCCCGCTTTAGAGTTTGTGGACCGTCTCCACGTCCCCATGGCTGTGGTCTCGTTGGATCACTAATCTAGTGAGTTTACTCACTAATCTCCGCTTATGGAGTTAATTATACTTAAGGGTTGATTAGTTTAGGTTAAGTATGGATTAGGTAGTTAGTTAGAACGGATTAGCAATTTAATCGTTCAATATTGCATGATAGGTGGTTAGAGTAGTGCAATTAACAAGTAGATAAGTCGTAGTATTTATTTAAATAGGTTTGAAATTTTTCCGAGCCCGTCTCGACTTTTAATTAGGCTTTTCCGGCCTAAGTGTGCATTTTCGCTATTTATTGATATTTATTAATTAATTTTCGTAATTATTTAATTAATTATTATTTTCCAGAAATTAGATCGGGATAGCCGATGACCGGAATTTTATGCTAATCGCAATGGTGTGATTTGTTTAATTAATTGAGTGCTATTTTGTGCTATTTGAGTGTGATTTGTGATTTTGGGTATTTATCCCAAAATTTAATAATTTCAGTATTTAATTAGAAAATACCAAGCGTTGGTTTACAACGCCAAAATTGTGTTTATGGATCATTGAAATTAGTAGGATTTTCAAATGGGAAAATATTATATTTTGGCTAAGGCCGACCGTGTACTCACACACAATTATTTTTATCGGGAATGATAAAAATGGTGGCATTCTCAGATGGTGAAAACAGGATACTATATCAATCTACAGGCTTTGATATATTAGCTCAGTGCGAGCAGCATACTTTATCAGCTTAGAGTGAGCATCATAGGTACATTATATCAGCCTACGGGCTTTGATATGTCAGCTTAGCGAGAGTAGTATACCAGTATACTATATCAGCATG
Organism: Eucalyptus microcorys; assembly: GCA_014182515.1. NCBI lineage: Eukaryota > Viridiplantae > Streptophyta > Magnoliopsida > Myrtales > Myrtaceae > Eucalyptus > Eucalyptus microcorys. Next base: position 12,679,265 of record CM024569.1, read on the forward strand.
ATGGCTTTGATATGTCAACTTAGCGAGAGCAGTATACCTTACCAGCTTCTGGTGAGCATTATCAGTATACTATATCAGCCTGAGGGCTTTGATATGTCAGCTTAGCGCGAGTAGTATACTTTATCATCTTAGTGCGAGCTATACTATCTATCTTCAGCTTAGAGTGAGCAGTCCTTAATATGATCGGACTTTATAGATAGTATTGATTGGATTGACCAAGTGATGGTCTTGATAACATGGAATCGACTAGACCGATTGATCGATGGCTCAATTGGATTAGATGATTTGATTTGTTGATGTGATTCGATAATTATGTGAATCGTACTGACTTGCAGGAAGGAATGGAGGCAAAGGTAAGACCTCTGACTTGTGGTTGTGCTTAGGCAGCCCTTGGGGCGTATTTTCTTCATAGTCAGGACTCAAGGGGCGAACTTGCTGAGACGTCATCTCACCCCGTTGTGGGATAACATTTTCAGGATCCTTAGATGACAGCTCTTCCTGAACGTTTTGGACAGCCGAAAAAGGTCATAGAGCAGGTATCTTACATCCCACTTCATGGGAGCCCAATAGGATGGGTCTGCCTCATAAGGTACCCCATCAATATAGATCATGGTATGGATGGTCAAAGAAAGGGTCCCATACCGGAATCCGAGATACCTATGTATGGGCTAAAGGTTGCTTTTGGAAAATGGACAGTCGACCCTCCAAGTGATTCAGTGGTGGACCCGTACCTGTCAGATCCAGGGTCCCCGGTGTATTATGAGGAAGACTCGAATGCCTGAAGACCTGTAACACTCTACCCCCCCCTGTTTTGCAGACCTTGTATATGAGTGTGTTGTGGTTTGAAGAAAGATTTATGGCCCTGCTTTTATATCCTATCTTGTTATTGTCTAGGGAAATAATTTATTCGCTTCCGCATGCGCATTTAAAATGAATGGGTCGGTAACGCGTCCTGAGACGTCGCTATTTAATCGACTGCTGAGGGATGGGCACATGCTCAGAGGATTGGGGCATGACAGTTCGACCGGCCGACCAGTCCATCCGGCAACCGATCTGACCGATCCAACCCATAGGACCAGTTGATCAGTCAACCGGCCAGGTCATCAAGTCAAGTTAATGGTCCAGTCGGGTTGTCGATCAGTTGCCAATAGGCAAATGGTCGATGGTGACATCATTAATGACATAAGCATGTCAGTTACTAACCGTTTGCCGACATCATCAATGACATCAACAAACGTTGATTCGCCGACGCGTACATGGCGCTCACGCACTTAGAATTCCCAACATGTGAGGCACATGGCGCCCACGCGCTGCAACTTCCCCACATGTATGGGCATGTTTGGCATCATCCGGCGGCGTTCGACCCACCATTCTACTCATCTCAACAAATACTTTTATCCTATATATTCAAAAGTTGATTTTGGCCAAAAAAAATTCTAAAAAATAGTCCGCAACCTCCAAACCCGTTTTTCGCTTCAATTCGTTTTCGATGATTCACATTGCAATTTCCAAGCAATGAACATCCAAACAATATGAAGTTTATCCTCTTGATCCTCGTAACAACAAGCGAAAAAATTCGACAGAAGAACAAGGCAAAGATCATAACACAGGCTCTAATACCAATGTAGGAAGAAAGTCGACGGAAGAAAACGACTAACCTTTTTTATGCACAATGAACAAATTACCTAGGAAGGAACGTTGAATCATGAGTGAACAATGGACGATGCGACTTCACGATGGTTCGAATGGAATCACAAGGAAAGCATTCAATTTCCACAATGTTAATGCCGATTGTATTCTCAATGTAGTAATGCAATGCCTTTTGTTCTTTGATAGAGAGAGGAGAAGAATTGAGAACGGTTTCTTTTAGAACATTCTTTTTGCCAATCATCTCAACGGTTATCTTCAGAAATTATTTATTTAATTCCCCTCACATCCTTTCAAAAAGATGTATCTCCATTATATCCCATCAAGACGAATCGGTGTGTCTTAATCGACCCCATCATAGACGTACCATAGAAATATAACAAAACGAAAAAAAAAAAAATCAAAGCTAGGCTCTCTTCTCTAAATCAATCAGTAGAGAATACTCACCAAGGGGTCCTCATGACTCTAACGAGCATGACAATTGACGGCAAAGAAAATATAAGAAATATCTCGGACGGCACATTTTGCTTCACCTAGGTAGGCATGTGCCCCCACAAGGGATTTTCCCATCATTGTGGAGCAAAAGAGTGACGACATAAAGAATACAAAGAAACATTTAGTATAGAGACCTATTTCAATTGCCGACGCATGAATTTGAAACAATCAAGCGTTGGGAATACATATGTGGGGTTACTTATAATCTTTTACTTCTAGTCAGGATCAATTTCAATTTTTCAAAACGTTTTTGAATTAGGTATAGCTAATACAGGCAACATCTGCCTAATAAGTCCGCTACGAAAAATCCACACTGATCGGATTTGGTTGCTCATATCTTATGATGTTCAAGACAAGATGTCACATGTGCATGAGAGGAATTGGCGAGTTTGATTTGATTGGCTAGGACTTACTGTTGAGCAAATTTCAACTCGGGCATTGATTTCTTTGAGATACCTGATACTTTCATGATTTCCGGCCTTCATGGGAGCATTTGTTGATATTATAAAAAATCCTTTGAGGGATTGATACCACACAAGGGTTTGATACCTTCATGATTTCCGGTCTGCATGGGAGGATTTTGCTGACGTCATAAAGAAATTTTGTAGGCAATCAACTCCCGAATAAGCAATCGACTCTTTCGATCAAAAAAATAAAAAAGGAAAGTCCAGTTTACAGAGGTTAATCGTGTTTTCGAGATTCAAATACTTTCTTGCCAATCATTCAAGGTGTTGAAGATATGTCTCGAGTTTGAGATTGACGAGAAGATATTTCTAATTCAAGTAGGTTTTGTAATTGACTGATTACCTAGTTTGAGTATGTTCCCTATTTTGAATCCATTTTTTTTCTATAAAAGAAGGGTATTTTCTTCGAGAAGAGAATAAAGAGGCAACTTTTTCATGAATTACACCTTGAAGTAATCCGAAGGTGTCAAAGTCAATAAATCTTGTGGTAAGATTTGTATAATTCTTTTGCAAGATTGAGATATTATTTCGTAAGAAATTTTGAAGCTAAATACCATGTGAGTTACTGAGTGTAATTGGGGCTGAAAAATATTGAAAGTGTTTGAGTAACTGGAATATGATTGTAATCTCCATTTGTATTGCTTGATCTGTTGTTGAATTTTTTTATTACTCTCTCCGTGAACGTAGACCACACTAGCTAAACCATGCACATTGGGTATCCTCTTTATTTTTAATTCTATCTATTTTATTGTTCGATCGCTTTTTTTTTTCTTCTTTTTTTGCAACAGTTGGTATTAGAGCAAGGTTTGTTAAGTTAAAGCAAATCGATGCCAATAAAAAAAGGAAAGGTGAAAATTGACAAATTTGATATGAAGGATTTTGGTTGCTGGAAGATGCATATAGAAGATTTTCTTTACCAAAAGAATCTACACTACCCCAACTTTGGAAGAAATTAGAGTCGAAGAAGTAAGTTGATTAAGAATTACTAAATAGACAATGGTTGAATGTTATTCAATTAACGTTGGCTCGTAATATCACGTTTAATATCATGAAAGAGAAGACTATTGCAGGTTTGATGAAGACCCTATGGAACATGTACGAGAATCCTTCTGCAATCCACAGTGTCTACTTGATGTAAAATCTATTTCATTTAAAGGTAGGCGAGAGTGCATCAATTGCTAAGCATATCAATGATTTAACATGGTCGTTAGTCAATTGAGTTCATTTGAGATTGACTACGATAATAAAGTATACGCTTTGATTCTATAATCCTCATTACTTAATAATAGTTGGAATAATATCATTATTGTTGTTAGTAATTCCTCTAGGTCAATAAGTTTAATGTTTGATAAAGTTCAGAATTTATTTTGAGTGAAGGTATTAGTAGAAGAGAGTAGGGTGACCCTGTACCTACTGCTTTAATAGGGAAAGAACTAGCTCGTGTTAGCAATAGTACAAATCTCAACTGAAATAGTCAATTTGAAAGTAGTGGTGTTATGTATTGGAGTTATGGCAAAATGGGGCATTTTAGAAGGGACTGTCTTTAGCTGAAAACAAGAAAGGTAAAGGAATTAGAGTTGAATCTACTAATAATGTTGCAACTGTAAATGATTGTAATTTGAACTATGATAATCAAGTCTTGCCTATCATTAAAAATTTGGCATTTAATATATGAGTTATGGATTTTAGTTGTTCATTTCACGCTATATTAAACGAGAACTGGTTTACTGCTATCAATGCATGGATGGTAGTAAAGTGCAATTAGGAAACAATACTAAGTGCGATATTGTAAGTGTTACTAATGTTTGAATCAAAATGTATGATGCTATTGTGGGAATATTTACTGGAGTGAACTATGTTTCAAAATTAAAGAAGAACCTAATATTCTTGAGAACCTTAGATTTAGCTAGGTCTCTATATACTTCAAAAGATAGTATCTATAAGTTGTTTAAGGTAACCAAGTGATAATGAGAGTAATCAAGCACGGTGGCTCGGATGAGCTTCAAGGAAAGACAGTAACAAATTCCGCCACGGAGACATTGGATACATCTATTTGAGAGCTTGAATTGTGTATATTGACAAGAAAAGTCTACAGGCTTGAGCGAAAAGAATCCGATGTGTGGTTATATGATTGATAAACTAAATTTATGCACATGCCATGACTCAAGCAGACAGTGAAAAGTACAATTCAGTACGATCGTTGGAGCAACCACAAAGATTGCAGAATTGATTCACTTGGATATTTGCAAGTTGTAGCGGTTTCCTTTGAGAAAGAGTGCAAGATTTATGCTAATATAGTTGTGTATGACTACTCAAAGAAGACCCACGTGTTTATGGACACAAGTTTGATGCATTTTTTTAATCATATAGTCAAGAGTTTTGATCGAAAAGGAGACTAATAATGCAATCAAGCACGTGCAAACTAACAATAGCATAGAGTTCTATTTGAAGCTATTAAACGAATTTTATATAAAAGAAGGCACAGTGAGACACCATAATTGTCATAGTGAACCACAATAGGTTGCAAAATTGATGAGCAAAACATTACTAGAAATGTTCTACTATCAATATGGGTAGGAGATTCCTAATGAATGCACTTGGTAGTTGGTCTTGTGAGCAACCTGGTAAATAGATCCCAATTAACTATGATTAGTAATAGACTCCCAAAAAAGTGTGGTCAAGTAATGTCACTAATTGTTTTATTCTTAGAATATTTGTGTGCTCGTGTTATATTCGAGTGAGTGATAGTAAACTCAATGCGAGGGCAAAAAAGTACATGTTTTTAGATTATGCACAAGATAAGCAGTGCTATCAATTGTGTGACCCAAAATTGAATTTACTTTTTATCTACATTTGATGAGTCTAACACTTCTTGGTGGATAGGAGTGATTGCAGCAATGTTTATATTGATTTAGATAGTGTTTAGCTCAAAATGGAGTTAAAATAAAAACTATTGAAGTAGTGGGTATTAGCAACGTAATCTAAGGATAGCGCATATAGCGAGGTGAAGCCTATGGAGCCAAAAGTTATTGTAGCTATTGAGTTTAACAATATGTGTGTTCGATCTCTCAACCAATATGAATGCAATAGTAGTGTTGCTTTATCTATGATTGAGATTATTATGTCAGAAAATCCTTATGGAGTAGCGAAAGGTACAAGTGGAGTTAGTATTATAATGAAATCCACAATTATGGCAAAGTTCAAGTGCAACTTGAACCTAGAAAATCTCCATGGCAGTTAAGCTCACGATGGGCTGTGGGAGACTAACAACGAAGTTCAGATTCTAGTTAAGCGATTACAACTTGGCTTAAACCAAGAGTGTCGAAGCTAATATATCTTGTGATAAAATTTGTGTGATTCTTTTAAAAGATTGAAAGATTATCTTTTGAAAAATTGTGATGCTAATTATTGTGTAAGTTATTGAGCATAATTGGGATTGGGAAACACCAAAAGTGTTTGAGCAATTCAAGTGTGATTATAATCCAAGTTCATTCTTAATCTATATTAGAATTCTCTACTACTTAACCTGTTAACGTAAGTCACGCCAACTAAACCACGTATATTCGGTGTCTGATTTATTTCTTCATTTTGTTTATTTTATTGGTCAACCTCTTGTTCTCCGCAGCATAAGGAACAAAAGAAATTCTACACGGATCGTGTATATAACAAAAGTTCAAGAAAAGATATTTTGTATAAACAAGTTTCTCATCGAAAGTATTTTTTCTCTTTGGAGAAGATCAGAAGGAAAACAGGGTAGTGCATGTGCATGTCGACGACAACATCCCCATCAGTTAATGCTGAAAACATCAACGAATGGATGGCCAGACTCCACGATCGGACACTGTCCTCCTCTTTTCAAGGAATGTTACCCACCATCACGTGATGGCCCATGTAACATGTAACCAACCACAGTGCAGTGTTTTTTTTTCAAAAATGTCCTTTTTCCAAGTTCTCCTAGGGCCTCCCTTCTCTTAATACCCACTTTTCACCCCCGCAAATCCCAATATTTATCTTTCTCTCATGTCCTGAGATTGAACATCCCTATATAGTCCATGAAAGAAATCCCTATTCCAAGAGTAGGGATCGACCGGACGAAATTCAGCTGAGAATTAACAACATAATCACAGACTGAATATGCACAAGCTCCAATGTCATTACTTTGATGATAAGTATATGTCGCAGCACCCGTCCCGCCGCTGCCGCCATCTTCATTGTCCCACCGATGCTTTGTCATCTTTGTTGCTCCACTTTGTCCCTCCTCCATCTTTGTTGTCAGGACTAGCTAAGGTCGCTCAAGGAAAACTACATCGGACCTAGTGGATTGGAGGTACGGTAGCAACAATGCTCGAACAGAGAGAGAGAGAGAGAGAGATTAACCACTAGGGAAGGTAGTGATTGGTGAACGAGCACTGAAGATAGCTGTGGATGATGAATGGCGTTGCATGAACGGACGAAGAGGACAAGCGTCAAAGACAGCAATCGACGGGCGACAGTGCGGGATACGACAGCCACAGTATAGGCAGTGCTGAGAGAGAGAGGCGGAGAAAATAGGGAGAGGATGAATTTGATCGTGCTTAAGCTAAGTTTACATGCGGATAATGTACACTCTTGTTACTCACATAGTAAAGGCTTATTCGGAGGAGGAGAACATGATACATTAACACGTGATTACCAAGACCCGATTTACAAAGAAATGGAAGAGCTCTAGGGAAAGGAGATTGAGAGAAATGATTGATGAAGGGGGGGAGGTTTTGCAATTTCCAAGAAGTAGAGGGATCAGATTCTTCAAGAACCGGTAAGAAAATATCACGTCATCCTCGGGTGCTTTAAAAATCTGGGGAGGATTTGGGTAAAAGAAAAGGCAGCCACGTGACCGATGAAATCGTCCATGAGCTCAGTCCCCGTCGATGCCTTCGTCGTGGGCCTCCGACCTGATCGTTACCAGACGTTCGTACCATCCCTTCTGCTCGGACGCCCAATGGGAATTCTTCCTTACCCACGTTTTTCTACATGTGAGGCGTCCTGTTTCGTATTTAGGACAACTCTCAGCTTTTCCTTCACGTCCACGGTTAATAAGATGGCCCCCATCTTGGTGTAGTTTGTACGAATGTTAGCGAATTCGCCATGAATTTTGTATAAAAAATCTAAATCAAAAGCTTAAACTATCATATTAAGAGAAACCACATGAATATAAAGAGTATTTGGGTTATATTCTTTATATTCATGTGGTTTCTATTTGGGGTCTGTTCAAAAAAAAAAATGAGTATCTGGGACACATTGTCAAAAGATGTTGGACAATATTTCAATATTTTAATGCTCATTTTTATGAAAACTGTGTTTGGAAATGTCAACAATTTTTGAAGTTTTGGTTTTCCTTCTCGTTTAGGCGGATAGAGTGAGGACCACCATGCTGAGGTGGGATGCATGTGGTTATGCATCATGACAGTAAAGTAGCTAGGTCCTCAAAGCAAATGCGGTCTTCACGCCTCATGCACTTTTAAATACCCTTGTCGTCCAAGAAAATAGTTGAGTTCATAAGGACGTGATTCAAAGGAATTCAACATGCCGAATAGAGTCATGAATCGCAAAATCCAAAGTCGCCACCGGAATACTAGTTGAGATCGATGTTTGCTAATCAGCATGACCCGTTTCATTGTTGAGTCATTAAGGATGGAGGGAAATTATGCACGGCCCATGCGAACCGCAAAAACATTCAAATCACATATCCATACCAACTGTCTTGTGGGGGAGATGGCCCAGAGGCAACTCATAAAGCAAATAGATAGCAAAAAACCTCCAGGTGACATTACTAATGCTATCATTAAAGACACATCACATCACCTCATCCAGCCGGTTAACAAGTACATCCCTAATCCTTAGCAAATTGTTGTAGTCACAAACAACCCCTCTGAATTCACATTACACATAAGAAGGTCGAGACATGGGATTGCAGTAACAAAATCAAGTATGTCTAACTACCATAATTCCTCACCAAACATCAATAATCAGTCCATAGAAGAGAGGGAGAGTATATGAGCTTAGTTATGATAGTGAATGGTGTTTGATAGAGAGGTCTCAAGTAGCCACCCAACATGGCTTGGGCTTCCAATTCAAGGCTGCACCTTCTTTGCACCAGCTCATGCCCGTCCTCAAGCACTTTCCGTTTCCAATTTCGCCCCCGACGAACCCCCTATTTCCCTCCATGCCCTCTTCTTCCTCCTCCTCAAACTCTTCATCATCAAAGTCTTCTCCTTCCACCCTCAACTTCTCCTCCTCCTCCTCCTCCTCTTCTTCTACCTCCTCCCTCTCTGCTTCCACTTCCTCCTCTTCCTCTTCTTCTTCAGCTTCGGTTTCAGGGCCATCGCTTTCCTCCAAGAAGCGAACTTTGAGACGGCCATGGCTCCGCTCCACATGGAAGAAGCTGTGGCGGGATGACACTGCCACCGCCTCCACCACCAGCCTCCCCCCCTCCCGGCAGGACCGCACCTCGAGCCCCATGGAGCCGCCGACCGACGTTAGTGGAGGCGGGAACGAGCCGCTCTGGCTCGGCATCTTCCTCGCCGGCCGAATCGCAGGGCAGTAGTCTCTGCCTCCTCTAGGAGAGAGAAGCAGAGCCTCACCATCGCCGACATCACTGCCGGTCTCGCTTCCGAGTGACTCAGTGCACATCTCAAGGCTCTGGTCGCTGAGGAAGGAGGCGGAGCATTTCAGGAGCGGGTGGACATAGACAGCGGCTTGCTCACCCTTGCTCTTCTCTTCCGCGGGGGCGAAAGCTTGAAGGAAGCTCCAGTCCGTGGCTTCAGTGCCCGGCTGGGCCATCGCTGTCTTCGTCTTGGCTGCAGCGTCAGAGCCGGCGGAGGGTCTGCGCGGGGCAAGCTTGAGCTTGAGAGGGCGTGGCTCAACGCATCTCGGCTCGAGGCATGATTGCAGCCCCTGGCACACGCTTGAAGACATTTCTTTTCTTTCCTTCGTTTTCTCCTTATCCACAAAATTGCGTAGTTTGGTTAACTGATGGAAAATTGGAACGTGAGAGAAACAGGGGAGATGCAGGGCAGGCCCTGTGGTTTGAATTGGGTTGTAAAAAAAAGGGGTTGTTTGGACTTATGTGATGGAAATCGAAGTAAGATAGGAGGGCATTCTTGATAGAGAGAGAGAGAGAGGTGGGTTGGGGAAAGAGAGGAAGGAGTGAACATGAGAGAGGAGTGAAAGGAGTTGAAGCTGAATTTATAGGTGAAGGCAGGGAAAAAGAAGGGGGTTGTAATGTGCTCCTTTTTGGCCCATAGCCTTTCTAGCTACCTTAACATGATGAATTGGCGGAGGAGAAAGGCAGAACATTTCATGAGTTTATATGCTTTAGTAGGTCAGGCCACTGTAATGAGTTTATGTGTTCTAGCCTATGTGGTCAAGTAATCTCGATGACCAAACATGGCTCAAAAAGCGAGTATTTCTCCACTAAATTTTTCGCGACTCTAACTGATGCTCCTTTATCAATCCACTTAAAATGAGCATCAAGAATCGCGACATTTGCAAATATAGTTCTTTGTGGGAATCAATAGATATCTTAAGTGAATTTGAAAATTAGCGCGATATGAATTTATCATAAAGTTAAAAAGGTAGTTCTAAATGTTTATAGGTTTTGATCTACCATCGTAGACCCGGAAGTATTGCTACAATTGCTCAATCATATTTGGTAATTGGGTTTATGCACGGGTGAGCGGGAACATAAGAAGGTGGATCAGTTAGTGGATCACTTCTTTCGTTTTCTTAGAAAAAGTGGGAGAAAGAAAATCGAAGCAAAACAAACCAGTTTTCGACGGAATTGCCTCTCATGAAAACAACTTCAGGGATTCTATATCAATTTATCTATCGAACCCAAACAGTTACCTATGAGAAAAATTCTAGCAGTGGTAAAAATGTCAATGTTTAATTCTAGTGAAGGTAGCAGAAAAGTTAAAACTAAAGACGCAGGTTATTTATTGCTATCGATCAAACTTCAAGATTGAAACTTCATAAAGTTAACCTCTTTTGCTTTTCGGTTAACCTAAGAAATGAAAAGAAATTAAGAGAATGAACGTTGAGGAAGGAAACTTTTGGGTGCGGTTCTAAGAAAATGAATTGACCCACCAATTTTGACCAAGTAGAATAAATCGCGTCCCTCATTGCTGCTCTCTTAGGCCCTATTTGGTAACCTTCCGGAGAATAACTATTTATATTCTTTTGTTCTCTGAAACAAAAATAAAAATAAAAATTCATTTGATAAAATTTTTGTTCTCAAGAACAAAAATCTATTTTTTTTTTCCGAGAATAGATTTGGAATAGAATCAAGAAATAGAAAAAAGTAATTTCTTGCTCCCGAGAACAATTCCTAAAATATGTTTCTATTTTTTTCTTTTCTCATCTTTTCTTTTCTTTTCTCTTCTTCTCTTCCCCTTTCTTCTTCTTCCTTTTGGCCGGTCGCCAACGTTGGCTATGGCCGGCGATCGGCCAAGCGAGGGCTGGCGACCTTGCCGAAGCGTCGCCAGCTCCCGGCAACGCCAAGCCACGATGACCTCGCCCAAACCTAGCGAGGCCAAGCTCGCCCAGCCAAGGTGAGGCTGAGCCTCACACAACCACGGCGAGGCTCGGCCTCACCCAGATTTGGCGAGCTCATCGGACCTCGCCCAGCCGGTTGCCGACTATAGCGGTGGTCGGCGACCGGCTACAAAGAAGGAGGAAGAAGAGAAAAAGAAAAGGAAAAATATAATAAAAGTATTAAAAAATTCAAAAAAAAAAAAAAAAAAAAGAATTTAAGAATCTTATCAAACGCATTTCTATCCCGAGAATAGAAATTTTGGACAGTTACAAAGCGCGTTCTTTTGTTCAAAAATTGTTCCCATAAATAGAATAAAAAAAACCGAGTACTAGACACCTAAAATGCCAAAACTTGGCAAGTATTAGACACCTAAAATGCCAAAACTTGGCACGGAGAGACACTTAAGTGCCACTTCGGCGAAAATCCGGTGAAAATGCGACGTGGCGATTTTCCGATGAAATAAATACAAAATGATGTCATTTTGATGCGACATGGTAAAAAATTAATATAAAAATTAATAAAATTAAATTTAAAACTAAATTTATTTCAAACATTTAAAAATAAAAATACAAATATTAAAAAAAAAAATTTTTTTAAAATAAATTAATTAATTATAAAAAAAATGAAAGGGGTGGCTAAGGGTTGAGCCCTCGCCGCCGCCGCCACCTCCCGCCGCCATTGGGAAAGGCCCACGACAAGGCCCGGCGACCCCGGCCGACCCTCCCCCTCTGTCGCTGGTCCTTCCTAACGGCGGCAACGAGGGCTCAGGCCTCAACCACCCCCTCCCCCTTTTTTAATTTTTTTTAATTTTTTTAAAAATTTTCTATTTTTTTTTTTTAAAATATTTGTATTTTTATTTTTAAATATTTTAAATAAATTTAGTTTTAAATTTAATTGAATTAACTTTTATATTATTTTTTACCACGTCAGCACCAAAACGACGTTATTTTTGTATTGTCTAGCCACGTCAACATGCAAAACGACGTTGTTTTGCACTTATTTCGCCAGAAAATCACCATGTTAGCATTTTGGCCGAAGTGATCTATTTTGCTCCGATTTTGGCACTTAAGTGTCACTTTTCTAACTTTTGACACTTAAGTATCTCTCCGTGCCAAGTTTTGTCACTTGGGTTATACTTCTCAAAAAAAAAAATCATTTATAATCAAAAATTGTTCTTGGAAACAAAATCGTTACCAAACACACCTTTAGATGGCACTAGAAATGATCATTGGATAGGTTTAAACGAGGTCTAAAGGTTGTGCCTAATGTATAGCGCAAGTCTAACCCATAACATAAAATTTAGGGATAAGTGCAATAGAAATCCTAGAACTTGTTATAAAAATACAATTTAATTATAAAACTTTCAAAAAATATAATAAAATCCTAAAACTTATCAAGATAGTGCAATCGAGTCCTAAATCTTTCAAAAAGTGCAATTGTATTATAAAACTTGTCAAATTGATCCAATCAAGTCCTTCCATTGATTATATTTTTTGAAATTTTTAGGATTCAATTGCACTTTCATTACATGTTTTAGGACTTGATTGTATTTTTTTAAAATTTTAAAACTCAATTGCATTTTCCTTTTAAGTTTTAGAACTTCTTATACATTTATTGATAAATTTTACATAGAAGTTTGCAAGCTAGGTTGGGCTAGGCCTTGGCCAAAATTGGGCAGCCGGGGCTTTCTCATGTAAGATTGTTGCTTGGAGGGTCGTCCGCTCATCGACCACCTCTTGTAGGCAAACTTACTTGTATATAAGTTGTTTATACTGTGCTTTGCTTGGGGTCATGCTTTGATTTGTATTTTTTTCTCAAAATCTTAGACTTGAAAAAGGTAGATGTTCCTCATCTATTGATCCATGTTATGTGTATTTTAAAGATAGAGGATTGGAAACTTTGAATAAGCTTATCATTTTCCACGTAAAATCTTGGTAAGAATGCCTATCTTGGAATTCTAGTGTTTTATGATTATGAAAGATTGTATGTTAAAAAAGATTGTATGTTCAACTAAACCGGCAATTAGAGTAATGGACTGATAACAATTTTTGCAAAACAAAATTTTATCTTAGGCGTGCATGTATTGTCAGTCATGCATTTCACAATGTTCTAGGGCTTGGCTTCCATGGACACCAACCAACCAATTTAATGCATCTAAAGTTTAATAAATGAATTCCAACACTGCATATCCAAGATAATGGATTGAGTTTTAACTTTTATATCTCATACTTACTCTAAAATTTGTAATTCACGCACTTCGACTTTTTAAATGCAGAATCCTTACAACTTTCACGATACGTAAATATTGACTGGCGTAGTTCACATATAAATTATTCATAATTTTCTCAAATCTAAATGCTTTAAATTTTCATGGGAAAGAAAAAGTTTTTTTTTGGTTATTTTTAGCTATAAGCGAAGAAACCCTTTAAGTTCATCAATATCTACTATATCTTCATTAAACCATTCATTTGATTAATTAATGCATAGCTTATTTTATTAAGAGCCTGTTTTGGTAACCATTTAATTTTTCTATATTTCTATTCTTTTATTCTCTAGAATTAAAAAACAAAAAATTCGTTTGATAATATCAGCTAATTTTTATATTCCTCGTAATTGAAAAATGGCTAGAAAATAGATTTAAAACAGAAACAAAAGTAAGTAAAAAAAAAAATCTACTTCAATATTTTTGGAAATAGAAATGGAAAAAACTTTTTTTGAATAGAAATTATTCTTGGATTTGGGCAAGGGCTCAATGCCCATGCCTGTGGCCGATGAGAGCACAAAGGCCCTTGCCCAAACCAACTTGTGACCAACAATGGTGAGCCGACGACCTCACCGGCCAAAGGGTGAAGAAAGAGAGAGGGAAAAAAAAAAAGCAAAGAAAAGAAAAAAATAATTAAAAAATTCCGAAAAATATTTAAAAATTATAAAATTTGTTCACATCATAGCCAGTGTGCCACATAAGATCAACGGCATCCACGTTAGCAATTTCTAGCTTAAATTGGTTAGATAGATTGAATTTGTACAAATGCTAAAAAATTTAGAACTAAATTAGTTAAATTGAAATATTTAGAACTGAATTGATATCAATGTAATAGGTTTATAACTTTTTTTATACTTTTCCCGATATTATTATGTTGCTGAGAATTCGTTTTGGAGGACTCTTGAACATCCACAGCTCAATCATGTATTTCATAATGCCTTGAGACTGGCTTTAAATGTTATATTCAGATTACTTTGAAGAAGATCAAATGAACCAGAAGGCTCTCATTCTAATTTTTACTTTGCGATCCCTACTTTGATTTTACCTTCTTTTCATGTTAACGAGGGCCACATGCATTCGTGAAGCATAAATTATGAGGAAAAACTTCCAAACCCTAATCACAATACGCATCACTGACCACTCATCTAAAAATGCACTCTTTTTTTTCTGTCAACTGATGTCGGGTCGCTATCTCATGGTCCTCCGAATCGAACATCAGATTTAATTAGCCTTCCAATTTAGTCAAAGACAAAACATTAATGTAGGGACAAGGACAGTCACTTCTTGATCTTACACACCTGATCTTAGGTTTGACCAAATCCTAGGGCGCGAAAAACCAACTTGGAGTCAGCAAGCAAGCCAACTAAGCAACCCAAATGACAGTGGAAAAAACCGTTTTGGCCCACGAGTCCTACGTTGTAAAAAAAGAGACAAAACGAAAGGTCACTGTTCCTGAATTAAATGCCAATTCTTACACAATCTCTCAAAGATCTATTGAGATCTGGCCATGTTGCATATTTGCTCCTCCGTCACTGCATGATGAAATCAAAAAACTATGCATTTTCGCTGACCCAAAGGCAGAAACTCTTCCCCCAGTCTTTCACTGATTTACCAACCAGTGCCCATGAAGGCCTCACCTAACTCTCTTTCTCTCTCCGTTGAACCCAAACGACGTGTCCGTTGGCTGACATCGAGGTAATCCCCTTGATGACTATGATTTCATACTCGGGTTAGGATTCCTTGATCGGATCAATGCGGGCGTTATGCCCTTTGCGGATTGCATTTGTATCTTCGACAAACGGTGCCAATGTATGGTCCCGGTTTATCGCGAATCGGGACGCGATAGGAAAATGCTGTCGGCCATGCAACTGACCAAGGGATTACGGAAGGGCGAGGTGACCTTCTTGGCAGCGTTGAAGGAGGAAGGCACGAAAGAAGAAGAGATACCGGAAGAAGCGGCCCGAATCCTCGATGCCTTCCAAGATGTGATGCCGCCCGAGCTACCTAAGAAACTACCTCCCCGAAGGGAAGTCGATCATCGGATCGAGCTGGTGCCCGATGCTCGACCGCCGGCCATGGCTCCCTATCGCATGGCCCCGCCCGAGTTACAAGAATTGAGGAAGCAGCTCAAAGAGCTGCTTGATGCTGGCTATGTTCGGCCGTCGCAGGCCCTGTTTGGCGCCCCGGTCTTGTTCCAAAAGAAGCATGACGGATCCCTCCGCATGTGTATCGATTATCGGGCATTGAACAAGTTGACCGTCAAGAACAAGTACCCGATCCCTTTGATAGCGGACTTGTTCGATCAGCTCGGGGAAGCCCGATGGTTCTCCAAGCTGGATCTTCGGTCGGGATACTACCAAGTGCGGATCGCCGAGGGGGACGAGCCAAAGACAGCCTGTGTGACCCGCTATGGATCATACGAGTTCCTTGTCATGCCTTTTGGCTTGACCAATGCACCGGCTACGTTTTGCACCCTCATGAACAAGGTACTACATCCGTTTCTCGATCGGTTTGTTGTAGTCTACCTTGATGATATTGTTATATATAGCCGACGCTTGAGGAACATGTTGAGCACTTGAGTCAAGTTTTCGGACCCTTCGGGAGAACGACTTGTATGTGAAACGGGAAAAATGTGCTTTTGCACAAAAAGAGATCCCTTTCCTTGGGCACACCGTCGGGGCGGACGAGTGCGAATAGACACGGCCAAGATCCGTGCGTTCAACCTCTAAACCTTCTCAATTCGCGACGAGGGCGTCGCCCGATTAGGTGGGGGAGAATGACACGGCCGACGGAAAAGCATGTCCAAGACCGTCCATGATCGGCCGTGTCCCGCACCGGGCGTAGGCAGGAACGCCCGACCGATCCCGCATCGATCCATGATCGATCGATGTAGCCTCGATGTAGCCTCGGACGACTCTTGGTCGACCAAGCGCCGATCCACCGATCGGCCCGACATGATCGGCGCGATCCGCCCATGCACGTGCGGGATGTGATCCGTGCACGACCGGCCGAGCTTCCCGGATCCGCACTCGATCAGCCCCCGCACAAAACCGGGCGATTCACTCCGCTCCCCGACGACGACCCGACTCGCCCATGCGTGCTCGACCGGTCGCACGTCCCCGAGCGGCCGCCCGGACACTGCTCTGGCGTGTGCAAGCTTCGGTTGACGATTCCCCATGCACTGCGGCCACCTACGATCAAATTGTAATTATGACCGAATTCAAATATAGCCGTTCGATCGGAGGGACGATCCACGGCCGAGAATTGATCGAGACTTGTATAAAAGGGGTCCCTCCCCCTCATTCGAGCTCAGCTCATTAAAAGGGAAAATACACGCTTCTTTGTACTTCCGACCCTTTGTGTTGTGCGTGTGTGAGCGAAAGGCTTACTTAGGATCACCGATCCTAAGGCCGCACGGTGTTTGATCGACCGAAATCGACCGACCCGTGACACTTGCATGAAACAACAACGTCAAATCAAAATCTACGTACCATAAATACTGTCGGTGCCTGGCTTAGCTCTTTAGCCCAACAACACTGCCACGTGAAAGTAGCAAAAGCTCCCCGACAGATTTCTAAGTATAGGAAAGTGATTGCACCCCCATTTCAAACGGAACTAAAAACAGGTCAGGTTACTACGACCGCTTGATTACCCACATCGAATCGAATCGAATCCTGTCCTTTGATCATTGACATGTCAAGTTTAAAAACCATGATCCAATGGTGTTAAATTATAATGACATAATATCATCAAGGCATGACAGACTGCCAATTTGAAAACACCCACAATAAAACCTTTAAAACCACCGACCATATGTAAAGCGACCTATTGATGCGCTCCAATATCTAAGAATATCTCTTAGCTTTTCGGATGAGCCAATGCACGAACTTTGCTATATTCTTTAAATGATAGTGGCTCTCATGAGAGCATTATAACTTAGTTTTACAAGAATTGCGCACCATTCTATTAAGAGTAAAAGCTAGCAGCAGGCCCTTGTTCTTTAGCTTTATTAATCCCTTTTTTGAAAAGGAAATTTGTTGGCTGATGCGGAATGGCTAACTAAATGCCAAATGTGTACGGAACCGCTCATTGGTTGAAGATATTCAAAAGCTTTTTTTATCTAATTTATGGATGTCAATAGTTATTAAAGAACATAAATTTCCCGCTGACAAGGGCAACTTTTTCCCAGTGTTGGGCACATGGAAAGTGTTATTTGTTCCCACTTCCAGGCGGCCATGCAGCTAGTTGATATTCCCAATCTTCAAAACCCAAAAAGTTCAAGAAATGCTTGGACTAGACCCGAGTCAGAGTCATAAAATAGTCTCAATTGATTTTGGCCGTGAACATGATTTGGCCATGGCAATACACCATACACCTGACGTTGTTTCGCGGTCCAAACCATCGAGATATATGTAATCTACATTGGGATTGCCCTTTGATAAAAGTATTCTTATACTTTTGACTAACGAATCGATGATTACTCAATTGCGAACTCAAATTAAAGTAGGGCTATGCTGATAGGTCGACTGATTTCTGCTCTGATCTCACACTTGCTATTGTTGACCAACTATTATATAAGAGTGTATCTGCCATATCTTTGGCCATAAGACTTTGCATCTTCCTTTGACTAAAGATGTTCTCAACTCAAGCAAATAGCATTTAATAATTGGTATTTGGAACATTTAAAAAGAAAAGAAAAATGCTATAGAAGGGGAAGCAAAGGCATCACCACAGAGACCGCTATTGGATCCGAGGTAAGGTGTTGTCGGGGTCGCACGATCTTGGCAAGGCGTCATTGAGGCCGTGTGATCCTAACGAGTGTTTGTCAGAGGCTGCGCAGCCCCATGTAAGGTGGCATTAAAGTCATGTGACCTAGGGACTATTTAGCCTGAGATGCTAGCGTCACATGACCCCATCTTTGACAACTAATCGCGATTATCGCTCTATTTTTCACTCTCTTTAAAATGCAAATATAAGGTTAGAAGAGGAAACATTTTCAGTTGATCGGGCTAAAATTGAAAATACTCATTAAAGGGCAAAGTGCTTACTGAAATTGCTAAGAAGCCAATGCAGAGGGGAGGCTTTGGGATTTGAACATTTTCAAGGCAGTTTTCAGTTTTCACACCAAAATTTTCTTTAAAAAAACAATTATCAAACACCCAAACTATTGTTCAAGACACTTTTAAGTGCTCAAAGCTACTTTGAAAATCATTTCCAAACGCTTTTTTAGCTGTGCAACGAGAGTTGGTACAAAATCACAAGTAATAATAAATCTCAATCCATGAATAATGGAGCCAAGCAGGGGGATGCAAGGGCTTGACCCTCTAATGCCAAGTCCTCTGAAGCAGCCCACAATGTGCTTATGACCACCAATGGATTGACCTAAATTAGGCCATCTGAAGTGACAATTAGCACAAATCTCTGAGGCACATGATTTTCTAATATTGGCAATGTTATGCGGCAAGCACTCCTTACATTTCTATTGTGATACAGGTAGTCGACCTGTATTTTTCCACTATTGTGACTAGAAATAAAAGATTATCGTCTAATATGGTGGAAGCTGTAACTACTTGCGCCTAATGTGGTATTTGTGAACAAAAAAATTAGTTTATTTTGCTTTTAAAATAATCAACGGTGATTATACAAAATTTATCCCAAGGTTGTGTAGTTCATTGAAATGTTTGTGAATTCTAACTAGCTCGAGAATTTGAGGTAATTTGTTCTAAGTCCAATTGCCTAATTGCTTGCAGATTATTTTGAATCAGGCTACACTACATAGGTCAAAAACCTAAATTTCACTAGCACCTAAGATTTACAAGGTACTTCATGAGCTTACAAGTAACTGGATCTCTCCCCTGGTGTTCCTAGCTTACAGAACGCAGTCAGCATCGAATTTCTCTAACACTGTAGATATCACATTTGGACACCAAAAGCCAAGAGTACAAAACTTAACGAAAATGAAAGCAGGTGGAAGTTGCAAGTCCAGTTATACACTTCCTAGTGCATTTTGTTTTGCTCTCCCTTTTTTTTTGTTCTTGTCTTGATTATATCAGACACAGATGGTGCTTCATTTGTTTATGTTTCCTATGCTGCGCCAGTGTGCAGTGCAGGAAATAAAACACAGGTGTTTACTCTTTTTTGTTTGATTTAGAAAAGCTATTACGAAGTTAGGCAGCACCAGCTGATACACAGTTGCACCAAAACCACTGTAGGGACCTGTCAAAGGAAGTATCATTATACAGGAGAAAACATAACTTCTATGGATGATATAGTGAATAAAAAACTAACCACTTTTAAGGAAATATATTGGAATTTGATTTTACAAATTCCAAAGTAGGTCCCTTTTTTTTTTAACATAATTGGTTTTGTTAATAGAAGAATAAGATGTTATACCCGTTTGAACAAAATGGTTCTTCAAATATATGTATTGTACTCTTGAAACTCAAGTTTGAGTTTGAGATCGGCTAAGCACAAGCTCAAATTAGAGCTTGAGTTCCGCGTAAACTTGGAGCGGAATTTGTATTTTGATAATCAAATTGAGTCGAGTCAAGCTTTAGAGATCATATATAGTTTAATTGAGCTCGACTTTTCAAACTTGCATAGGGTATTCAGCTTTGAACATTCAAGTTGAATCAAGAGCAAGCAGCGAACCACATCGCGTCACGGCTCCATTACGCCTATTGGTGGGACTAAAGAGCATGCATATAGTGTTGAAGAAAGTGAAAGGAGACAGTGTGTGAAAACAGTGCAGACAGGAATATGTCTCTCTCTCTCTCTCTCTCTCTCTCTCTCTCTCGGCAGCCCTAACCATGAATGGTGCTTTCACAATCCACCTTTTGCTTCTTTGCTTTTTCATAAAATTTAGCCAACCATAGGAAAAGGGAGACCCTTATAGACTAAGGAAAAGGGACCTTTTTCTTCTCTTACCACCGTCTCCCTCTCTTTGGTCCAAGATAATCTGACTAAAGTTGGATCTGATTGCTCATTCCATCTTCTCCTTTTCTTTTTCTTCTTCTTTTCTTTCACCTTATAGTTCACTTATCAATAAAGAAAAATATTTACGAGGGTCTGCATCTATGCCTAATTGTAGACAGACCCCATTTGGATTATGTTCAAAGAACCTCAAATCAGTACATTGTTGATCCCAATCTTCTTGTTTGAGAGAGTTCATTTAACAAAAGAAACGGGAGAAGTACGCCAGAAGTACCTTAACTTATATATGGCACTCACTTTAGTGCTATAACTTTTTGTCAACTCACTTAAGTGTCACTAAAAAAAAAAACAATCACTTAAGTGCCAACTCCAATTTGAATCGCCAAAAATCTAATGTGGCAGTATTTTATTAATTTCTCAATCTTACATGACTTGCCAAAGTGTCTAGTCAGCATATAATCTCTAAACAACGTTGTGTAGTAAGTTAAAAATTGATCACCTCGATGTCAATTATTATTAAAAGTGATCACTTAAATGCTAATCTTAATGAAAAAGTGATCACTTCATGCCAAAAAAAAACCTCTAAATAATGTCATATAACAAGTTAAGAAGTGATCATTTTAGTGTCAGTCATTGTTATAAAAAAAATGATCACTTTAGTATCAATCATTGTTAAAAAGTGATTACTTCAATGCCAAAAAAAGCCACATCAGATAAAAATTTTAATTATAAAAACTACGTTATTTATCTCCCTCACCAAAAGCATTTGATTGTTTTTATTCGATTTTGGCACTTAAGTGAGTCGATGAAAAGTTATGGTACTAAAGTGAGTGATATACGCAAGTTAAGGCATTTCTAGTGTAATTCTCCCCATGAAAAATGGATTGACAGGAGCACCTCTCACCCGAAAGGGCAAAGCATCATCTAACAATAATAACAATAAAAAATAATAACGGTATTAACGATTACAATAATACTAATGATAACAGCACCAACAGGCGACAACAATTATTGATAATATTTATTATTTCTGTTATTATTACCTTTGTGCAGTGGTCGAAGTTCTTGCTTGGAGTTCTCTCTCTCTCTCTCTTCTTCTTCTTCTTATTTTTTTTTTTCCATATTTTATATCGTGTGTTCACGAGTTGCAATCTTCAGGAAGAAAGGTGGTGGCATCAAATTCATGGCCTACAGCCTACAGGACATGTCGCGACCGCAGAAATTTTCTGTTCAACTTTTGACCACCATAGCTTAGCTCAACCTTTTTCTTCGTTTTTCTGCTGATATTGTATGAGGAATTCATTGAGAGCTCTACGTTATGCAGACACGTCATGACATCAATGGTCGCTCCCATGTTAATTGCAAAAGGTAAAGAGATTCTTGTTGGTACAAAGTGACCTTTATGGACGGTACATAAATTTTTTTAGCAAATCTCTGCTTTTCGAACGGTGTCCGGACGTGGAGAAGAGAATCTCCCCATCATTGTCCCTGTTTGTTTACAATATCAATACGTTAAATGATGTGATAAACTACTATCGGTATCTGAACGTGGGGGAGAGAATGTCTCTATCCGTGACTACAAATTTCGGAAGGAGGGCCTCCATGTCCTCTGATATTTTGCATGCCGATGATCACATTTTCACGTAATTGTTTTGGTTTTATAACCCAAGAGGGACGTGGACCTTTAGCAAGCAAGAATGGGATGAAATCATTCGAGTCAAGCCTGGGCCATTAGTCCACAGAGAGAGCCGATGAAGTGGCAAGCTCCAAGCTCGATCGGACAAGATACTGAAGTAGCTCGAGATCAAGCTTCACTTAAATTTAGGGAAGTCGAACTCAATGCCGAACTTGAGCTACTAGCAAGTGGAGTTTCGACCCTATGCAGGATTTACTCAGCTAGCACGAAAAGCCTGATGCAGCTTCAGGATCAAGGAAAGGCCAATGTAGAAAGGAGACCAACGGTGAATTTGTATCCTGATGATTTAAACTTCCCGTGCTGATTGACAACCCCATCTCACCAACACTGATGACGTAATAAAAACAACTGTCTTGCTCTTTTTATGCAAATTTTCAGAATTACAATGTCCAAAA
The DNA here is from genome assembly GCA_014182515.1 of Eucalyptus microcorys. Classification (NCBI taxonomy): domain Eukaryota; kingdom Viridiplantae; phylum Streptophyta; class Magnoliopsida; order Myrtales; family Myrtaceae; genus Eucalyptus; species Eucalyptus microcorys. The sequence continues at coordinate 12,701,730 of CM024569.1, forward strand.
CCAATTTCTTTGGACATTTCAATATATTATATGAAGATGCTGATATTTATACATTCAGGAGGGAAAAAAAAAAAATACACAGCAGAGTAGTTCCTGCAAGCAAGGCTCAAATACACTGGCCGAACTTCACTTCACCCTGTATATAGAAAATCTACATCTCCGTTGCAAATTGTGCCCCTCTCGTGTCTCAAAATGTGGCAAACAAAACCCAGAAAAATCTCATGACGTGTGAAGATTTTGAATTTCTATTTGCAGCATGCGAAGTCTATCCTGAACCGCCGACAGTTCATCCTGCAATTTTAGTATCTTATCCAGTCTACTTTGAGCTGCCTCTTGATAAGGCTTGCTGATAATATTTATGAAGTTTTCCATATTCGTGACAGTATCAAGGAGATCCTTCTGCATGGCCTCTTCAAGATCGTGTGCCAAAGCATCGACAGTCTTGTTCACCTTATTCACCACCACCTGCCTACGGGCCGGGAAATTTGAAATTGCTAATAGCCTGTAATTGAAAAAGTAAGATTAGATGGGAGATAAAATTAAAGAATAGAAGGCTGCAATAATTTCAGAACTTCTGTTTCATCCAAGAAAAGATGAGTTGCAGATCCACAAAACCCAGATGACACAGAATTCAAAGGCAGGGCCATCATTTTCACGCTATCCAATTCAACATCTCTTCTTTTTATCAGTCCAGATACTTAAATAGCAAAAAGTCCCGAATTACCACTTTTCTGAAAGAAGGCATTGATTTTTCAAGTAACGTCGCAATCATCCGTACTTCGTATTCAAGAGCTTTATGAGCTGTGCATGAGTCATTAGGAATACCTCGCATTGAGTAAAGGTTACTTAATCCAAAATGCAAAAGAAAATATAAAAGTAAAATATATCTAACGTGTATCCACAATGGAAAGTCCTAATAGACCACAAGAAATTTCCAAATGAGGGAGTGGCAAGGAATTTAATCTACATATGCCTTTCTGAAATAGGTGGGGGAACTTCCAAAGCAACATGACAGACAAAATATGAGGTCCAAGTGATATTTTAAGTTTCATGGCCGAGTATTTAAGAGGGACGAGAGTGGAACATGAAGGGTGCATTTGGTTCAGCATTCCTAAAGGGCTTTTGGCCCCCAAAACCCCTTGGGGAAATGCTGAACCATTTAACAACCATTTTAAATGAGCTTTCGGCCAAATGCTAACCTTGGGAAAGCTGAAAGCCCAATACTAATAGGGGTTTCAGCATTGACCAAATGCTGAAACTAATTTTTTCCATCCAAAACTATCCTTACCAATTTTTCAAATTTCCGATTTTGTCCCTGGTTAATTTTATTTTTTCTTTATTAATAAAAGGAGACAACCCTTCGCGGTCCGGCGAAGGGTTTGGTTCATTTTTTAAAAAATAAAATAATAATATATAAATAATATACCCAAAGCCCATTGCAAAAGTTATTTTGCTAAACACACATTCAACTCAAAGTCTATTTGTAAAGAGGTTTTGACTAAACATAATTTGCATTTCCCCAAATAGCTTTGACTTTCAGTATTTGCATTACACCCAAAGCTCATTTGCAAAGCTGAACCAAACACACCCGAAGTATCATTGGGACAAGGTGCTGCCCACATTGAGAAGAGAGTCAAACAGAACTTTCAAAAAGAGAGACTAAAATTATGAAAACCATCTACAAATGAAGGGGTTCAAATTGGAAGGAGACCCATTACCCGCCAGCTGAGCAAAGGCCGAGTGCCAGAAGATCTTCCAGAGTTGTATCTAACACAGATGTCAACAGGGAAGCAGACAACCCTGCTGCTCCAAGCCCACCAAAAGTCCCCAGAAACTGAATCAAAGACATATCCCACATCAATGTCAAATTAACAAAGCGAATGTTTAAATCACTAATTTTGTGACATATCCAGTAAATTAACAAGTATTCAATGTCAAAAAGTTATCAGGATAGGAAAGGGATCCCATTTCAATTAGAGGGTATTCGCATCTGAATCAGGGAGGTTCCACAATAGGAGAAAGAAAGGCTCAGCAAACTGATTATGGCTTAACTGCTAAAACGAACTGATTACTGGGGAAACTCTGAGATATGTTTTCCTGACTCTGAATATCCAAGAATAATACATACTTATGCATAAATACTAATTACATGGATTCTGGACAGTCAGATGATTAGATGTGATTGAATTGAGTACCAATCACACTGCAACAGCACTCGAACAAAAGGAATTGCTCACCAAATCTAGCAGTCCAGAAGAAAAGAGATCCTTGAATAAGGCATGTGTAGATGAATAGCACAACACGTACAACTATTGACGTGATCCAAGCTAAATTTCCAAATGCTTGGCAAGAGAATGCAATATAAGTAGTCGCAACAACCCACTCATGCAGGTGTTGAGCTCAAGAATAGTGGGAAAACACAACTCACCACTTCTCTAATTTCTTGGTCGAACGTCTTAGAAGCAGAACTGGCACTGAAATTTTCTATCACTTTCAGACACTGTTCATCTAACTTCCTCAGCAAGTCAAACCTCTCCAATGTCATCTGAGTGTTTGAATGTACTAACGATGGCCATCTTTTTTCAAAAGATTCCCTGTAAAGCCTGCCTTGACTGTCATTGCTCGAGTGTAACCAACTCACATAGTCTATCAGAAGTTTCTACACAGTAAAAATCCAAAGAACACCAATAAATGCTAATTTGAGCCAGCTACTCCTACATATATAAGCAGAAACAACGGCAGGATATATCTATGCTTTACTTCATCATTAAAATAGTACATTAGTTAAAATCCAGGAGATCAGGCTGAAAAGCCAGCACCTAGATCTTCTCAGACTAAAGAATCTTCTAGAACAATTAAAAAACTACAAGATAGATGATCCTCACAAAGAGCTGTAGTGTATTCGTGTTCTAAAGGGATCCTCAGCAGAGGAGATTCTACTTACATTTGCATCAAGAAGAGCAGGGCTGAGTATGTCATTTTGCACCTTAGCAGTTGCTGGCATTGTAGCTGACTTTTCACCCTTAAAAACGTATGTTGCAACAAGATCTAAATTTGATAACTGTAGGCTAGATTCAGTCAGCTCCACAACACGTGATTTTGTTGTGTCAACCTGCAGTGTGACAGATGGTACTTATAACAGAAGGGATAACATGATAGGGTAATAAGAGAGAGAGAGAGAAAGAGAGAGAGATTTCTGTGGGGGTACCAGTGATAAGATTTTTCTTCTCCAAGAGATGCTATCCCTTTCCATTTTCATCACATACTCTTTAACACTACTAACTATGCCAAGTACAGTGTTCAAATCCCGGTTGGCATCTTCATAGTCTTGTCTCAGAACAGTTTCACATGAAGAAACTAACCGCTCAGCAATTCCAATTGGCGTTTCTAGTTTAAGCTTTATTCTTTCCATTCCCATGCTTGTTGACCCATCTAAGAAACTGTACAAGAACTTCTCGAGTTTGTAAAAGCTACCGACTCTCCATCGAGAATCAGAGACCAACAAATTTGTATACTCTTTTGCACTCTCATATGAAGCCGAAAGCTTTGATTCAAGAGCAGATCGTGCAGATATGGGATATAATGCCACATTCTCTGCATTAAGTAAATTCTGCACATTTTCACTGATGAAAGACGTAGCTTCCTGAAGCTGTGCCAGTAGCATAGAATAAGATAGTCCTCAATTAGAGAAGCACAAATTCCACTAAAGCGTCACTGAAATTAAAACAAATAAATGCATAACCAAAAGTCAAGGCATTGAATGAATATTTATACCTCAAGATCATTCTGATAAATGTCAGATTTATTCAGAACAAAGACAACTTTCTTCCTCCATTGCTGAGTGTACCGGAGGAAAGCTACCTAAAAAAACATGAACAAAAGCTCAAGTCAGTAATTGTTGCAGACTAATGTCATAAATTAGTATCTAGCTGTAAAAGTTGCCAAGAAAGCCATTACAAAAGACTTATGGAAAATGGATGTGCATAACACAAAGAATGACATTGAATAGAGAGATGATTATCAAAAACTGAAATGGCCAACATCAGAATCTATCAACCAACCAGAAAATTAGATCTATAGAAAATAAAAGGGCGCCTTAGTGCAAAAAGCTCGGTTTGTAGTTGTTTCATTGTTATGTAAACTATAAATGATCAAGTAGTAAGCTAAGGATGCCGAGAACAGTACACACAGTACAGAAAACTAATTTTCTTATAAGGATATATCCATTGACTCCATCACTGAAAAGCTAAAAGATCCAAATGCCACATGCTATTAACCACAGTGCAAGGAGGAGGAGGTTTACTTGACCCTTCAAAGAGTTTGTTGCTTTCATAAGATGCTATAATACCATGATAAGAATTACTCCTACATGACCCGCAGACATATTAGAAAAATAATTCTAAAACCAAAGTAACATGCAAACTCATCATAGACAATCATGGCATCTCTTTTCAATGCAATGAAAACCTATATGAAGATAAATTACTTTATCTTGAACTTACCTCACTTTCAGTCAATGGACGATCAGCAGAGATTACGAAAATTAGCAAATCCGCACGAGGTATAAATTCCTCAGTTAGGCGTTGCTGTCTTTGGAGAATCACATTTGTTCCAGGAGTATCAACAATAATCATCTGCACCCAAATTACATGAATAAATTAGTTGAATGAGGTAAATTGTAACAATATTTTATTGAGGTAAATAAATTACAATTGTGAACTTCTAACGAAATCACATCTCTGGAGTGGTAATGAGAAAAAAATACACCACAAAAATGTGGACTTGTGGTGGGAAGTTAGGGTTGCACTGGTGCCCCCTGTCACCAAGAAAAAATTTCAAACTGAATACTTGAAATTTTATGTGAGATATTTCATTGCACCCAAAAGCTAAATTCTGGGTCCCCCACTCCAAAGGATCTGAGATAGCTGCAACATTAAGCGTTTCTTTCTCAGACAATCAAACTAGCAGTTTTTCCTTTTAATTAACTGCACTCTATTTCTGGATCTTTGACATCTGATATCAAAAAATAGATCTTGATTTCTCTCTGATTTCTTGGAAAAGAATATTTATTTTATATAGTTGGATTTTGAAAGGATGGTCCAGGGCACTTCATGAGTATCCGAATGAGGAAATATTACAGTTTTTGATACCTTAACTTTTCTTGTAAAGTGTATAACTAGTCTTTTGAAAATGAAACTTTATTTACAAAATAAACTTATTACTTTATTCATTTGCCAGCCATGAAGATGACGCTAGCATCTGGACATTGACCCAGCTACCATATGTTCACAAAGTTCAGCACCGAATTAATTTAATAGACATTAATGTTTATAAATGTCACTAATTGATGACTTTATGGAGTGTCATTGGGCAAGAAATTGACTTTTGACTTTGGCATTCAGGTCTAAAGTCTTACAGCAAAAGATTAGTAATGACCAGCATAAGCACTTAAAATTTGAGTGGTAGAAAAATTGCAGAAATCATTTCTCACCATTCCGAGCCACCAAGCACAAGAATTCTTTTAATGAATAAGACATCCACACTTTTATATATAAAAGTATTATTAAAGAAGATGGAATGCTCACATAATGCACAGCATTAAGCATTTGCTGAAGACAGATTAGATTTGCTTACTTCTTTAAGGATAGGAGCAGGAATATAACATATGTACTGACCATCTGGATGCCTCTCACAGCGCTGTTTCTCATCAGAATCAGATTCGGAATACCGTAAAAAGGTGATCTCATTTGTTGTGGGAACAACTCCCTCTTTCAAATATCTCTCCCCAAGAAGTGCATTGATAAAAGTTGATTTACCAGAGTTAAATTCACCCTGGTGATAAAACACAGAATAAAGAACTCAGAACCAAAACCTCAATAAAGACTCATATGGTCTACAGCACAATGGCCAAGCCAACATATACTACAAAGCTTCTGATTTGGAATATAACGTTATTAGTTTTTGTAAGTGTTCATACTGCCAAAAGATCAAGTTTTACAATCACCTTCCTCAGCCGGTTTTCTTTTCAAATAGTTGTAAATTTTTTCATCTTATTTTTTGGAGCCTCCATTGCATGCCACCAGTCTGCTTACATCCAACCTTATTGTGACGCTTACAGAAAATCTATTTTGCCAAGGAAAAAAAAATACAAATTTGAACAGCATTAAAACATATTAAATGTGAGTGCTTCTGGTTGGCACGTTTGCCACCGAAAAGCAAGTACTACTTGGGAAAGACTTAACCATGGGAGATAAGGGTGCAACACAACCCCTGGTATTGAAGTTTTTCTACTTAATAATGGTAGTACATTGTCTGCTCCGAGTAAAATTATTCTCAAGATCATGTGATTCGGACCAAAACATGAACTGGAACATGTGCAAGACTCTTGGAGAAAAATACCATAGTGGTTCTACAGAAAGAAAATTACAATACGAGCTACATGATCAAATTATTATTGATTGCACGGACATCATATCTTACCATTCCCTTTATTTTGCAATTCGCACTATTATTTGCTAAGACAACAATGTATACATTTGGATACAGTGACAGGAAATTACCAAATTCCAACAGATAATAGTAACTTAACTTGGAGTTTGGTATGCACTGATTTAAAATCAGGAATTCCTTTAAGGTGTTGTTATCTTTGTTCATAAGCAAACATCTGTTCATATATCACTTTTATTCTCTTCCAAACTGCAACTTTTTTAGCTAAAAAAATGCTCAGGCCCCCCAAACTGCAACTGAAAAACAGTGTCCCCATTGGCACCATATAAATCTACTTCAAGTTCAACTTCAACACATCTAATCACTAGCTCAATGCAAAATTAAGGCCAAAAGTAGTGTCACGAAGAATTCATAGATAGCCAGACATATCCACATCTGTTATATAATATCATTTATCTCTCCACAAAGAAAAGGCCAATGAAATTCCTCAACCAACCCTGCTAATCAGGACAACTTCAGTTGACTTGGTTTGCTTGCATTTTATTCATCAAGCAGCTTTGTCATGCAAACTAAAACATAAACCTATAGGACAATCCAAGAAGCCTTTACACCCTATTGCATTTACATACTTTTATTTAAATTTGAAAACTTCTAGAGCTAAATGTGGGAAAAACAAAAAAACAAAAAAACAAAAAAAAAACAATATTAATCAAAAACTCTTTCAAATAATAAAAGAACTTGTTTGAAATTAAGGGCTAATACCAATGTATACCGTGGAACCAGAATTTGTTGAAGTTCAGCACACAATTACCACTATAACCAGCAAAAATGGCTCATCAATATGAGAAGTTGCATCAACAAGTAGCGAAACCTCCTCCATCTGTCATTGACAACCAGCAGTATTTGTTTTAGGCAGATACTGGAAAACTGTAAGAACTGATTATGACTGATTATTTAAAGAGTGATCTCAACAACTTTGTTCATTTTTTTGGCCATACGCTTCCCTCTACTTATGAAGAACCTCACCTGCGGAGCAGCTTTCTGGATGACATTTACTGCTTCCAGCAACACTACCTTCTCGGTTTCTATTAGCTGCTTTTCTTTGTCCTCCAACTTCAAGAAGCCAGCAACTCTCTCATTTCTGAAAAAATCATTCCCCATCTCCTCCAATATGACCTTATTGGGGATGCCTCGTTCAAACTTTGTGTCCTTCGTCAATGTACTTATAGTGCTGAATAATTGGTGCAGCAAACCATCAGTAAACAAGTCCAAATCTTTCAATCCAATCACCAAACCACTAGCACCATATTTGATCCACCTCGATGCCTCATCCAATGCCATTCCATTACCACTTAAATGAAGCTTAGCAAATATTGGTATCTTTACATCTTCAAACATGGATGACACAAGGTTATCCTCATGGTTCTCTTCACCAATGTCGCATATAAGAAAATCAGCACCATCAGAAGTAGATGCACTTGATGCAGCACTTGCAGTCTGCACATTCCTTGCCACCAATGGGAGAACCACTGATTCAGACCTAGAATCTGCCATCATGCTTCTGGCCACAATAGCAGGAAGTCCTGTAAATAACGATAGAAACATAATAGACCTTGTTCTATGACGATTTCCATTAGAATCCACATGTCAAACACTTTTAAAAAAAAAAAAGTAGTATACATAGGAAGATGCAGTTAAGGCATAGGTTATAAAAGCACTGGGGTAAATGTCTTCAAAAGATGAGTATCCTGATGAAAAAGATGTTTCCCATAAGGCAAAAGTTCAATACTGCCCAGATTATATAGTAGGCCAACATTTTGTTAGAATCTGAGTTAATACAGGTGGAAAAAGATAAATAATTCTCTGAAATGCCCTTTAAAATCTGATCAACCTTATTAAAGACCAAAGATCAAAGAGACCTCATCAACCTACTTTTAACTGAATACAATGATCTACCAAGAACATTTTAATGAAGCAAAGATAAAGAAATAAACCGTACTTCCAAGAATTGCAATAAACTTGTAATAGGCTTCATTAATGTCTCAACCTTCCATTCGAAAAATGATGAATTTGAACAATACAAGTGTAGAAAAAAGAATAACACCCATCAAACCAAATTTTCATGGCAAAGCAAAACTTTCCTTTTGGCTTTACTGATTGATGTAGCTTATGAAGAGAGAGAGAGAGAGAGAGAGAGACTCCCACCAAAACCAAATTTTTATGGCAAAGCATAACTTTCCTTTGAGCTCCACTAATTGTTGTACAGCTTTTGAAAGGATTAGAATCATAGAAGGCTGAATATTTTTGTCCTCGATACATATCTTTAAAAGAGAAGTTAATGATCACAGCAACGCATATCATTGTGCATATATGCATACAAGCGTGCTTAATAACCTTGCTTTTCCAGTAACCAAAGAGGGCAATCGATATACCCACCTTCACCAAACGCATCTGCACATCACAGACACTAACACCAAGGCACTAGAGATACAAAAATCAAATTATCCAGGTTCAATTGCAGAAGAAACAGGTAGCCCAATCATGCTTCATATAGTCTAGGCGAAGTACAACTTCAAGTTTTCTGGCCTTAAATTATCTTCTCTTGAAAAAGCACACAGGAAGAAAGCATAAGGACGCCTTCATAACCAACTGCAGAGCAGGACAGCCCATTGCAACTAGCTAACTGCCCTAACTCACAGACCATTTCTCACAGCATTTCCACTTACTAAAAATGCACTTCGTGAGGATCTCCAAATGGCAGTACTTCTACAGAGTTGTTACACAAAATTCATTGTCCAAGCCCTAAACCACATTCTAGGACTATAAAAGTTTCAAACACCGGAGCGATGTTGACCACTTCTACCAAGACCCGATTGCTAGGCCGAAAATCAAATTCAAATGCACAACTCTTTTTCCCCCCGAATTCACAAAATGGCCTCATCAGTCATCACTAACCTTGATCAGACAGCAGAACACCGCTGGCATTGATCGCAGAGACGATGTCGACCCGCTCGGCGATCAGCAAGTAAGCCCGGTCCCTCACGACCGACTTCAGCAGGCAAGCCGCCTCGTACAGCCTCTTCCCGGTGCCCTCGCCGCCGCCGAGGACGACGATGCCGACCCTGCCCGACACCGCCTCGTCGATCGAGTCGAGCGCCGCCGCGGCGGCCGCGGCGGAGGAGGCCGAGGAGCCATCGAGGACGTCGTCGGGGTCGAGCTGGAGGACGAGGGTGGGGACCTTGATCTCCGGGCGCTTGTAACCGCCGGGGAAGAGCGTCCGGGGCTGCGGGAGCCCGGACCGAGCCTCGATCGACCGGAACCGGTCGCTCGAAAGCGAGCCGGTCAGGAGGAGGAGGCGGCGAGCCCTGCGGCGCGCGGAGAGGTAGCGAGACAGGGGAGCCGCGGAGGGAGGGGGGGATCCGGCGAAGAAGAGAGGCGCGGCGGTGGCTGCGGCGGCGGCGGCGACGGAGGCGGCGGCGTGGGGAGAGAGGAGAGGCACCATGGAAAGTGAGGAGGAGTTGCAGAGAGAGAGAGAGAGGAGAGAGAGAGTAGTGCTTTTCTGCTTCGTGCGTGTGTGGTTTTTGCTTGTTTTATCTTCTTATCCGGTGAAGGAGGGAGGAGATGCGGACGACGACAACCGTCGCTGCATAGCCCATATCGGAGCCGGACGACGGGACCGGCCGCCGCCGTCGCCGATGCTTCGTTTCCAGCCGCCAGTAGAAAATGAGAACACGAGGCGGTGATTTCTTTTTCATGCACGGCATTGCATGAAGTAAAAACATGTGGTAATTAGTTAATTACTTGACAAGTAAGCATGAAAGTAATTTGAATATGCTCAATGTCAAAATCAGTCACCGACTCGCTTGCGGCCGTTAGAATTGGGAAAATTACTAAAAAAAAAAAGTTTTAAATTTATTATAATTATGCTAATTTAGTTCAAAAAAAAGTTGGCCAATTTAATTTTAAAGGTTTTACATTTGTGCTGGTTCGGTCTATTTGATCGTACATAATCCGAAAAGTCTGATATCAGCGTCAACCGGTGTTGCTAGTGCATGGCACTAAAAGGTACTGGAAAGCAGAATCATGTCATTTTACTTTTAAAAAAAAAGTCTTCAACAAAAGGTGTCAAGCCTGATTGGAGTACTCACACACGAGCAAGTGATGTGATCTTGGTCTGATCGTGTTGTGAGCAACTATTGAGCTACGTGCTGGTCGCGAAGTCGACGATAAAATAGTTTAAAGGTATATTGTCATGGTCACAAACTGAGTGTTGTCTGTCTTATTTTATATAATCCATTTGCCTCATTTTTTCACATATGTTGAGTAAACTAACTGTTTCATTTTGTTGAAAATAGATAAGCGCACATGGGATAATTTTTTTATTCTTGCCCCATGATTGGCGATCTTCAAAGTAAACTGATTATGCTGAACAAAACTAACTAATCACCTTGAACTCTTCTATCACAAGGTACCAAATTTTAGTTAATAAATTGACCTAATTAAATTTTTATAAATTAGAGAGGACATCATTGCTCAAAGATTAGTTAGAAAACTGACCTAGTTAAATTCTTGTAAAATAGAGAGAAATTCAGCTTGTAACTATGAGATGAAGAGGATTTAATATTGAGGTTCTATTTGATAATCATTCTATTCTTAGGGACAATTTTTATTCAGAAATAGCTTTTTCTGATTTTATTCTCCGGACAAGTTTTTGAACATTTAAAAGCATTTGATAACTATATAAAATTTATATTTTCGAACTAAAAAAAAAAAAGAACATAAGTGCATTTGGTACAATTCTAAAAAATGTTGTACTATAGAATTTCTTTAAATTTTTTAATAATTTTATGAGATTTTTCTCTCTTTTTCCTTTTTTCTTTTCTTTATATTCTTTTTTCCTTCCATTCTTCTTCCTCCTCTAGCTGGTCACCGGCCTTGAGGTTTGGCAACCTCGCCAGAGCCTTAGAAAGTACCGATACTCTCTAGAAACCTTCATGTCTTGTCGGACATTGCGACACATGTCTAACACCCTCAATATGTGTCAAAAAATTTAATACTTAGTCAACTCTCCCAACACTTTTCGACACATGAGTTGAGTTGGAATTCTAACATGAGATTCTGATACATATAGGTCAATTTTTAAATATTCAATAAATGAATTGTCAAAATATAAATATATAAGAAAATAATAAATAATAAAAATAATAAATGGGGAAAGAAGAAAAACCTAACATTCTCTTCTCTTTTAACTCTCACTTCTCATAACACACAATCACTTCAAGTTTATTTTTTCATCTTTTTTTTTTTTCGATACGCTCTAACACACAAGTCTAGAATATAGATTACTTATTTTTCTCCAAGTTTTATGGATTATTTGAGTGGAGTTGAATTTGTCAAATTAAAACAATAAATGATATTAAAAAATTATGGATTAATGTTTTTAATGTGAATTTATTTTAGGCTCTTTTTATTATTTATTTATGAATTTTTTTCAATTTGAACCAAATTAATTTGATTAAAATAATCATAAAAATAATAATTTATCATGAATATATAAAAATATAAATTTAATATAAATATGTCCCAACGTGTTAGAATTCTCTAATTTTTTTTTAGAAACGATATGTCGGCATGTCGTGTCGTATCGTGTCACATGTCGTATGTCGCGTGTCAATGTCAATGCTACTTAGTTGAAGCCTTGCCCATCCAAGATGAGGAGGAAGAAGAAGAAAAGAAAAAGAAGAAAAGATAAGAGAAAAAAAAATTGGCCCGATTCTAAAATTGCTCCTGAGAACAAAAAGGTAACTTTTTTCTATTTTTTAATTATATTCCAAATCTCTTCCCGAAAATAAATTTGTTCCTAAGAGTAGAAAAATAATTGACATTATCAAATATTTTTTTAGTCTTTTTTTGTTCCATGGAACTAAAAAATAGAAATAACCAAAAATTAGGCGGTATAAGCTCTTATGCTCAAATCTTCACATATTGATAGCACTTTAGGTTGCTAAAGTTAAAATATCAATTATGAGGCTACTTACAACATAAATTTCGTTTTTTTTGTGTATGGTCAAAATGAGCAACAAGTGAGCATGGATTTGCCTTTTTCCATGATGGAAATTTTTACTGTTGCCCAATACTTGTATATATTGGGGAAAAAATTGATTTAGTAAGAATTGATATCAATTCAAGAAGCTATGAAAGCTTCATCAAAAACATTGAAAATGGGGTAAATTGCAAATTTTAAAAGCTTTATTTTAAATTTACTAGAAAGTCTATATAAGATGGGTTGAGATATATATGTGTGGAATGAGAGCAATGTTGTTGATTTACTTCAGTTATTTGCATCATAGATTAATTGAGATATATGAAGAAAATTTTGCACCTGATAAAGTAGCCGGGGGTGATGGTCAAGGTCTCAGTGTGGGTATAAATGAGAGAGTTGTTCCAAGAGAAGGCGCCAATTAGGGGGTGGTGAAGGTGAGGGTGAGGGTGAGGGTATGGGAGAGGCAACGGTGAGGGTATTGGTCCGAGTGAGGATGTTGGTCTAGGGATTGGTGATAGGGGTGATCGGTTCCCAATCCAGTCCGTTTCCAAGGTGGAACTGGGAACTAGTTTGAGAGGACCAGTTTCCAATATCTAGAGCCATGGACCGGACCGATCAATCTTGGAATCGGGAACCAAACTAACCAACTGGTCCAGTGGAACCAGTCAGTTTGCTGTGTTGGCGGCAATTTGGTGATGAGTTGACACATTTAAGAGATAAAATTAAAAAATAGTCCCGCAAACTCTATTATTAAAGGATCCCATCTGACCAAAAAAATACATAACCAACTATCAAGATTGTCACAACCATAAAAAAAAACCCATGGTGTAGCAAGAACTCAAAAAAATAGAACTACTGCTAATGGCTCGTCCTAAGACTATGAGTTCGAGCATATCATTTCACATAAGATGGACAAATCGTATGAACTTGTTGCTAGTGTAGCAAATGAGCATGCAAGTCTTGCCCACAGCCCCATCTCCAACGATGACGCACTTGATAAACTTGGAAGCACTCCTCCTCCTCCTCCTGCTCAGCCCTCTTCAACAAGGAACTTGAGTTCTCAATGAAACACTCACAAGATCCACCACCCAATGGAAAAGGTTTGCACAAATGGAAGAGAGAAACAAGGACAAAATAGCATCTGGGTTGGTCGAAAGTAGTTGCGAGGCTCGTCGTCAAGCGCAAGAGAGACGTGAGTGAGAGTGAGGGATTGAAGTTGAACGATTGAGGGAAGGAAAGTTAGAGTTTATTCAATAATTAAAATCTATAAAACACGGTCAATCCGGTCCCCAACCTTGGAATCAGGAACCGGACCAACCGGCCACTGCTTCCAAAAATAGGAACTAGGAACTAGACTGCTACATGGAACCAGCCGATCCAGTCCAGTTCAAACAATTCCCATTGCACACCCCTAGTTGGTGAGGGTGCTCATGATGATATTGGTTTAAGTTAATGAGACGGTTGTTGAGCACAATAGTGGTTACATATTGATAACTTAGTTGATAAAGGTGATTATATTTGTATAGAGGATGATATTGTGGATCATGATGATGATGATGATGAGACAAATTTTCTCAACGATGTAAGATTCTAGATTAATGATGATGATCTTGATAACAAGAAGCTTTAAGAAATAAGGAAAAACATGACCATATTTTGCGGGAAGGCCACGAGGGATTTAATTATAGGGGAATTGTCCATAGCATTGGCATTATCCCAACCATTTGATGTAAATAGTGTAGTTAATGTTTGAACTAGTTATGAGACAGAGTATTATGAAACTACACATATAATAGTTTGGAGTCTGATATAAAGGGAAAAGATGACGATTTTACTACAAGGAGCAATGGGTTTCCATGATATAATCCCAATTATGTTGTACCTATGTTTATTATGGTTATGACATTTGATAATAGTAGGCAATTCAAAGATGGTTTGAAAAATCAATGACTCAGAATAAAAAAATAAAACTTATAAAGAAAAATAAGAAATTTATTAGAGTAAAATGTATTGATGAAAGTTGTTATTGGAAGATTTTTGGATCTATTGGTAAATCACAAGATTGCTTCCACACCTTGTTAGTAATTTCGACGTTGCCGCGACATTAAAATCTTGTTTCTGCCCTCATGATTATTGATATTTATAGAATAATCAATTAAGAAAAGATTATAATTTCTAATGGGTCCACTACTTCTGTAAATTTTGGAAGCAACGCTTCAGAAAACTCTACATGTCGTCGAATGATCAATGTTTGTCAAACGAAAAAACGAACGGATTTCGATAAAACTCTTCTTTATAATGTACGTATAACTCGTTAAGAAGTTCCCATTTACAATTCTTTAAATAAATCAGTCATAATATCCCTCTTGACCCTTGTTTTCTATCTTTTCAATTTCCTATTTCCTTTTCAGATTAAAAATCAACTTAATCCGTATCTAATAGTATCTATTTATTAGTTTCTAACCAAGAAAAAAGTGTTAAATTACGGTGACACTATCCTAGTAACAATGATATCGACGAAATATTTATTACCGATGGAGCAGATAACATAATGTAAATGATCAAAATTCGCCCCGTAACATTATTCGGAAAATCGATAATGCGCTTAATTCTTTTTTGATTAAAATGAGAATCATAAATTTGGAGTACCAACTGTCAAACCGCCCGCCGTTTAACGGTCTTCAAGGAACGACGCGAGGCCGTCTTTCGAATTTCACCGCCATCTCCTCACCATTTAAACGCTCTTCGCATCCCCTCCGTCCCTCCATTTCAATCGCTCGCTCGCTCGCTCCTTCCCCATTGCTCTCTCACGCCTCTCGTCTCGCTCCCCTCAGCCATCTCTCGTGGTCACCGCAAAGCAAGACCACTGTAAGTCTCGACTCTCTCGTATTCAAGATTGTAGCTGGACTTCCTAAGGCTTTCTAACCTTATCCTTCTACATTCTCTGCGATTCCGGTAACGTTTGAATCCCTACCGGTTGCTTGATAATTTCTTTCTTTTTCCGGGTATTCATCGTCCATTCGATGGGTGTCGGTAGTTGGGGCCGAAAGAATCAAGTCCCGGTTCGTGTCTATCGTCATCGCTTGACAATGAGTACAAGATCGTGATGGGGCCATGCTTTGTGTAATCATCTGCTTCCTTTTGTATCGTATTTTCAGACTCGTTCATGGAACTCTGTAATATTGTGTGAAGCGTGGTAATTTTCACTGAATACGCTCTTTGGTCCAAAGTCTTTTATGAGAGATTCTTGGCAATGCCACTTTCTTGATGCTAGGTGAGGAAACATCGTGATGCCTTTCTTTTCCTTCATCTACTCAAAATTTTCATCTCTTTTCACCTCGAGTAAGGTGCCCTATCTTGATCTAATTCTTGTTGGTAGAATTGAAAAGTTTGTCAAGAGGGTCTAACATCTATTGGTTGACGACTGTATCAAGAGGGCCTTGTAGGTTCTTGCCGTTGGGCATGCACCAAAGATGCCGTTAAAACCGTGATTGGTGACATTAATGTTGCAGGCGAATGACATGCCTTGTTCTTGGTGATTCTCGTATTCACTGGGAGGACTTGCTTCAACTACTGCAATTCTTTTGCTCATTTGTCACACGGATCGGTTTCTCCAGATCCGCCAGTTATACATCATGAAGAAATGTTTCATCTCCTCATGCCTTTTGAGTCCCACAAATCTCGCTTGGTGAAGTATCGCGAAATCATGCACGACGCTCTACAAGTAGGATCTTCTTTTACGTCTTATTCTTTATTGTTGACTGTTATCGTGTCTTGCATGTATAGCAACCCAGCTTGTTGATTCTTTAGGGCTGCTCTTAAAAATGAATTGATTTGTCGCGAGTTTGCCCACATCTGCAGATGAATGTTTGGAACAATTGCTAGTGTGGTGATTCCCGAATAGTCGTTACCAAATCATGCGGGACAGGCACATCATACTGCTGTTTTAGACTGTTAATTAGGATCGTATAAGCGCTACTCCAAGCTATTCTGTAAGTTCTGCCAGGAGTCAAGGTGGCTTGAACTATTTTAACATATGCTGGTTTCCAAAGTGTTTCATTCCGTAGCCACAGTGAGCCATTGAACCAGACAGACCGCTAGCGAGGTGCCCGGTGTTGGAGAAATTTTTCTGGAATATTTTGAAGCTGACAAAACGTTTCCATCAGTCTAGTCTGAAGATTTGCAGACTCTACTATTTAAAGTCTGAAGACCTCCGGACTGCCAGACTCAAGACTCAAAGTCTATTCTCATTGACAGTTTGTAGTTTGTCGAAGAAGGTCTATCCAGGACTGTGTGTTTCGTTAAGGATTTGATCTTATCGACTGACGAAGATCTCTTGGCTAGATATGACATAACGGATTCCTTTATTTGAATCAAGATTGATTAAAGATCCGATGATTGGCGAAGTATACTTGGAAGGTTCTACTTATGGAAACCGAGATCCTGATTGTATGGGCGAGCGGGACTGATGGGCTATCGACATGTTCCTTTAATAGCTCGAATGATCTTCCTAATTGATTCTGTCCAACGGGAAGATTTGAAGAATTCCTTTGATAAGTGCCAACGGGTAAGGAAGACGTTCCAGTTGTTCGAGAAGGTACACGATAGAAGAATTCCAAAGTCCGAAGCTCCTTGTTTTTTGTCAATTCATTTACTGAGCGAAATCTTGTACGCAAAAGAGAGTCTATATTTTGAGATACCTTGAGGAAGTGTGGTAGAATATCTACACTTTGTGGAATCAAGGGAAAGCATTGCTGTAACATCTCTTTTGTTCATAGTGAAATCCAACCGGTGGGGGTCGGTGCGAAAGAGTGGACGTAGGCTTGGAATAAGCCGAACCACTATAAACCTTGTGTTCAATTTTCTCTTCTCTACTCTCTGTTTACTTTGATCATAATCTGTTTTGGAGAACTTCCTTTCTATTGTCTGCCTAGTATTGCTTTCGTATCTCGATAAATTGTTTTTACACCTATTCACCCCATCTCTAGGTGTTTATACTAGCTATATCAATTGGTATCAGAGCCTGTGTACTCACTTTGTTTGAAGTATTTTACTTCAGAGTTAAAGATCCATGGCTACTATGTTAGCTCTAGGGCTGGTGGAAGGGCAAAGCAATACCAGACCTCCTTACTTTGATGGAAAGGATTACAACATCTGGAAAAACAATATGAAAGCGTTCCTAAGATCAAAGGATCCTCTCGGAATGGGACGTTGTAGAAAAAGGAATCACTCCTAAAGTTGCATCCTGTCTCAAAGAGAGGAAAAGAAACGTTGAGTCTAGTGAAATGACTCGGGAAGAGATAATCAAGAGACAAGCTCTTGATGCAAAAGCAATTTATTCTTTATATTGTGCTTTGTCACCTACTTGAATATAACAAAATATCTTCTTGTGTTACAGCAAAAGAAATGGGATAGATTATATATTACCTATGAAGGAACCGATCGAGTGAAAGAGACCAGAATCAACATTCTCCTCGGTCAATACGAAGCCTTCAAAATGAAATCGGGAGAATCTATAACTCGACATGTTTAGTCGTTTTACGAAATCGTGAATGGTCTTGAAAATCAATGTCAACCAATTTCGATCCCATGAAAGTAAACAAGCTACTGCGTGGACTCTCCAAGGATTGGAATCACATAAAGACCTCAATAAGAGAGACACAAAGAATCATGCCACTATTTGTTGATGAGTTGGTTGGAACTCTTCAGTCTTATGAAGTTGAACGAATTAATGAAGACGAAGATCCTAAAGGTAAGAAATCCATTGCATTAAAATCCAATGATGATTGATGTTACTGATTCGAAGACGATATGGATGATGAGGAGCTTGCTCTCATGATAAGAAGATTCAGAAAGCTGAAGTAAAAGGAAGAAGATTCAATCCAAAGAAACAGAGTTTTCAAAAGCAACAGACTAAGTCTATTGAGGATGATGAATCAAACAAAGATATAGTTTGCTTTGAATGTAAGAAAAAGGGACACATCGACCCAACTGTCCCTCTTCGAGGAAGAAGAAAGGAAAAGCTGAAAAGTATCGAAAGGCTCTTAAAGCGAAAACTGGAGTGATATAGAGTGTGAAGAAAGTGATGATGATTATGCCAATATATGTCCGATGGCACAATCGATTCAGATTCAAACTCCGAGACAAACTCAGATTCGGACAATGAGTTTGAGGTAAGTAACTTTAAAATCCATGTTAAAGTTTCTAGGATTTCCGAACTTAAAAAGGAAAATTCTGCACTAAAACAACAGGAAAATGCTTTGAAAGAAAAGTTGAAATGTTTAGACATGAATGTTTCTACTCTTAAAGAAAGTGAAGAAAATATTTTAAAAGAAAATGAATTTTTAAAAAATGACATATCAAATATTTCAAAAAGATTTTCAATAGGATCTGAGAAACTTGAGAAAATTCTTTTAGCACAAAGACCTTATGTCAATAAATCTGATTTGGGAATGACTGTGGAAACCATTCCTCTAATTGATTTTCCTAAAGTGAAGGAAAGAATTAAGTAAAGACCCACAAGAGATGCTTACAAAAATCATTTCAAAAAGATTTTTGTAAAACCAGTAGGTCGAAATGCTCTCAGATGTTCAAAGTGCAATAGTACAGATCATTTTGAAAAAGAATGTCCTATGGTTTGGAAACCTATTAAAAAGGTATGGGCAAAAACCGCGTATCATACTAACACCAATGGACCCAAGAAAATATGGGTATCAAAAAAAGCTTGAGTCTCTTTTTTAAATGCATGTCACTATCAAGAAAAAGGTAAAATGGTATCTGGATAGTGGATGCTCAAGACATATGACAGGAGATTCAAAATGCTTCATGAAGCTCGTTCAAGTAAATGGTGGAAAAGTCTCATTTGGAGGAAACAACAAAGGAAGAATTGTGGGGTTTGGAATTGTAAAGATTGGAAACCTCACAATAAGCAATGTTTCCTAGTGGAAGGACTCAACTACAATCCGCTCGCATCGGTCATTTGTGTGATACCGGTTTCAAAATAAACTTTCAAGAGGGAATATGTTCGAAACCAAGTAAAGATTATACTCGAGTCATTTATGAGTCGAAGACATGGAAATATCTACCTCTTGGACGTGAAACCGGATGAATCGCAATGCCTAATCTCAATACAAGACGAAGCGAGCTTATGGCACGAAAGCTTGGGCACATCAATATGAAGCGAGATAGCCAAAATTTCAGCAAAGAAGCTTGTTCGTGGTTTACCCAATTTATCATACCAAAAGTCGATCTATGCACTCCATCCGTATTGGGAAAGTAGGTAAGAAATTCCTTTAAATCAATAAATCAAGTTTCCACTAATCGTGTACCGCAGCTTCGCATATGGATCTCTTTGGACCAACTAGAACTCGAGCATTGGAGGTAAGAAATATTGCCTAGTAATTGTGGATGACTACTCACGATTTACTTGGGTATATTTCTGGCAAGTAAGTCTCGAAACCTTCTCTTACTTTGAAAAGTTTGCTAAAAAGGTTCAAAATGAAAAAGGGTATGTCATCTCAAGTATAAGAACAGACCATGGAGGTTAATTTGAAAATCAAGATTTTACAAAATTCTGTGATGAATCTGGTTTTCAACATGTGTTCTCCTCTCCATGTACTCCAGAGCAAAATGGAGTTGTGGAAAGAAAGAATAGATCGCTTCAAGAAATGGCTAGAACTCTTTTGATTGAAAGTAACATCTCTTCACGATTTTGGGCTGAAGCAGTTTCAACAGCATGTTATATTATCAATAGAGTTTTTCTAAGGCCTATTCGGAAAAAGCCCCTATGAGTTATTCAAAGGAAAGAAACCTATTGTTTCATACTTTCATGTGTTTGGATGTAAATGCTTTATTTTGAAAAATGCAAATGATCGAGTTGGCAAGTTTGAGGAAAAATCGACAAAGGCATCTTCCTTGGATATTCTACCTCAAGCAAAGCCTACGAGTCTATAACAAGAAGACTCAATCTATGGAGGAATCAATGAATGTCAAATTCCAAGATTCTATGCAAAATGAATCTATTAGACTCATCTTGAAGAATCGAACCCGCTTCGAGACTCTACAAAGTCTAAAGAAGCAGCCCAAACTCGAAAGACCAAAGAACAAGTGGTTATTGAAGATTCAAATGAAGGAAGTGATCATCAACCTAACAAATCAACAAGAATCGGAAGCATAAGTCCTAGTCATCCTAAAGATCTCATTATTGGCGACATTAATGAAGGAATTCGCACAAGATCCAAAAGGCACGAAGAGTCTAGTGTCTTTGTGGCTCTTATTTCGAAATAGATTCCAAAAGCATAGAAGAAGCTTTATCGATGAAAGCTGGATTGAAGCTATGCAAGAAGAACTCAGACAATTCAGCATTAATGATGTCTGGGAGTTGACTCCTAAACCAAAAGGTAAATCTATTATTGGAGCTAAATGGGTTTTCAGGAACAAGATGAACGAGAAAGGAAAAGTCATAAGAAACAAAGCAAGACTCGTGGCCAAGGGATATACGCAAGAAAAAGGGATAGACTATGACGAGACTTACGCACCAGTAGCAAGGTTAGAAGCAATTCGATTATTACTTGCTTTTGCTTGTTATAAGAATTTCAGGTTATTCCAAATGGACGTCAAAAGTGCTTTCCGAATGGATTTATCCATGAGGAAGTCTATGTGGAACAACCACCGGGTTTGAAGACCCAAGGAAACCAGACTCAGTATTCAGACTGAAAAAGGCCTTGTATGGTTTAAAGCAAGCACCTCGAGCTTGGTACGACAGGCTGAGTAAGTTTTTAATTCAAAATGGCTTTGTTAAAGGTAAAGTAAACACTACTCTGTTTATCAAAAGAGAAAGCAAAAGTTTTCTGCTTGTTCAAATATATGTTGATAATATTATTTTTGGATCCTCTAATGAAAGTTTGTGCAAGAAATTCTCTAAGTCTATGCAGGATGAATTTGAAATGAGCATGATGGTTGAACTAACCTTCTTTCTTGGACTTCAAGTGAAACAATGGAAGGAATGGACTTTTATTCATCAAGAAAAATATGCTAATGATCTTGTCAAAAAGTTTGGACTGGAAAATTGCAAAAAGACTGATATACCAATGTCAAGTTCCTTGAAGATAGACAAAGATGAAGGAGATTTCAAGCAGACCCTAAAGAATCTCATCTAAGTGCTGCAAAGCGTATTATCAAATACATTGCTTCAACTTCAAGCATCGGTCTTTGGTATCCTAAAAGGGAGACTTTACTCTTCTTGGATACTCGAGACGCAGATCTAGCCGGTTGCGAGTTGATAAAAAGAGCACTTCGGGCACTTGTCAACTACTTGGGAAGCTGGATGAGTGTCTTGGTTTTCAAGGAAGCAAAATACAAGTAGCTCTTTCTACAAACAGGCGAGTATGTAGCTCTCGGAAGTTGTTGTTCACAAATTCGTGGATAAAACAACAGCTAAGAGACTTTGGAATTGAAGATTCATGCACGGAGATTAAGCGTGACAACACCGGTGCAATCAATCTTACCAAAAATCCAATCCTTCACTCAAGAGCGAAGCATATAGAGATTCGACATCACTTCATTAGAGATCATGTTCAAAATGGAGAAATTTCGATTCGGTTTGTTGACTCAAAAAACCAACTAGCGGATATATTTACAAAGCCTTTGGAGAAAAATCAATTTGAAATCATCGTTCCAGACTCGGCATCCCGAAGCTTGAAGAAGTTAAAGTCTAAAGACTCTCAGACTCAGACAAACAAGATTCTTGACTATAAGTTATTTTATTTTCTCTCATATTAAATCTCTAAAGGTACGATCATCTATCTATAATTGATTTTTGCTATCTTCAATTTCCGTGATAAGTGCAATTTTTCTTTTTCAAAAAGGAGTTAATATTTTAAAAATGGTAGTTATCTATTTTTGAAAAGGCAGTTATTTTTAAAAAGGGCATCTTTTACTTTCCATTACGACGCTCGGTATGCCTCTCTTCGACTGACCTATATACAGTCGGTTCCTCTTCGTTCAAAAACCCTAAAAAGCATCGATCTTCCACTCATGTCTTCTTCACTTGTTTAATCTTCAAAAAAGTTATCATCTTTCTTGGGAAAGTCAAGTTCGGAATCTTTCAAGACTGCAAAAGATGTCGTCTTCAAGAAAGTCTTCGAGGATTGCAAGCAGGGGACCACGGCAAATGAGTGAGGGGCCTACTCCCTTTGATCTCACCAAGGAAGAGGAGTCACCCAGTTAGCAACAGAGCCCACAACATTCTCAGTAGCGTCATTCTCCACCAACTAGTCCACAGGGTGTTGGTCATCGAGAAGAGGAAGAAATCATTGAAGGAGCTAATCCTGTAAGAACTCAAAAGCCCTCTTTTATTTATAAATTTTACCGTGCTTTAAAGAGGATCGGTACTCCATTGAACTACATCGATGAGTTTCTTAAGGACAAGGGATATGAGAATGAGTACATCTTTATGTGAAATATGGAGCGTTTGGGAATTGCTCCTAAGGGGATGGCAGAAGAAACCCTTGCAAATATCCCAAGTGATCCGCGTGTTGGAGGACTAAATCCGATAGATAGGAATGATGATGACAAATTGTACAGCCAATTTCAACTGAGAATGGGTGTTGCGGCAAAAATTCGAGGAAAAAGGACAGACTTGTTCCGATCGAAGGAACAGAAGGATCTATACTCCAAATTGTTGAAGCGTGGGGTGATAAACCCTAGGAGTGTAGATTTTGATTTCCTTGATGCTGTGAATATTAATTTGAGGGAAAAGTTCAGTTTTCTTCAACTTGAACAGTTCTGTTCTGACACTACAGAAGCCTATGCTGAACTAACTACATATTTCTATTTGAATCTTAGCTTCTTGGATGCGAATAGAATCTCTTTTAGTGTCCGAGATCAGGACTTTGTGGTGGATGTAGATATGCTAGCTAATGTGATTGGGGTTGAGAGAGGAAGATATCAACCTATCAATGTCTCTATTGCTCGTGCCACATTGGAACTTGTTAAGGACGGAAGGACGAGAGGGAAGGATTTCCTACTCAAGGATGCGTGCGTTCAACATTCTCGCTTCACAAGATTGTGATAAATTGCCTCGATCGAAATCTACTTCAAAGATCGATGTTTCAAACTCAGAGGCAAAGCTGATGTACGCCATCAATGCTGGGAAAAAGTTTTCTCTTCCTCACACTATTTTGTTCCACATGTATAGAGCAGTGGTGAAGGACAAGGGTCAACTTCCTTATCCAGGTCTTGTGTCAAAGTTATTCGGACATTTGAATGTTCAGCCTCCACAATTTTCTCGTGTTCGATCGTGTGATAAAATGGTGGTAGAACTGAAAATGGTGTCCAAAATGCGTCTGAAAGAACTCGACAATGCGTTAGAGAAATTCAAGGAGACAACCCCTGCCAAGCCTCATCAAGTCTCTTCGGCAGCAAAAAGAAAAGGGAAGGAGCCCATGGTTGCTCCATCCAAAAAGAGAAGAGCTCTCATCATTGAGGATGAAGATGATGAGGATGACATCACCATTTCGCTATGACATTAAAGAACCCGAGTCGTTCTGTTCTAGAATCAATGGAACGACAGGAGAAGGAAGGAGAGAGGAAAAGAAGCAGAGGAGAAAGAATCAGAGGAGAGAGAAGCTGAAGAAAGAGATGCAGAGGAAGAAAGGTTTGAAGAAGAAGAAGAAGAAGAAAGAGGAAATCCAGAGGAAGGAGAGCATGAGGAACACTCTTCTCCACCTGAAGGCATGGAAATAGGGGGAGATGGTGAGAAAATAGGAATGTCCTCATATCTTGCTACCAGTGAAGGAGTCAGCCGCTCTCCAGCAGATCCAGAGAACATTCATGCCTCTCAATTTCCTGAAGAGGGACATGATGCTTCATTGCCAAATCTGCGTGACTATGCTGATGTACCATCGTCTGCCTTTACTCCATTTGATCGTGCCGAAGCGATGCACGCAGATCGATAATTCAACAGATTTCCGAGAATTCTTGATGTTCTCTTGGAAATGCGGGGTCGATATATGCTCGGGATGCGAAGTTCGAACTTGCGGAATGCGGGACAAGCTTCTTTAGTTTCTTTGAATAATCGATCCAAGCCCTTGCTCTTCAGAATCAAGCAAATGCTAAGAGTGAAGAGGTGGCTCAACGAAGGAAGATTTGAAAAAGCTAGAAGGCATCGTCCAGTCAATGGGAGATTTCCAGCTTGTTCGTGTTCCCAAGCAATCTTGACTCTATTCCATTTCCATCTCAACCTTTTTTTTTTTATGATGACAAAAAGGGGGAGAGATGCGAGATTTGAAAACTTTGAACTTAAACTTTTAGTTTGTTTGTTTTGATGTTTGACTTTGTGTGACTGGTTGTGGACTGAATTTGGGATTTGGATTTGACTGCTTATATTAAGTACTATTGATATCTTATGAATGGCTTTACTCTCATGCAAGACTAACATATTTTCTGTGGTTGCAGATTCTAGTGTTATCATTAAGCCATTAATCTTTATGAGATATTCATATTTGCTTGAGTAATGTTTTGCGGGTCAAAGATATTCAAATCAGGAAAGTTTTGTCACCATCAAAAAGGGGGAGATTGTTGGAGAAATCTTTCGGAATATTTTGAAGCCGACAAAACATTTTCATCGGTCTAGTCCGAAGATTTGTAGACTCTACTATTTAAAGTCCGAAGACCTCCGGATCGCCGGACTCAAGACTCAAAGTCTATTCTCATTGATAGTTTGTAGTTTGTCAAAGAAGGTCTATCCAGGACTATGTGTTTTGTTAAGGATTTGATCTTATCGGCGACGAAGATCTCTTGGCTGGATATGACATAACGGATTCCTTTATTCGAATCAAGATTGATTAAAGATCCGATGATTGGCGAAGTATACTTGGAAGGTTCTACTTATGGAAACTGAGATCATGATTGTATGGGCAAGCGGGATTGATGGGCTATCGACATGTTCCTTTAATAGCTCGAATGATCTTCCTAATTGATTCTGTCCAACGGGAAGATTGAAAGAATTCCTTTGGTAAGTGCCAACGGGTATGATGGCATAAAGGAGTATATAAGGAAGACGTTCCAGTTGTTCGAGAAGATGCACGATAAAAGAATTCCAAAGTCTGAAGCTCCTTGTTCTTTGTCAATTCATTTACTGAGCGAAATCTTGTACGCAAAAGAGAGTCTATATTTTGAGATACCTTGAGGAAGTGTGGTAGAATATCTACACTTTGTGGAATCAAGGGAAAGCATTGCTGTAACATCTCTTTTGTTCATAGTGAAATCCAGCTGGTGGGCTGCATCGGTGCGAAAGAGTGGACGTAGGCTTGGAATAAGTCGAACCACTATAAACCTTGTGTTCAATTTTCTCTTCCCTACTCTCTGTTTACTTTGATCATAATCTATTTTGGAGAACTTCCTTTCTATTGTCTGCCTAGTATTGCTTTCGTATCTCGATAAATTGTTTTTACACATATTCACCCCCCTCTAGGTGTTTATACTAGCTATATCACCCGGTACCCAACTCAATCAACTTATGTGGCTGCTGCATAGGCCGTAAAAAGGTGGTTCCAAGAGTAATGCTGTTGTGAAGAACTGGCGAAGATTCGAAGAAGAACCGGAACAACTCGAGCCGAAGTCAATCTCGGGTTCATGAAGGAGATCAGATCAAGTCATGAGCAGATTGCCTTGCAACATTGGAGTGATCATCTGAACCAGACAAATTGTGGAAAGAACTTACTTGGTCACCATGTCCTTCGTGCCAGTCAAAATAGCCCTATGTTCAAGTAATTTGATTTTCAAGCTGCAATGGCTAGCTTTTCTTTAGATTATATTCCCAGAAATAGTGAGGTCTCTCGAGTCTTTTTACCTGGGCAAAACACTTGAATTTTGTTGGAGATTACTGAAGCAGTAGTGCGAATGACTTGGCATTGTCTATATAGAGAGACGGTCACTTGTACTAGTTATGAATCCGAGTTGTGCCGAGGTATTTGGCGCTCCTCATTAACCACACTGTAAAAAAATGTTGAGATGGTGGATTTTTTAAACTCCCGGTGAGGCTCAGGGAGTGGATGTAGGCACCAAATTTGGGCCAAACCACTATAAAATTGATCGAGCAAATTCTTGAGTCCTTTGTATAATTGATTTACTTCACTTGCCAATATACTCGTGCTTAGTTTGCATATCGTTCAAACACATTTGATTTTGTCTTTCTAGTATCTTTTGGGAGAAGAGTATTGATTTTTTGCTAGAAGGACAACACATCGATGTTGGCTTTAGCTATTCAATAGGTTAGTTGCTTCTCATTTTCTCTACACCAGATTGAACTTGAGCAAGTCCTTAAAAGATTTAAGGAGAAAACACAAGTAAGAGATCCACCCAAAGGTGAGAGACCCCGTACTGTCTAGACTCCATATTCCCCTCTCTTGCGGGAAGATCAACTTGGTAGGGAACTAGGGGTATTAGGAGCCGAGTCTGCAAGGCAATTATATCGAGAGAATCTAGGCAGCCCACCGTCACTATATATCAAACAGGCAGGCGCTAGTAGACCTAGCAAGGACAGCCAAACTCCCTCCTGGTCTAAGAGGAGGTAGGAAGGAATCCATGTAACCATGTCCTTTCCTACTAAGGAACCTTAGGTATAATTTGGGACATCAAAATACCATATTGGAATAAGATAATTATAACTTGATGCTAAATTAGAAATTGCCCTTGAAGTCAGTATTTTCGTGCTGTACATCTGGCAAATATCTTTTAGAGAATATGCCAACACAAGAGAACAAGAGGCGCACATCGAAGGAGACGGCATAACCAGCATGGATACAAAATGCATATGCGTTGATAATCAATTGCAGGAATTCTAACAGTTCCTAAGGCAGACCAGGAACCTTACACTTGAACAGGCAACATCAAAGCAAGGCTTATTTTCAACGATGACGAGCATATGGAATGTGTTGACTCGTCTTGCATCAGCATTTCCTTTTGTTAGCGATATTAGAGATGCTAGCAATATTAAAATATCTTTTAAAAATATTAGGATATTTTCTCTAATGTTCTATATATTTTTTGATTATGCATATCTAATTTGATTTTTCACGTTTTCTTCTATCTAAGCCTATAAATAAGTTGTCCTTATACTCACACACACACACACACATATATATATCGAAATATACTAAAATCTCTCAATTCTCTCTTCCGCATTCTTATTTCCAACTTGGTATAAGAGCTTTTGGGGAAACTTAAGTGCATGCACCAAATGCACATCAGTGCTCACCGAGTGTCTCGCTACACATTCAAATAAAGTCATCCCCATATCTCAATAGTGATGACTTCATTGCACAAGTCTTTGACTCCATTCGTTTTGCGGAAAATATGACGTTTATAAAAAAATGTTTTCCAAGAAGCCATTTTTTTCAAGAAAATAACCATATTTTTCAATGTTCAGCTGAAACCTAAAAATGTACTAGAAAATATTTTTTGCTGTTTGATAAGGAAAATATTTTCCTCCATACACCCCTTTCAATAATTTTTTTATTATTATATTTTTAAATTTTTGATTTTTTAATTTCCTTTTCTTTTTCTTTTTTTCCTTTTTCCTTTTCTTCTTAATTGGCTAGTCACCACCACCGACAACTGGTGACTAGTCACAAGTGAGCTAGAGCCTCGCCAACCTGTGGCAAGGCTGAGCTTGCCAACATCGAGCAAGTTCACCCTTGCCTAATCAGGCAAGGCTCTAGCTCGCCTATGGCCAATCGCCAATCGCTGCCATGGCTAGCGACCAACCAATGAAAAATAAAAGAATAAAAAATAATTAAAAATATATTTTTTAAAATAAAATAAAAACTTAAAAGGAAAACGTATTTTATGAAGGAAAGTAAGGTGAAAGAATATATGGAGAATGTTTTCCTCTTTCTCAAATGTGGAAAACATTTTCCTCAATCTTAGAGGACTTTTTTTCTTTCATGGAAAATGTTTTCCCCAGCTAATTCATTTTTCGTGAAACAAACATCGAAAAATCCTAAAAACATTTTCTTGGAAGTTATTTTTGTGAAACGAACGGAGTCTTATTTAAAGAATCACTTAATTGAGTTGATTCCATAATAGTTGGCATTTTTATGCTATTTGCACCGATTGTGTCGTATAGTCAAGCCTTTTTTATGGAAGAGGCTTTCTTTCAATGCCAATCGCACAAGCTGCATTGCATAGTATCTATCTTCCCAAGTTGGCTACATAGGCCACTTGATGCTATGGCTACGGCACCAGCCGTATAGGCCGTGTCACTTAGTTACTGTTTCATAAGTCGGCCGCATTGGCCACTTGCTCTTTCCATTCCAATCCTCAACATTTCGTGTGTTGTTTCAAGAGGCCAACACCACCACCAAATGACTCATTGCCCTCAAATGATCTAGATTGGAAGATGCCGCCTCACACACCGCCCACCACAGATCAACAAGCCTGTACCGCATTGTTGTCAAAGGAACAAGTTTTTCGTGGCATTATGTGACATTATTTCAAACTCCAATTTACAATGTCACTTTGAGTTTGAGGGGAGATGTTAACGATATTAAAATATATTTTAGAGATATTTAGGATATTTTCTATAATTTTCTATACATATTTTGATTATGCACATCTGATTTGATTTCCCTTATTTTCTTTTGTCTAAGCCTGTAAATAGGCTTATATATATCACCATATATTAAAATCTCTCAATTCACTCAGAAAGAGCACACGGCACCTTCTATCGTCATTGATGGACGGATCCACTTGATTGAAACTTACCATAACTCTTCACATGGTTCCATGACCCCTATGCAAAATGTCTTAATACATGAAAACTAAAAAGCTACATTTGGTCGTCTGGATTTCTAATTAGGAGATGACTGAATAGGATAGGATATGAAATATACGAATTTTACTATATCCTATCAACTATTCTATCCACCGTTTGATGATTGCAAATAAATATATTAATATCATATCATGTACATTATTTTGTATAAACGGTATATTAGTATAAATAAATCAAAAATTTTACAAACGGAAAATAGTAAAAATTTCTCGCGACACTTTTGCATATTTTATTTTTATTTTATTTTTTATTTTATTTTCCTCTCTTTTTTAATTAATTTCTTTGTTATTTCTTTCTTCCCATTCTACCATTCTCTAATAAAATTTTATCAAATAGTAAACTATACTAATATATCTAAAATATTAAAATACCTAAAATATGTAATAAATGTAAATATATGTTTACATTTATATATTAAACTTATATTCTAAAATAGTATTAAATTCAAATATATAAGTAAAAAAAAAGATTAAATTAACATAACTAAATTGTTGTTTTTTTTTTTTATTTTGAATTTATTATATTATAATTCAAATATATTTCATTTTTTAAAATTTTTTGGTTGAATAATTTTAATTTAGTTATTTTTGTTAATTTAATACGATTGTTATTCGAGAAAAATAACTTTCTTACTATGAACGTTAGAAATCATATCCACTTTTATCCTACTTTCCCCATGGGATAATTTTATCTGGTTTATATCCCCTTTAAATCCAACTTTATCCTGTCGTAAGCAAACACGAAATGCAAGATATGATAAATTTTATCATATCATGAATTTTGTCATAATTGCCAAACGCAAAGGGTTTATGAGGTTCTTAGAAAACCCCAGAGCACATATTACCCATCCAAAAAGGGAAGAACAATATGATCTTCATGAAACTAAAAAGTACCACTCATTGAATTCACAACATAAATTGAGCAAAGTAATTTGCAATCAACTGAATAGAACTTGTCAAAAATCACCATGGCAATAGAATCAACCGAGGTAGAACCTGCTAGCTAACAATTACAACCATGTTGGTCGATTAAGATAGCAAGACGATAATCATGAAAGTCGAAATTCACTATACGATGATCATGAAAGTCGAAATTCACTAAGGAGTGTATAATAGCTCACCTACCAAATCAAATAGTTCGAAAAATGGAAGGCCTGAAGTGCACAACCTATACTTAACCATCAATGCAAGTACCAAGCCACAACTGAGGCATGTCTAAGATCGATGCTAAAGCCTAGGTGTTCTCGCGTCTAGTGATGCAGATTCCTCGTAAAGGAAGCACGAATTATACTCACTATGTATAGAAGAAACCTGCCCTGACTTTGCTGTCGTTCACAAAAGTTAGCTAAAACCAAATTTTGATCTTGGAACCTTAAGATGCGACCCTCATTGCGAATTGCTAAATCCAAATTATGAATTAATTTTGTATCCATCGCAAGAACAAGGGACTGTGACTATCAAGTAATTGAGGTTCTATAGCTCTTTTTCCCACCTAATGAGAACAATTGCTCAATTCTTCACGAAACAACATCATGTTCCAGAGAAATGCAATTACAACCAAGTTCGCCAGATCAAAGTGGAAAAAAGAGCTATGGAACCACAAATTAGTAAACCAAACGAGCATACGAATATAGAACTTGTACCTTGAGAATGAGGTGATGATTGAACCAGACTTGATCGATGGAAGGGAGAAGCAAATCGACCATGCTAGTTCTCAAATAATAAAGAGGAAAACAAAAGGAAGGAAAACAAAAGATTTCTTCCCATAATTAATTTGGACAAAAGTGCCCTGCTCCACTAGTTGGAACTTGCTAGCAGGGAAAGATTTGGGTGGCCAGCTAGTCGGGCCTTTAATTGAGATAAAAACGGTGATTTCAAATCTTTATTTGAAATAATATCTTATTCACACATTTTTACTAATATATGAAAGGGCTTTTCATGGAACGGTTTTAGTATAAGTGTAAAGTTGAAGTCATCATTCCGTTCATTCAATTATTAGCATAGACTAATAGCATAGATGAATGCCTAACATTTTTCTAAGCCCACGGTGAGCCTTTTCATTTCACCTGCAAAATTAGGATAATAGGATATTGAGGATTTTTTTTTCAATAGGTTCCATCAATAAGTGCATTTAACAAACTTGTTAACCATGTTTAAAATAATGAAATACTTGTGTTTTTTATGTTCATGTCATCAATATCGCGAAAAAGATTGCATTGGAGATTACAACTTTTAATGAAACAGTTGTTAATAAAATCTTTTTCTAAGAACGTGTTTAAAAACAAATGATTTTAAAAATATATTTTTAAAAATAATTACTTTCACCCCCCACAAAATTGAATAAATAAAAAAAAAAAATATTTTCATTGTAATTGTTATCAATGATAAAAATATTTTTCATTAACTTATTGTTTCCAACGATTTTTCAAAAATATATTTTTCGAATAATACTTTATGTTTCCAAAAATACCCCGTTCGATTTTATCGGGACATGGCCCCCGATCAGCCTGGCGGACGCTCGAAGCCCGACGGAGAGAGAGGGCGGGAAACGAACCGACGGCCGCGATCGTCCCTCGGAACCAGAGAGCCGCGACCGCGCCGTCCGATCGAGACATCACGTACGGGATGGAAACAATAAAGGAGCCGCATCAACGCGATGCGTCATTTCCGTCGGGCTTCGAGTTCGAATAGCGTCCCGATACGTGGAGGAACCGCGATCGTCGTCGCCGCCGCCGTCGCCGTCGCCGGCGCGGTCTCCGAAGCCCCCCCTGAACGGACGCCATAAAAGGGGACCTTCCGGTTCTCGCACAACGAGCGAGCGAGAGAGAGAGAGAGAGAGAGAGAGAGTGGAGCGCCATGAAGAGGAAACCGAAGGTCGCCAAGGCTGGAGAGAAGGCTCAGCCGGTAAAGGCCGCTCCTTTTTCATGCTCTGCTTCTGGGTCTTCCCGCGTTGCTGCTCTTCGATGCCCTGTCGCCTTCCGTCGTCGACCGGCGCTGGCTTTTCTCGGTTTTTTTCATCTGGGTTTTCTGTTTTCGCCCTTCGAATCGGGTCGAATGTGTGTCTTCCTGAGTAGGGTTCCGACTCGCGTGGGCCGTTCGTCGATCTTCCTTTCCCTTTCGTGTTATGCGGGACGAGCGATGCGTCCCCTCCGTCGACGCCCATTGGGTCTGTTTCGATCGCTCTGGCGCTAGCGAGGGTGGCAAATGCAGGTTTTGTGAAGGGCGGTTCTGTAGAGTGGCTTGTTTTGTTTGCTTGTAGTCGAAAGTGTAGTCGCGTGATGGCTCGGATGGCTTACGCCTCTTCAAAGACCTGTTCTCGTTCTTTTTCTGTTATCACCATTACTGTGCTGAGTATGTTCTAGTTAGGATATGGAATGGTGTTAGAGGCTGCTTGAAGGAATGCCCATATTTCAAGACATGTTAGAGCTTGTATTTATAGTATGATGAGGAAAGTGTAGGCATTTCAAGAGGTCTCTAGGGAATTCTTTTATCCCATGGGGAAACGCGAATCTTCGAGGATTTTGGTAACGAGTGCCCTCTGGTAATTGAATTTCTGAGCTTATGGGTTTTCTTGTGATATGCGCAATTAGTAGTGCTTCGAAAAGTCAAGTTCTTCTTTACCTAATATGCTCGACAAGTGCCCTGGAGTAATGAATTTCAAGAGTAGCCAACTTGTGAAGTTTAGCAGTTGTTGATTTGCTATAGTATCAGATATTATCCAGTCATGGAAATCTGGTGCCTGGTCAAGTAAATGTTATTAATTTATGCCAACTTGACTTCCGAGCCGTTTATCATGACTTGTCAACACTTTTGTTGTTTTTTCCGCATGCATCAAATAAATTGCAGCCACAAATCATATTTTAAGCGGCTTGTTTTTTTGTGGCTTTGTCAAAAGGTTGGAAGCGGAATTGGCCCTGAGAGGAATGAAGAGTTGCCGCCTGAAGGTATAAAATCGCCACCAAATGGACTACAAACGCAGTCTGCAAATCCAAATCCTTTGCTTGAAAAAGCAGAACCAATGCCACAGAGTGCAGACCCTTCTGTGGAAAAAACATCAAAGCCTAAAAGGAAAGCACCTGCCGGCTTGTCGACCTATAAGAAGTCGAGAGAGGAGTACGGTTCGATCCGCCGATCTGGACGTCTTCAAAATGCTGTGGTTCCTGCTAGGTGTAAGGACATAGGACCTGTTTTTGAAGATATAACTGCCATTGACAGTGAGAACGAAGATGGGTCACCTTTACCTGAAGAAGATCCATTGCAAAAGCAAAGCTTGAGTGAAATGAGCTTGGAGGCAAAAGTCAATTACCTGCTCAAACAAGTGGAACTGCTAGCAAGTTTCATGGAACTTTCCAATTCTAAGGTCCAATATACCTTCATTTATGTGGTCTAGCAGAAAACTCTTTATACTTTTTATGCTGTCTTGTGGAATGATTTTGATGATATTTGCGAACATCATGTTTATAATAATGGTACAGGTGGCTGGGGATTTTTTCCCAAGTGGAAGTGCTTCCAATGCAGATCCTAAATACAAAATTTTGCATATGGATTGTGATAAGAAGGTTATTGTTATGGCCGCCTTGCCAATTCTCCTGTTTCTAGCAAGAAAGTAGTTCGACTACACTTTTGCTTTCTGCTTATCTATTTCTTTGACTATAAATGCAGATTGAAGCCCTGCTACATGAGAATCATCTCCTTACCGTGAAGCTAGAAAATGCTGTCAGCAAACTTGAAATGGTATGTTTTGGGAGTGTGCAATATGCATGGATCTTGTCTTGTGGCTTGTTTGAATTTCCAAAACCTTGCTGCATATGATAAAATTGCTGTTTCAATTAATAGCTTTTGAACTGCTGCTATTATTGACCAATGAGCCTTCCCAAGACACTAGCCTGTTTCATTGAAAGAGTCAGGTTTGTTTTTGTTTGCATTTCACTGAAAAACGTGAATTTGCATTACATCATTCCCCTTCTGACCATTTCAAGGTGAACTTAACTTAAATTTTTCTACTAGAATATTGAATTAGCATGCTTACCATCACTCGGTGTTTGTTTGCTTTTCCATAGTTTGAATAGCATAGAATCTTGAATTGGGCTTCTGGCTTTTCCTTGCAAATGCTAGAGTTTTCTTGATTATACATGCTTTTATAAAGTCTAGGAGCATTTGTTGACAAGTCAGTATGCTTCAGTAAGAACTTTATGACCTTGTACTTCTGATCTGTTTATATTTGAGAGCTTTTTCCTGTTTCAGCTAACTAAAATATGCATGTGAGATCTGCATATGGCATTGATCTACTCGATCTCACTTGTGGAGTTGCTCTTTTCTCTCTCTTTTGTAGTGCACTGTTATTAACATGTCTCTTGTATCCTTTATATGCTGCATGACTTGTGCTCCGATAAAAATTGGAGTAATTGAGCATTATGCTGGAAACTTGTCCAGTAATTGATCTTTCTGTTCATTTAATTCAAATTTTGGAATCACCCGAAAATACAGTTCTATCTAGCCTTTACTGATCGCACTTCTTCTTTCTCGGTACTTTTAACTTTTGTTCTTCTACCTGCAGTTTGAGCAAGGGAACCGCATATTCAGCGAAGTATTGGACAAACTGAAACAAATGGTCGTGCTATTCGATCTGACTAAACCTGCTGAAACATTTGCTCATGGAAAGCAAACCACGCGGGATGGTTCTTTTTCTCCAGGTGCAGTGGGGAATGCTACTTCTCCAAACATGCGTGATGGTTCTTTCTCTCCGGATGCAGTTGGAAATACTGCTTCTCCCAAGAGAGGAAGAGGAAGAGATCGATAGATGAAACCAAGAAGAGCTGAGTTTCTCAAAGGCATGCCAAGCCAAAAATAAAAGAAGAAAAGAGTTCCTCAATGGCATTAGGTTTTTCCTTCGTTATCATGTCGGTTAACTGAGTACAGTACCTCACATTAGATGCTGACTCTATCAGAGCGCCACTCGGTTTCTAGTTGAGATCTCTTTTAGCTTTTTAGCTGGTTTTGTTCATGGTACGTGCATTGTTGAGGCATCTTGTGCATCCGCCCTTCGCTCAGTTTCTAGTTGAAGTCTCTTTTTAGCTTTTCAGCTGGTTTTGTCTAAAAAGCAACTTGAGTGGATTGGCGTTTCAAGACTCTTTCAGAAGTAATGCAATCGTTGAACTTCAGCGGCAACTTGTTTCTCAAATTAGGAAATAGCCCTTATTGACGTTTCGACATGTTTAGGTATTGGAAAAAGTGTCTTGACTTGAGATCTGGATTTCTCCTCAGGAATTCGAAAGGGGCTTTCATGAAATATTTAGATTTCTACTCAAGCATTCGAGAAGCGTCTTTACGGATTATTCATGAGGTGCTTTTACAAGAGACCTAGATTTCTTCGCAGATACTCGAAATGGGGTTTTATGAGATATTTGGATTTCACTTAAGACATTCGAAAAGGGTTTACAAAATGCATGGATTTTACTTAAGGCATTTGAAAAATGTCTTTTTTTTAAAAGAAATATTTGGATTTTACTTCAGGTATTTGAGAAAGAGTTCCTAAAATATCCGGATTTTACTTCGGATATTCTTTTTACAAAATATTTGGATTTTACTTTGAACATTTGTAAAAGTATTTGTATGAAAATATACGGATTCCATTTCGAATATTCAAAAAGAGCTTCCGTGAGATACTTGCATTTTGCTTTAGGTGTGAAAGTATACAGACAAACCCAAGACTTCCGATAGCAGCCTGAACGCCAGGCATCCTAAGTCTTTGAGGAAATTTTACCTGTCGGGGATTATAGGGTCAATAGTTTTATGCATTCATCAAAGAGATAAGATAATGTTTTTTAAAATTTGATAGACAATTAAAGCTATTTTAGACACATTTTAAAATTCCTTGAAGTTTTTATCAACTCTAATGAGATTTATGCATAATGGTTTCCTCATATATGCATCATCAAATTTCCACCAAGAAAATCATTATTGAGAAAATTCACCCATAATGTGGACTTTTTAAAAATGTTAATTGAGAAATTTTAGTTTAAAATGACTTTTCACTCAATTTCATCTCATAAAGCTATTTTGTTATGTCCATTAATGTGAGAATCACTCAATTTTACTATTATCATTATGTCGACAAGGGTTTGAGTTTTCTTGCAAGCAATATGGTTTTAGTAATCTGAGAGGGCTTTTATAAAAATCATAATGTAGGTTTGGTCAACGGCTTAGCAAAAAGATAATTCCTTCACAAATTTGAATAAAAATTATTATTCATCATCTTTGCCGCAAGTCATGAACCCTATAAATGAGATGGAAACCATCTTGTTACACATTTTCGAGCGATACTTGTTAACATTTAAATTCGCTACATTAATTCAAGTACCTTAATTTGAAAAGTCTTTATAAGAGATTCATTTCACCCAAAATGATTTGGATTGAAGAAAGGTATTCATTTGACCAAAAAATT
Organism: Eucalyptus microcorys; assembly: GCA_014182515.1. NCBI lineage: Eukaryota > Viridiplantae > Streptophyta > Magnoliopsida > Myrtales > Myrtaceae > Eucalyptus > Eucalyptus microcorys. The sequence continues at coordinate 12,738,500 of CM024569.1, forward strand.
TTCACATCATTAATGACATCATTAACAATATGGTCCTTCGTTGGGGATTTTGTCTTCTTGTGTAGATATTTCATTAAATACGAGAGTCCAAAACTTGTTTTTTGCAACTTCAACAATCGGTGCTTCTTCGTTGGGAATGATTTTTCCAAACTTGGCCTTTGACCATATCTTTCATTCTTTCCGACAATTGGGCATTTGGCCGCTTTTTTCTTCTCTCTCTGTTTTTTTTTTTTTTTTTTTTTTTTGGACACATTTCTTGCGGTGCACTCGTGGATCAGTCAAACTCTGGCTTTTATAGTATCATCAGCTCTTGATCAATTCAGTATTGTTGAACTCTTGGGATCTTCTCTTCAATTGACACTCCGGCTCAATGTAGTGACTCATTTGCTTGCCCCAAAGTAGGAAATGATCAGGCACGGGTTTTCATAAATATATTTGCAAGCTCAATTAGTCTATGCAATAAATAAAAGTGTATATGATAGAAAAAAAATATTCATCATCATCTTAAAGTACTTAAATTCTCATTTGAGTTCATTTGCAATAAAAACACTTGAAAGTTTATACAAGTGATGAGCAAGAAAATTTTATCCATTTTTTTCACCTTGTAATATCAACTTTGCCTCCATTTTGCCCCTATTTGGATGGTTCTTGACAGAAGTATATAAAAGAATTTTCTAAATACTCATGCTTAAATGGGTTAAGCAATGATTTATCTTTAGGGCCTATTTAGTAACATGTCAAACAATGTTTGATTTTATTCTTTTGTTTTCCAAAATAAATAAAAAAAGAACAAAAAGCTATTTTGAGAACTTTTTTATTCCTTAAACAAATTTGTGAGAATAGCCAAATCAAGAATGTTCTTTATCTTTCCGAAAAACAACTTGAAAATTAGGCCAAATCATTTCTTTTTTTTCTTTTCTTTTCCTTTTCTTTTCTCTTCTTCTTCTATAGCCAGTCGTAAAAATATAGTAAAATTATTAAAAATTAAAAGAAAATTTGAAAAATATAATAAAATTATATTTAAAATAAAATAAAATTTTAAAATTATATTAAAAATACAATAAAAGTATATCATAAATTAAAAATATAATAAAATATTAAAATTATATAATAAAATAATTATAAAAAAATAAAATTATAAATTTATTAAATAATTAAAAGAAAAAATATAATAAAAGTATTAAAAAATTAAAAGAAATTTTAAGTTACAAAAAATTTGAGGATCATACTAAATGCATTTTTATTCCGAGAATAAAATTTTGAGCAATTACCAAACGCATTCAAATGCTATAAATTCATCCAGGGAAAAAATAAAAAATAATCATTTTTTAGTAAAAATTGTTATCAAGAACATAATGATTATTAAATGCATTTTAGTGTTTAGGATAAAGAAGTGAAATGTCTCTCATCATTGCGATTTGTGTACCTTTTATGAGAAAACCTTTTATATTAAAGTTATGGAATTTTTTCACTTATTTCATAGTATATAAATAGGAGATTGTGTTGTGTACAATATAGGGCTTGCCTTTCATCATCTTGACACGTCTCATTTATTATACCCAAGTAATTCCACATCATTCATTAAATTGGTCAATTTTGACAATCTTTAGTGGAATTAGTGAAATAAACAAGCAAAAATCTGCATGCAAAATCTCTTTTCAAAATATATGAGCATTTTATGAGTTTATCGACTTTAAGCACAAATTTTTTTTGTAATTTCAAAACAAATAACCTATCATACCCGAAGATATCTAGAACACCAAACCCATAGGCACTATTTGAAGGGAAAATGACACATGAATGATCAATTGGGATTGGAAATCTAATATTTGGTTTGATAGGCGCTCTGCTTTTGCTCTTAACCCTGCAAAAGAGAATGTGTATAAATAAGACACTACGTAATACAAATAAAATACAGGCTGGGACTGGAGAAATTCGGTCATCCATCGAGTTACTATTTTGATCGGATTAGTTGGTTCGCTATCACCATCAAAGTCTTCTGATATACCCCTCAGTTTGCCATCTGCAAGAAAGAAGGAAAAGAGTGTCATTTCCAGAATTATTGTTAAGAAACAAAATGTACCTCATCCTTTCATATTGTGGTCATCTTTTTTTACTTTACCCCCCACTTTCTTGTTGATGAGAAGTGTTGAACACTTTTCGCTCTTCGGAGATGGCATCACGTCCAGCCAAGATACAACTAGCAATCATACTTCTTAGAGGCATTATATCTAGAGTAGAGCTTAGCAGTCCCTTCATTCGGACGACTGGCAAGAACAGAGGTCCGGTAGAGGTGTGAACTGACGTCTCCTAGAGCCTTTTTGTTGATCGGAGAAGTGACTTCTTCCATTTTGTTGGCCTCCAGCAACTTGAATCGTTGGAGTGTGATTATGATTGTCATGGTTCGGTTGGGTGTAAGCCACATTGACTTCAGTTATGGGCTCCTTTCTCTTCTTAGCAGTGAACCTGCTAGCATTCGAGGCCTGCTCGGTGGCCCATCCATCTCGGAAGGCCACCTCAATTCGCCCATCAATAGGGATAAGCTGATTGAACAACCCGGCAGATCGGGCCCAGCATTTGGTTTCGACAATCAGGCGGAGTGTCTTCATGAAAGGTCCATCAACTCATTCTCCGTTGGTTCCGGGCTAATCTAGGCAGCCATGACCCTCCCACCTTGTGGCGTAATCCTTAAAAAACTCACTTTTCTTCTTCTTTGTGTGGACTAAATTCTGACATGATGGAGTGATCTCCATATTGAATTCGAACTGCTGAAGAAAGGCGTCAATTACATCCTCCCAACTTTCAACAAGGTTGATTTTTTTTTGTGATGTACCATCGTAGGATAAGGCCTGTCAGGCTCCCTTGAAGTGACTGAATCATCAAGAGTACGTTGTCGATATATTAGGTCATTTGAACTAGATAAGTCTGTAGAGGGATATTCGAGCAAGAGGTGTCGTCATATTCTCGTATAGATATTCTAAACTTTTTAGGCACCTGGACCTTAGCATAAAGAAACAGTTCTATCAAGCCTTGTTGAGGGATGAACAAAAGAAACCTTGAAGCAACACGGAAACAAATGTGAGAAGGCCGCCACCTTCAGCCTATTTTGCAATGCTGTATCCTGGAGGATTTTTGCCATTAACTATTAGCAACATTGTAAGGCAATAATTCCTTCAAGACAGTGTATTCATGCCTCAAAGTCTGACTTTATTCTTCTTCCTCCCAATCAATACTTTCCCAACAGTCAACTAGAAACTGAGTGTACTCTCTTAGAGTTAGCATCTACTAAGTAAGCCACGTGCTATATCAGTTAACTGACGCGGCAACAGTCAGTCCAAGAGCTTAAATGGAGGTAAGTCAGCTTGGCTCTCCTGATCTAACGATTATCGGACTCACTAACAGTTTGATATCCGGGAAATTCTTGAACCATCTCTGCATCGAGCTCTGCAGGATATATATGACACACAAATGGTGAAACATTTCGCCTTTAATCTGCTTGATTTGCTACATTCTGTGGTGGTAGATATATGCAAGTTTCCAGCATCTGGTTTTGCTGGCAAAACTAGAGTCCGGAATGTAACTGCTGATGTTGATCATTTCAAAACATGAAGGATAGTGCATATACTTCTCATTCAAATTCATGAAGAATTTTATTGATATTGGCTAGTACAAAAATTCTAACATTATCACTAGTGGAAAGGGCTGATCCACCAAATTCCCAATTCAAAACCAAAATTAGGCAACAAAGCCATTGTTGCTGCACTTCTGGGACTTCTGATAAAATGAACACTTCCACTTCCACTTCCTACAACAGTTCCTGTTGGAAACTCCCGTCGAGAGAAGTGGAAAAACTGAAAATGTCGTCCCCAGGAGTCGCAGAAGCTCCATCATCATCACCATCTTCTGCCTCGTCTTCAGCTATGGGAGGCGGCGGAGACGAGAAGTCTAAACACATGCCCTGCATGACTTGCTCATACGAGTCCGAGAGGTCTTGTGAGGTGAGCTGGTGATACGCGACCAACTGGTTGAGGCACTGGTTTTCTCGAATCAGGTTCGCATTCTCATTTGCCAACCTGGATTTCTCAGCCAGTAGGGTTTCCAGCTGAAGCCTCACCTGCAAAAAAGCGCCATCCACCATGTTTAGTCTATCAGCAATATCTACCACTTGCAAATTCTGCTCTGTCACCACTCAATGTCAATTGCAGCAACAAGTGCTTAAACTGGTAAGCAGTAACTCAGTTTATAATCCTAAACTTCTGACTAGATTTCCTCTTCTTATGAGGGAAAGAATCAGAAACAAGACCAACCAAATTGAACTGCATCACGGGCAGGCAAAGTTTGTACATCTCTGTAATTCCCAATTCCATAAACAGACGTACAATCTTTGATTTTTGGTCCTAAGATAGAGACTTTAGTTGTGTTCATGAGACGGTTGTGTTCAGGCTCAGTAGACAAGATGATCAAGCACTGCAAGATACTCGAATAATTCAAATTAAGATATTGTAATGAAACCAAGTACCAGATCGTCTTCCTCAGGCCTAATCCCCTTGGAAAACCCGTCTCTAAGCCTTCTGTTCTCCTCCTCAAGCAGAGCACATCGCTCCTGCACGAAGCACAGATCCGACTTGATCGACTTCAGCTCCCTCGCGAACGAGGCCGCTTTTGTTGCCATAGACACTGCAAGCTGAAGAAGAATCCCAAATCACGAACAGCTTAAGTCAGCTCAAAACGGTACCGACAAATTAGATGGTCAATTTAAGACAACAAAAGAGAGCAAAAAAATCGACATTTACCGACATTTTTGGCTTTGTTCAGCTTTGCGAGTTTCGGGCTTGGAGCATTTTCGTCCTGCGAATCGCCTTCTTCAGAGCAAATGCTCGAATTGAACTTTCTTTTCAACACTTTATTCTTTTGCTGCTCTTCTTCTTCTTCTTCTTCTTCTTCTTCTTCTCCGGAATGTTGCTTTGTTTCTCTGCTTTCATCTGAACTCTTCTTAAGATTGCTGTGGAAGATGGCCGTCAGAGTAGGCGGCTTTGCCAGATCTCTAGCTCCCTGATGAAAAACAGAGGGAGGAATCAGCCGCAAAAGCCTCAAAATTTACACGACCGCCATTATCGAACGCTCTAGAACTCTTCAGATCAACATTTTTCACGGATCAAGAACGAAGACGGGTCCAAATGGGAAAACGCCGGAAGAAAATCCAATTTCACCTGAAGGGCGTTGTCGATGTTGTTGGAGAGCTGAGACAGACCGTGGGCGACAGAGTCGAACCCTCTGAGCAAGAGCATCGAGTCCTCCTTCATCCCATTGCCTCCATCTGCTCGGCCACCACCGGCGGCCCCGCGGCGGTCTCGATTCTCGAGGAGAGCGTCGACGCGGCACCGGAGGCTGCTCCAGAAGCGCTTGTCGGAGGAGGGGCTGAACAGGGGGGAAGCGGAGAGGGTAGGAGAAGAGCCCATGGCCAAGCCGCCGCTGCCGCCCGCGCTGTCCTGCAACCGATCAAACACTCTGAGTTTCGGTAAGAAGATCTCGCTTGAAGAACCCATGTCGAAAAGGAGTTGAGATGGGGATACCTTGACTTGGGGAGGTGGAGGGGAGTCCACTGAAGCAGCCATGGGAGCTTTAGAGAGAGAAAGAAGAGAGAGAGAGAGACTAACGGCTAGTTTCAGCGTGCCTTGACTTGGGAGACAGAGAGATCGATGGAGAAGAAGGTGAAGTGGCTTTTAAATTGAGGGCGCCGATTTGGGGGTAACGTTCTGATATCCGAAATCTAAAAATAAAAAAATATTGAAAAATGTATATGTTTATTATTTAAATTAAATTCATCTAACTAGAAAGCCCCGTGAATCTTGGTTATAAGAAAATCCGGTCCGCATCCAAAAAGTCAAAAAGGTAAATGAAGTAAAGAAGGATTTACTCGTGAGCGCGCCTTCTGAGGGAGCCGTGTTGATGGGATTTCTTTGGGATGGTACCATCAAAATTTTCAAATTGGTACATAAGTGTCTTAGTTGTCTCAAATTAATAATTTTGTTGTGAAAATTTTTAAACTAGTAAACCGTGCCATGTTGTATGGAATTGAGATTTTTTGTAAAACTGTTGATAAAATCGATTTATTAAGTGATGTGTCGGATTGTGAATGACTTTTCAAGTTAGTAGGACTCATTCCAAAACCAAGAATAACATAATGCATTCTTGACAAACCAATTTTGTAAACAAGTTTTGATATATGTAGTCTTTTTTTTTTTTAAGAAATGTCCTTATATATAAAGCTTAGTTTGACTCAAATTTAACTCGATCTAGACTCAATGATGTAATTAAAGTGTAACTATTTTCTTACGATTAATAGGCTTGAGTAATAAAATTAGGGCCGATGACAAGCCCGACTTGACACGCCTCTACTTTGAATTCCTTTATAAGATATGGAATTACTGTTTTCGAAGATTTTGACGCTTTTTGGACAAGGCGAGCCACGTAGTTTTAGAAAGACAAAATGAGAACGAGACTAGCATTGCCTTGGGCTAGGTTTGCCCCAACTTTGTGAGCTATGGTGAGATCAAGTTGAGGCCATCTACAAGCTTGACTTGAATATGTACGTTTGAGCAGGTCTAGTTTAAATCGGTTGGCAGAACCCAAGTTCATCGTTTTCGAAGGTTTCGATGCCACTCGAATAACATGTGAACGTTATGTTCAGAAGATAAAAACTATAAGTCTAACCGTTGATGACACTAAAGTTTTCAGAACTTTCTTTAGTCGAACGTTTAATTCCGTCTCTGCAATTTACATGGCCCCATTTTGTCCTTGTGCTTTTCTGAAATTGTTCAAGAGGGCCTCCCAATCTTCAAAGTAGCTTCACCAACTAGTCAAAGTTGTCAACGAAAGGATTTTGAATTGAGTCTTGGGAGCCTCTCTTTCTTTCGTGCTTTCATTTTCTTTTTCTCATTTTTCTTTCTCTTCTTATCATTTTGATGTGGTTCCTAAAGCATGATGTTAAATATGTGACTCGACAATTTTTCCCGCGTAGCTAATCAGGTGACCGAAAAGCTTGATTGTGCAAACCGAATCAATTAGAACTATTGATTGCTTGAACAAAGTCAAGGAATTAAAATTACTGAAATGCAAGAAAATGGAGGACCTGATTTAGACCTCATTCTTTTTTAAAATGGAAAAGCTTGCAATTTCCTCAATATTATGTTATACAAAGATAAAGGAAAAAAGAAGAAGAGTTTGACATTCTTTTGCCAGGGGAAAATTGTCAAGATCCTAAACCTATTACACTTTTTCTAATCCAATTTAAACTTTTTAATTTTATCAATTGAATCTTAAACATTTTCATATTTTTGTCAATTAAGTTCATCTAAACAATTTTAGCTGAAAATCGCTCATGTGGATGCTTGTTGTCTTTTATGGTACGACCGACGCTAAAGAGAACATCTTTCAATGATTTTTCAAAATTTTAATTAATTTTTTTATGTTCCCTTTTTTTCTTTTCTTCTCTTTTCCTTCTTTACTTCCCTTTTCTTCTTTTTTACCTTTTCTCCTCTACCAGCCATTATTTAGACTCGTCCCTCACCGATGGAGGTCAATGCCCTCAATTGAGGATGCACAGGCCTGGATTGGCGAAGGGCTACCCTCGCCAACCCAAGCAAGGGCCGTAGCTGCCCAATCCAATGAGAGATCCTCACATTTGAGGTAGAATTAATTTATTAATAGCCAACATCAAACACCTCAAACATGCATATATATATGTATGTATATGTATATGTATATATGTATGTGTGTATAAGTTTCTTTAATGCTAAAAGCCCGATGGAGCTGAGCCAAATTGCCACATTTCTCTGAAATCTTCCAACTCTGAAGAAAACGAAAGCAAAAGAGGAAAAAGAGAGGGAGACAAACTGTATTAACTGAACCGGACAGGCAGTCAGTTAGGCTCCGGTCCGGTTCGCCAACCGAATCCCTCCTTCCTATCCAGAGCAAACAGAAACTGCTGGCTCCCATTTCTCCTGAGCGGAGACGCAGAAGCAGAAGGGCATCATCCAAAGGATCAATGGCTGCTCTCGCTTCCTCGTCCTCCTCTCTCCTCTTCTCTCCACCTTCCCTCTCCTCCTCCTCTCCCCATACCCCCCGCCTCTCCCTCCCCTCTCTCCCTCGCTCCTCTCCTCCTCTCTCCTTCTCCCTCTCCATCTCCCCCTCCTCTCCTTCTTTCCTGGCGAAGCCTCACTCCACTCCCCACTCTGCCTCCTCCTCCTCCTCCTTCTATGTCAATGCCGCTGCTGCCGAGAAGAAGAAGGTGCTCATCGTCAACACCAACAGCGGCGGCCACGCCGTCATCGGCTTCTACTTCGCCAAGGAGCTCCTGGCCTCTGGCCACTCCGTCACTGTCCTCACCGTCGGCGAGGAGGGCTCCGACAAGATGAAGAAGCCCCCTTTCAACCGATTCTCGGTCCGGCTTTATTTTCGCAAATTTCAACGTTTTCCACAATCCATGAAGTTCTATTGAACGTCTGATATTAGCAATAGCCGGCACTTAGTTTTAGCAACCGCATTGCATTGCTCTTGCGTAGTTTTGTGTTGGATGTGTGTTGTGCTGCAGTGTCTGTGCTTTTGGGACTCTGTAGTGAATTATGAACTTTCAAATTTTTCTGTTTGGAGTTATTTATTTGTATGTTGTATTGCAGGAAATCGTGAGTGGAGGGGGGAAAACGGTGTGGGGAGACCCTGCGGACGTGGGGAAAGCGGTGGGAGGAGAAGCATTTGATGTGGTTCTTGACAACAATGGCAAGGACTTGGATGCTGTCAGGTTCTGTTCTTGTTCTTGTTATTGCTCTTTGATCTTTCTTCTTTTCATCTCTGTGACAGTTCATAGTTTTCTTGGACATTGAATTAACGTTGAAGACATCGCGCCATCGACCGGCTCGATGACTTACTGCTAATTGATCGTCACCCATCATCGCTTTCTCCTTTATCTTGAACATTGATCAAATAAGTGAAATTGGATGATTGAGAAGGACGGATGCTTTGAAAATTGCTCGCACAATCTTCTCGCACTTCATTTTCCCTCTTACTTTTCACGATATCTATGATGAAGTTCGATGCTTTGAATGCTGGTATTTCGGTTTACTGCATTGCTCTGCAAGCATTTGGAAAAGAAGTCGAAGAGAGATAGGATATTAATATAGGCAGACGCTCTTGTATGCACGAACAGGCCAGTAGCAGATTGGGCAAAGAGCACCGGAGCGAAGCAATTCCTCTTCATCAGCAGCGCTGGAATCTATAAGCCGACTGATGAACCGCCTCACGTTGAAGGGGTATGATTAAACTGGGGACGAGGACGTAGATTCACAAATGAGATAGGATATCACACTGAACTGGTTCAATGAACCCATTACAGGATGTCGTGAAAGCTGATGCCGGTCATGTTGGAGTGGAGAAGTACATTTCAGAGACTTTCGACAACTGGGCATCATTCCGTCCACAGTACATGATTGGATCGGGCAACAACAAAGATTGCGAGGAGTGGTTCTTCGATCGTAAGTATTGATCTCAAGTCTTTGCTCAGAAATTTATTAATGACTACTTTTCTGTCATATTTGGCCTAAAAAGGAGTTGTATCCATGTACAAAGCATCCAGCGGAATTATTCAGTGACACTTTTCCTAACCACCCCTGCCGTGGTTACTGTCGTATACCTCAAAAAGATACCTTTGTTAAATATCTATAACCTAGATGAAGCTAAAACAATTCTCTCTGATGTTTGACAATCATGAACCTGCCGGTTCTTCAAAAACACCACGCCTAGTCTCACCAGTTAGCTCTTTTAGGGGATGGAAATGTAGATTTTGACAGCAAAAGGGTAGCGTCCTATCACTTTACAGTTCATCCTAGCATCTATTCTCTCGTTTTGTCCAGCGCTCATTTTGATTAGACTGTTTTCACGTCCGAACGTCATTGAGACTGGCTAGATTTTGTTAAGACCAATCCTGTTCCAATTGCTAGCTGTACTCGTAGGTTTCAAACATGGGCAGATAAAATCAGAATAATGCCGACAAAATTAACCACCTTTTTTGTTGTTCTTGTCGACTTTGTATTTAGTGAATGGCCATTCTGCATTGCAGCAAGTGAAATTCTATCACAAGAATCTAACTTTCATGGTGGTAAAACAGGCATCATCCGAGGCAGGCCCATACTGATCCCCGGTCCAGGGATGCAGCTGACCAACATTTCCCATGTTAGGGACCTGTCATCTATGCTCACTGTTGCCGTTGAGAACCCAGCTGCTGCATCTGGAAACATCTTCAACTGTGTCAGCGACCGAGCCGTGACATTGGATGGGATGGCAAGGCTATGTGCTAAGGCTGCTGGCCGAGAAGTCAATATCGTGCACTACGATCCCAAGACAGTTGGAGTAGATGCCAAGAAAGCCTTCCCGTTCCGTACCTATGTATGTCACAATAATTCTCAGAGTAGCCCCCTTTTATACAGTGATAGGAATGTGTGCAATGATACGAATTAATTAGCATTTAGCGAGAGAAACCTCGTCCGGCGACAGATATACTTCACAAAAAATTATTTACAGCCTGACAATGTCATTAGTTCCGAATCGCAGCCTGTTTGTGTCCTTGACTGTGGAATTATCTGACATTGTCTCTCTGCTTGTGCAGCACTTCTATGCAGAACCAAGAGCAGCGAAAGAGATTTTGGGGTGGAAAGGTACCACAAACCTTCCTGAAGATTTGAAGGAACGGTTTGAGGAGTATGTGAAGATCGGGAGAGACAAGAAGCCAATGGAATTTCCAATAGATGACAAGATACTAGAGTCTCTTAAAGTCCCAGTAGCTGTGTAAAAAGGATGCGTCTCACGAAATTTTCCCCCTAGATGTCATATCAACTTGCGCAAAGGACCCCTTCTCGGCTTCGACCCCTCCTTGTAATTCTCGTATTGGCTTATTGAAGACGCACATCACTTGTTATGGTCGTTCTCCGACTTCTTAAATAGCACAAGACACCAAGTGAGAACTAAAAGATCAGAGACTCTTTGACGGTTCCCACTTATTTCTTGCCTAAGGTTCCTGCATGTACACTCTCAAAAGGCTATAAGACACTGGTATTTATTGAAACATTATCCCATCCAAATCAACTTCCTAGAATTTTAACATGAAACTACAGTCCATTGGATTTGCACATATGAGGAATCTGTACATACAGAAATGCACGAGGATATCCAGTCAATTTAGGCTGCAGCAGTGCCAGTACCACTATCTTTTCTAACTGTCCACCATTTTCACCATAGAGAAGTGCACGAGGATATACAAGACTTCAAAACATGCTTGAAAATTTTCCCAATTAACCTTATCAAATACCCTTCAGATGCAGCTTTGCAATGATGATCTGCTAAACTTGCCAGCAAGAAAAATCATCATCTTACATGTTTCTGAACTTCACATGCAATGACAGATTTCACAAGAACATCGCCTAACTAACCTAAAATTAAGCAATTAGACATTGCAAATACAGCTGAACCGTTTTTAAAAATACTAAAAACTCTCAATCGAACCATCAGAGAATCAACCAAACTACTCCTCATGCTTTATTTCCAGATCCTTGAGCTTGGCTTCCAATTCATCCTCGTGACCAGCGCCTTCCTCATCAGCCTCCTCATCAAAATCTTCGCCCTCAGGGTCATTCTCATCAAGTGGACCAAGCATGTTAGGAGAACTTTTGAATATATCCTTTACCTCATCAAGCCCTTCCTCCGAAATGAAATTAGCATTTATATTCAGCATTTTAAATCCAGGTTTCTGCATAACAGCCTGGGCTAGGACTCTTGCTCCAACCCTTCTAATCGAGTTTGTGCTCAAATCAACTTCAACCAACTGTCCATGGCCCTCTTCCAAAGCCTTACCGATCAATATTGCACCTTCATCCTTCAATTCATTCTCGGACAGATTTAACTTGGTCAAAAACTGCTTTGCTGCAATACAGGCTGCTAAAGCAGCACCAGCTTTTGCAGTAATGTCATTCCCTGCCATTTCCAAAACTTCAAGGGAAGGTGCAGATTCCTTGAGAGCAATGGCAAGAGCTTCTGTGCCCTCATCCTCCAAGTTTAGATAACTAAAATACACCTCTGTTAGGTCAGCAAATGAAGGGATAGCCTTGCTCAAAGCAACTCCAGATTCAACACCAAACATGTTATCCCGCAGATCAAGCTTCTTGATCCGGGAACATGTGCTAAGTGCGTCACACAGAGAAACACCACCATCTGAGCCTACCCTCGTAGAAGAACATCGAAAGTCCTCCAACACCGGAGAATGCTTCACAATCTCAGAAATGGCAAGCGCTCCCTCGTCTCCAGTCATGTTATTATGGAAGTGAAGGATCCTAAGCTTCTCAGTAGAAGGAAGTAACTCACAAACTGCCAGAGCAGCTTCCTCAGAGATACCGTCATTCATCAAATAAAGTTCCTCGAGATTATTTTGAGACTTTAGAAGTGCTCCAAATGCCCTGACACCCTCTTCTCCCAATGCATTGTTGGATAGGTCCAGACTCCTCAATTTGCAACCTTCAAGGGCTGAAGAAAAAATATTCATCACTTCAAGAGCTTCGGCTTCCGGTCTTCCTGCAACAATATCTGACAGATCAACATCTGTCAATTTATCCTTGACAGATACTAGAAAAGGTTCAGCAACTCGGGCAGCATCTAAGCCAAAGCTTCTGTTGCTGAAACATATTTTCTTGTAGGAGTTCCCTGGTGCCTTCAATGGTTTAAGAAGCTCCTGAGCTTCTTCCGCATCAATAAAGGCCCGTCGACCTCCGGAGATGTCAAAGACAGTTTCACTTGCAGCAATAGCTTTTGCAGGTAAAATGGCCTCGCCATCCACCTTCGTCCTTGGGCCTCTTTTGATGACTTCCAGCATAAGTTTACTTGACTGTGTAGCATAAACTTGTACTGCAGAACTCCCATCACCATCTGGCTCCTTCTCAAAGTGTTGATTGGCGATAGCAAATGCACTCTCTTCAATGCGCTTGGCATCCTCCTCGGCCTCTTCCTTACTCAGAAGGCCATACTTTCTAGACAATACAGATGGAGCTGTTAGATTTTTCGTCATACGCTCCACGAGCATAATCCTAGTACTTTGGCTAGGCGGCCAGAGTTTTATCGAGAGTGGCCGACGCTGGAAACTGTGTGTGGTCGAATCCATCCCAAGGAAACCTGCACATTGAGTCACAACAATACTACAATCATGCAAATCTATGCTTTTCAAGTCAGATGCCGTGGAAGCTGAATCTATTCTGTTTTACTGGATTTATATGGATCAAAGATCAAAATGACTATAGATGTCATGATTCTATTATTCTTACGAAATCAAATACAGGCTTCGACTCAATTGACAATTTCTAATCTCATTCAGCAAAACGTGCATATCACTAAAGGAATAGTTGACTTCTACACTATACGCAAATGTAATCTTCTCAGATGCCCATGTGCACTTCTCTTTACAAAGTCTTGTTGACTAGGCCTACAGCCACCTAACCAACTGAGAATAGCATATCCTGGCTCTCTAAGATGCTAAAGATCATAATCCAACCTTTAATTAGCCAAAATGCAAACACATATGACCATATATCAAGAGCAACATATCAAATTATTTCCAATACAATCCCTCTATTTACATGGATGGACTCTTCTCCAAAGACCAATGTTGGCCAAGAAAAGGACCAAGTAGTTTATGACACGAGATATCCTTAACAGGTCTCGCGGATTCCTAAAGGCCCATTCAGTCGAAAAATGATTTCCTCTACTCTGCCCAAGGCGAGCCAATCCCGATAACTCAGGTGGGCAAGAGACATCTTCTTACCAAAAACAAAGACATCAACTCAGAATATTTGGAAAGCAAAAATTACTCTACCCCGAGCCAAAAAAAATCCAATACTAAACAAACCCCTGCCATTCATTCACGTGGAAATGTTCATAATCTCAAATAACTGTATGCTCCGATTTCTTCACTAGATTAGACTGTACAAATGCAATGGGCAGTTCCGAAATACGAAGACCCAACACTCATACAGAAACCAACTAGAAGGAGGAGAAGTCACCCAATTGGCCGGCACGGACGACTGGGGGGACACAGACCGAGTAACCTCCAGAACCCACAAAAACCCTTTCATTAAAATGCCACGAGAACTCCGCACCGGCACCAGAAACCCATCAACGACAACCGCAACAGCACCACATAAACAATCCCCCCACAGCGAAAAACTCTACTCGCAAGAAGAAAAAACCAAGCTTTATCCGCTCGTTCCACTAACAACCAGTCCCGAAAGCAACCCAATTGCAAACAACCGACAGATCCGACGAGAACAGCCGAACATCGAAGAAATGAACCCTAAGACAGACAGACAGACAGAGAGAGACATCGTTACCTTGTTGGGTAGAAACGAGAGCGACCTGAGGTTGGTCGGACGCGGCTGGTGCGCTCGGAATGGTGGGTGGGGGAGAGTGGGGAGGAAATGGAGGGAAGAAGTCAGGGAAGTGGTGGAAGCCAAGCCATTGAGATTTGCCTTTTGGCCCTTTCAAGTTTTCACTCAAAAGTTCAAAAAAATTGAAAGATTGGGAGCGAAGCAGCGTTCGCTGTTCCGTTTCCTCCAAGCAGCGCGACAGAAAGCCCTCCTCGCGCGGGATCGTCTCCCTGGGCCCTCTCTCTCTCTCTCTCTCTCTCTCTCTCTCTGGGCTCGAGCCCGGCCCTTCTTCTACTTTTGCCTTCACCTCTCTCAGGCTGCACTTCCTCGTCCGGACATAAAAAAAGAAAAAATGAGATAAATAATCCTGAACTTTGGCCCGACATATAATGTAATCTTTGAACTTTTAATTTATTCAGTGTGATTTATAGAGTTTTTGTACATGTTCAACTTAGTCTATAAACTATGTGAAGATATTGCGATCGAAATTGAATCATGGATAGACAATATTGAATATGTTCACATAATTCAAAAACTAAGTTAAACATGTACTTCCATATTGAACAAATAAAATGTTCAAAAGCCACATTGCACATTTTGCTAAAATTTAAAGACCATATTAAATAAATTAAGAATTTGAGGATTATGTTGTACATTGGGTTAAAGTTTAGGGACCATTTAAGTCATTATCTCTAAATTAGGACAACTTAGAATATGATGAGACAAGAAATACGAGATTAACTTGTTATAGGCAATTCAGCATTCACCGTACAGTGTCATCGAGCTGACAGCCCTCAACGTTGGTGCCTGTTGTTTGTGGTCTAATAAAGAAGAATGAAGCGCTACTCCCGTGTGTTTTTCTTTGTTAATGTGCTGACCGATTTGGATGTGTTGAAATTTATCCACCCCTTAGACCTAGGATGAGATATCCGAGCCCTTGTTGCTTCTAATTCGGGTATATTCAATTCAAGGTGAGATAGCAAAGACGAGGTAAGTAAATCATCAGCAATCCCAACTCTTATGCCGATTACCGTTCAAAGGATAAGATGAATTAAATCTTATTGTAGGTCGTTATCCCTGCTACCAAAACACGGTCATGCACTTCGATTCTAAAAAGGAGTAAATATGATGGAAAGAGGAATGAAATTGATGATCATGAGGAGGAAGTTGAACCAAGGAAAACCAAAATGTCAAATTTGTTCGTGAAAACAAGTTTTATCTCACATTTTGTAGCTATATCAATTACCATTGCCCTGAATTTAGTTCTACAGTATTCATTCTCACTTTTGTGATTCTATTACAAGTTGCAGCTAACTTAAGTTATTATGATAGTCCTATTTACTAAACAGCCATTTTTTATTCCAACCCACAACTCGCTCCCATCTCCTCCCTGTCTCGGCCCGTGCCAATGCCCGCCCGGCCATTCACGCCGCGCACACCCGCCTTGCCGCCCTAGGCCCAGTCACCGCCTTGTCATCCATGATGTTCGTTCGTATCTCTCCGCCTTTCCTTGGTTTGTCTATGTCATGAATCCCTCTCTCTCTTCGTCTTCCCTACCAAGCAGCTCGACAGCGGTGTCGATCTGAGAGAGGGAGGGAGGGAGGGGTGGCTCACCTCCATTGCGGCATTGGGTTGTCGTGTCGCCGTCGGAGATGGCGGCGTTAGTTGGAGGCTAGGCTAGTAGTGGTTGGAGAGGGAGAGGGAGATTCTCGAGAGAGAGAGAGGTTTGGGATTTGGAAGTGGTTGAAAGTAGTTTGGTTTTTTTATTTCTTTGGGTTCTATTCTGAAGACGTATCACTGTAAATTTCAGAATTCGGGCGGACGAGGAAATTTGAACTCTTGCTCATTTCTTCTATATACAACAATGGATCTTAATGTCCATTTTCTGCGGAGAAATCACTAAAAAAATTATAAACTTACTAGATTTATACTAATTTAATCATAAACTTTTCAATTATACCAATTTAATTCCGAACATTATTACATTTTGCTAATTAATGTATACGGAAATCATTGACATAGACATTGCTATCTACATACCACAAACGATACCGACGTAAACATTTTAAATAATATTTTAATAACTTTTTAAATTTTTATAACTTTTTCTTTTTTTTCTTTACTTTTTTTTTTTTTTAGACTAAGAGCAAGCAAGTTCACCAAACCTGGGTGTCACGGCCTCTCTAGATCAAGTGAGGGCATTGCAACCCTTGCAATCATTAGATTTAGGCAAGGGGTCACACGCCCTCACTTTGGCTGGTGAGAGCATCACAGCCCTTCTCCATGGCCTCATGGGAGCCCTCTCCAAATTTGGGCAATGGTAGCAACACTCTTACTGTGGTTGGCAAGGGCATTGGGCAAGGACATAGTGGCCCTTAGTCTTAAACAAAGTAAAGTAAAGAAAAAAACCAGAACAAATTCAAAATATTATTTACAAAATAACAATATCAATCATAATCACGTCATTTTAGACAATAGTAAACGTTCCATATCAGAGATTTCCAATCAAAATTAAATGAACTCAATTATCACAACCAAAAGATTTAAGATCGAATTATTATAAGTATAATAGATTTGAGGTTTTTTTTTTTTATTATTATTTTGTTAATCGTCCCCATTTTCAGCTCAGGACAAAGAAGTGAGTAGTTGGGTCCCTCAAGCTTTCAAATGAAATGCATTTTTAGTTATTTTATATGCACGTTCGGAAATTTTAGTAGTATGTTACAATTTAGTAACATTAAACATTCTTGTTGGAAAGTCACACTCGATAATCCTGTGCATCTGTCCTTTTTCTTCCGGTGGATGTCGAAATTGCCCTTTAAGGTCTCCACGATTGGACCGCACACAATTGCATTAAACTAAACTTGGAATTCATCTTGAACGTCCACGAGGAAAAAATGTCCTCAATGGCCTGTGGTGAATGCACTAACTGCATAGTTTGTTTTTTGTTAGTGCATAGATGACGCGGGTCTTGGATGGAATCCGCATAATCCAAAAGCAGGCTTCCGCTTACCCGATACACCTATTAAAATAGCTTCAGAAGACAGCAACCTCACCAGATGTCTCGTGGAATGACGAGGTGGTGGCCAGATGGCAGTCCGCGCATCGAGCTGTAATGGTCGATTGGGGCAACTCGCTCTAGTGTGTCTCGAGATTTCATATAATGTAACCATCCTCGAGAGATTTCACATCGAAGGAAAAATTCACTTTGGTGCCACCAAATAAAAAGATTCGACCACCGGTGAAAAAAATTCCGCCAAAATGATTACGTGAATTTTAAAAATAAAAAATAAAAATCCATTCCCCGAGATCCGAATTAATATGAATTTCCACTGTAATATCGACCGGGTGAGCGAGGAGAGCGAGAAGAAAAATCGAAAGGTGAGGGCGGAGGAGGAAGCAGAAGGTGCTGCTGTGTGCGCTGCTCCCTCCTGCTAGTGCATTGCTGGTGTCGCCGCCGGGTGGTGCTGTTCTTGGTGCCGTGCTGGTGCCATTGCTAGTGTGGGTCTTCGAGGAAGAAGAAGACATGAAGACGAGCCTTCCCTCTCCCTCACGGCTTCAAAAATTAATAAAAAAAAGGCCACGTCGGATTTTCCCAATTTCTTCGGCGTTGGCACCAAAGTGAGTGTTTTTCTTTGACCGAAAGAATCAATATGAATTTCCATTGTAATAGAAAAGAAAGGGGAAGCAAAGAGGAAGGCCACCCCTTCTGTGACCGAAAGATATCAATAAACTTACATGACATTTCATTTTAGTTATCGTTAAAATGCTATCCTCCTCATTATTTATCATATAAATATATGCATACATTATCATATATTTATTTATCGGTTCGTCCGTAGGATGTTGATGGACAAGTGACCCCACCTAGGGTTGCGCCTTCCCATGCTCTGCCAAAATAAATTAGTTTCAAAATAAATGCTTCGTGGCACGTTGTCTCGTTGCAGGCTGAATTGGACATTGAAAGGATGCAACGTCTAACCTACCATACGTCCGGGAGATATCTTATACGCCAATAAACATATGTTTATATTATGCATTTCTTCTAATAAATCTAATTAATGCAATCCATTGATGGGCCACCGTCAGGAGGAAGGGACAGAAAAGTGGTCCACCTCATCGCATACCAAGCATCTTCCATCCTCTGATGTCTGGTGGAACAAAGCTTTCGTTCGGGTGGCAAATGATTGGACCATGACAGTGACAGCGCCACGGTGGATTTCTATAATCTCATGATGGTTAGATCATGAAGTACTATTATCTTATACCTGACGACTTTTGAGTTACGACAACCTGCTCTATTATTACAACTTAAGATTGGGGAATCGTTCCCTTGAAGGACAGTGAAAGTCTCCTAGATTCATAATTCCGTTGCTGTGATTACGTTTGTCCGATTCCAAGTTCATGGAATTGATCCTTATCCCCGATGTGAAGTTTGGGAGATATCACTTTTGGAATGATTTGGATTTGAATGTACCATAGCACAACAATAGGCGTTACTTAGTGAAGTCACATGGAGGTGCTTCAGGATCACATGAAAGCAGCATTATAAATCTTCTATCTTCGTTGAATTTAATTTCTAAGAATTGGCGCAAAATACCACTTGACCTGTAATATTTAAGGAAAAGCTTAAAAACCCTCCATGTCTATCAACTTCATAATCTACCAATCAAACACAGTTGACTTCCGCATCTTTGGCTTGTGCCAGCTGGATCTCCCATGGCCTTGAGTCAAGAGCACTAGTGAGAGACAGGAGAAAGGGTGTTAAAATATTTAAATAATAAATTAAGTCTTTATCAAATAATTTGAATTTTTAGAATAGTTTGCAGTAATTTTACAAAATCTCATATCTAAATTTATCCAAGGCTTATTTGCCTTCTCAAAAGGAGAGTCATAAATCACATTTTTATCTAATAGGTTAAATTAGCATTAGTCAAAAAGAGCACTCTAATTATGGGAGGAGCATGAGGAATTGTTAAAATATTTAAATAACAAATCATGCACATTCATGGAAAGGAAAAAAGTGCAAGGGTCGAGCAGAAGGGATAAATAGGTCTTCTTAGCTTGGAAGAGGTGCACCTCGTAGGCTTTCAAAGTCAGATCAATATCCAACATGTTGGTATCGAACTCTTGTTGTTTTCTTCTTGTTTTTCTCATAATACAAGAGTAAGACGTCATGAGGACAAAGTAGCCTTAACCCATACAATCCAAAACTTAAAAGAATATGCGGTTGTGAAATTTGAGCAAGCGATCCTTGGAGGCGTACGAGTCTGCGAGTTGGTAAACTTTCTTAAGATATATGATTTAGTAGTTGTACTGATTTTCCTAAATAGTCCATCCATTGCATCACATGTAAAGTGTACATCTAGCCATAACTATACACTGACAGTCCGTTTATGTGAGAGACCAAAATTGTCATCAAGTCAAAAAGCTTGTCACCTAATATTCTACATGGCATTTGACGTCACGTTTCCAAATTGTAAATCCGTATTTGGGATGATCTTCTTCTTTTTGCCGGTCCCTGTCCGGTGACATAAGTTACGACAAAGTAGACCACTCGTAGTGCTGCAAATGAACCGCACGCCATTCCTTGGTGCTCCTGAAAGGTACGAGCTCGGTCGATCTCGACCAATGAATCTTATGGGTCCCCATTATTTGACAAGTGAAATTTAGTAGACTCCAAATATCGGGAGCAGTTCGGAAATTCTTGTCATGCTGTCTTTTCTTTGTGACGATATTTTTCTTCACAGTATCCCAAAATGCCATGCCTGTGATTCTTGCGAAATCTTGAGAATAAGGTAAGGACTAGATTGCGCAGGTGACCTGTTTTTCTAACCTTGAAAAAGGAAAAGCAGTGAGCTTTTGGCTTTTCGCCAGTGAAGATGGGGGGAAACTAAAAAGTAAAAACCAGTGACCAAGACCAGTGAAGGGTGAGGGGTGTTTGGTGGGTCCCTTGTTTGAACCACCACGAAAGCCAAGGATCCAAAAAAATTCCACCCCACCAAGAATTGCAAGCAAGTGTTTCTTCCACTGCCGACACTGTCTTCTCCATAAAGTAAATGGAAGGAGAGAGAGAGAGAGAGAGAGAGAGAGAGAGAGAGGGGAACAGGGGAAGTGTGCAAAAGTAAAAATAGCTAAACAGGAGGAGGTTTCCATGTGAAGGGAGAGGGTGAGACGCATGTGAAGGGATAGATAATAAAGAAAGCAATCTCTCTCTCTCTTTCTCTGTCTCTCTCTCTCTGTGTCTTGGCCGGTGGCAAGCTAGTGCAGAGGAGACATGGCCGAGAAAAGGGGGGAAAAGGATGTGAGAGCCTGAAGGAAGTACGAATGATCTATCCCAGTGCTCTGTATCCTGTTGCTGTTCGCCTCCATATATGCTCGTGCAGGTAGGATGAAGCAACGAGATACAGAGCTCTCGAGAACAGGTAAGACCCTCAAGTTTCTTTCTTTTTCTTCTTTTTCTTTCTCAGCCCTCTTTTCTGCGGTTTAGATGGATTATGTTAGCCTTCTGGGTTAGGTATGATCTTGCCGGACCTGGGTTTGCCCGGCTGCGGTCTCAGAATTTGATATTTGCGATGAGAGAATCGATCTTGGTTGTCTGAGTTTCTAGTGTGAAGTAGTGAAATGTCTTGGTTTTTCGCTCCTAATGTCAAGTGCCAATTCGGATGTGGGCGTTCTTTGACAGATCTGGTCGATTTCGTTTTCTTTAATTTGGAATTTTGGATTTCTTGATGTCCTGTTTCGATGTCTCTTGAGAATTTTCTTGTTTCAGCTTTTAAGGTTTTTGGTCAACTACTTATTTGGACAGCTTAATCAAGCTTGTTGGGTAAAAAGCCCATTTCTTTTGTGGAGCAATTTAGTACCTTTTAAAGTACTCTGGAGAATGAGCGCTGTGGGTGTGAAATCTATGCATAGCGAGGTAGCGAAGTTGGATTTTCGAAAGGGTCGCGGTAAGTCTTGTTTTTGCGTGGGGAGATCCCTGGGCATTTATCAAGAAAAGCATAGCGATGTGATTTAAACTCAAGTAATATCAAGTGTGCTTCATCTTGTCTGGAGGAGAGAACCTTCATCTTGGCCATGTCAAGTTCTGTAGCAAAGACGGAAAATTCTGCTTAAGATTTTGTAAAGTTCTGTTAAGGCAGCTTAGACTCTGCTCCTGGAGTGCTGGCTAGATGGATTCTCCAGTCACATAATGGCGAAGTACACTCTTCTTAAGTGTTGTTTGAAAAAAAAAAAAAAAAAAAGAAATTAGTTGGGTCATAAGCATGGCCATGAGTATATTTTAATCTGTCTATTCAATATTGAGCTTTTGATTGTATGCTTAGTCCATGTAGCTTCATTCCTTCTGAAATTTCATGAAACCTGAGAAAGTTTTTCTTTGGTTTTTCCAAATCATTGTACCCCAAGTGAATTTGAATGCCTACTACATTAATTAATGTAAGTATGTGTTTGTGTATGTTGATGCTTATAACTACATTTATATCTCGTCAGGATCTTTCTACAGATGTCGTTCTTGCCCTTTCTGCGGAGCTGAGAGTCTGAGATTGATCCTTGAAAAGTTGTTTAAGCAACAATCCCAAGCATGTCTATCGAACAAGATAGTAATATGAATTCGTCATACATATTTGACTGTACTACAGCAGTACACAAATTGGGAGCATTAATGCATAATTATGGTTGAATCAGTGGTTGAGATCTTAAGAGTTTGAGAGGCTTGAGATAAGTGTGAATCTCTGTATGGACATTCCGAAGAATATCCTTTTGGAATATAGGCTAGTCTTGATCGACTGTTTCACACTGATCATTACTGGTGGTGCACTGTAATTTTGCGGCAGAGTCTTGCTAGTTTCATAAATTGAAGTTGCATCTGGGGGCAACTTAGTATCATCTCTCTTTTGTTTGCTTGTTCAATATTCAAGTTGCTTTCTTATATCAGAGTGTTCTGTTAATGCAATTAGAATGATTGCATCTAATTGTGTGATGGTTTCCAATTTTTTGGTCATTTGTGTTGGGGAAGTTGTGGTGTAGCCCCTACATTTCATTTCTATTTGCTTTCTGACTAGAATGCACATGCATTCCGCAAACATGAATTGGCATGAGGAACATCCTGCACAGGAGGTGAAGTTCGGAATTCCTACGAGGAACTTAAATTTTATTGAAGTAAATAATGGGTGTGCCTCTTATCGTAGATTGATAAAATGAGTCGATTAGATTGAGTTGAATAGGGGGAGGCATGTTCGTTGATGCTTTACCAGTCATGGGTAGAGATCGAAACTCAGAAGTGAATGAAGGGCATTCTAAGATTCTGAAGAGTGCCTTTTGTATTGGTTTTAAGTTCCTTGAGATGCTTGTTTTGTAGAATGTTTTCTGGACTGTGTTCAACTAAATTCTTGGAAATGATTCATTAATAATAGTTGTAATTTGCAGGAATCCCTGACATGGAAACCTTGTCACCTGATACTGCAGACATGTACCTTTCTCTTGGTCTCAGAGAACAGGGCAAAAAAATATCGGGCTATCCTCGGGTTTTGATGCTCCTTTCTTCAGCACTTGATAGATCTGTCCAGAAGAACGAGAGGCTTCTGGAGACATTGCAATCTAAAGATGTACTCACCATTTTCCACGGCGTAAGACCGCCCGCTCTGACCATTTGCCAATACATTGAACGCATCTTCAAGTATTCGGGTTGTAGTCCGTCCTGTTTCGTCATTGCTCAGATTTACATGGATAGATTCGTCCAGAGCACGGATGTTCTCTTGACTTCTTTAAACGTTCATCGCCTTCTTATAACAAGTCTCACTGTAGCAGCGAAATTTGTCGATGATGCGTAAGTACTTGCCTCGTGAATCAATTCCCAATGTGTTGGGTGTAGCTTTAGTAGTCTTGAAATGTGAATTCATGTCCTGAACTCTCAGCTTGCAGAGAGAATCCTTCGTTGCATGCTTCGCCGGTTTCTGAGGTGGTTATTTCTTATGTTCTCTGCAGGTTCTTTAACAATGCGTACTATGCCAAGGTTGGCGGAGTGAGCACGTCGGAGCTGAACCGGCTGGAGATGAAGTTCCTGTTCAGCATAGATTTCCGATTACACGTAAGCATTGACACGTTCCAGCGATACTGCTTGCTGTTGGAGAAGGAAGCGTCGGAAGGACTGCAAATCGAGCGGTCGATTCAGTCCTGCAGGATCACAGAAAGCTGGTCTAACAAGGAAGATTCCACTTGGTACTCCCACAATTGCTAGTAGATGAGCTTGAAGATAGAAAGATATTGTATTTGTCAATTGTAAGGTAAAAAAGAGGGGATAGTTTTTGATTGAATTATTTGTTGAAATTGAAACCTGCATTGGATGATATGATTTCTATGGTGAAAGCATACTTTGCTTTCCCTATGCCAGTATAGTGTGCATTCATTTTCCTTTTTGGACTTTGTCATAGGTTCTATCTTTCCTTTATACTCACCGACATTTAAAATATTATCCTCCTTTAAAAAAACAATGAAAAAAATTCACGGCAAAATTTGTGTATTGTGAAATTTTTTGATGTTTCGGATTGAAAAAAATCTAAGGTGTCCGTTGCCAATTTTGCATTATAGAGTAAATGTTTATTTGGACACACCTCTAGAAACTTCAATCGAGTCAGGTGAATTATATCAGAATAATTACATGGTGATCATACTATTTTTATCTTAACAAGTTTTGGGAGTGTAGAGTTACTTCCACCCCTCTTGAGAGTAATACACGGCATTTTTCCTACTTTTAAAATCTAGACGTAAAGTACTTAGTTTTTGCTATTAAATGGCAAATTGCATCTGCCATAGGTACATTGAACGTTAGTGGCAAGATGACAAAATTCCTTAACAAAATACACTTGTCCGTAAGAAAAAGATTCACCCCCATGTCCCCCACCGACCTCAGTATCATGTCAACACATTTTGGCAAGTCTACTCCTACCTTTGCTGCGGATAATGACAACCATTGACGGTGTAGTAACATTCCATCGAGTGACTCGTAAATAAGATTAATTTTCAAATGATCACCACTTTGTGTGGTCACGATTATCCTCGTCTCGGAGCTTGTCTCTCATGGGATTGTGTCGGAAGCATGATGGGTCAGAATCACGATGGGCCCATGACCCACAAATCCTACAATCATTATTCGGTTACCATTTACTATGCGGGCCAAGCTTTTTAAGAGGAATACACGAATTTGGTGACCACGGAGCCTATGTGATGCCGATCATTTCAGAGTTGATCTTGCTTACAAATCACTCGATACCGGCCTTTCCTCTTTTTATGCAGCACTCTGAATTACCACAAATTTACAAACTTGAAAAAGACGTCGATTGACATGAATCCTGCATTGTAAACAAGACAACCATGACAAAGGGCTTGAGATCCAGAGCTAGATCTTCATCTCCTTAGGGCTTGAGTCGGACGGCTTGACCCAAGCATCGTAGCTTCTTGACCCTTGGACAACTACAGTGGAGAATTGGGAAACATGATTTGACCAAAGATTAGACCGGACAGCTTGGACGAATGGAGTGGAAAGTTCGCTTTTCAATCGGACTTCAGTACCCGACAACCAAATGTAGCCTAAATTCTCAATTGATTAATGACCGAGACCTTATGTCGTGTTTCTGCACTATTCACTAGCTCGATTATCAAGTTACTCGAAACAGGCTTGACTCCTTTCGAGTTTCAGCATCTCTAGTATTTAATCAATAATTAAGCTCAAGCTTGATTAATATTTGACTGAATGCCTTCCGAGTCTAGTCAGTACACATTTTGACATATAAATAAACAGATAAAACACATCGATTTTTCCATTCTACATTGTACTTCCATATTCGGGCTTTTGACCTTGACTCGAGTCTCAGGCAAAAGCTCACCGAGCTAGCATGATCGAGGTTATTTCGACTTTGTCAATTCGAGCTTGACTTGAGTATCGAGCATTGCATATTTAAGTTAGAGGTTTCGATCTATTAAAAGAAAGAATATTCGAGTCGAATCGAGTATTGATTCAATCCAGCTATTCGGATCAAGTCAAGCACTGAGTGTCAAACGACTCGACTCAGTTCCCGGCGTTCGAGTCTTAAAAGTATTTTGACTTCGCTTGTTCAGATGCATGAACTTCAAAACTACGAAATACGCCTCGGTACAAGTCCCTGGTTTTTCACAGGTTTGACTTTGCCAACTAAGGACGACACTGTCGGCGGAGGGGCTGGCGACCGAATCTTTTCTCTTTCGCTAAAGCCACGGCCGCTAGTGAACAAACCACGACGGGAGAAGCTTCCCGTCGTCTTTCCTGAAGGCACATGCCCCCTCCTGAGATTCTCACCAAAACCCTGTTCAACATCCTATTCTTTTCTTTATCTGCACAGCGTGCGATTCCCTTTTCTTTTCGGGCAAACACTGTTGGTTGGGGGTACGGCCGATGACCCTCTGACTTGCTATTTCGCGGTAAATCTCATGAGCCGTGTAGATTCGGATCTTTAACCTTTGCAGGTGAACCCGATTCGACATGGTTTGTATGTAGTTAGTAACATTGGAATAGATGATCTCCAGTTTCCGAGTTAAAAGTCCTCCGGCGCCTTACTGATGAAGAGTTGAAGAGGATAAATTTTGGTGTTCAGTTAGATTTGTTTTTGGCGTTATTTTTGTTTTCGTATTTTTTACTTATTTTGGCTTGATCTCCATCAGAAAAATGGCTTAGTTTATGATATAACCTATGTTGTTTTCTATGTTGAGAGTGGGCAGTATAGTATAGTAGTACAGTCCTATCAGGCAGATTCTCTCTCTCTCTCTCTCTCTCTCTCTGAGTCATAAATGACAAACGAGTAAATCGCATCTTATGTAAAGTTGCACATCTCCACATCTTTGTCTTGAAACCATCAAACACCACCCACACGGACACAAAAAATATTATTTCTTTCTTCTCGGTTCGTGTGACTAATGTATATCGTTAAATTAGACAAGATCTCCATGAGATCTACATGAGATGATCGATATGACCAAAGTTTGCATGTGTCGGATGCACTCAAAATTTTCTCTGGACACAAATACGTCCTTTCCTTGACACCTTTTTCCCCATAAGAAGCTATAGCTAGCCATGTGATAATGTACTAATAAGGTACTCTCCACGAGCCCCATAATAGGTTAGTGAACGATTCCAACGATTCCTCTATGCAAATGGTATTATTAATGCCCAACCATATCTAATTAGTCTCGTGATGAAGATTCAACATATATCAAGTCATGGTCAATGTTGGTCTTCCTAAGAGCAGTACGACAGTATTGGTGTGTTCCCAAGACCTGGCTTTAGATCTGAGATCATTAAGGATGCTTTAAATCACTCGAGTTTTGATTTGATACTCAATCCCTAGAGATCCGTTCGATCTAATAATGGCTAGAATGATTATCAACATAAATGTGGGCTTTAGCATATCTTGATTTTCTCTCTCCGTTGTGTACCATTCTTGGAAGCCATGTGATGGTATTCGGGCAGAGTTCAAATTGAAATTGAGATATGGATACGAGAATATCCCAGGGGGCGGTACCCATTTCCCGCCCCATTTGAACTGTCCCAAAGCCAGAAAAATTCATGGTATGGAGAGACGGGCAGGCATGGATCCAAGGGACAGTATCCTCAAATTAATGTATGCAGTCGCTGCAAATCTTCGCCATTGCATGGTCGCATGTAAATGAATGTCGAAAATACATTAATGCAAAACGTACATATAAGAGGTCAAAAGAAGACAGCTGGTGACTCCCTTGAGAGCATCTTCTGGATTGGAGCTTTCTTCACGGGAAAGATATGACAAGGAAATGTATCTTTTGTTCCATTCGTGGGTCGTGTCTCCTATCTGAAAAGCCTTCCATCCTATGCTATGAATTTAGGTTTGCTCCCCCCCGTGAGCTCACTCACAGCTCATTCATCACCTGGATTTTTCCACTTTCAAATTGGGGGTTGTTTGTCATCTAGTCCCTTTTTATTCTATTTTCTTTGTATTTTGCTGGTATTGTCATCCTAATACTTACATTGATGCTTATGTGATGTTGCTGTCATTGTGAATGGGCTTTAAAACAATTCGTGTGCATTTTTTTAATTTTGGTTGAAATACTAAGTCCTTGGATTTCAGGGCTGCCCCACGACATGGTCGACGGAGCTATGACATGGGCACCGTCACCACCTCTCTCAACCTCTTCCTTCACGATGGCGACGGGAGAGGGTCACATGATCATCTCCGACCATTAGTTTAAGGGATAATAATACAAATGGTCCTTGAACTTTGGCTCGATATACAATGAGGTCCATGAACTTTTAACTTGTTCAATATGATGCTCGAACTTTAATCCAATGTGTAATGTAATTCCTCAACTTTCAATTTATTCAATATAATCCATTAAATTTTGATGCACGTTCAATTTTGTCTCTAAATTATATGAAAATATTCAATGTTGTCCATATATTAATTCAAGTTCATGGACAATATTTAATATTTTTATATAATTTAAGAACTATATTAAATTTGAACCAAAAATTTAAAGGCCACATTGCACATTGGATTATATTTCAGGGACTATGTAGAATAAATTAAAATTTCATAGACCATATTGCACAATGGGTCAAAGTTCATTGATCATTTATATAATTATAAAAAAAATTCAAAAAAATATTAGAATATCATTAAAAGTTGTTTACGTTAGCACCGTCGGTGCCTCGTAAAACAACCAACGTCTACGTTGGTGATTTCCGATCAAAATTGATTGGATGAATAGAATTGACGAATTGTCAAAATATTCAAAACTAAATTTGTAAAAAAAAAAAATGTTTATGACTGAATTAGCATAATTACAGTAAGATTAGAACTTTTTTTGGTAATTTTCCCGATGCCATTGTCATCATAAATGGGCTTCTAAATAAATCAAGTACCTTTTGTTTTGGTTGAAATATCAAGTCCCTAGATCTTGGGGCCGCCCCATCAACACAACTGATGGAGCTATGGCACGGGCGTCATTGCTGCCTCTCTCAAGCTCTTCCTTCGCGACATTAGCAAGAGAGGGTGACATGACCATCTCCGACCATTAGTATAAGGGATAGTCACAAATGATCCTTGAAGCATGAACTTTTAATTTATTCAATATAGCTATTAAATTTTAACCCAAAGTGCAATGTGATTCATGAATTTTTAATTTATTTAATATGATCATTAAAATTTTGGTACGTGTTCAATTTAGGCCCGAATCATATGAAAATGTTTATCGTTGTCCATCCATTAATTCAAGTTCAAGAACAATATTAAACATTTTCACATAATTTATAGGCTAAATTATAGTTTAGAAATTATATTAAACAAATAAAAAACTTATAGACCACACCGTAGATTGGATCAAAGTTCATTGATCATTTTTAATTACTCATTTTTCATAAAACGAACTAACCCATAATTCTCTATCCTTTCCCCTTGTACGGTTTAATTAGGAACCGGACTTTTTGTCGGAGCGTTATTAAGCTTGATTCCGAATGCCATTACCTACATTCCCTTTAGCATTTCAGACACTATTATTCCGAAAAACCCTAGGCATTAACGGATGATCAGAATGCTCTGCCGAATCTCTTCGTAATTGATTAGACTGTTGAAGTTCCATTTATGCCAGAACGCAGCATGAACGTGACATGCAGTTCTTGTCCCGTACCGTCCGGGCAGAATTCCAGATGTCGTGACAAATCTGATTGGTGAAAACCTCTCCGGGAAGCTGCGCGCTTTTGATCAGGAAATCATTCAGGTGGAACTCGGAGTTTTGACTCTCTGCCGTTCACTCACTCCCTCGCTCAACTCAGCCATCGATCGTCCCTGGCCCCGGCCTCGAAGACGATGCTGCATGGAGATGGTGAATTCTGGCTACCGGAGTCAGAGGCTGTCGGGGCCGTGAAGGGGAAACCCCCCGGAAACCGATGGCGCGCACGAGGCCGGCGGAATCGAGGCCCGACGCACGCACCCGCATGTTCCCCACGTGTCTCGCGCGGACACGTACCCGCGCAGCCCAGCCACCCCCCAGCATCGATCTCGATATCCCAAGAAGAAGGAGAACGCGAAACCAACCCGATATCCTGTCGTGGAACCTAGCGAGGCAGCTGTTATCTCCCGTTTTGGTGCTGGATCTAGTGTTAGTGGAGGAAGACTATTCGCATAGCCACGATCTCGATTGGCTTGTACGATAAGTTAGGTGTGGTAGTTGCATGCAGTAGCATAGAGAGTGCCTACGAAACACATGTAGTAGCACCTAGTTACTAACCATTAAATTTTGTTGGAACTAGCGGTATCGTTTTGAAAAAAAAACAAAAAGTCGACAATTTAATACAAAAGTAAAAACAATCAAGTTGAATATTATTTGATTCAAGTGGGAATCTGAGTCTGAATAACAGTGATATGATGATGTTCATCAGTGTGCAAATGTTAGAGTTTGAATATTTATAATGATATGATGATATTCGTTGGTATGTAAAAGTCTATCAAAAATAATTTACAAGAGATTAGAGATAGAAGAAATTGCATATAGAATATATATAGTGGTTCGGCTTTAAGTAATTTTACATCCACTCTTTTATGTTAATAGCATATTGGTTGGATTTCACTAGCCAATCAATAAGAGATTACAAAAGGAAGTGATTGGTCTCACAATATCACACGGTCACTTTTTTAATGCCTCAAGGATTACAATAGGGCAAGTATGTAAGATGAAATTCTCTTGAACTTTGGAATTTTTTATTCCGGACCTCTCTTTACTCTTCAACATTTTGGTCTCCTTCTATACTCATTCACTTCCAATCTATCCTTTGGATGTCTTCAGAGGATACTCTCCAATCAACCCACTGCACAAGATGCAAAAGAAAGATTAAGTTGCTGTTAAGAGATAATACTGGAATCCCCATTGATTTGGTCGTTCATTCAAGCAAATCTTCATTTGCCATAAGTAGAGTTCTTCAATTAAGGAAAGTAGCTTACCTTTGAAATGATTGTCAATCAATCAAATGTCTTGCGTAAGGATTTCGTTGCAAGACAATCTTCAAGATTGAAGATCAATCAATGTTTTCTCTATTGGAAATCCAAGTCAAGTCCTTAACTATAATGATGTAAATAGTGGGATTTGTGTTTGAACATATAATTAGAAATACATTCAGCTTTAGCAACAGGATCCGAAGTAATCAAATGCATTGATGATACCGGCGTGTAAATTTTTTTGATATCCATATTGTTGATGTGATGATATCCAACTCCAGTCATATGATGATATCCAACTCTAATTGCCCGGTGATATTCAAGTGTATTGGCAATCTTGGTTCTACCTTGCCTTTCACTTATCTAGGGTACGTTCACCTATCCAAGGTATTTCTAGGCTTTACCGAACTCCCAATTCTAGGCTTGTTCACCTTCTACTCCGATACCTCTAGCTTGTAGACACTTATATGTCTAGTGCCTAGTTCACCATTGATAGAAAACTCATGACCTTTAGACGTTCCCATTTGAATATTATAAGCATAATGACTTGCGCATCTTTCACCTGATTACTTAAACATTAAATGTGTTAGCAGATTTTCATTATTTTGTCGTCTTCAAAACATTAAGGGATTTTCCCAACAAATTTAAATTTGATAATCTTTGGTATAGGCATATAAAGTTATTTAGTTAAGCTAATACATGTATCAACAAGTCTTAGGCCGTCAATTAGGGTTTGTGTGTTTGAAGAAGAAGTGTTTTTCTAGGAAATTGTCTTCCGACTTTTTGGTTTTTAGATGACGAAAAGCTAACCGATCTATGGAAAACGCTTTCCATAAACTAAAAACAACAAACTTAAATTGAAGGGAAAATGGCTTTCCCTAAAATTACCAAACATATAAAACTAAACATTTTTCTTGAAAATGATTTTTTATGAAAAATATCTTTTTTTTTTGTCACGAAGTTTCCACCGAGACAAATGCACCCTCAATCAATCTTTGTGCATCTTTTCATCAAAATAGTGTTACACAAAGGGGTCATTGCGAACAAGTCTCCTCGAGATGCTTGTAAGCATATTAACCGAGAAGTTTCGACGTTGAAACGCTCATCATGCGTTTAGTGCATCGAAATTTAGTGCATCGAAACCGCATTTGCAATTACTCCTGGAGTTACGATTCGCAGATCGATAAGAGTACGGCAATTCCGTGGTTGGGCCTTTTTTTTTTAACCTTAAAATCTGCTCTGAATCATCCAACTGGGGACAAGGACAGGACACTCGCAACAACCTGTACCGCCGTACAAATGACTTTGATTCGTGGAAGAAGTTTCTCCTCGATACGTACGTGGGTGACTCGTTCTTGACTCGGTCCACGCGGATCGTACGGACCCTCGAGATACTTTTAGGCATCGCTTGCTCCATCTTCGTTTCCCCAAAAATTAATTACCGCAATGGTAGTTCATCCATCATATCTAGAACTAGAACAGCGTGAAACGAAAACTAGTTCGCATCAGTTTGCTCGGATGTCATTAGATTCGAAGAAGAACAGAAACCCACTCCAGGCAAATCCTTAACATGGGAATTTAGCACGTCCAACGTCACAGTGAAAACCAAGACCTAAATGCTGAAGTTCCCTTTGAAAAAGAAAGGTGAACCGCAACGGAACATCACCCCACCAAGCACTGGCGTGGCGGGCACCATGCAAAGTACGCGGACAATGCTGCACGAGTGATGTAAAATCAATCATCCTGATTGCGGACGAAGATGATTGATTGATCCTCACTAGATCTGACGAAAAAGAAAGAAGAGAGTTCGGGTTCATTGATTGGGAGTCGAGCTGCCTGTCGGTGGGCTGGGACGGGAAAACATGGAAAATCCAGGCTCTGACCACACGTCCACATCAATGTCGTCTCTCTCTCTCTCTCTCTCTCTGTGTCGGTATTCATGCATCTGTAGATATCAATCTCCAGCTCCAGATCTCAACTTGCAGTCTTAAGTCTTCACCGCCTGAGCAGAAAGAAAATAAAGCCGACGGGAGCGATGCGATGGGAGAGGAAAAGCTCACGCGGGTTTCCCCCGGGAGACAGGATCTTATCGCGATCTTAATGCCCATATTGCTCAGGGACGAAAAAAGGCTCTTGACCTAGACCGCGGCAGCATCCGTGAGTCCCGCTCGCTGGATCCGGGCCCTCCGCCGCCGTGGGGCCCCGCGCGGCTGAGCGGCTGAGATTGAGTAGGATCGTGAAGGCGTCTGGTGCGAGAATTGATGTCTCGATATTCAGGGAGAAGAGGGCACACGTGTGCGTTGCATGGGAGTAATGGCGTGGGGACACGGAGTGATGGGTGGTCCGTGCGAGTGAACTTAAATGCGTGGATTTTTCCATTTATTTTTTATGATCATTTTTATTTTTATTTTTATTATATATATTATTTTCGATGAGAGGGATGTATGAGCAGATGGACGTACGTACGCTTTTGCTTTTATCTTAGTCGGTTGAATTTACCTGCGTTGCAGCGAAGCTAGCCCTCGTGACCCGAATTGCAGAGGGAAAATGACAAAGATATGTGCAATTTAATCTCCGAACCTTTAATTTTTTCAATGTAGTCTCTGAATTTTAGCCTGTGTGTGATGTGATTTATGAATTTTAACTTAATGTGTAATATGATTAATGAACTTTTAATTTATTCGATATAATTTTTAGACTATTTATAGCTATTTAATTTAGTCAAGTACCATATAATAATATTTAATATTGTCCCCTTAACTTGAATTAATAAAAGGATCATATGAAATATTTTCATATATTGTATGAATTAGATTGAGCATTACCAAAATTTGGAGATCACATTGCACATTTGATGAAAATTCGATGACTATTTATGTAATTATCCAATTGCAAAGTATACTTTTGTGACTAAGGTAAATGAAGTCTAATCTGTGTCTTGAGCAAGCTTGCATGAATGGAGTGGCTTATAAGAAACGCCGGTCCTACAATTTTTACGATTAAGCAGTTCTTGAGTCGGCAGTTGCGCACCTCAATCGATCCATTTCCTTGGACGATCTTAAGGGTGCTCCCCCAAGTTGGTCTAGTGCGTTCAAGATTTTATTTTTGGAGTGCTCTCAACAAGACTTAAATCAAAGATCACTAGGAGCGGATCGAATCCTCTTGGTGCCCGAGTCGACGCATGTTTGCTTTTGGCAAATCACCTAGATTTCACCTCAAGGTCTAGATGGCTTTTTTTTCTTTTTTCAATTATTATTGATTTCCACCAGGCTTTTCTAAGGTAGCTATGATCACCTGTTTGACGAAGCCTGTCGGGAACGTGGCGCTGACTGGAGTCCACGGATCGAGGGAGATAGAGGGAAAGACCGATGAGGAACCCGATTCTCTGACAAGAAAACACACATGAAAAGAAAATACAACATTTCTTTAGATTATAGAAGCCTTCCCTCCTTTTTCTTTGTTTCTACCATATTTTTTTCAGGCATCCGATGTCCGAGAACATTGATTTCCCAAAAGAGAAAAAACCATTAATTAAACTCTTCAATGAAAATTAGTGTAATTATATATCTTAATCAGCTCAATTTAGACTATCTCTCGTGTGTGTGTGTATGATTAGATATAGAACTTTTCCTCTGCATTATAATAATTAGAAGTAGTGCTATGCGTTGAATGTGCAAACAGACATGTTTTCCTCAATTTTGATTTAGTAAATTAAAGTAGCTCTCCATTTCTTTGCCTTTTGTTTTCAATATTAGTATAGTCGTATTTAACATGTGGGGAAAAGTACAAGGGGAGTCAAATTTAGACTATCTCTCGTGTGTGTATAATTAGATAGAGAACTTCTGCTCTACATTATAATAATTAAAAAGTAGCGCTATCGCGTTGAATGTGCAAACAAACATGTTTTCCTCAATTTTGATTTAGTACATTAAAGTAGCTCTCCATTTCTTTGCCTTTTGTTTTCAATATTAGTATAGTCGCATGTGGGGGAAAGTATAAGGGGAGTCAATTTATGCAAATTTTGTAGGATTACTACTTAGGCTAAGAAGTTGGTGAATAAAAGAAAATAACTTTGTCCAAATTGATTCTCAACAAACAAAATTAAAATAATGCAGCTATTCCATTGTTAAAGTTCAAATTCTTCGATTCATTCTCAATTTTTTTTTTTACCATACAAAAGTTACCAAATTCCATTGTTAATTGACCATCCTCTTGTCTACTTGCCTTTATTCATTAACTCATTTGCATTGATTCTCACTCAATTCCACCTCCTTCCATTCTAATGAAATTATACTAATGCAGAACTCATTCCAATTAACCAAAAAGCATCGAGATAAAAAAATGAGGCGTCAACTTTTGATTCAACAAGTTGAAATATTATCTCACATCAATTGACAATGAGTCTTACATGCTCTTTATATATATATATATGTAGTTTCCCTCCACCTAATAACTTAAGATTTTGAGTTAAACTTCTTAACATGGTTTGAAAATAAGTGCTATCACGTGTAAGCCAGAGTGTTAGAATATTTAAATATTCAACAACACCTTTACCTAATAACATCACTTGTGTTTTGGTTGAATTTACAAAAAAAAATTAGCCATATGATGCACCCGTGATGCGTGTGCAAAAGGGCATAACTTCATTTTGCATACAAAAACTTACGTCTTTTACAGAATGACAAGGAATTTCATAAATAAAACATTCGCGTGAAGGAAATACTATAAAGACTGTAAAACGAGGGACTTGAACAGGAGCGACGCACCTCTTCTTGAACGAAGGTCAGTTGACCCAACTTTTTATCTTTATACAAATTTGACCTTTTTATTTTAATGGTTTGGACTATATTAAACCTTTGACAATACAATGCGTGTAACTTAGCTTGCCAAGCACTCAACCCATCTCATTATTCTTTTTTAATTCAAGTTTGGGCGGTTCAAATGTTGAATTTAAGCAAACTTGAGCATAATTGATTTAATTCTTAAATCACTCGCAAGCCTAATTAAATAACTTTATCATTTATATTTAGATAGGTGAATGTAACTCCAATATAAGAAGCAGGAATTCGATATAGTTCATTTTTTGTGCTTAGGAAATGGAACTCGAGCTCTATATCATTTGACCGGTAAATAGAGAGAGAGAGAGAGAGAGAGAGAGCCAAGTGCAAGATTTAAATTATTGTATGGAGCATAGAATTTAAGAAATTTAAATGTAATCTATGGATTTGTTTATTTTGAGAAAAATAAATAATATAAAAAATATTTTTCTGAAAATAATTGCTTACATCCCTAGTTGAGAGAGAGAGAGCCAAGTGCAAGATTTAAATTATTGTATGGAGCATAGCTCGAATTTAAGAAATTTAAATGTAATCTATGGATTTGTTTATTTTGAGAAAAATAAATAATATAAAAAATATTTTTCTGAAAATAATTGCTTACATCCCTAGTTGACCCCACTAAATTTTGTACCTCGAATTACGAGATTGGCCTCCACATTACTTAAAATGCACGAACGCATATGTTTAAACATCCAAGTACTCTTCTTTTTTGACATGTTTTCAAGAGCATGCTAAAAAGCATTAAAGATGGAGATCCTTGAGTGGTCTTGTTAGTCACTTGACTTGAGCTTCAATTAACGCATTTGAGGTCAATTTTAAGCGTGAAAGAAAAAAATAAAAAGAGGATTTAGTTAAGGCCAAGATTCGAGTTGAGACATTGTCATTCAAGCCGAGCCCCAAGCTACAGCTATTTTTACTATTGAAGTGCTTCCAACAATATATTACTAGCGCTCTCAAAAACATTCATCGAGAACTATCGACTATAGTACTTAATATATGATTTAAATGTATTGGACACATTCAAAGAGCCCGTTATTATTTATTTTCCTACTTCTATCCCACCTAGAGCAGTACAATTGAAAATATTCTTTTTGGAATCTAAAAAAAAAAAAGTCCAACTAAGGAACAAGAAATGATCCAAATTACATGCTATGTAAATTAGATTTATCTAGTCGGTCTCAGGGAATATCTGCAACTATAATCACTTATATGAGCAATTTTCTTCCTTTGAATTTTCTTGAATAAAAAAAAAGAAAAAGAAAAGACTTCTCTCTCCATCGCATCATTGTTGTACATAGTCTGTTTTACTATATATATATAAAATAGGACAATATGATTATTTGTAGTTAGATTGAGATATCGAGAGATTTTTCTCTGAATTTTTCATTTTCGTGGAAAAATCTTGAATTTTGCATGGACAAAAGAAGAGTCTTTTCAATAAGTTGAATGCATGTAATGTTCAAAATTTAATTTCATTATATGATATATTATTACATAAATTTTATCGTCACTTTATGACTAAACCTAAATAAAGAGAGGTCTGGATGCTTAGTTCTGCCATAAAATCTCATGGCACGTGGAATCCTTTATGAGCATTAAAAACTATCAAAACGTGACATTAATACAAAATTAGGGATCGAATCAGGGTCATGAAACAGGAAAGATTGCATTAGCTCTAAGAATGGGATGCGATGAGACAAGAAATGATATCAAATCTCTAATCCACCGTGAAGAAATCTATTCGCCCTAATCATTAACAATTTATAAAGAAGAAAAAATCATTTTTCCGTACGATACATTCACATGATGCGAATAAAATATATGAATTATTACTGTGTATAGTATAGTTAATTTTACTGTGTATATGTCGTGGATTGCGATAAGTTTTAGAAAATTTACCAGCCTCGTAAATATTAGACATCATCAATTATACTACCTATGAAACATTATAGTACGAATAAATATTATTTTATAGATGGAGATATAAATTGTTGGGGAAATTTAAGCGTTTATTAGAAAAGGAAAAGCCTCATGCGTTGGATTGGCATTTATCTTTGAGCAATAATAAAGAGGACACAAATTTAGGAAAGAATTTCTCTACCAATGCACGTAACTTGAATGGTATGTAACGGATTCAGATATTTATATTTAAATTAAAGTTTCATAGGGTTATTATTAAACTTCTCTAGGAAGAAAAGAGGCTTTAATTAATGGATATCCACATTAAATGCATTTTAAGTCAGTTTTAGTATAATATAAGGTTCCATTTATTTTTCATAAAATGAATCATTTCAAAAATATTTTCTTAAAAATGGTCGCATATATCGGTTGAAATAAATAGTTAATGAAATTATTTTCGTTATTGACAATGATTTACATCTAGATATTTTTATGAACAGTGAAAAATTTTTGAATCATTAATTTTTATAAGCAATACAAGCGATTATTTTTAGAAAAAAATATTGTAAATTATTTATTTTTCGAAAAATAAACGAAGTCTAAGTTCTCTATTTTATAACTGCTAGACATTACCGATTATACTATAGATAAAGAAATCAGAGCAAAACTACATATTTCTCTATAGATTGAGATAATGGATGACCCTTTTCTATTTTTTCCTTTGTTTGAAGAAAATATATATAATCATTTGAGAAAGAAAAATGAGTCTTCCATTGCATTGGTGTTTATCTTAAAAAGAAAACAAGAAGAAAAAGTGTGTAATTACAGAAAAATTTCTCGAATAACCAAATATAATAAATATTCTATACGATGCATTTAAATGTGCATGTCTAAGGCAAAGTCGTTGCATATTGATCCTTTAGTTCTCAATATAACGTTATAAAAAATTCAAGTATTATTATTTCTTAATCTAGAAAAACAAGTATAGAAGCCCAATTGTTCGAAGGTGCGTGAAACAACCAATAAATCTTCTAAATCTCGCAAATCCAGCCTGCGATCTACAGTTTTTATGATCTATTTGCAAGATTCGATCTAATAAATCCAGCTCCCGAGTTGGAAATCCCCTAACTTTTTAGGAATAGCTATATTTCTGCACCCGTGATGGGTTTATACGTACTATATATAAAAATTAGTCAAATCAGATTTCTTTTTTTTTTGGGGGAGGGGGACGTAGGTTAAATCCGTTTTTTTTTTTTTTATTTTTGGTGGGGGACGGGGAGTTAAAGTGAAATCTGAACGAACAGTGAAAAATAACGAGAAAGAAAGATCCCATTTGTGCAGTACGTCTCAAAAAAAAAAAAAAAACAAAGAAATAAAACCGACGACATAGGGGAGGAAAGAGAGAGAGGTAGGTCATATATATATATACACATACATACACACACAACCACCCACCACCACCACCACCACCACCACCACCACTCTCCTCCCTTCTCCTTTTCTTTAACCCTCAGATCAACCACCACTCACTCCCTCACTCACACAACATCAACATCTTCCTCTGCACGGTTACAGTGCTCCTCCCCCTTCCTCCAAAACCCCCGGTGAGCTCCGGCGAGAGAGAACTGCTCAGAGAAGCAGCAGATCCCGCGCCATTAATGCCCTCCCTCCTCCTCTGCGTGACCCCGCCCTCTTCACGCAACGACGTTGCTGCCCTCTTCCTTGAATAACCCCCCACCCTTCACGCGCAAGGAGAGAACTTTGAGGATGGAGCTGAGTAAGGTCACCCTGGAGATCTTCACCAAGCTCGAGCAGAAGTGGCTCTCCCACTGCTGCGAGCCCCCCCGGCGCACCCGCCTCCTCTGCATTGACGGCGGCGGCACCTCCTGCGCCGTCGCCGGCGCCGCCCTCGTCCGCCTCGAGGACCAGATCCGCCTCCGCACCGGCGACCCCACCGCCTCCCTCTCCGACTCCTTCGACCTCCTCGCTGGCACCGGCCTCGGGGGCGTCCTCGCCGCCATGCTCGCCGCCGGCGACGCCTCCGGCCGCCCGCTCTACTCCGCCCGCGAGGCCGTCGAGGTCCTCGCCGCCCGGGGCCCCGAGATGTTCCGGCCCGGGGGGATCCTCCGCCGGCGACGGCGGAGGTTCTCCGGGAGGAGCATGGATAAGGTGCTGAAGGAGCTGTTCACGCGGGAGGACGGGAGGTGCCTGACCCTGAAGGACGCGCGCAAGCCCCTGCTGATCCCGTGCTTCGACCTCAACAGTTCCGCCCCGTTCGTGTTCTCCCGCGCCGACGCGACCGACTCGCCGAGCTTCGACTTCGAGCTCTGGAAGGCCTGCCGGGCTACATTGGCGACGCCGGGGAACTTCAAGCCGTTCGCGCTGGCGTCCGTCGACGGGAAGACCTGCTGCGCGGCCGTCGACGGCGGCCTGGTGATGAACAACCCGACCGCCGCCGCCGTCACGCACGTGCTCCACAACAAGGGGGACTTCCCGTCGGTGAACGGCGTGGAGGACCTGCTGGTGCTGTCCCTGGGCAACGGATCGGCCGCCGGGAAGGCCCGCCGCGCGACGGCGTGTGCTCGACGTCGGACGTGGTGGGCATCGCGCTGGACGGAGTGTCGGAGGCGGTGGACCAGATGCTGGGGAACGCCTTCTGTTGGAACCGAGCAGACTACGTCAGGATTCAGGTACTAAAAATTAAATAAAATAAATGAAAACCCATTTTTTCACTTAATCCATTTTCTCTTGTGAAAAATCGTCTTAATGTTTATAATTTATCAAGAATTAATATATTGAAATTGACGATATCTCATTATTGACATGCCGCAGGCGAGTGGGGTGGGGAGAGAATGGCGGAAAGGGGAGGAGGAGGAGGTGCTGGCGGAGAGGGGGTGGAGTCGCTGCCGTTCGGCGGGAAGCGGCTGCTGACGGAGACGAACGGGCAGCGCCTCGACGGCTTCGTGCAACGGCTCGTCGCCGCCGCCTCGGGGAGGAGTAGCTTGCCGCCGAGCCCCTGCAAGGACTCGCATCCCGCCGTTAGCCCCCTCGTTAACGGCCGTTGACTAAGCTCTCTCTTTAAATTTTTTTTTTTTACCTTTTTTCCTTGCCTTAGTCTCCTTTTTTTTTTTTTTTTTTTGGGGGGGGTAGTTTTCCCACTTTGTTGTAACTTTGTGTAACGAGCCTCAGCTTGACTTGGCCTTTGCCTTTTCCAATGGCTTTTTAGATTTAGGTGGGAGCCAATTAGCCTGAGATGCGTCCCTCTCAATGTGTATGTTGCGAGAAGAAAAATGAAGTTTCTTTAGCTGCTTTTGGTAGTTTTAGTTGGTACATTACATTACTCACCAGAGAAAAAGATGCCATTGAGCACGACAACATTGCTAGTGATAATTAGACACGACACGAATTTTACCCAAATCCTCGATTTCAATCGGGTCGATCCCCGTAAAAGTAAAAGCTAAATCGATGAATGGGGCAGGTCGCCATGGAATCGGCATTGAGCTTCTCCATTATCTTCAATTAGTTCGTCCGGCGAATGACACAGCTCCGGGCTCTATTCATTGAATGTAAACCCCCGATTAAGATCAAGCATGAATCTCCATTGACCATCATTGAATGCGCACGGATTTCACTGTGAGATCTCAGGGCTGACGACGTACCCCAAGTTGTACCGAAAATGACTAAAAAAAAGGGGTCGCACATTAACTATTCCCGACCTCCATCGGCCCTGAATTTACCCCTCCCCGCAAGAATGGACAACCTGAGATCTGACCACCAACAGCTGTCTCTTTTTCTATACAAACCACACAACACGAAATACGAAAACCGAGAAAGAACCTTGGAGCCTAGCTAAAAACTCGTTGAACCCGCCATATGAAAACCCCAATAGGAAGAAGTACAGAAAAGGGTGCATGAAAGCCTGAGGGATATCGGGTAAAATTAGGGAGTCGATTTGCGCGAATACAGCGAGGCAGAACCAGCTTCCACTCCCGTAGAATTACTCCTTTTCACAAGGATAGAAAGCCAGGGAAGCAGAAAGAGGCCCCCCTCCCCAATTTGCTCCCTCTTGAATTTGCCCTTTTGTCCTCTTCCGGTAGGTACCCGAAGGAAGACCGTACTTTGTCCGCTCTACATGCGATCGTGTCGACGCGAGCGATCGAGGGAGAGGAGTGTATAGTATTGAAATCGAGGCTGTTTTCGGGGGGATGCGTTCTCTCGCCTTTATAAATTTAGGGTTTTTGTCCTAACCTTTTTCGTGGGGCTGGGCGTGGGGGGAGATGAGATGGCATGGGATGGGGATAACTTTTTATTGAGTTAGGAAGAGAGCGATGTACGCAAAAGGGCCAGCCCCCACCTACATTTAAGTTCGGAGCTGGGGCGATGAGGACATGGGGTAGGACAAGATTTACGGCTTAAAGTAAGGGTTGTTTTCGTTTTGCCATGTTGAGTCGGGACCAGGACCTTTGCCCAGTCGGCTGATGGTGTACTATGCCGTCGGCGTCGCGTAATAATACACCAATTCCCTTTTTGGTGCAACCCTTTGCCCGAACGGATCGATCGGTCAAGTGAGAGCTCGTCGATCTTATGGAAACCGCCGGTCAGACGCTTCTTGGTCTTCACTTAAATTAGTTGTTAGGAGGTTTCCTGGGCTGTGCGGTGGGTATGTTCCTCGTACCTTCTTGAGAGCGATTTTTTCATTTGTTTGAAGTAGATCCAATAGTTAACAAACACCTTTACAGATTATCTCCTCAAGATAATAGTAACTTCATTTTATAGTGTCATCTGCCAGCTTTTAGTCGAAACCCCTAGAGAATATGAGCAAAAGGTTGAAATCGTATATGATACGAGATGTTTTGCACATGGGCAAGACGTTATAGGTGTAACAGTTACATGAATTGAAAGTTACAGGATGAAATTGCATGTTAGGGGGAGAAGTCGTGCGATGGGATGTGCACGCTTTGTCCTTACATGGATCTATACGTCATTAGGAATATTAAGATATCTACAAGAGAAGAAGTGGCATGATAAACAATTTATTGCCTATTAGACAAAATTATCATGATCTCTGC
This sequence comes from Eucalyptus microcorys, assembly GCA_014182515.1. Classification (NCBI taxonomy): domain Eukaryota; kingdom Viridiplantae; phylum Streptophyta; class Magnoliopsida; order Myrtales; family Myrtaceae; genus Eucalyptus; species Eucalyptus microcorys. Next base: position 12,780,757 of record CM024569.1, read on the forward strand.
TCTCTTGAGTTTGGTATTGGCTCTCTTATTAGGTTACATAAACTGAGAATATGTTGTAGAGATTGGAGATTTGTGTGGAGGATTGATTCAAGAAATAGCATGCCTAGGGTTTGTGGAGAATACATTGAACGATGATGTGTAATGGATGTGAACATCGATCGACATTGAGATCATTACCTGTTCATATTATGCAAGGACAGGACGTCTTATGGGGCGCATGAATCTCCTGGACGACTGCATAATCATACCCTGCGAGAAGAATTCTGAGAAAGCTCGAGCGAAATTAATTCGATCGTGCCCTCTCCAACTCGAACGGATGAGTCGAAGAACGTTGTGAAGACTCGCACCTAATGATGTGCTGTCTCGCCAAGTCGCTAGGCTTGTGATCACGAATAATTGGGTGTTCAAGACTCTTTTTGAGCATTCAAGTTAATCGATCCCGGATGAATGTGACAATATGTCTTTTAGATAACATATTCACCGGGGCCACATGCGATATGATGCCAAGGGAAGGCGCAAGTTTTCTTTTTCCTGGTTGGAAAGGCGCAAGTTCGCAATGCACAATGGGACTCATTCATGTCGACGTATCGTACTTACTTCTAATATGTATTGGCTCATGGTAACACTGAAACAAGTCAAATGATTTGGCTAACAATCACATATCCTCGCATGTCTATATAAACATCAATCATACCATGACATGTTACGTTCTTTTTTTTTCTTCTTACATTTATGTCTAGTTTCATCTCATACAAACGAATTTATATTCAGGATTGCCAACCCTACCACAAAAAGGCCCTCATATGGTGTCTTCAAGTATCATAACCTTAAGATGGAAAATATGAATAGATTCAGTTGGTATCGATAACTTAGGTGGTATTGGCAACTGGGAAAATGAACTTCGATTTCAATCACCCAATGCATTGAACCTCTACATTTTTTTTTCAATTGACGCACTTTGACTAGAATATAATTGACTTTCTAGCCAAATGCTAACATGGCATCACTTTTAAAAAGTTTAGCGACCTCATTGCAAGTATAGCCTAAAAGCTAGAGTGTGATGTTCATTGGAGCGAGTCAATGCAATTTACCTTTATATTAATATTAATATATATGTATCTTGTAATGAAATACTTCTAAAGTATTTGGAATATTTAACCGAAGGAACACCTTCCCAAGTTACCATACGCTTGGTGTCATAGTGTAATTCAATGGTCCTCACTAAAGGTTCATTGAGCTTGCAAGATCTCAATCATCAAAATCGTTCATGAATGAAGATCTACCCACGTACTTAATCAACAAGAAGGATACAAGATATAGACAAGAGAAGCAAAGTCGAGATGTTGCACCAAGAGATTTCCATATTTTTGCTTAATGATACCATGCCAAAATGAAACATAAGAAAACCTCACTATCCTATAGTCAAACTCGACCCGACATAAGCTATAAGGGGACATGAGATGATGTATGTGAATTGACATACTTTCATTCAATAAAAAAAAGTGTGGGATGGGCTGATCAACTTTGGGAATACCTAAGGCATGACGATCAAAGCTTCATGTCCACCTTGACTTTTTAGCCACCTTGACTTTTTAGAGACTTTGAAAATTCTAAATATCCAATTATTCATAGAAATAGGATAAGATGCCTCTTCGCGCCACTTGTTAAATAACTAAACGAGTAAATATTATTCTCATCAGATGCATTAATTATTTTACTAAGATATGTAATTAATGCCTTAAAAACGAAATTTTTCTATAAAATATATATACCAAGGGTCCATGAAATACCGGTCAAAAGGAGGCGGCTAATAGGACGGAGGGAGGCGTGGAGACTCCGAAATTGGCGGCTCGAGAGTCGGCTAAAACGGCTCGCAATCGGGGCGCAGCCGAACCGAACCCGACAAAATATCAGTTTGATTTCGGACCTTGGCCCACCGCATTAAATTTAATCCTCCCTCCTTTGTATTTAATTACTTCTTTTTTCTTGTGGTTTTATTTTATTCTATTTCTTCCCAATATTTTATTCTATTTAATGCATGCATTAAAGAGGAAATTCCATACGTGGCTCTATGCGCCTATTTTCTTTTTTTTTTTATACTTAGTTGTCATGCCTACATTTATCTAGAAAAAATATTAAAGGGTGCCTTCCAGGCAGTTCTAATGGGCCTTGGGAAAATAAAGTTTTATTATCTGCGGTGAGTAATTTATTAGAAATGTAAATTTTTTTTCTCATTTTTAAATTGCCTCGAAAAGTATCGTTTTCACTTTTTGCTGAAAGTGCCCTTAGATTGCTTAATGCTTTGTACATAAACCCAATTATGAGTCTTGCCGGGAAAGATTTCAAGTTTTTTACTCGTATGGTACTTGAGAGAAGTTTTTGTTTGAAGCTAGGCATCCATAAAATGTCTGTCTTTTTATTCAATGACAAGACAGACGAGGTGACTGGTGAGGGCGACGTGCTCAATATTTGGTATAATTCTTAATGATCCATAATATCTCAAATGAAATTTTGCACTTCAATTCAAAAAATGAGATATTGCAAAGTTCCGTTATCTCGTTTGCAAATTTATTCCAGCGTTTACCATTGTCGTCGTACATACATGTTAGGTACCCCCACCTTAACATTATAGACGCATTTTGCATTGTAATCAACTAAAGTTCTCCAACAAGAAAGGAAATGAAGGAATTCGAAGAGAGACTCTATTTTCAAGATGCTAAAATGATGCCTTCAATTCTTTTGCTTTTTATCTCCTCTCGAAATACTAATATTATGTGTACAATATTCTTACTTGTAAGTGTTTTTTTCAGAGTATTGTCTATATAATATTATTGTGCAACATATTCTTTCACTACTACTATTGTTAATGCCAAGTTCTTTTTTTTTTTTTTATAAATAATTCAGGAACTCGCACATGGACGCCCGATAATTTGATGGTCCACAAAATATCCAAAATCTCATAATCCGGTTACATTCGAACCTTTGGTTCACAGCCCATTCCCCAAAATTTTCCTTTTCCATAAGTTAACTGCATGCAACTCCTGATTTTCTTGCTTATCAAAGAGAAACAATCTCGCCAAATTTCTCCCAGCCAAAAGAAGCAACAAAAAGGCAAAATTTCTAGTTTTCCCAGGCAGTAATGCATACGGTCCTTGTCGTGAAAAAGCTGCATGGCCCATGATCTTTTGCCATCAATCAGATAGCTACAAAAAGAGTGAAAAGCTAAAGATTCTAACCCCTAGAGAAGGCTCCAGGCCCCTCTTTTACGCGCTTGACTCATTTTACTTTCCCTTCCTTTCACACCCAACCATGGTAAATAGTGAAATAAAGAGAAGATTAATGAGAAGCAACTTGGTAAGCGGTACGATCCCTTTAGCCTTCACTAATTATTTGATAGGCTTTTCTCCATCCCTTTTAATTGATGTGGTTTCTCATCGCTCCTCCCTTTAAGAGGCAGCCGTCCGTCTTTTGAGAAAGCAGATTCTAGGGCTTTATCAACCTCAATTATGTGATTTGATTTCAAGATAAGATTGGGGACTTGAGAGTTTGCACCCAACCCTTGAAAGACTATAGGGCATGAATTGGTTGGTGTGGGTGATGATGATCCATGCCAATAGGGTTCTGGTAGTTGGTTGGCCATGCACGATAAGATTAATTAGTGCAATTGGAACATTTTGTTGTATATACCCTATTGATAGTTCCATCGACTTTGTTCATCTAGCATACCTCATGCGGCATGAATTTGTCAACAAGAGCGTCACATTGACAAATTTACAAAGAAGAAGCAACTAGAATGGAAAAACAGAGAGAGGCCTCCCTTGTCGAGTCATCTCTATTTAACTGTTTGCTTTGCTAATATGGTGTCTCACGTCATATCGCAATGACACTTTCACTTCACATAAGTGAAGTTGCCAAAAAATGAAGGGAGAACTCAATTGCACAGATAAATCGGGTGGCTTGATTGGGAAAAAGTTTGAAAGTTGATTATATGTTTAACCGATGAAGGGGTTTAAGCGTACCTAATCCAAGAGATTAGATAAAGTTTTGTGCATGCTTATCGTATCATAAACACCACTTCTCCACAAGTTGGCCCTAATATCTTCGTGTGCTGGTTGTTCATTTCGGTGGTTGTCCATCCTTCCACTTATATATAATCATTCGATGACTGAAGAAGCTAACGGGAATAATCTTTTCCCTTGCCGGTGCTTAAAATAGTACATATGAATTCTTTTGCTTTTTAGCATTCATTGCTTACAACTTACTACTAACTAATTAAAAAACCCCCACGTTTTCTAATATTCAGCGACGCTCGGCATGTACTTTGAGAACTCAAATTAACAACCCCCTTCATCATCATCACAGTGCAAATCCATTCCATAACCTCAAAAACCAGATGTCAATGTGGGAAGTACGTACTTTCGCTCGCTTTAATATTTCTCTAGAGTTTACCTAATGTTAGGCAAGTCTTTGTACGTTATGTCGCGTGTGGGACAATCGAGAACCCAATTTGATTAAAGATCTGAGCAATGCTCTCAGAGAATCCTCTTCATTCATTCCTTCACCAAACCAAGCATTGAGAGGCTGCTTTCACTTTTCTTTCGTGGCTAGTTTCTTTGTTTTAATAAAAAGGAATGATTCCCTTCACCTATCAAGAATTTAATTACGTTATGGAAAGAAGGCAGAATAAGTGCCAAAAGGGGCCCTGTTTGAGCTACCAACCTACCATTAACTTATTGATGTGGTCGCTCTCTCTCTCTCTCTCTCTCTCTCTCTCTCTCTCTCTCTCGCTCTCGCCTTTTTTAGGGTCTTCATTCAAATGTGTTCTTGAATTTAAATTTGTGAATCACCACTTTTAATAGGGTTTATACCCTAACACCTAAATCGAACCTGTGTCGAAATCGCCCGGAAAAAATGGGTTGGATAGTTGTATTCGATAGCGGTGTGGTAAATAGAATCGGCTGGTCATCATTCTATTGGATTTTTGGCAAGGTAATTGAAGATGGACCAGTTTAAAGAACAATATTTTTGTGGCAGAATATATAGAAGACCTTTATGAATCCTACTTTCTTCAACAATTTTGGAGTTGGAATTTATATCAGGGCAATCAAGGTTTCATCAACTAAAAACAAGAACCTGATCTGATTTAGCATAAATTTTGCATGCAAACTACTCTAAGTTAGAGCCAACTGCGTAGGTCAAAGGCCCAAACTTAATTGATTCATGGAGTTTTGTGAGGCGTTTCATAGGCTTTTAGATAGCATGATCTCCGAGCCGATGCCTCTCGCTCATTCAACGAAAAGAATCTCCACAAGTTATATACTCACCTGTCGAATTGGATAACAATATCTCTAGTCTTATTGAGTGTCCAGTGTTTGTATCCAAAACAACTAAAGATACCCATATTAAAGAAACTTGCCGGTGCGTAGTCATCCTCATCCTCACCAAGAAACGAAAACGTGGGTTTAAATAAACACTACTTCTCTGACATTCAATTTACTTGCCATGCCCTTGGATATGTTTGTTATATCATGATAAACATATTTATTGTCAAAGTGAGAGAAAGCATTTAAAGATTTCTGAGGGCATATAGATTCTTAAACCACTCCCACCAAACCCCCTCCACCATTGAAAGAGAGAATCCAATCCATCCCCTAAATTGCTCCAACAATGTCTACCAGATATCACTAAAGTCTTTAATGGGTCGTGCGAATCAAGAATCGAGGTATTAAGATACCAAGATCGGATCCAATGCAACCAGCCTTTTGGACGGTCGGCTATGAATTTCCCGAATTTCCGCCTTCAAAAGGAAAAAAAGATTTGAGGAGGTGCTCGACTTTATCAAGAGGAAAAACTCTATAGTACGTTTTTCAAGACCCATGCATCCAAAAGTAGGACCATGACGAATTCCGTCTAATCCCAATCTCAATTATCTATTTTTGTCCAAGACTCATTTCCCCCCTCTTTTGTCCCCGCTTCTCGCGATTTCAATGCATATAACCACGTACAATCGCACGGTCTGCGCTGGCTTTTCATGTGATAATGGCCTCGGCCTAGCGCTGCATGTACTGAACACTGACTTCACTGCATGGCTTCGATCGCGGTTTCAACACGCCATGATCCCAGTCAGTAGCGTCAGTACACGGCGGTCCAATGAATGCAACATTGTCATGATCACCCACACCTTCCGCTGATACTGACATTACTCAACAACTAAAGTGCCCACGGTTTTTCGTTCTGCACTTTAATGATTGATTTCGCATGTTTACTCATCATCATGTAGGGTTTTGCATCCAGAAAGATGAAATTCTGTCGATGAATTCTCTCCATCTCTAGTAGGACTTTCTCATCTCAGAAAATGGTACCTTTCCACTCTTGCAGGCGTGTTCATCGCTTTCCCAGGCAAACATAGGTTACGGAACTCAAATTTTCTAGAGCCCGCATTTGGGACATTGAGTAACGTAGCATAGATTCAAGGCAGGCATTACTCGCATGCCGTTATACAAATGAAAAGAGACGCCGTAACAGAAATAAGTGGCAAAAATTATTTCGTCCTCATACAAACACTGCCCTTATTCATGTCATAGACTATACATCGTGCGCATTATAATGACAAACTTAACACAGCTTTAAATCCTTGCCCATCACTTGTATTGTACTCCAAACCAGCTAATGTCACAAATATAACCAGAGTTACTGATTCCCAGTGATGGGGCCATCTCGGCCTTTCTTGATATCATCCCACCCTCTCACCCATGGCTGCCCGGGTAATGCCCGTGTCTCAGGAGCAGAGTGACTATTGAGGTTGTTCATGACTTTCTTGTGCACAGCACAGAAAACCTGAAGAACAAAACCATGATAGTTAAAGAAGATGAGATACCAAGACCACCTCTTCAGATTGAAAGCAACAGACACGTTTTGGCACGTTTGAACTCACTGGATTCATTTTCACAGCTTCTGGGGGTTGCTCCTGGTTAGTCAGCCACTTCCAGAGATCAGGGTTTTCCTAGTGATGGGAAATAAAAGATCAAGACGCATAAAGGTCACATGAGTTACTAACTGCAACCTATAGAACTTGTATAGAAGATGCCCAGAGATGCCATCCGCAACATTTAACTAGCCAGATACTTTCCATCACATTACCAACTCAAACAAAGGAAAGAAGACATAGATGCAGAGTACAGGAGTAGGGGTGACAATGTCAGACAGAATAGACCTACACAATTCAAATCAGACAGGAAGTCAGAAGGTTTAGTCTGTGCTAATTCTGTGCGTGTCATAATTATATCAACCTGTTTGACAAGATTAGAACCGGTTTAGGTTTTGGTTCAACCAATAAGACCCAACATTGACCTGTCCAACCTGTTCAATTAAATGGATTGTGTCCACTTGATTAATGACCGACCTACATTGACCTATTTTGCTAGAAGTAGTTAGACTTATCTATTATTTACTACTTATGGCTATATTATACTTAATTGTTGATAGTAATCTTTATTATGCCATCTTAAAATCATAGACTTTTAGACTAATCGTAGTAAAACTTGAGTATATTGAGCACACCAATCTCATGCACAAACATGACCTATCGACAGAAATTGACAACTCTAAATGTGAAACACAGAAATTTCAGTGCTTACTGCTCAGCACAATAAGTCATTGAGCAAGCAAAATTAATGGATTTGAAGAATCATTATTTGGTCTTTTCCTGCATTACAAGTTGGTCTTATAAGTGCTAGCAATCCAAATAAAGTAATTCCCACACCCAGACAGAAGGACACCCAATGTCGGCCAGACAATGATTCCTTCATAAAGGATTGAATGAGCATTAGTAAAAAGAGAAAAGCAGTCTCCTTGCTTTGGCAAAATAAAAATATGGTCCCAATGGTGATTATTGATTCTGCAGCATTGTAACTGTTACTATCTATAAGCTATTAGCTCCTGCCACAAGGAGAATGCTTCACGAGGAACTCATTCCTTTATCAAATCAGGGGATTGGACAAACAGAAAAGATGAAGAAGTAATCATCTCAGACTTGAGGGTCATTATCCACCCCAGGTGTCACAGGGAGCTTATGATTTTGCAGCAACATGTTATTTTTTGACACACAGAATTCTACTCTTTGCAGGCCATTGTACTTCTGTCTCTTGGCAGAGTAGAGACTGAGGATCCAAGACATTCACTTAACAGGAAGAAAAAAGAAAGTTGATTACTCTTTCATAATCATATACAATCCCTAACTTTTGTTCTGACATATGAAGCTATATGTTGTTTGATGATTCCTTATGGCATTCATTCTCCAAAGCAAGCCTCTCTCTCATCATTCACACCCCCTTCCTCTTCTTTGACAGTCAGTGTTGCCTGATCTTTTCCTACTTTCAAGTTATTGGCTTTTAAACTATAAAAATAGGGAGAAATTGTATGACGGATCTCAGTAAAAATAAGCAAAATGAAGTTTTGATCTAATTTAACAAAGTTCATTGTTGATTGACATACATGTTGGCATATTGTTCTCAGACAAAAGATTACTTTTGGAGAATCACAGGCAAGTGCATGTTCTTCTATACAGTTATAAACACTGAGACGAGCTCAAACAATACTATGTTATTTGCAAAAAAATAATATTGGAAGGATAGATGGTTATCAGATCGAAAGCTAAAAAATATATCTCATAAAAGTTTAATAAAAATAGTAATTAATTAATTTTCTTAATCGCCCTTACGAAGGGATGGCCTAGCTCCACCACTGGGGACAATGTCCTTAAGCATCTCACATAAGCCAACTTCAATCTGCGGATGATAACATTGTTTGCATGCCTCCATTTAAAATCATGAACACAAACATTCGACAAACAGGGCACAAGCTCTCATGAAAAATAAGCATATTCCAGCCATATAGAGCACAAATTATAATTTTACACCCAGGCACCATTATGATAAAAATTTATGTCATCCCCAAAAACTCAGGCAAAGTCACATTAGAGAAGACAACAAAGCAAGCATCATCACAGGCACAGCAACCCAAGATTACACTGCTTCAAAAGGCAGCAGGTTATGTCACCAACAACTGACAGGAAAATATCTCAATTCTCTCTCTCTCTCTCTCTCTCTCTCTCCACAAACTCTAAATAGCACCACTTACCCTGCAACTGCAGGGCTGAAACAAGAATTTCTTCAAACAAAATAACCCGACTAAGAAAAGGTACATCTGATAGGAGCAAAACCATTAATTCAATAAGTACTTTAAACCAATCATATTGTAAGATTATAAGCCTCAATGCTTGATATTTTTCTGGCAAAGACCTTGAATAAAATTTACACTTAGTTAAAACCTAACAAAACTATTACCATTATCCACACATGAACACAGATCCAAAATACATAATTGCGCAGAATTCTTCAAAAACAATCTATTCCGTGCACACAAGATTAAAAATAGCTGTATTCTCCTTCATAACTCAAAGATCTCAACCAATGACTCTATCTTTCTTATAGTGATTAATTGTTGCCGGCCATCCAAAACGACAAGAGAGACAATGAAAAGTTGAAATTGCATAACTTGATCGTGACATGGGCATGGAAAATCGGCCAGAGAGAGAGAGAGAGAGAGAGAGAGAGAGAGCAGGGTTGAGGAAGAAATACCAAGTCAAGAACATCGACAAGTGCCTTAATCCCATCGACATCCATGGAATAAACATTATCCTCCACCCATTGCCCCAACACCAGATCCAGCTCCAGATACCCTCTCTGCCTGCTCCTGTACAACAACCTACTCCATGCGAACCCAAAGCCAACCAATCATACCATGTTGTCCAAATCAATTCGCAACATCATCTAAAAGAATCCATAAACCGCAACAGTAAATACACATAAACAACAACAACAACAACAAAAAAGAACCTGTTGCACAATCGCCTCTTGCTCTCTTCATCGGAGAAATCAACGCCCAGGAACCGATCGCCATCACCGCCGCTAGAAAAACGCGAGACCCACCCATTCTGAGGCCTACCCAAAAGAAAAGACAAACAAACAACCCATCAAAGCAACTTCCTTTGGACGCGCGACCGAACCAAACGAAAAGGGTCGGCGAAGAACCTGAGAAGAAGGGGGGCCTCGGAGCAGCCCGGAGGCCAAGCGGCGACCGAGCTCCGGCGGGACGCGGCGGCGGCGGCGCACCTGAAGATCCTGTGCGCGCCCACGAGGGACCTCCTCATGCTGGCCATTCTCGATTTGGACTAGATTGGATTGAAAGCGATGCTGCTATGGAGGCTGGCGGATCGAACAAGAAGGAGACGGAATTTCTCCCTTTTGCGCTTGAAGTTTTGTCGGAATTGGTGGTGGAGAGACGGCGATCGTGGCCTCGAGAGAGCGAAATCCGTGCTTTGAATTACACCTCTTTTTATATCGGCGGATGGTGCGATTAGAGACCAAAGGATAAATGTATAAATTAAAGTAATTACGATATAAAAAGAGTAGAAAAAGGATTTGGAGATTATAAAACTTATAATGATGGAGAAAAATGAAAAAAATTAATTACAATGTAAATTTTATTTATGTATCTATGAATAGATATATGAAATGGTATAAATAGAATCTCATTAAATCTCATCAGACTGCTTTATATCCGGAAAGAATTAGAGGAATTTAAGATTTATATAAAATTAATTAGACTAATCTATCCTAATCGATTCGTATGGTCTAGTGGACAAAGAAATAAATTAATGGGCTAATACTGTATGAAAATCCTAAATTGGTCTAGTAATTTTTCAAGCCAAAAACATTTTTCCACATTAACTCTTTATTGGCATTTTGCACAATTTCGTCGTTGGTGGTCCGAAATGTTAAACAAAAGTGGTCGATGCCTAATTGACTACCGCTTTACCTGTTAAGGCTCTTCCAAACATAGAATTTGGCATATAGAGTTCATTATAGACTTTGTCAATTGAAATGAGGACACACAAAATTAGGGTTCATCACCAACTTTGCCAAATTAGGATTTTCAGTGGTTGCTGCGAATTAGGATACGAAATGGAATCCCCACAAGATTGCTTCAAAAGGTGCCCAAGTTGAAACAAATTTCGGTTGCTCAAGTCCAATTTGGTTCCCCACAATCACTTGACAAATATCCCCAGAAGAACCATTTGGATTCATCTCCTGATTCTGGCCATGTCGAGATGAAGAGCGAAAAAGGAGTTGTTTTGGCTGTAAAGAAAAAAGGCCCTTGTTGAGTAAGCGGTGAGTTTCTAACGAGGCTTTGTACAGTAATAGTCCATGTTGGATCTAGCATGCACATATGTATCGTATAAAATAAAATGTAGCGCAATTGAGAGTATAAAAGATAGATATCGGCGGGGAATTGATTTAAAATAAGGATATCATTTTAGAAGTTTTTGTGGGCGAAATATAATTTTGGGGAGTCAATGTTCCAAGTGGTATCATTTCAGGATATTCCATGATGTTAGCCTTAAATAAATTAAATCAAGTAAAAATGGTTTGGTCAAAAGAGAAAATATAATAAGTTTCTAATGAATCGTTTTAAAACCCAGCTTTTTTACAGCCTTTGACAAGTCAAATCGCTTTTCCCTCGTCATCTTGTCTTACAGATTCTGTAGAACTCGTTCCAAAATTTACAAATTCATAAAAAACGAAAAAGAAAATCAACGATATTTTCACGCTCACAAAGGCCGCACATGACAACGTTTTTTGGTTGAGGAAGAGAGGTTCTTTTTTTTTTTTTTTTTTTTTCAGAAATAATTCTTTTCTATTTCTATTCCGGGAAACAATTTCTAAGTAAAGTAAGGTGTTTGGTAACTACACAAAATTTATACTCCAGAAATAGAAAAAGAATATAAATGCGTTTGATACAACAGTTTCTTTTTTATATTCATTCGTTTTTTATTTTTACTCACGGATTCTGACCGCTGGCCTTCGCCGATCATCGCCGCCCGCCACCTGCTGCCATCGTTGCACTACCACGATCAGTGGTGACGGTCGACGACTGGTAGTCGTGCAGCGGTGGCGGTGAGCGGTGATGGACGACGGTCGGTAGTCATGCAGCGGTCGGCGGTCGTGCAGTGGTGGTGGTGGGTGGCGGGCACGACGGTTTGTGGCGGCGGTCGGTGGTCATGCATCGGCAAGTGATCGTGCGGCGGCGGTGGGTGGCGGGCGTGAAGGTTTGCGGCGGCGGCGGTCATGTATGCGGCGGGCGGTCGTGCGGCGGCGGCGGGCGGCGGCGCGGCGGTTGGTGACGACGGGCGGTCATGCAAGCGGCGGTGCGCGCAAGTGGTGGGCGGCGCGCGACGGGCGACGATAGGCGGTCATGAAGCGGTAGGCGGTCGTGTAGTGGCGATGGCGGGCGGCAGCGGTTGACGGTGGCTCCAAGTGATTGGAGGTGGCTGCGGCAAGAGAGAGGAACAAAAAAAAAGGAAAATTGGTTTATTTATAGAAATTGTTCTCGGGAACAAGAAGCTACTTTTTTTTTCTTGTTTCTGTTCTAAAACTATTCCCGGGAACAAAAAAATAGAGAAATTGTTCCTGAGAACAAAATTTTTACCAAACGGATTTCCGTTCTTTTTTTGTTCCGAGAAGCAAAATAACATAAATTGGGAGAAACAGAAACATTGTCATACAGACCCAAAAAGTAAATATGAGGGGGAAGGCAAGGCACGTTGAAAAGCCGGACCGGATTGGCCCAAGTCGGCCCACCTTCGGCTGAAAATCCGACAAGCTTATACCCGACCCGAAAGAACCGCCGGGCCGAGGAGCTCTTATCCATTTCGGACCATCTCCTCCTCCTCTGCATTTTTCTTCTCACGTCAGCGCCAAATTGACCACTCCCTCTCTCTCTCACTTCGCACCAGGCAATGGCGTCGCCATTCTCACCCACGCCGCCCGTTCGCTCCCTCCTCCAGCCGAACCCGAACCCGAACCCGAACCGGGGGACCTTCCCCGCTCTCCGAGGTACGTCCGTCCTGCTCTGCTCCATCCTCTCCCCGTGCCTCGTCGCTCGATCGCCGGGAACCGGTACCGATGCCCCGTCGGTTCGCGCGCACGCGCCAAGTTCCGGCGATGGCTTCTGCTCTTTCGCCTCGCCTCGTTTCGTTCGATTTTAGTGCGATGGAAAGGATGAGTGGCCGCGGTTCCCGCTGGTGCGTCTTGGAGGCGACTTTTTGGGAGTGACGAGAGGCTTTCGGTTTGCAGGTTCGCATCGCGGATGGTCGGACGGCTCCGGATGCCGCTCGTGCAGCGGCGCCGCCGTGCTCGCTGCGCTCGGCCGCGAGCTACGCGAGCATCCGCGGCGGCGGCGGGGCGGCCGCGGCGAGTCTCTGTCGCGACGGGCGCGTTAACCCCAGACGATTGTTGCAAAAGAGGCGAGTTCTTTTCTTTTTTTTTGGTTCTTTTTCTGGATTACGTTGTTGCGGTTGCGGTTGCGGTTGCGGTTATGGTATGTTGGTTTGTATGGAGCAATGTGTTTGTTGCGTTGCTTCATTGTGTACTGGAAGTCTGCTTGAAGCGTGTGAGAGAGTCTAGTGACGTTCGGACTCGCCTTACTTGCGGAATACGATGTCGAGTAACTCGACTAGAGATTGTGATCTTGACTGGAGGCGGTGTCGCTGTTTTAATTTTCTCGACTTTGAGTTTGGCTCGACTTGGTTGTCACAAAGAGGTTTTGATGTGAGCTCCCAGCATGAGCTCGAACTAGCGCTATCAATGTTAAATGAAAACCAGTAGTTAAATTATTTTCGCAATTTTCATTACAAATATAGGACGCGTAAGATATAAAAGAATGCAGCAACTTAAATTAGGTTCTTGAGATACTTGATTGAAGTATTAGCAAGCCCAAGCTTTTCTTTATTCGGTACTTGAGTCGAGTTGAGTTGATGTAGCTAGCGAGTCTGGATTTACTTGATTAAGCTACCTTGGTTTGTTTGGAGGCCCAAGTCACTTTGTCTACAATCTTCTGAAGTTGCTTTGAGTGAGCTACTGTTCTTCTGCTCATATTCTGTAGAGCGGTGTTAAACTTGAGATTACTTCGTTCCATTTCAGAGCAGGAGTTGTGACGTGTGCTACTACTGAAGAAATAGAAGCTGAGAAGTCTATGATTGAAAAAGATGTTGTGAGTGTCTCTTGCATAACTGTTTTGGACTTTAGTGTCCTGAAAATTAGATAGAATGGGCACGTTGTTCTGCATATGCTTGGTGATGCTGCATGGAGGTTTGTTTACTATGTTGTTTTTCCCTCAGAAACAAAGAATGGAAAAGACTATTGAAACAGTTCGATCAAAATTTAATTCCATCAGAACAGGAAGGACGAACCCAGCTATGCTGGACAAAGTTGAGGTATCATCTCTGTGCTTATTCCTTCGGTACAAATATGTTTCTGAAAAAGCTTTTTGTACCCAAACAAGCATTTTCTTTCTGACCCAAAACAAGCCATCTGGTCAGTAAAATTTTCCATTTTTTTGCTATTATGACGGCCCTTCTCTCTCTTTATCCTTATGGCTGAGTATATATGTTGATACCTGATGATCTAGCTCCATCTAAGAGGGGCTGCATGATCTGTTTCCAACCATCTTGTATATGAACTCTAATGCTGTTATACCTATGTCCCTTCTCTCTCTCTCTCTCTCTCTCTCTTAAGAATCATAGACGCCTTAGGAGGCTAGTATCCTATCATCTGAAACCATACCAGTTTTGTGGCTGAAGTCAGAAGCTGATGAGCATGTGTTTTTAACTAGAACTAGTTTGCAGAAGTTCTGCTTTTGATAGCGCTTTGCATGTTTTTAAAGTCAGGGCATAGACTTTAATTGCTGATATTCGAGAATTTCTGGGATTAGCTTCCTTATTGGGTCTGCCGCTTTCATTCCTTCTTGCTTCCTTTAGATTGTCTCAACTTAAGAAGACTGATGCCGTTACTTTGATTCCTTCTTTGGGTGTTATCATCACATACTGACTTTTCCATGAGATTTTTCTCTGGTGTGGCAATTCCTTCTTTATATTCTTGTGATTGTGATATTCCTCATATGTGGAGAACAACTTCTGGGGGAAGATGACAAAATGAATAGAGTAAATGCTGATTTCTTGTTTGCCCCTAGATACAAGCCTAAAGGGAAAATGACACAAACAATTCCTGAACTTTGGCCCAATATGCAATTTGATCCCTAAACTTTTAATATATACAATATAGTTCCTGAACTTTTGTCCAATGAACAATATGGTTTTTGAACTTTTAATTTGTTTAATATAGTCATTGAGATTTTGGTACATGTTCAATACAGTCCTTGTACTGTATGAGAATGTTCAACGCAACCCCTAGTATTGAATTTGGTACATGTTCAATTTAGGGACTGTATTAAACGTGTACCAAAGGTTCAAAGACTACATTGAACAAATTAAAAGTTTAGGGACCACATTGAACAAATTAAAAGTTCAGGGACCAAATTACATATTGGGTCAAATTTAAGGAATTGTTTGTCATTATCCCGAGGCCTAAAGTATGCTCAATATTTGCACATCTCTGAAGTTCTTATGTTGGCTTAACAATCATAGTTCTCTGGAGCACTGTACTGCTATCTCCAGTAACAGTAACATGACATTATTTTAGGTGGAGTACTATGGGAGTCCAGTCAGCTTAAAGAGCATTGCTCAAATCAGTACCCCTGAAGCGAGTTCTCTCTTAATTCAGCCATATGATAAATCCAGGTATGTTTGACACATTGCGGAATTTTGGTATCTCATGCTGTATATTTCTGTTCCTTTAAGCTTGGAACTGATGGTGTCATGTTAAATACTTGAAGTAGTTTGTTTGATACAGATCAGGGAATCATAGGAACTCTACAGATTATTTTTAGATGTTTTGGTCTTGATTTTCTACTGATTGGTGAATTTATAGTTGTCATTACTGTCGAATGGTGGGGAAAGCATTCTTGCTAGAGAATGCATTCTGATTTAAGAGATGTATCTTTGTTTTTGCCCACTAGTTAAATAATGGCATGCATTTTGAATTATAAAAAATTCCAGCTTAAAGGCCATAGAGAAAGCTATTGTCAACTCTGATCTCGGTATGACGCCTAATAATGATGGAGAAGTGATCCGCTTATCTCTCCCACAACTCACAACTGAAAGAAGGAAGGTACTCCTTTATAACGTTATACATTCAATGTTACTTCTAACAGCTCGCTAATACATTAATATGATTACTGGTTCTCACACTACTGTTGCAGGAGTTGTCGAAAATTGTGGCAAAGCAGGCTGAAGAAGGGAAGGTAGATGTACATATTGTATCGATGCTTATGACAACTAGAAATTTACCTTCTCAAGTAAATAAATCGTTTCCATGGTATTGTGATCTTCATCATCTTGTTAAGAAGGCAAAAAAACCACTTACCTTGTACAAGAAGTCCAAAGAGTAAATCTGGCACAGACTGTAGCTCCTGCTATGTTGCAGGTAGTCTTGATAGTGGAACAGATCTTGGTGACTACTAGTCTTTAACATCACTGATTTAATTGCTTAGCTTGCAATATGACTGTCATAATCAAGTGTGTCAGCAAATTGTATAATTAGCTGACACGTGTGGAATTGTGCATGTTCATTTCATATGATGCATTGGAGATCAATGTGTGTGATTGGGGGTTCACACTATCCTCTACCACCATTGTTTTCAACTCTGTTCCTTTTTTTTCTTATCAGGTGGCATTGAGGAATATAAGAAGAGATGCCTTGAAAGCCTATGAAAAGCTAGAGAAGGTTCTAATTACTGGATCATCTGCTCTTTTAATCCATTTGTCTGTCTCATTTCTTGTTTTCTGAGCTTTACATCTTCTATGCATGGTTTCTGCTCTTTTAATTCATTGCATGTTCATTTTCTCATCACATCCACTTCTGACAGGAGAAAAAACTTTCAGAAGACAATGTGAAAGATTCGTCTAAAGATTTGCAGGTAATCTCCTGCATTTTGCCATTGAATGTTGAGATACGTTCTTCCAGACTTGTTACTGTGGGCATAAGAAATCTTCTTGCCCCTTATTTTACCTTCGATACTCATATCACTTTGTTGATGAATGGCATGGACAAACTTTGTAGCGCCTTTTGAGATAAGGGACCAATAAGTTACAAAAAAAATAAAATTTCTGATTGCTTAGTGGGGTTATGCTTTGTCCAGTTATGCTGAAGCTGGAGTGCTTGAAATGCTCTCTCTACTCTCGACTCTCAAATGTCATTCCAGTGTAAAATATTTGATTTATTTTCATTGTTTTCTTTTTATGGTGCTCCAGAGTCTGTTGTACATGCAATTTTATTATTATAAATCATTAAGATAAAAGTGAAAAACAAGAGTCATGTATGAAGAGAGGTTTGCATGATAATCCTCCTGTACCCAAATTCCGTATTGCCTCAATAGCTATGCCTATCAAATGATTTGGTCTACTTGGATTTCTTTGTTTTGCATTTTGCGGATGCCTACCATTAAGTAGTGTTTTGTTACTCTGATGAAGTTTTTGTGGATGCATACTTTCCCATTCCACACAACTCGTTAGATGTCCCTTTATTTCTTATATAAAACCTTTATACTTTGTTCAGAAGCTGACGGATGACTATATGAAGAAAGTTGACACCATCTTCAAGCAGAAAGAGAAGGTAAATGATAAGTTATTTGACAGTGGTTGTTTCATCCATTGGTAGAGAATGTGGCATTGCTTGTGATAGCATCAAGTTCAATGAGGGCTAATGGTTCATGCTGTTGAATGCATAGAAACATATCAGGCATGGATATCTGTACATGTGGTTTGTCACATGCAAAGTGTTGTTTTTTGTGTCATATGATGTGGAAATACCTCTGGCATTCGGTATGCACTTTCAAGACACATATGGTCTGCATTACAATTTGGGAAATGCATTCTTGAAATCAATCACTTAGAATTTCAAGGGCTATGCTTGAATTATGAACTTCTCTTTTGATTTTGCTAGGATTAATTGAAGATATATTGGAAAAATCCTTTTTTGATTGTATTACTAGTTAAGTTGATCTTCCCCCCTTTTCACCATTAAGGACAAACCTTATGCGGGGGTGAGGGTATCTGAAGGTGCTGAAACATTCTTATTTTGCTGGGTTATATCAATGGCACCCTCTTTTGATGCTGCAACACTTTGGCCTCATGAACTGAGGTCCAAAAATTGAGAATTACAACAAATATACCGGTCATTCCTACACCCCGAATATCACCTCCTTTGTAACAAAAAAACCAATTAGAAAGAAAAGAATGTCACATCCTAATGATCCCTGTGCAGATTCTAGGTAGACTGAATTTGGTAGTTTTTGTCCTAGCGAATGCAAAGATATATCAGAGAGAAGATACTTGTTTGTTGCTTCTCTGATAGGCATACAAGAATCAATAGCGTTAAAGAAAGTAAACCTTGGACCCAGAATCTATAGTGTTAAAGAAAGAAAACCTTGGATCCGGCCCCCAATTACTGAGGTCAATGAGGTGTACCTGCACACCAGCTTTCATTTACCTCTGCTTGTGCTAGAATTTGCTTTTTGAAATTTCTTCTATTCGTACTTACCAACATCGGTTGGACTCTCTTTTGGACCAGATGTTTCTAGTCCATGCTTACATGCCTCTAACTTGTGATCTCATCTTTCAGGAGTTGCTTACTGTTTAGGAACAGGCGTTCTGGGTAAAATTCTGTCAAGATCCCATCTGAGAGAGTACGGAGGTTAGAAGTAGTTCTGGCAATCGGGGATGCATGGACTGCTGAATATGCTTATAGCTGCATGGCAATTTTTTTGAGTGACAAGGACGGTTTGGTCAGCATCAATAGTTTTCTTCCTTGAAGATAATCTTCGGCCTATATAAGATCTCCAACCGCCAGTTCCTTTGCATAACTCTCAACGTTAACTGCCTCCGTGACATTGTGGGAATGTAATGAGTAGCAAGTTATTAGGGATCGGCATAACGGTGAGGAGGATATTGGCAGGCTGACCACGTCCCAAACCCAAAACTCGATCGCAGTTATTAAATGGAGTCCTAATCCATCCCACTCATGAGAACTTGAAAGCCGGTTATTTTCATCTCTTGTTTATTGGGTGAATATATTAAGATATTAATTGAAGAATTAATGAAATAGCTACTTGAATAACCAATATACTTAGGAAAACATAATTTGTCAAGTTTGTGATGTGGTAGAGGCGGAAATTATAAGGAAATTGAAATTGAGAAGAATAAAAGAACATTAAATCTATGTGGTAACCCTTGCAGAAAAAAACTACGAGAGGATGAGAAGCAAAATCCACTATAAAATTTCAAAAATAACAAAGAGTGGCTCTAAAAAATTAAGACTTTCTTGTCTCAATTTCTTGACTTAATAACTTGAGAAAAACAATATTGATATTGTCGCCAAGCCCTAATGTTGGTCCAAACCCATAAAAAATTCAAGACATACTTAATAGATTTGCATCTTGGTTTGAATTCTACATAAATAACAAATAATCTTTTCCTCTTGTTAGAGTAAAACTCAGTTGCAGCAAACATTAACCAAAGGGTTTGTCAACATATCAATTAGATTGTTTTCTATACCAATCTTCAAGACCTTGATATAGCCATCAGTAAGAATGTCTCAAATAAAATGATACCATACATCACCGTGCTCTATCCACTCATGATACATCTGATTTTCAATAAGATGTATAGCACTTTGACTATTGCAATGGACAACAATCACACCATGATCTACATTGAGCTTTCCAAATAAGTCTCTTAACCGTAGGGCTTCTTTAATTGCTTATGCAATAGCCATATATTCTACTTTTGTAGTAGACAAAGTTAGTGTATGTTGTAAAGTAGTTTTTCAATTAACTGCACAATCTCCAATAGTAAAGGTGTACCTAATCAAAGACCTCCCCTTATCAAGGCCATTAGCATAATCAGAATCAACATATTTTGTCAGAATATCATTAGTTTTCCCAAACTCTAAACTAAAATCAGAAATATCTTTCAAATATTTCAAAATCCATTTCACAACTTGCTAATGAACTTTGCTTGAGTATGATAAATATCTACTTACCACGCTAATGGCATGTAAAATGTCGGGCCGAGTACAAATCATGGTATGCATAAGGCTACCAACTATATTAGAGTATGGAACATGTGACACATATTTTATATCTTCATCAATTTGTGGATATAAATTAGCTGATATCTAAAATGAGCAGCAAGAGGAGTATTTACCGGTTTGGCATCTTTCATGCCAAAACGGTCTAACACCTTCTTAATGTAGCTTTTTTGGGAGATATATAATTTTTCTCTTTTTCGATTTTGCCGAATTTCCATGCTTAGGATTTTCTTTGTCGCACCTAAATCCTTCATCTCAAATTCAACGCTCAACTTTGCCTTCAAATTTTGTATATTAAATTTATCTTTTACCGCAATCAACATATCATTAACATATAATAACAAATAAATGAAAGAGTCACTTAGAAGTTTGTGCATATATACACATCAATCATATTTGCTCTTGCAATAGCTAAGTTAAACCATAAACGAATCAAACCTTTTATACCACTGTCTAGGCGATTGCTTCAAGCTATATATAGACTTTTTCAATAGACAAACATGATCTTCCTTACCTTTAAATTGAACACTCTCTAGTTGACCCATATAGATTTTATTTTCAAGTTCAAAGCTATTTTTACATCAAGTTGTTCCAATTCTCAATCATGCATAGCAATTAACGTAAGAAAAACCTGAAATGAAGTTGTGTTTAACGATAGGTGAAAGCATATCATTAAAATCAGCTCCTTCCATTTGATTATAGTTTTTAACAACTAGACGAGCTTTGAATCTAATGTCTTCAACTCCAGGAATACCTTCATTTATTTTGAAAACCCATCTACAACCCACAATTTTCTTTTCTTTTGTTGGCTTAACAAGCTCCCAAGTTTGATCCTTTGAAAGAGATTCGATCTCTTCATTTATAGCAACTAGTAACTTTGCTGAATCTTTTGAAGAGACAGATTCTTTATAGGTTTTAGGCTCACTATACTCTACTGATTGTGCAACTGAAAAAGCATAAGCAACAAAATCTGAGTACCCATACTTCTGTGGGGGGCTTTGTTGTCCTTCTTGGTCTATCTCTAACTATAGAATGCTATCCCTCTTTAGGTTCTTTCATTCTCAATATTACCAGTAGACGATTGAACAGGTTGCCAAGAAATTATTTCAAGCTCTACCTTCTTCGCAACACTTTTCGAATTTTCATCACAAGGAACATATGATTCCATAGGATGAAGTAGAAGACTCTAAAAGTAACATCCTTGCTAATAATAATCTTAGATAAATCAGCACACCAAAGTCTATAACCCCTTACACTAGAAGCATAACCAAGAAAGATGTATTTTTTTGCTCTAGGCTCTAGTTTGTCTTCACTAACATGTACATATGCTGGACATTTAGATACTCGAAGAGAATAATAATTAGTAGGTTTACCTTACCATACCTCCTTAGGTATCTTGTACTCAATAGATGTGCAAGGAGAGTGATTTATTGACCAAACAGTAGAATTGACTACTTCAGCCTAAAACTCTTTGTCTAAACCAATGTTAGACAATAAACACTCAATCCTTTCTAATAAGGTTATGTTCATGTATTCAGCAATACCATTCCGTTGTGGTGTATTCACTGTAGTATAATTCACTACTGTATAATGCCTTATAATACCTTCAATTATATATAACTCATTAAACTCACCTTCACAAAATCCCAGCCCATTATTTGTTTTGAGTCGCTTAATCTTCTTATCAGCTTGCTTCTCAATCAATGTTTTCCATTATTTAAATGTAACGAAAACATCATTTTTCTATTTTAGAAAATAAACTCAAACCTTTCTTGAAAAATCATCAATGAATGAGTAAATATCTCAAACTAAGGCCTTTCGAAAGAATTTTTCGAGGCCTCCAATGATTAGAGTGAACATAATCCAAATTGCCCTTTATTGTGTGAATTCCTATCTTGAAATCGATCATTTTCTATTTTTCAAAGAACAATGCTAACAGAAATTTAGTTTTCCAATTATTTGACCAAATAGAAGGCCTCTCTTAGTTAACTCCTCCATCCCTCGAATACTCATATGGCCTAATCTCATGTACCATAATTTAGTGTTGTCTAATTCTGTCATAGCGAATGAGATTGTAACTAAACTAGTAACCATAGTACCTTATAGCTGATATAAAGTGCCAATTTTCAGCCCTTTCATTAATAGAAGGGAACCTCTCATAATCTTTATAACTTTACCTTCAACTATGAACCTACAATCGTTAGCATCAAGTGTACCCAAAGAAATGAGGTTTTTTGTTTAAATTAAGAATGTGTATGACATTATCCGAAGTTCTAATGATGCCGTCATGCATCTTAATATTGATAGTCCCAATCCCAACTGCTTTGCATTTATTGTTCTTTCCCATTAAAATATCTTCACCATTATATTCTTTGTACGTGGAGAATCAGTCACGATTATGGCACATGTGGTACAAACAACCTAAATCATGAATCTCGCTATCATTGAATTTGTCTTTATCATCTGCAATCAATAACCAATCTTTATTTTCTTCTTCGGTAACAATTGCTTGAGTGGGATTTTCATTTCCCTAATTCTACCTGTCTAGTAGTTCTGATTGTTCTATAGATTTGCATTCATTTGATTTTGCCAATTCATATTATTTTTATTTATTTTTGTTGTTTTGCCTTCAGTTTCAGACAATTTATCTTGATATGCCTCTTAGACTTGCAATAGTTGCAAATCAAATCCTTATACTTTGATTTTGATTTGGTCCTACCACCATTACTTCTCTCAACAAACCTTCCTCTAGCAACTAAACTAATCTCATGATCATTACTGCCTTCAAAAGTCAATTATGTATTTAGTTTTGCCTTCAAAAGTAAATCCGATTTACATGGAAACCCTTGTGGAAAAACTATGATGGGAGGAGAAGCAAAATTTACTATAAAATTTTAAGAATTACAAAAGGTGGTTCTGAAAAACTAAGACTTTTTCTGTCTCAATTCTTGACCTAAAAATTTGTAAAAAAGATAATATTTATATTGCCTACGAGCCCTAACGTTGGTCCAAGCCCATAAAAAATTCTTGATATACTCAACACTTCGAGTTTCAAGTACTTGCCAATTAAAACTCAATCAAGTCTCAAACTCTGCTACTTTTAAATAGGAATAATGACATCACAAGCGTCTGAGCTTTCGTTTATTTTTTATCGAAGTGCTTGAACTTTTGTTTTGGTTTACCTCAACGTTTTAAATGTAGCTCAACAAGAGATTTTGTTAAATGAAGTGTCATATCATATCTTTATTGCTGACATGGCTTGTTTACTTATATAAACCTGTGTGGAAATATCAACTAGGAGTGCCAACTCAAATTAAAAGAATTAAATAATTTCTTCTCTTTCCATTTGCTTCCTTTGTGCTTGTACCTTGCCTAGCCATGACTGGTGCCACCATCAGTATCCCAATTCTTGTTGCGCCTCCGTGGTCCTATGCTTGGTACCATCTTCGTAGTTAGTCCCTTTCTCACTCTTTAATTCTCTCTCGCTCCAGTTGATCTCCGATGGAGGTCACCGGCCACCACCATATTAATGTCGCGTGCTTTGATTTGAGGTCTGTGCCTTGAATCAAATTTGGGTATTAATAGAAGATCCTCATGCACGAGAAGCAGAGAATCACATTGAAAGGAAAATTAACGCACTAAAAGAAACATTTCAATTGCTTGACAAGATCTTTGGCCGCGACATTTCCGAAGAATGTTTCCCAATCTTGTATTTGATATGGTGAGTTCGAAAGCGTGATCGTAGTAAGGGAAACGGCATCACCAGAGACCGGAGAAATTGTGCTGTGGTGAAGAAGCAGCTCGAAAGCTACTCTGGTTCTAGAAGTGCAAGTAACGATCGTTGGCTGCTGGTGAGCTCCTATGTTGACTTGCGGATCGTAAACCATTGTTCGGATGGCGCCGCGATCGAAGCTTGGTGGGGGAGGCGGCGCCAACCGTGGCGGCGGCTGGCATCTTCAAGTAGGAGGTTGTGGACAAAAATTTTCATGTAAGAGTCCATATTAGCGCATCAAGTGGCTAACTAATGGTGTTGGCGCCACATCAACATTTTTCTGCATACGAATTTAATGAGGGTATTCCATTGAGCTCAATCCGAAAAGTTGAGGCACTCGATCGAACAAGAGTTGAATTCAGGTATCTGACGGTAAAGCATAAAAAAAGTCAGACTCTCGGATGTCATTGGTCCTTTTTAAGTAAGACCCACAAACACATCCCACACCTGAAATCCAAACCAAAACTAAAACACTGCGTAGGGCTTGGGCGGGCCGAGGGAAGAAAGAAAAGAACGAAGGCTGGCAGAGGCTCTCATGATACTTCTCATGTGAACCGGAAGGAATTCTTGGTTTGGCATGCTTGGAGCCAGGAAAGGAAAGATTCTCTGCTAAAATGTCATCTTCGAATGTGAATTTTGCTTAGTTGTGGAAACTGATGGTAGTAAGGTACTCATATTTACCTTTCTTATAATTTTACTATTGTAATTATATCCCAAAGCGTAAGTTCTATGTCCGCTTAGACCTAGTGAAAGGCAACCAAAGGCACCGGCCTCAGAAAAAAGTGTATTATGCGACGCTTGTGTCGTGCAACGAATTGGTCCGATATGACTGAACCACGCAAATGCTGTCCATCATCATGAAGTGAATGAGAGATGGATGCTCATGCCTGGAAAATGATGAGACTTGATCATAATTTTGGCACATCTCATGATATAAGCATTACATAATTTCCTTTCTTCCAACATGGATGCCGAACCTCTACTTTCTGAAGTTCACTAGCGTTTGGTAACTCAGGGCAAAGGTACAGTTGCCATGATAGAATAATCAAAAGACTAACAGCCCTTTTTCTTTCATCAAGTAAAAGCGCGACCGGTGCGGGCGCCTCACTCTGGACGTTACCATATAGGCATCATTTCGCTGAGAAAGGATCCGATTGAGCTGTAGCAAGAAAATCACATGAGTCCACTTGTAAAAGAGAAAATTCAATCAAGAAAAGGATGGCTTTGTCTCATGCCACTCGATTTTAATACAGATTGCACCAACCTGGAATAAACTCCTTTGTTGTCATGTCACAGTTCACACGCCTGACTCTCGAAACATCACCTGAATACGCCGATTCCTCCAATAAGGTTTTGATAAATGCAAAAAAAAAAAAAAAAAAAAAAAAAAACAAAAAAAAAAAAAAGAAGAGAAAGTAAGGAAGATGCCAAGATCTCTCGTAAACGCTAGTTGCAATCTGAACCGGTTTCTAAGCTGAGAATCAAACGAGCCATGCACGTTCGATTCGTTCTGACTGGGATTGAAAACGGTTCTTTCAGCCTAGCAGCAATCGTCCTACACCAGGTTGTAGCAAACTTTCTTAAGTAAATTGAAGGTGACGCGAAAATTCTATCACGGACCGTTTGTTGTGTTTGCTTCGTCGCATTGGATTTCTTTCATTTTATCACCAAGGGCAACCGGAGGCAACAAATATAATTTGTCACTTATGGAAGCCAGCGTGACAATAATGAATCGTGCCCTAGATGCCAAAGGTGAATGAGTTGTCGCCTTTGGTGTGCCTTTTGCTGTAAGATAATTATGGTGAACAAGGATGCTAGTATTAAGGGAGAGCGGGCCTAGCTTAGGCGGCTCACACACGCATGGAAGATCTGGTGAGGTGCATGTGTGAGGGTGTCGGTAAAAAAGAAATCTCGCATCGGGACGTGATATAATGAGAAATCAACAGCCATTGTCCTGTTTATTCTCCTCTCATCCTCTTGAACAACAATTTCAATTTCCGAATCACCACCTTTTTGTGCAGTCTGTTGAGATAATATTCCCTAGCGCAATTTTGAAGAATGACAAAACTTATCTTGAGTAAAGATTTGGATTCTGATGATAAGTATTTTTCAGGTGGAAAGTTTGATGGAAAATACTTAGATAATATTACTTAGAACCAAAGTCGCGGCTTAATCATTTCTTGCCTTATTTGTTCTGTCAAACGGTTAGGAAGTAGGCTACATACTCGTGTAACGGTTAATGGCGATTAGTTTGATTTCCCACCTTATACATAAGGAATTTCAAAAGGAAAGTTTCCCAAATATCTCTCTGAGATTTGACTTTCCTAGAACGATATACTTGAGATGAAATATTATTTCCAAGTTGAAGCATTCGACTTATGGAAAGCTAAATGCTGTATGGGCGATAGAATCTATGGAAAGCGTTGTCCTTGGCAATCTTGAACCAATCAGACCTTCTAAGCGAGATCCAGGCCAACGGGTAGATTGGCTGGATAATCCTCCTAAAAATATGTCCAAGGGTTAGCTTGGAATGAGAGGAGTATAAGAAGAGGTCTCAAAACTGAAAGAATTATCGTATTTATGAGAATTGAAGGTTTTAATTACAAAGTTTGAAGAGTGTTTTATGATCTTATATATTCATCTCTATGAGCAATATTGTGTAATCATTTAGAAGCTGAGAGTGTGTAAGGAGTTATTCACTGCTCAGATCTTGTAACCTTTAATTGGTCCTTTATATGGAATCTAATTAATAGGTTGTTAGCGCGGGAGAGTGGAGATAGGCTTGCAAAAACCAAGTCACTTTAATTTTTTGTGTGCAATTCTCTATCGCTTACTTACTCTCTTTATTATTAATTGTAATAAAATTACACACTAGTAAGATTTAACTGTCACTCTTTCTGTCACCAGAAGTTACTGCATTGCAATATTAGTTTAAATTCTTTCATTGCCGCTATATCACCTATTCACCTTCTCTAGGTAATAGTTTTAGCCATAGCAATTGGTATTAGAGCTCGGTTACTCTTTATTGAAGTGTTTTATTATTTCTGAGTTAACGATCTTTCTATGACTAGTAATATTGCATCAAGATTGATGAAAGGACAGAGTGATACAAGACCTTCATACTTCGACAGAAAATAGTACAACATCTCGAAGAACAAGATGAAAGCGTTAATCAAATCCAAGGATCCCTTGGAGTGGGACGTTGTTTTGAAAGGCATAAGTCCTGAAACTTCTTTGTCCAAAAAAGAAGGCAAAAAACTAGAAGTCTCAGCCTTATCTAATGCGGACATTAAAGAGAGAGAGAGAGAGAGAGAGAGAGAGAGAGAGAAGTATTAGATGCTAAAGTAGTTTATTTCTTATATTGTGCATTTTTTTCTTTTGAATAAAACCGAATTTTCTCATGTGAATTGGCGAAAGAAATTTGGGACAAGTTGCAAGTAACGTACGAAGGAATTGATAGGGTTAAGGAGACGAAAATAAACATTCTTCTCTAGCAATACAAAGCCTTCAAGATGAAACTTGCAAAATCGATAACTGACATGTTCAACAGATTTACTTGAAGAATACAAAGTCAAATTGGTGTATCAAGAGCAACTTGTTTCAGACTCTACGAAAGTGAACAAGATTTTTGAAGACTGTCAAAGGAGTGGAACAATATTAAGACATCTATTCAAGAAACTCAGAGAATATAACCTCTATGTGTGGATGAACCCGTTGAAATACTCAAATCCCACGAAGAAGAACGTCTAAGAGATGAAGACACCGGGGGTAAGCAAACAATGGCTTTAAAATCTAATATTGACTCTGATGATTCAGATTCAGACGATGATGATGAAGACGATGAGGAAATTGCGCTCATGGTGAAAAAACTTCAAAGAATGGCAAAAAAAGGAATGAAGAGGAAAGAGACCCTTCAAATTTATTGCAATTGTGTCGATTTAATCTTAAACATTTAGTAATTGTGTCAATTTAATCCATCCAGTCAATTCTACCCGGCCGGTGTTGATGAAGAAAATTATTAATAATATCTTATTTTTTTCATTTTTATTTATTCTTTCCTTTTTCCTTTTCTCTTTCTCTTCTTCCTTCTTTTTCCTTTTTTTCCCCACGGTGGCTAATGAGGCTTTTGTGAGGGTCCCAACCCTTGCCCAGCCTGGCCTAGATCTGGGCAAGGTTAGCTGCGAGCAAATGGGGCCTCGCTAGTTGCGAGCGAGGCCGCCTTCACTCGCTACGAGGCCATGGCAAGGCTGGCCTTGCCCAGATCTAGGCGAAGCCAACTTGCCCGTCGCCTAAGTAGCACGGACACGTGACACAACACGATATTTCTCAAAAATAGAGAATTCTGACATATTGGATACGTTGTATATTAAATTAATATTTTTAATTAATTTGATTCAAATTCATAAATAATTAATTAATTAAAAAAGAGCCTACAATGAATTTACACTAATAATATCAATAAGTCAATTCATTGAAAATTCGAAAAACATATTCATAGTTAATGTATATCCATGTTTGGAAATGTGTTTTTAACTTTAACAAAAAAGATCGATGAAACTAATGATTAATAAGAAATAATAATCAACTTATTTAAATAAATCAATGATCTTCTACAAATGACCAAAATTTATCATTATTCAAAATTCAATACTTTTATTTTTCAAAATTATTTTTTAATGTCATTTATTTATTTTTCTGTTAAAAAAAAAAGTCCCCACACCCCGTTCTCTACTTTCCCTCGTTCACCCCCAAAATTTTACACTTTTATTTACCTCCCCCTATTTCCCTCCTCCACCACGTGATAGCGATAGGTAAGCTGTCACTTCACTTCCCCTCCCCCCAAAATTAAAACTCACGACATCAGGTATCTTTTTTTATTTTTTTTGAGTTTTCTTATCAATAACCCTAGCCAGCCCTCCTTTTCCTCCTCCTCCTTGCCGCTCGCCATGCGACTCCCTTCCCTCTGCTCTTCCTCTCAATCCTTCTCCTCCTCCTCCTCGCCGCGCGACCGCCTTCCTTTCCTCTTCCGTCTCTCGCCTTCGCGGGCTCGCCGTTGCTCGTAGCCTCGTCGCGGGCTCGCTGTCGCTTGCAGCCTCGTTGCTCGCAGCTTGTCTCTGCTCCCTCGCCCTCGCCTCCACTCTCCATCTTCTGGACATGCGTGTCAAAATGTGTTTGACCACGTGTCGGAAAATCCGACACGTGTTGACCGCGTGTCCGACCGTGTCGACGTGTCCGACACGCTCTGACACGACACGAAAGCACGGGCAACATGTCTGTTCTTCGTAGCTCGCAGCCCTCACCCAATGGCCAACAAGCCTCGCCGGCCACCATAGGGAAGGAAGGAAGGAAAAAGAAGAAAGAAGTGAAAGAGAAAGAGAAAAATCAAAAATCAAAAACAAAAACAAAAAAAATATTATTAAAAATTATCCACGTCAAATCCGGCCGGTTAAAATTAGTCAGACAGATTAGCTGAATTGACACGATTGCAAAAGATTTAAGACTGAACTGGAAAAATCACAATAAACATGCTTGTCTCATGTTCCCGTAGATTCGTCAATATCCATCGACT
Organism: Eucalyptus microcorys; assembly: GCA_014182515.1. Taxonomy (NCBI): domain Eukaryota; kingdom Viridiplantae; phylum Streptophyta; class Magnoliopsida; order Myrtales; family Myrtaceae; genus Eucalyptus; species Eucalyptus microcorys. Next base: position 12,810,203 of record CM024569.1, read on the forward strand.
TCAAAATCAATTCGCATTGCTAATCCAACCACTAGACACGTCGTCCTCTTTCCGTGATACGAGGGATTCCAATGGCGTGCGCACCTATGAATGATCTTAACAAGGGTTTCGGTCACGACCTCGTTCCGTTCAGTTGCCGGTGGCCGCGGGAGTCCGGGCGAGCACGCGATGGAGCGTCGTTCATCGGTTGTCACGTCGTGCACAGAGATGACCGAACGGAACTGGAATGGGGGCCGCGAGTGCATCATGCCCAGTGGGCTTTCGCGGCCTTCTTTGTACTTCCGGGCTCTACCTAATTTATGAAATTCATTTTTGGTACTATTCAGCCAGTAGCGGGAATCTGTCGGGAAGCCACTTCTGCTTCATCCTTCCCACTCTCTTGCCCTCCTCCCCCCCTATTTATACCTTTCACTGCATCAAACAACGACAGCAATTACGACAACACCAACTCTAATAACATTATCGTCACATGAACATGTCCTCTCATCTCTTCCTCTCTCTGTCCGCTCTCTCTCCTGCAACATGTTGCTCTTCCTCCAGTCTCGCTCCAGGTTCCACCACCAAGCTTTTCCATCTTCTGGGTAAGTCAGTCGTCGTCGTCGTCGTCCTCTTGTGTGTGAGGAGTCAACTTGTGGGCGCCATGTGTGCAGTTGATGAGCCATCCCTTTTGCAGATCAGCATTAGTTTTTCGCCTTCTCATGCCTAAAAGAATTGGCATCTTTCTTCATCAACTCTCATCCTTCTTTTTTTTTCGAATTAATTCATCTGTCTCCTAACTCTGAGAGAGAGAGAGAGAGAGCTAGCTTATATATGAGAGACGTATTTCTGGGAGGTTTGTTGAATGTCTCAATAAAGAGCGAAATCACAAAGAAAGTTTTACTAACAAGGATGGATGCATATAGCGAAACCCAAAAACCTAAATTGATAGGTGGAAGGAAAATACATAAATATAAAAAATATATACAACTCATTATCAAGCAATGTACAATAATATTTCAAGGTAATACATGCTATCAAGTGTTCTTTTATTTTTAACACATGTCATTAACGATCTTTTACTTTTAACATATGTTATCAAGCGTTTCTTTACTTTTAACAAATGTCATCAAGCGTTTGTTTACTTTTAACACATGTCATCAAGTGTTCTTTTACTTTTCTTTTTTTAATATTCATGTCAAATTCCTTCTATGCAAAGGTAAATAAATACAAACAAATGAGGGGAATGACCGACACATCCCCACCAAATACTAATCAATCGAAAGTTGAAAAACGTTGCAGGAGTTTGGCCTTTTGTAAACAACGACAAGCGACTTCACCTCAATATTCGCCCCAGATGTAACTCCACATCGGAACCTCTAGAAGGTACACTCCTCATGCCCACCTCATTATATTTCTTTTGCTTTTTAACTAATTAACCACATCAATATACCATAATGTAAGGAAAATGACAGTCAAATGATGACATCTGTAATAAAAGAATAAAGTTTGTGAGACCTTTCCGGGCTTGACATGGGACGTCGTGCGCAGAAAATGACGTGCCTATTATGAAGTGGCAAGAGATTGGGGAGGATGACCTAGGAGTTGAAGGGGTCAAGGTAATATTTTGCTTTTGCCATTTTGCACAACTAGAATTACTTCAGTCAATTTCGATGTAAATTTGGAAGAAAACAACTGCGATTGGTCGTTCTGACATAACACATACATTAAGTTAGATGTTGAGGTGATATCATGCATCAATCCAGACATAATCTTTCTAATAACCTTATTAAAAAAAATTAGCATGATCAAATACTCAACATCTGTCATTGTGTTGTATGATATTTACCACATGATCTTTCTCTCTTCACGAAGGTTGCTTCTCCATCGAGTGAGATCGAGGAACGAGTCAAAGCAATCAAGTTGATGTTTTGGTCGATGAGTGACGGAAAAATAAGTACGTCGGCCTACGACACAGCTTGGGTTGCTCTTGTAGAGGATGTCGGCGGGAGCGGTAACCCTCAGTTCCCAGAGGCTCTTCAGTGGATCGCAAACAATCAGCATCCCGACGGTTCTTGGGGTGACGATCTCCTCTTCTTTCCCCATGATCGGATCCTCAACACCTTGGCTTGTGTCGTAGCTCTAAAATACTGGAAGATCCATCCTGATAAATGCGATAAAGGTGCGCTTAACCATATTTTGTTCTTGGTAATTCTTTTCTTCTTTTATTTTTTTTTTCCTTCCATATCATGAACTTTTCATTTACACCCAAAGGAAAAGGAAAATCTCCATCGCTGTTTATGCATTTGAAATCCATAAATGGTTACTTACATGGGGCTGTGAGAAATTTCCCTTTTCTCGAAAAAAAGGGTATCTTTCCTCAAAGTTGTTGACTTGTAATTTTGGACAACTTGCATCGACAGAAACAACTGTTCTCATCTCGGGATATATTATTAACTTTCAATCTCGTGATTTCAACAGGAATGTCATTCTTCAAAGACAACATATCTAAACTCGCAGAGGAGAAGCCCGAACACATGTCCATTGGGTTCGAAGTTACTTTTCCTTCGCTTATCGAGACTGCTTGGAAATTGGAGATTGAGATATGTGACGACTCTCCAGTCTTTCGAGAGATATACGCGAACAGGAATACGAAGCTCAACAAGTAAGAAATTTAATGCAAAAATTATGGAGCTCAAAGCTTCTACTAGTGATAATTGTTTTTAGCTTATTTATTCCCCTCAAAGCAAGATCGCCCATTTCGGGTTTGCTTTAGTAAATGTTGGGGGTAATAATAATGCTGTGCTCTGGTTGTGATCCCCCCCCGGCGGGAAAAAAAAACAAAAACAAAGGATACCAAGTGACGTATTGCACCAAGTGCCCACAAGTCTCCTCCACAGCTTGGAAGGAATGAAGGAATTGAAGTGGGAAAAGCTACTAAAATTGAAGAACGCAGATGGGTCATTCTTGTTCTCTCCCTCCGCAACTGCATTTGCATTCTTGCAAACCAGGGATTTGAATTGCTTGAATTATTTAAGCAGAACTGTCCAAAGATTCCATGGAGGAGGTAGTCAACTTTTTCAATTAATTGCAGTTTACTTTATATTTCTAAACTTGATTAATTATTCTCATTGATTCACCAATAAGACTGTTAAGAAGTAGTACCAACACCACTTTTGTTTTGTGAAATTATCTATCATTGGGGTGAGCGGTTTCAAGTTCCGTCTAAATTTCATTTGAAATCTAAAATCTACATATTAGAACAGATTTCATAATTTCTTGAACCTAAAACCTACCTCACATCTTCAAGAACTTAAAACCTATCCTACATACTTAAGAACCTAAAACCTATAAAAACCTATCCTATTATAGGTTTTAGGGTTGGTTTTAGCGTCTAATCAGGTTATAACTATACTCTTAATTATATAATTGTAGTGAATCATTATTACTAATAAATACCATTTGTTATAATTCATGAATCACAATTTATACTTAGACACACGAAAATTATGAAATATCAACAAAGTAAAAATCTTAGTTATAGATATGGCTAGACATGAAAGCTTAAACCAATGGTTTTAGATTAGACACTCATAATTGGACGTCATGGAATGCCGCATGATCACGCAAAGACACAAAATAAGAAAAACATGATCATGTAAAGACATAAAATAAGAAAAACACGAAAATTTGTTCCAGATTGCTACCCATCAATCAGGTTCCCTTATTTTGGAACCTAAAATTTATCCTACATTTTCTAGAACCAGGAATTGGGCTGATTCTTATAGATCCAGTTCTCAATTCTACTCTAAAACCATACTCACCCCTACCGATCATTATCAGTAGCTAACTTTTGGTTAGTAGGTGATAATATGAGATCATGATTGATGTATTAATTAAAAAAGCTCAAATATATATATATATATATATATATATATATATATATTAAAATAAAATAAAAAAGGTCACTTGATGCATGTCATCCACAAGTCTTAATTAATATTAAAAAAAAGTCGCTAATTTTAACTTATCTTCCCTAACGTAACACTTGATGAGCTCTTTGAAGTTGCTGATGTCACTAATTATCAACTTTAGAAAGTGACTTTTCCTTTTTATTCTTTTCTTTCTCTAAACTTCGTTTAGTTCCAAATGTGTATCCGGTTGACTTGTTCGAGCATCTGTGGGCCGTCGACCGCTTGCAGCGACTTGGAGTCTCTAGGTACTTCAAGGAAGAGATCAAAGAATGCATGAGCTACGTTTATAGGTAAGAAAAAAAAAATGCTAGACTACTTGTGCACCTCGTACTGTGCTCGGAATAACTTTTTACTCCTGAGTATTTGCTTATAACTCATTTCATACTCAATGAAACACATATCTAAAATGCAAGTCACATATATTTCAAGTCATGTCAAACTATTTCATGTTTCACTGTGGAGGAAAAGCCAAAAAAATATACCTTTCATAAGCCGAAACGGAGAAGTATTTGAAATATTAATTGAAATTGGTAGTTTTTGAGCATTCGAGACATGGCTAAAGATAAGAAACGAATGCTGAATTTAATCATTGAAGCTTTTGTCACACTTCCAAAATCTATACATCCAGCCACAAATTCTCGGGTTAATTATGTCAAATTCAGATAGCAAATTTACGTAACGAAACCGAGTTCAATCTATAAGACAAATATTGTATCAGATATTGGAGTGATAAAGGGATCTGCTGGGCAAGAAATTCGAATGTGGCTGATATTGATGATACTTCCATGGGATTCAAGCTCTTGAGACTCCATGGTTATGAAGTGTCTGCTGGTACTTGTCAGCTCCTTCTTCGTTTCTTTTCTTTTTCTTGTATCAATAGTTGGTGGAAATAATTATGTTTCTACTCCATTCGGTGTCGTTAGAGGTGTTTGAAAACTTTAAGAGCGGGAACGAGTTCTTCAGCTTCATGGGGCAGTTAATAGAGCCGGTCACCGGAATGTTGAATCTGTATAAGGCCTCTGAATTGATCTTCCCGGGAGAGAAAATCCTTGAGGATGCGAACAGACATGCGGCGAAGTTTCTGAGACGGAAACAAGAAGCTAACGAGCTATTCGATAAGTGGATCATAACCAAGGACTTACCCGGCGAGGTATGGATATTACCCTTTGAATTTTTCAGGCTATCTTATGTGCTTAGTTCGATTTACGGGATTCTATTTTCATTACTTTGACGTGCAATTACTGACTGTTATATTAACTCCATTTCTGAGATACTAGACGTACCATTGTCGGGTCAACCATTACACACTATGCTAGCTTCTCATCTCGGACGGAATGACGGTACAATTGGCATGCAAATTACTATGTGTCTAGGTTCACTAGAGAGAACTCTATTTCACCATGAAATTGCGAAAATCCGTGGCTTTAATTAACTTAAAAGCCCCAAACTAACTTTATCATCTTGCCAAAATCTATTTTCTTTCATTTGACATTAAAGGAAATAATTAAATAGATTTTTCCGAAAATAGTTAAGTAGATTATTATTCTTCTAAAGGTGGGATACGCTCTAGATGTTCCATGGTATGCAAACTTACCTCGCGTGGAGTCGAGATTTTACATAGACCAGTGTGGCGGCCAAAACGACGTTTGGATTGGCAAGACTCTCTACAGGTTCTTCTCTCTGTTGTTATCTTTCTTTCTTGTTGCCCTTGTTAGTTAAAATAATAATTACCACTTTTTTGGGAAATGAAATAAAGAGAAAAAAAGAATAGTCAACCCTTAACCCACCAATTTCACTTCACGCTCTCATGTCATTTTCGTTCTTTCCTTTCTTCTTATCTTCAGAAGGCTCTCATGTCCTGTTGTCTTGGAGGGATGGTGTCGTATTTGCATTTTAATTTCACATTTAAGAAATTCACTAGCTTTTATATAAATTATAGACGCACACATATTATTATCCTAGTACCACTCGTAAAGTTAACTTCTTTTTTTCAAAGTGAAGGTGAAATAAAATAATTTTTTTATTCTGAATGCAGGCACTTTCTATTTATTAATCTCAGGACCCACAGAATCTGATAAGCCCGTGGTTGCTTTGTCATTTTTCAAATATCCATACATCATTTTGATAGGAAAGTTGTTAGAATATTTAAACATTAAATCACGCATTTATTTGACAGTTTAAATTTTTAGAAGAAATAGCAGTGATTCTATAAAATCATTCAAAAGTAAGTGCTCAAATTTGAATTTTTATCGTTAATATGGAATTCAGATAATTTCTTTTGTGGTCCTTATAATACTCAAGCTCAAAATTTGGGGTTTATCAACCTAAATAGAGGCAAGCAGAATTAGGCACGTACTTATATTTTCCAAAAAATGGTTAGAGGTACAATTGCCTTTTTCTTGGACTATCAGTAAAATTTACATGATATTGTGAACCTCTATTAAACTTTGAAAAGGGTCGACAAGTGATCTCATACAGAAAGACACAAACACATTTAACAAAATCTGCTTATTCTTTCTATATCCAATGGCAGGATGGAGTACGTTGACAACGATGTCTATCTCGAGCTCGCAAAGCTGGATTACAACAATTGCCAAGCTTTGCACCTCTCAGAATGGGACAATTTTCAGGGGTAATTTCACCATAATTAAAGGGTGAAAAAATATGGTAATTGAATTTGCTAATTGAGATCTGCAATTTATAGGTGGTATTGCGAGAGCAAACTCGTGGACTTTGGGATAAGTGGGAAGACTCTTCTCTATTCTTACTTTACGGCGGCAGCAAGCATTTACGAACCGGAACGGGCGGGAGAGAGACTTGCATGGGCCAAAACGAGGGTGTTGGCGGATGCAATCGCCTCGTACTTGGAGGGAGAGGGAACCACTCGTGAGCAAAGAAGAGCCTTTGTTCGCGAGTTTCAGCAGTTCTCCAGGGAACAGAAGCACACAAGCGGAAGGTAAAATCGCTTGGATTATCGTCATTTTCTTTTTCCCGTTAACGGATTATGAAGATTACCTTTCTTATGTCGAAAAAGAATATTGCAGGAGCTCCATTCCGGATGAGAGAGAAGGGCTCATTGCAGCTCTGCTCGGAACCGTAGACCAGCTCTCATTGGAAGTCTTGGAGGCTCGTGGTAAAGACATTAACCATCCTCTACGTGCTGCGGTAAGACCTATATAATCCACTAATGAAATTGAATATAGTAGCTAAAATATAAATCCGCATAATGATCTTTGGTTAGACAAAGAGAAAAAAGGATTATGATCTGTCGCTCTAATTACAATAGTTCGTTTCTATTTTTGTATGCACAATGAGCTTCAAGTTTAATTCACACAAATTGTTTGGGAAGTATGTTAGTAAGTGTTTTCTGAATACCATCTTTAAAATTAGAACAACAGCATATCTTTCGAATCCAATCTCTTCCCCCGCCCCCCCCCCACGCCCGCCACACACACACACACATGCATCTTAAATGTACGAGTCAATTCATATTCACTAATTTACCAACGAGATATGAATTCCTAATTTCGTGGTCCCTTTTTTTTTTTTTGTGGGAATATTCATAACAATCAATTATGTAGTGGGAAAAGTGGCTGGTGGGATATGGAGAGGAAGGAGATAAGTACAAAGGAGTGGTCGAACTCCTCGTGCAGATGATAGCTCTCGGCGCTTGCAACAGTCTTCTCTCAGACGACCTCTCGTCTCATCCTGAATACCACCGTCTCTGCAATCTCACCAGCGCGATCTGCCGTCAGTTGGCTCATCACCAAACCCAAAAGGTAAGTGGAAACGAGAACGACCAGATAGAAATGGCCATGCAAGAGCTGGCGCAACTGGTGCTCCAGAATTCAACTCGGGGGCTCAATAGAGACGTGAAGGACGCCTTCTTTGCTGTCACGAGGAGCTTCTACTACACTGCCCATTGCGATCCCGGGACAATCAATTCCCACATTGCCAAAGTGCTCTTCGAGAGAGTGAACTAAAATTCCGTAACATAAACTTTTATAGCAAATAATGCAGGTTGATGTATAAAATTGGTACACTCAATGGCATGATGGATTATAATCAGGCATTTAAATAGGTGCATCGTACTCAACTTTTGATAATAGTATGTCCTATTAATTAGTGAACCAATTTATCTGATAACACACTAAAACAAAGTGGTCTGGACACACTAATTTCCGACTAGTGCACATATTTAAACAGAATGGATTAGAAGAAATGGGAATGAAGATCTTGGAATTGAATGGAAATTAGTGTTAGAACCACATTATCTTACAACACGCTGGAATAAGATGAACTTTATTCTTAATGTGATTATGTTGATGTGCACCTCTTATTTGCTGTTAGAAATATAGATATTAAATTATGCTTTCATGTAATAGCTTAAGTTTATAAAATAGTTAGCAGTGATCCTACCAAATTTCACATAATATTAGAGCAGTAGGTTCTTAATTCAAAATTTCCAAGGCCCCTATTTTTCTCCTCAATTACTTATTTCCACGCTTTAAGCTAAGGCCAAAGTCTAGCCTATGTGTGAGGAGGAACGCTAGAATATTCAAATTTTAAATCATGCTTTCATATAAGAAGTTTAACTTTTTAAATAGTTGGTAGAGATCTCACCAAATCTCACACATGGTTGTGCTAGAGATTCTTCATATCAAAGATTTGGTGTGGTGTCATTAATGTTGTTCGAAATGTCCCTGTGATATTTTGATGATTACCAAACTATCGCTGAGTTTTAACATTTGCCATGACAAGTGCAAATGTTTAAATTAGTTATACAACATCAATGATCTTGCTTATTAGAAGAGATGAGAAACTAATCGTTGATAGTCTAAGTGTAAAGACAAATCAAGATGGTGTTCTTGATAGTCTTTGGTACTGATAAGTATAGAAGATTCATTCATCTTTATCTCTTGCGTCATTCAGTTAGTATCGTCACTAAAGATAGTCAGCTTGGTCACTCACAATCAACACCGATGATAGTGTGCATATGATAATGATGGTGATGTGTTAGGTTTGATGATAGTGAAATGCGTACTAGAAAGATGGCCGTTGATAGTACAAATATGCTCTTGAGCTCTCTTTTGATAGTATCTTGATTGCAACTTACTAATACCATATGAAAAGCTTCCAAATCTAACTCTTGTTGGTCTAGCTAAAAGTATACTTTTCATGTGAGTGGGGTGATACTCATTTCCAGCCGTACCAGATGCCCCATATGTTAATGGAAATTTAGTAATTATTCACTGTTTCATTGGAATTTGCCTTGACAATGAAATACCTTTCACAAATAGTCTTTCTTCAGTTTTTATTAGAGGAGGCAAATTTTGTAATAATTTTGGACAGGAAATATCATAGATACACAAGAAAAATGATAGATACTTTAACAAAATTTATTCGATGTTAAAGCACACAAGATAAAGATAAAACGTCAAAATTTAATCAATAATGAAGCACCTAAAACTACAACAAAGATACACGCTGAAATTGAATTGACGATAATGTATCTGGAAACTATAGGTAAGCTACATACTAAAATATCGACAAGAAGATATTTGGAAACTATAATTATGATCACGATACATGAATTGAAAGATAACATGATTTGTTTTTTTTTGTTACGAAGCGTTTCTCCAGTATGCAAATAGTACTATTTATAGTGTTCACAACACAACTACTTATAAGTAGTTCTTTAGTAGTATTAGCCATGCCTTCACACCTCCAAAGCTTTTGGTTCAATATCTTCACATAGCCACAATTTCCCACCTTCAAATGGTTTCTAAATTCAAATGAATAACCCCATTTATGGTTACAAGTGATTACAACGACACTTATCCATAATAAACTCAAATATCCGAGAATATCTTTTCATGGATGTCGATGACTTCATCCAAGATAACTGGCATTTGTTGTTAATAACTTCCTTGGTTGTCGATATTCTTCAAGTTGTCAATATTTATTTAGAAGAGCTTCAATTTACAAAAATTGCTTAAATATCCAAAAATTTACTCATCAAGTTGTTGACTATCCTTTTCGTTGATGATTTTCACTATTGTTGATGTTCTTTTCACCAAAGTCTGATTTTATCGACTAAGTCTGCCACTTGTCCATAATAACTAAAAATGATCATTTTTGGTGTAAACATTCACTAAAAAAAGCAATCTTTTGCCTTGATGGAATTTCATGGCTAAGGGCCTAAATCTTCCTACCATGAAATTGGTCATGGCGGAAAAGTCATGGTTAAAGGCCCACATAGACCTTGGCGAAGAAGTTAGGTAATTTCTTATGGTGCGTTTTGTAATAATTCAGTTCATGGGAACAATTTCTGTTTAGAAATAGTAACAATTTTTGTTTAGAAATAGTAGATGAACATGTTTGGTAACTATAAAAAATTTCTATTAACAAAATAGAAAAAGAATAGGAATATATTTGGTACAACTCTCAATTTTTTTTATGAAGTAATTTTTTTTTTTTTTTTTAGTTTTTTAATAATTTTTTGAGATTTTCTAATTTTTATGTTTTTCCTCCATTCTCTTTCCTTGTCTAGCCAGTTGCCAAGGGTTGCCAGGTCTTTGCAATGGCCGGCAGCTGGCAATAGACGAGAACCACTTGACCTCACTAGCCTTAGGGGAGCCTCACTATAGCTAGTCAACCTTGTGGTGGCTAGGTGAGGCTCGACCTTGCCCAAATTTGGCAAGTTTGAGCCTCACCCAACCATGGTGAGGTCGAGCAAGGCTCCCCCAAGGCCAGTGAGGTCATTAGACCTCTATGACCTCATCTCTATTCGGTCACTGGTCATTGCCGAAGCCTAATGACCGGTTAGGGGAGGAAGAAAAAAAAAAGGAAAATAAGAAAATGACATTATTTCAAAATTTGTTCCCTAGAGCAAAGAAATAAGTTTCTTTTTTTCTTTTTTACTTCTTCTTTCAGTTCCAAATCTATTTCCTAGCCATTGATCTGTTCCGAGGCATAGAAAACTTATCCGATGTTATTAAATGGAATTCTCTTATTTTTCTATTCCTGGGAGCAAAAGAATAGAAAAATAAAGGAATAGAATACTTACCAAAAAGAGTCTTATTTAGCAGAGGTATACTTTTCACCACAAAAATCTCTCATGACAAAAGGGTAAAATAGACAATCAATAGCAAAGAATTTTATGTCATGGCCAACACTTTGTGATGAAAATTTCATGGATTGTTGTAGCTTTGACGATACAATTTCATGATTGATGAGTCATGGAAAAAAGTGGAAAAAGTACGAAAACTTTTTAAATATATTGCATTTAGGCCAATTCAATCGTAAACTTTTCAATTATATTATTTGAGTCCTAACTTTTCACTAACATAGACGTCAGCCATGACTAATGAGTCACTAAAAAAAGTGGAAAACGTTTGAAAACTTTTTATAACATATTGCATTTGTGTCAATTAAGTTATAAACTTTTCATTTATGTTATTTGAGACCTAACTTTTCAATTATGCCATTTGAGTCCTAACTTTTTACTGATATAGATGTCGGCCATCCTATGTGACATGATTAGCATTGACGTTGATAATTTTTATTTTTTTAGTTTTTCTAATTTTTTTATTACTTTTGTTTGTTTTTCTTTTCCTTTTTTTTCCATGAACTGTGGGCTAATGAGATCTAGGTGAGGACCTCCTTCCCCTCACCCAAATCCAAGAGAGGACCAGGACCCTCACCCATTGATTGGCGAGGGTTTCAACTTTCAACTCTCTCTTGAATATGGGTGAGGGCCACGATGCCCTTGTTGACCACAAGTGAGGGTTGTGAGGTGAGAGCTTGACACCCT